>JAZKJV010002130.1:0-600000 GCA_037367405.1 Ottelia alismoides | reverse complement strand
CAAGAGTAATTAGAGCACATCCCTCTCTTCTAGATTAATTTAAGAGAGAAGATCAATATCCACAGGATGAGAAGGAACGATAAAACATAGATCCATATGCTCACTCGTGCCACCTGCTTCGCCATTAAGAACCGATTGCCAGCTAGGAGGCCAGATGTAGAAGCCCCATATGTCAAATGCCACATTAATGAGCAGTAGTTCCATCAGACTCTATTAGACAACGACTCTTCCATTAACCTTCTTCCAGAAGCCGTACTCGACCGATTTGAGTTTGGCCCTCTTTGATAGAGCATGATAGTTATTCAGTTTGCTGATACATCTGTCAAGAGGCCGAAGGGATTATTGAAGGATGTGGTCATCACAATTCAAAGCCTGAAATTCCCTGTGGACTTTGTTACTGGAACTAGAGATTTCTGAGTCTATGATAGATACCCCATCATTCTAGGACACCCATTCATGACAACAGCTAAGGCGGTGTCCGACCATGATAGCGGGAAGGTATACTTTCGTGTCGAGGGTGAGAGTATCCAAATAAAGATGATCTAGGAGACCAGAGCGAGGGATTCAGCCTGCTCCGAGCAGTCAAGCGAAGCAGAGCACATGACAGAGCAAGACGTCCACCAGGAGTACGACTTTGTGATAACTGATGATGAAGTTGTATGGTCAGACCTAGCATCAAGAGCCATTGTCATGCCTTCGGATATAGAGGATTTACATATTATGGCAAATGAGAGTTTGGAGAGCACACTCTTGGTAGAGGACACATTTGAGGCTGATGGTCGTGGTCCAAATAGCGAAGTAGAGTTTATTTCTTGTTCTTCTGATTCAGATCCATCAGATTTGGACATTGAATAGGATGATTTTGACGACTATTTGCCTTGTCTGATTCCTTCAGAGCCGATAACTAGGGCAAAGAGTGAGCCAACACAGAGACACCAACAGGACCGTCTTCGCCAGATTTTCATGCACAACGAGAGTTCTCCTATGCGGATCTGGTTGCCTTCACTCAAACTTTTAAGAAGCTAGATTTGCCAGCTCCCAATTTTCCGGAGTTGAAGATCTTGTCCGCAGTCGATGAATTACAGATTCCTTGCGTGTGAGCCAGAGATTTACCCAATCATTATCTCAACGTATTTGACTAGAGAGCGAGAATCTCGTTTGATGGAGGTTCTTGAAAGAAACTGCAAGGCGTTTGGATGAAGTGTAGCAAATCTCCAAGGGATAAGTCTGACCATGTGCTCCCACCATATTTATCTCGAAGAGAATGCTTAGCCCTCGCGTGAGTTCCAGCGACGACTGAACCCGAACTTTCAAGATGTGGTCTTAAAGGAGATATCAAAGTGGTGGAGCGCCGATTTTATATAACCCATCTCCGACTCCAAGTGGGTTAGTCCATGGCATGTGGTGCCCAAGAAGGCATACATCACTACAGTTGTGAGTGAGTCTAGAGAGGAGATAACTACCCAGGTACCCACTTCTTGGAGGGTCTCTGTATACTACAGATGATTGAATCAGACCACAAGAAAGATCATTTCCCACTATCATTTATTGATCAGATCATCGAGAGGCTAGCCGGGAAGAGTCACTACTATTTTCATGAAGGGTACTTCGGTTAGAACTAGGTGGCCATAGCACCCGAAGACCAGGAGAAAATGATATTCGCCTATCCGTTTGGGACATATGCTTTCAGACGAATGCCCTTTGATTTATGTAATGCCCCGACTACATTCCAAAGGTGCATTTTGTCCATCTTCTCAGACATGGTGCGTGATTATTTAGATGTCTTCTGTCTTCATGGATGACTTTTTGGTCTATGACGACAGGTTCGATGCTTGTCTTGACTGCCTAGACTGCGTACTTATGCGCTTTATTGAGGTCCATCTCGTATTATCTTGGGAGAAGAGTCACTTAATGGTGACTCAGGGGACGGTGCTTGGACATAAAATCTCTAACAGAGGCATGGAGGTTGATCTAGCCAAGGTGGATATCATCAGGAAACTCAATCCACCATCCAACTTGCGGCAGTTGCGGTCTTTTCTGGGGCATATCGATTTCTACCGATGATTCATTCAGGATTTCCGTCATATTGCCCGACCGCTCACTGATTTACTGATGAAAGACATTGAGTTCATTGCAGATGATAAGTGTCTAGCATCATTCGAGACTCTCAAAGGATTAGTTGTTGAGGCTCCTGTCCTTTAACCACCCGACTGGTCTCTCCCATTTGAGATCATGACAGATGCTTTTGATTTTGCCACAGGGGTTGTGCTATGATAGAGAGGGGTGGGATTGTCGTATGCCATTCACTACGCTAGCTGGACTTTGGATGCCACTCAGCGGAATTACACTGCTACATAGAAGGAGATGCTAGCAGTAGCCTTTGCATTAGATAAGTTCAGATCGCATATTCCTGGATCTTGAGTGACGATATTCACAGATCATACCGCCATCCGGTACCTTATGGCAAAGAAGGATGCCAAAGCCATATTGACTAGATGGATCCTTTTGCTCCAGGAGTTTGAGATTAAGGATAAGCCTGGAGTCAATGATGTGGTGGTGGAACACCTCTCCCGTTTAGAGAACCTTGAGGATTCAGAGCAGATGGCACCTATTATAGAGACCTTCCAAGACGAGGCGATCCTTGATATTGCACCGCTTCCATGGTATGCTGACAGTCATACCATTCGGAGGATCCCATCCTTTATCGTTATGGAGGGTATAGCGTCTGGTGTCGGTGCATTCCTCAGGAGAAGCACCATAGCATCCTCACATACTACCACAAGCTTGAGGAAGGCAGACATCATTCTGGAGGAGGATAGCACAGAAAGTGCTCTAATCCGACCTATGGTGGCCTACCCACTTCAAGGATTCCGATGAATTCGTGAAGAGATGTACTGACTTTTAGAGGATGGGCACTTGTGGACAGTGTAATATGATACTGATGCAGCCCATTCACTTCTATGAGGTTTTTTTGATGCGCGGGGCATCGATTTCATTGGTCCATTCCCTCAGAGTCAGGGATTCGAGTACATTCCGTTTGCTGTGAATTATGTGAGTCGTTGGGTTGAGGCCATCCTCGCCCGAACCGTAGATGCTAAGACTATTTACAGATTTTTGAGGAAGAATATCATTTCACAGTTTGGGGTTCTATAGTATTGATATCAGATGGGGGGACTCACTTTATCAATGACAAGGTAAGGCCCTTGCTAACGAGTTCAGCATTGACCATCGCGTTGCCACTCCATATCACCCTCAGACCAATGATCTTGCTAAAGTATCGGACATGGAGATCAATGCTATATTACAGAACGTCGTCTGCCCGGAACGAATGGATTGGTCACAGCTTTTAAGCTCGGTCTTGTGGGCATATCGGACTTCCTTCAAGATACCTTTGTATACATCTCCCTTTCGTCTCGTTTATGGCAAGGCATGCCATTTTCATGTGGAGATCAAACACAAGTCACTATGGGTAGACACTGAGTTATTATTGGATCCCGAGAGCATAGGAGATTAGAGGAAAGCAGAGTTGGCATCCTTTGAGGAGCTTCGAGACATAGCCTTTTCGAGTAGCCTACAACACAAGGAGAAAGTGAAGATATAGCATAATTCTCATATCATCCATAAACAGTTTGAGACAAACGAGAGAGCATGGCTATTTGATGCTAGGTTGAGATTATTTCTAGGGAAGTTGTTGAGAAAATGGAAGGGACCATACTTGGTGTGAAAGATGTATGACAACGGAAGTATTGATTTATTTGATTTATCATCTGAATCCACCTTTAGAGTTAATGGTCAATTACTGAAGCCATATCTAGATCATGATTCGCTGATCGTTGACATTGCCCGTATTCATTTTGCATAAGGTGTGGTCTTTGACTCACATCATTTGCATCTCATGCTTGATTATTACTTCTCCTCCGCAACTGTATAGATCCAGTTGTTTATAACTCACATTCTTTTGTCTAACACCCAATCTTCATCTTCTGATTATGCTATACTTAGGGTGTGCTTTACCCTAAGTATGGGGGGTGGGGGTGTAAGACTTGGGATTATCTGTTTGATTCTTTTTACCTCTGTTTCCCTACCTATACTTAGGGGTATTTTAACCTAAGTATAAAGGAGGTAGACCCTGACATTCTAACCCTCGATTTTCTCCTTGTGTACAGACAGCTGTAATTAGGATTATTTGATCCTAAGTATAGTGGGATCGCTGATTTCTAATCATTACATTCTTTCATTCGTCGTTGTAAGACATCATTCTTTTTACTTCCCAATACTCAACACGAGTTATGTCTTCCTTTCATCGCTCTTTGATCCTTCTGAGGACATTGTTCAAGCTAAGTATAGGGAGGTGTCATATATTATATATATATATATACACTTTAGCAATAACTCGTACTTTGTGTGAGTGTATTAATAGATAAAATGGCTAAAAATCAGAAATTTTAAAATTTTTCTTGCATATAAATTCTTCCTCATACATACATGTTTGTAAATAGTTTTTGTAAAAATTATTTTTGTATGAATGTTTGTAAAAAATGTTTCATGTGTAAAACTTTTGTAAATATTTTTTTTGTATCAAAATTATGGATATAATACAAAATATTTAAATATGTTGGAAAAAAACTTTGCAAAAATCTGTTTGTAGATGTTTGTAAATATTTTGCAAAAACCAACCCTTCTTCCTTGCATTCAAACATTTTTCATAAAATTTTGCATATTTTGAAAAATTGCACAAAAAGAGATGATTACATATTTTTTGTATATTCTTCTGAATCATAATTGACATTTAAACCAGTATGGAATTAAATTGGAAAATGGAGCTTGGGTAAGACCTTGGTCCACCGAACTTCAGAGGAACCTTATAGGATTTGGGATTAAGACTTTTTAGGTCCACGTGTGACTTAATTCTTTGAGTCCACTTGGCTATGTCCACATGTCATTTTGATGAGCCTAAGTAGAATACTTAACAACGCACACATGACTCTCAAGGAGAATGGTTTTGCTTGGACCAACACCTTACACTTAGCTCAACACGGATGAGGTTATGAGGCGGAAGAATTCTTTGGTTTGGGGTAGCATATGATGGTGAACCTCTCGTCTTGTTTTAAGGAGGGATGTGCGTCTCAACTTGGTCTAGTAGCAGTGAGGTCTAAAGACGGGCGTCGGTGGGTTGCAATAATGCTTCAAAAGAGGGATAGTCTACTGGCTCAAGAAGAAAAACTCTTTATGTATATGATGCACCATGTAGATATGTTGTACATACGTACATATAAAAAAATAATTTGCAAAATCAAGAAAACTACAAAAAATTGGACAGGCTTGAATGAAAATAAAATGCATGTCGGAGTATATATAGTCAATAAAGCAAAGCTTATGTATCACACCTTCTCATCTCATGAAGCTTGCAACGGGAGACTTAGCTACACTTGTTAGGCTCCCACGGATACATGGCTACACTGGTCGCAATCCATTCTCTTCTTTCCCCACTTCTTGAGCTGGTTGAATTTGAACTTAGAAAGGAATACCCCGCTCCTCGAGGAAAGAGCTGCTAGACTAGGGAATTAGAGTTACCTTGTCGAGGGAGGTTGTTGCTTCGTCATTTCTAAGGTGGGGAGCTACATATCACTTACATCGTAAAAGGAAAGATGCATAGTCATTAGAGTTTGCGTATGTAGACTTGTTCTGACCTGATTTATTAAGGAATCCGGACCATAGAATGGTGGAACTTAGAGGTTGTTGAGTCTTAAACCTATTTCCCAATAAGGTTCCGACAAACTAATAATCCGAAGGTTTGACTGAGCTCCATACTTTATTTAATGAAGATAAGTTTAATAATCTACCTTGATTCTTTTTCTTTTCAATCCTTTTTTATGTTTCACTTCTTTTTCAATTAAGTGTTTGCTAAGGGACTAGCAAGGTTAAAGTATAGGTGGGTGATGAATCACTGATTGTAACTCTCAATTCTTTTATTTTAGCTCTTATTTTTGGAAATACATCATGTAAATATTTGTAAATATAATAATTTAGCAATATGCTTGTTTTTGTTAATATCACATAATTAGCATGTTTTTGGCTAAATAAAAGAATGATGGAAAAGTAAAAGAAATGAGGTATTTAGAATAAAATAAGAGTGACCCAAACCCCAAGAGAAGGTCAAGCCTTGACCTGAACGCAAAATAAAATAAGTAGAGAGAGTTAGGGCTCACTTGGTGTTGTGTATATTACCTATTGTACGCATTATTTATATAGTTATTTTTGACTAAATAAAATAAAATTATTATTTTACATGTTTGTATATAATCCAAGAAATAACATAAAAATAAAACAAAAATCAGAAAAAACAAAATAAAAATAAAATAAAATCCTCCATTCCTTGTACAAAATACACTTGTATATATTAGATCCATTATTTATTACATACCTTGAAATGATTTTTTTAATAAAATAAAAAATATTTGACATGCTAAAATTATGTTATAAATAAATAAAATACCAAATATGGGTATTTGTGTAAAAATAATAAAAATAAAAATACTTGTATATACTACAAAGGTATATTATACATGCATATAATACTACACATTGTATATACCTTAATTTATTTATCATAAAAATAATTAAAAATCACAGAAAATACATTAAAAAATAAAAGACATTTTTTTATTTTGTACACTTTTTATTTCAAATCCATTCGCTATTTTTTATTGATTTTGTATATTCCAATTTCTGATTGGTCTAGGAGGTTTCGTGGACATCGATCAACCCTCCCTACAAGTCCGATCAAACCCGATTCATGCTCGTTGGAGCATCATCTTCCTATTTCCTCACCCGACATAGGCTGCCTCATGCCCTGATTTTTCACCTGAGCCTCCTCCTAGGATCTGTGATCCTCGCAGATCCCTAGGAAGGCACAGATCTTTACGTGTACTTGCTCAATCTTTTCAGATCCCTGAAGCATCCTTCATAACCTTCTCTTCTGCCTGCAAGCACGGTAGCTCGTCCCTTGCACCCCTATTCCCTCCTAAATACCTTTGCTGAAGTGGCAGGTAGTATAGGAACCCTTCAGGATTGTTGGGAAGAACCTGGAGACTTGTAGCTCACGACATGGCTGGAGCTCCACCGCGTGAAGCCTCCCGACCAGCCGCAGCTTGGTTGAGGCCAAGACTCAATCGTCCACCTTCGCCTGACCTTGCTGATCACCTCAGTAGCTTTAGGTACCATTTATATCCATTGCATTTCTCATTTTGATTCATCTTTTCATTTCATCTCTGTCGACGTTCAATCGTTCCGACCAACTCGTCAGAGCCCCGTTCCCTACATCTATCTACTCTGATCTATGCTACATATCACTCCACACCTTCTCACGTAACCCATCCATCCTAAGACTCGACCATCAGGTTGAGATTAGGATCATACCTCCTTCTCACGCCTTCACCGGAGGTCGATCACCATCCATCATCCCTTTCCTTACCCTTTGAAGTAATAACCAGGGTTGAAGCACAGCCCCAAGCCCCCTCTTCCCCTTGCAGCTCTGCAAGCACGCCTGGGATTATTTTGGAGCCTCTGCTACTAAGGCAGAGTAGCTTCAGAGGTGCATCCATCGTCGTACCCATCCGACCATCGTAACCTCCATCGGAAGCAGAGCAACGTCACGACACTACAAGACCCTTTGGTGACCTCATCAGAGCAGGGGATCACCTCCATTGCTTGATCGAAGGTCGCCAAAGTGGGTGTTATTCCAGAACCTCCTTCAACCGTTGAATGACGACGCCTTTGCCCAACTCTATCACGTCCATCCGATAGAACAACTTTTGGGGCCGTTTGATCAGACCCTCTATAGCATCTGACACACACGTAGCCGACAAATCAGATGCGTTAAATAAGCGTTGTAGAGGTAATAAACACCGTCAATGATCCCCCACTCTATGCACATGCCCCAAGGGGTATATTTCTGTCTTATCCTCGCATGTGTCTCTATTTCGCTTTAGTCTCTAAAATAAATTTTGTAGTTAAGTACTTTTGTAGTCTGGACCTCATACTTTTGAATATTTGCAAATCAGTCCCTCTGATTGTATATCACGTGCATCCCCACGTGGTTTGCTGGGTTAGATTCATTTTGTTCCTTCAACTTTCTACAGGTTATTGAATGCATGTTATGTTTTAAGAATTACATTTATACCCCTGTGAGCCTGGATTATGTGTTATGCATACATTGTTAGGGTTAATTGTAGATTTGGCCCTGTGTTCTCTTAGGTTGTTATTGTTTGGCCCAGAGATTTGTTTTAATTGCAAACTGGTCCCTGTAAACTATGCTTATTTACATCTTGTATTTTTTACTAAATAAATAGCAAATAAATCCTAAAAATTATCTAAAAAAATACCACCAACTCCTGTTTATGTGTAGTATTTAGTGTAATTTTTGTGGTTTAATTTCTTTGCAATTATTATTTTTGAAAAATAAAAAACCTATATAAAGTGTCCTATCTAATTTTGAAAATCCATAAAAATCCAGAAATTGTCTTAAAAATTCCAAAAAAAATATTTTTAGTGTCTTCCTGTGTGTTTCGATACAGTTGTAATTTTGTTTGAAAATTCCCTTTAAAAATCTTAAAAAATAAAAAATAACTAAAATCTTATAAAATTCATATAAAATTTGATAAAAATAAAAAAATTCTCATTTCAGATCCTTTTTGTAGATTTTTACTTGTATTTTCTCATAAATTCCTAACTAGGAATTTAAAGCATTTATATTTAACTTGCAATTTAATCTTGGATGTGCAGTCACTGCTCGATTTTTATAAAATTACAAAAACATCAGAAAATCCCCAAAAAAACAAAAAAAAAATCAAAACCTTAAAAACCCAAAAAATATTTTTATCCTAATTTTCTGAGTATTTTTAGCCTTAAAGAAAATTACAAAAAATTGTTGTGTTGCCTTGTAAAGAAAATCATAAAAAAATCCAAAATTAAATATGTTATTTTATTTCTGAGATTTGATTACTTTGTAGGTTTTCTCGTGCTCCTTGTGTTTTACCCTGGTTGCTATACCAGGTAAAATAAATAGCGAACCGCGTACATATGCTTGATTGTCTTTGATCTGTTTGAGTGGTTTATTTTTCTTGATTGAGCTCGGCTTGTTGATTGGGTTTGCAATGACCTTGATATTTCTTGATACCTAACCCTAGTCCAGAAGCCGCTCATCACTTCTAAAATCCTCTTTCTCAGTGAAGATCCTCTGAAAAGTAGGTGGAATAAGGACAAGTCAAGACCGCCCTCGGTTTCTGCTTATAATCTAGTTCAGATCCCAAGGGCTTTTTACCAATGCATATGCATGTAATACTAGATGAAGTGCATATGCGTGAAATGCAATTTTTTTTGATATTTTTAATGTAATTTTTTATTGCAAGAGATTCCTTTTCAAAAATTAATAAGAAAACATTTTTAAAACTTTTGTTACACACGTAGTGTTACTTGTAGCAAACACAAAGTTAGTATTTTTAGATTTTCAAAGAGGTATTTACCCGCCACATCGGCCGACCACCCTATACTTAGGCTAAGGATAGTCTAATTCTAGACGAAGAGCAAAACTAAGGTGGTTGAGAGAAGAAGTGAATGAGGAGAGTGGTATATACATATGGCATCAGTCACCCCTATACTTAGGACTTGGTCTAAGTAGTGGAAGAAGATGCACAAAGGAACCAATGGGGTTTGGAGAGGAGGGTGTTGATTATTAAGGAGGTTTTCAGCAGGTATTTTTGTGAGTCCGTGGCGGGAGGTCATAATAATTGAAATAAGATGAAGCAGGTGAGTCCCGGCTATCATTAGTGTTATCCTCAAAAGAATCATGGTGGAGAGTGTTTTGATATGAAGAAGATGAAGCATATGAATCAGATGATTCCCAGTCATCGTTGGAGTTATTCTTAGAAGAATAATACTTGGAGGTAGATGTACACCAAATATTATTATTTTAAGCTGCTTTATAAAGATGTGCTTTGTCTTGTGGTCAATTGACTCACCATCAGATGATGAATATTCTGAAGCACCAGTCTCATTACGGTGATAAGAGATTATTTTGCTATATTTAATGAGTTCAGGAGAGTTGGCTCTCGAGGGATAGTAGTGAGGGGCAGGAGTTGTCCAACGAGAGTCGATATCTGGCTGCATGCTTAGATAGGGTACCAGGGCTGCCGAACTGAGCTTACTCGTAAAGATTACCTTATCCAGAATTGATGAGGAATTATCAAAAGACTCCTCTTCTGGTGTGTCGATGACGACTTTCTTAGTTGGTTTACCGGATAACTGACTAGATTAAGGGCAAGAGGAATGGGTATTTCGGTCTATGTTATCTGTGAAGGTGCATGTCCTTGGAGTGAGGTGCTGATAATCGGGTCTTCAGATGAATAACCATTGAAATATTTGATCAAGGCGGTTAGAGGAGGTCTTTTCTGACTTAAGGTAAGCCCATGCTTGTGTTTCCTCATCAGGAGCACCAAAAAATTCATGCATCAGGTGCTCCTTTGTAGGATTTATCATGGTAGTGATTGAGGTCCAAGCTGTGGGAAATTGAAGGGTGACGTGAGTTTCTGATCCAGTGATATGCTCAACAACGGTTATCTTAATTGTCACAGTGTGGTAGGGCTCTTCTACCACTTAATGGTTACGATTGTTGACGAATTTGTGGGTTGCCTTAGAATAATGTGTTTCCTCAAAGATTGGATGAGATCGAAGAGCTCCCATTGCACTAAAACTGATTCTTGAGTCTCGCATTTTATAATTGCCTTAGCTAAGGCTAAGAACGGCTTTATGAGAATGATTGGAGACTGGGTGACCTCTCCATGATGCTCAATATCAATGATCGTGAAGTCCACCTTGAGCTGAGCACCTTGGAATGTAATGGTGACTGAATTTGTTCCTATCGGTTGTTTTATAAATTGATCAGCTAGCTGAACAATCTCTATCCATTTATTGATTGGTCCGAGTTTGAGCTTATCAAACATGGAGTTCGGGAGGATATTGATTGGTGAGTCATCATTGATTTGGGTATGGGTGAATGTCGTGTCTTTGATTCCACAATCAAATTGAGGCAACTGCTTCACTCTACGGCTCTTGGTCTTTGTTCTCATCACCAAAGAGGTGGCCACTGACAATATATGTATTCCAGTCCTTGTTCTCTTCCTGCTCGACTTATTCGACATTAATTTACTCTTTAGAAATCTTTCCAGGTTGGGGAATTTTTCAATGGCATGAATTTAGGGAAGCTCAAAAATCAATCTATTATTTGGTGCTTCTTTCAGAGTTGGATCCAAATTCTTGAAATCCTCTCCACTTTCGATTTTTATAGGGTTTTTTTTTCATTTTTGGTGTTTTAGGTTATTATGATTTTTTGGTCCTTTTGGTGTGGTGTGTAGATGTGATGTTTTCCATAACATAGGAGGGGTTTTGATGTGTAGGGTCATAGTCATCCCTAACGGAGTAATATGTAGAGATGTCACTATCAGAGTCATCCCCCCTAGTGTACGGAGTTTGTGAGTATTTGAGTGTTTTCTGAGTTTTCAACTTTAGATCCAATTATTTCATATTGTGTTTCATGTTTGAGATAGGAAAAGATCCTCTCGCAATATCTAGTATATGACTATTATCATCTTAAAATTTCTCCTGAAAAATCATGGAAGAAGTCTGCTCAGTTGTTGGAAATCTATAGGTCTGGTACTCAACATACTATCGCTTTGGCATGTACTATTGGGAGTAGAGCCTCTTTTCATGATTATTGATCGCTTCCTCATATGGTGAAGTTGTCATACATGGTGCATGCATGTCAATATCATCAATCCATTCCGCTATATGTGTGTCATATCTGAAGATTGGATTGTTTCTGTTAATCCAAGATGGAAGATCATCAGGTGCTAGCCAATTCATTTGGGTTGTTCAGGGTTCCCTATTATTCCCAAAGGCTATGTTTGAGTGTGGAGTTGTGAAGTGTTGACTTGTTCCAACAATATTTTGAGTATAGAATGAAGTCGGTTGGAATTAGTGTATTGGGCGATCAGTAGTCTTAAAAGTAGTTGGATCTTCATGATTACAATATACATGATTGTATCTATGGGTGAAGTCGAGAGGTGGGAAATATAAAGGAGTGGAGACTTCAGTTAGATTATTGAATAGAGGATTGATATATGAAGAAGTGGAGAGCTCGATAAGTTGAATGTTTTTATGGTCAGAATATAAAGGATTGTCTTTCATGGAGTAGATCGGATTCGTAGAGTGGACCAGATTCATTTGTGAGAGAGAGACTCCCGCGAATGTTAGAGGATACCTGGCAGAAGAGGGTTTTAAGGTTTTAGGTTTGATTGAAAAGAAATAATACAGTGGGTACATAGACCAATGTCCCTTAAATTTTAAAGGAGGTGGATGAGCTGACATAATGAACATTGGTCAAAAGTGTTCAAGTACACATGATACTTACAAGAAGAAACCTTAACATTTTTTTATAAATCAAGAAGGGAGAGTGATGGCACAAGTGTACATTTTTCGATACTCGAGCTCGGTTTACACACACCAATGCAAACGCAATTCAAACCCAAGGTTCACCAACTCACACACTGAAGGTCGCAAGAGTCCAACCAATTATCTTTTCAACTTTAATTTGTGATAATTTCAATCTTGGAAAAGAATTAGCAAGCTGTTAGATGCTACAAATTTTTCTAAAGACTGGCCTGAATCGTATGGCTAGTTGCATCCACTTTCAGCCAGTATGGGTATGAGTACAGACGTAAAACAACAACCCATGTTACTTAAGGACGGTGCCAATCACGTTGTTTATTAACTACCAACTATGCTAAGGGAGACCGCAGTTCCCTCACTGAGAAGTACATAGTCATTTTTTGATCTAGTAGTCTAAATGAAAATTCCAGAGCTTGGCTCTATCCATAAGTGTTGTTTCTCTCTCACTCGGAAAGATAAATAAGTCCAAGGACGGGGTTGTTCTCCCACAAAAATTCTCAATTTTATGTTTTAATTTAGTCGACCTCATTTAGCAGTCCCATTTTTAGTTAGGTGATCACTGAAAATTTTAGGTGAGCAAAAATACACGTCTACCAACCAATCCCAATTTTCTTTTAAATTTTAAGTGACAAAATAAGATGGAGAAATTCAGGAAAAGTTGATGCACGTAGAATACGATGATGTGCGCTCAGATAGAAGACTTACAGTGATTCCTCGCAATCTCCATGTCGGATGCAATAATAGAATTTAAAATTATTATATATGATATGTAATCTGATAACTCTGCACCAAGCAGATAGTTCTATTAGCCGTGAAGAGTTGAGTTAAATTTGACTAAGTTAAACGATCAAGAAGTGCATCTCAAATATGTGTAGTATGGTCCTAGATTCTACAAATATAGGTAGAATAATCCTAGAAGCTCTAATAGTCGTAAGTGCAGGTCTAATCCTCCGAACCACTCATGTTGGTCCCCACCCTCTTTGGAGAGTGAAACAAGTCCGACACACCATAGAGAAGAAGTTCGAGTCTTGTTACACGCGCGAGAGTCCAAATGGACACCATTGTAAATGAGTAGTTAATTTTACAAATAATTAAGGAAATAAAATTATAGAAATTAAAATCCTTGACTCCACTCCCTCTTACAGATCGACTCGATTTTAATTTTAATGCAGCTTTTCAGGAGGTTGGTGAAGATGCATCGATTTTGGGAGAATCACTACATGTATGCCAGGTATCTCGCACGAAAAATAAGAGACAGAGAGAGAGTGTAAGAGAGTTACCAAAAAATAATCAAAAATAAAAACATGAAAATAAATACTGAAAAGAAAAATAAAATAAATGCAGGAAAGTAAAATAAAAAATGGAAAATGTGCAATGATGAGGTTCAGGGGTCAGACTCCCCGGATATGTGAAAAACATAACATTAATTCCCTAGACAAAAACATAAGGATTTTGCCTCCCCAACAACAACACCATTTGGTAAGTCTGAATATAACCTCTATTAATTTGTTAGAATTAGCGCTTGAATAAATGAATTTGTCATTTTGTTGTAGGTGGGTAATCAGAATCAATCAAGAAATAACCACTCAATTTAATTAATCGAAATTATAATCAGAGTGGTGTTATGTTTATTTAGCCAGGGCAAGCCCCAGGGCCAAACTTGATGAGGCAAAGGAACAACCTACATTAATGCCTATCAAATTTATTGCGTGATTTTCGAGGCAGATAATTTTGGTATTTTTTAATACAATGTTTGAAATGCAAATGAAATGCAGACCAATTTCAAGGACAAGAAAATTAGTGTCAATCAAATGATGTCTAAAAATTACAAACCATGGCTGAGATGTGAGTAATGATGAAATGTCTGTACTATAATGTTTTTGGAAATTTCCAATTCAATATGCATATATAATGAATTAATGATTAAAATAAGGTGAATTATAATAATTAATTATAATAAATATTAAATCTTTTCATTTATAAGAGATAAAATTATTGAATATGTGTCAATAAATGAACTATCCTAGAAAAATCTTACACCTAAAAAATGTTTAGTTTAATTCCTATTAAAAATTAAATATTGATATACACAAAATGATTTTTATAGACCAAAATATGGTTGAAAATTGAATTATATTTGATCATGATGTGAAATACAATCAATTATACTATCTGCGATTTTTTTTGCAATTTTTAGAGCTATGGTTAATTAATTATGAATGTCTAAATAATGATTGGGAAAATATACAGTTTTCCACAAAAATAATAATTATTATATAACCACGGATCTCAAAAGTATGAATCAAGTGCCACAATCTATAGAATTGGTTGATGAATAAAATGTTTTATAGAATAATAAAATTATGCAAAAAATATATTTAAATAATAAGAGAAACATAGGGGTCTGCTTGCAAATACAAAAATTAAATAAATCAAAGAAATGCAGAGTAAGGACTGAAGTGTAATTATCAAGCTCGGGGTCCTTTGTGTAAAATGTCCAAGGGGCACATGTGCAAAATGTGTCCTTGGTGGCCGGGGTGCTTGTGGAATTTGGTGAATCGTTGAGGGTGACCTTGCAATTGACCACCCACGGTATATGTAGGCCTTGTGCCCGGCAGAGTGAGGGTGGATGGAGGTGTGATTGTCATGGGCGGAGGTGCAAGGTGACGTCGTGGCGGAGTGGGGCACTGCTGGAGGCGGTTGAAGCCAAGGTGGCGGAGGCTGCCCCTCCTGATGGAGAGGCGAACGAGCTCAAGCTCTCATGGTCGAGGTCGTTAGATCGGAGAAGAATCTGGAGTGGTGGAGGAGCCTCATGCTCTAGGTGGTGAAGCACGGGGAATCAGGAGTAGAAGCTCGACGATGCGGAAGTGTGTCGGTGAAGATGAACCTAGGTGTTGTCATCGAAGGTTACTGAATGGATGGAGTTAATGTCATGGAGAGGCATAGCAGGAGAAGGTAGATGGGGATCGGGCTCCACGGCTAGGGGAAGCCAGAGCGAGGGCAACTCCGAGGTGGTGTGTGGCGCTGCAATGAGGCTCCTCGACCTTGGATCTCACCAGATTGGAGGTGGGAGGGAGGCGTTGTCACCACCATCCTCCTTCATTATGGCTTATCGATGGATGAGGCTCTACAGGGGGTCTAGGTGCGATAGAGGTGGCTATGGAAGGAAGGAGATCGGCCCTAGATGGGGATAGATCGAGAAGGCAACGATGCAATCGTCAAGGGATTCAATTGGTTGAGATATCGAGGAATTGCGGTCAGAAATGGAAGGTTGGTGGTGATGGATTTGGTGGGTGGTGGCAGTCAAAATAGAAAACGACCGGCATCGGCCAATCGAGAAAGGAAAAAGGGAGGGGAGAACGAGTGGAGGAAGGAGAATATGGAGGGCCGTCCAATTATACGAGATCAGAAGGTCCCAGATGCCCATGTGGCAGTGCTTTTTTAAATTTTTTATTTTTTTAAGAAATAACAAAATAAATAAATGCAAAAAATGAGTGACACGTGGTAGATCCAGGAGTAGCCATGTGTCAGCTACAGAAAATTCAAAAATACAAATATAAAAGATAAATAAAAAGGAAATATCAAACTACCTCGGATCAAAAAATTTTCTATAAGAAAGTTGCTCATAGCTTTCATGAAGAGACCAAAATCAAAATAGGTCATTTGCATAAAGTGATATTTTTGGGGGTACTCTATGTACATATAATACCTTGATTTTTAAATTTTATATTTTTTTGTGATTTTTAAATAATATAAAATTGAGAGAAAATATGATAAAAATCAAACACAATATTTACACATTACTCTATTTTTTGGATTTGTATTAATTAAAAAAATGAAGAAATAAAATAAAAGTACAAAAATACAACTTTTGTACGGATTGATATTGAACACTCAAACTTGGTTAGGTTCTTTGATTTTGGTCTTATTTTAAATTTTGATTTTTTTACACATTTTAATAAAATTTTTATCAAATAGAATAAATGAAAAAGATATAAAATAAAAAGATTTAAATATGTACATAAAATAATAGGTTGAAATTGAGTAAAATACACAATGTCCAAAAGAGGCCAAAAACCAAACTTTCACTTATGAGCTCTGATTCACTTGAACTTGATCTTATTTTGAATGTAATTGAATTTACATTAGTTTAAAAGTGAGTAGGATTAAATCAGACATTGTATGAGAGAGATATAAATGTTTTAGTCCGATTATACTTAAATTAGGGTTTGGCTTTCTAGTTCGCTTATTTATGTTAGTGACTTTTTTGTATTTTTCATTTATTCTTGTTAATAATATATACACAATAAAGGTGGTTTCAGGTGATTTGGAATTAGCATGAATTGAATAAAAAATGGTGAAGTAAGCTTATTTTTTTGAGTCAATTGGGATAGGTTTTTTGGCTTCTTATTTTATGCAATTATGACTGATAACATGCAATTATTATTTATGCATGCATGAATGTTAATTATGCAAGATAATCGATAAAATATAGATGAATTTTGGGGAACAAAGCTTAATTAATCACTTTTAGAGTGATGAATCACAAATTCATCATTCGCCATGAAGTTTCTCTTCTCCCATGAGAGCATGATGTTTACTTTGTAGCACCTCTGCAGTACTCTATCTAAATAGTGAAGACATTGGTCAAATGAATCTACCTAGACCGAGAAATTATCATGAATACCTCCAAAAAATTTCCCACCATGTTGACAAATACTGCTAGCATACAACACTAGAATGTAGCAGGAGCGTTGCACATCTCGAACTACATCCGTCAGAAAGCATACGTCCCAAAAGGACAGGTGAACGTTGTCTTCTCTTGGTCTTCAGACACAATTGTGACTTGATTGTACCCATAATAGCTATCCAAGAAGTAGCAATATTCCTTCAAGGCTAGTCTCTAGAGAATTTAGTTGATGAAGGGAAATGAGAAGTTATCTTTCTTTGTGGCGAGTTTCAGACATCTTTAATCAA
Source organism: Ottelia alismoides (assembly GCA_037367405.1). NCBI lineage: Eukaryota > Viridiplantae > Streptophyta > Magnoliopsida > Alismatales > Hydrocharitaceae > Ottelia > Ottelia alismoides. The sequence continues at coordinate 582,519 of JAZKJV010002130.1, read as the reverse complement.
CACATACTTGCCACAAGGTCGACATTCTAGTCGGAATCTCCTCTCATTTGTCATTGGTAACAATGGTGATCCTGGACTTCTTGGGCACTACATGCAGGGGACTCACCCACTTATTATAGGAGTGGGATATATGAATACCACATCACTCCATTTATGAATTTATTTCATGACAACCTCCCAGAGGTTTGGACTTAATCTTCTCTGGAATTCGTGGGAGGACATGTTGTAATCTTCAAGGTAGATGTGATGTGAGAACAAGAATGGATTGATCCCATGGAGATCTTATATCTTCCAGCCTATAACATTGTGGTTTCGTTCAAGAACCCCCATAGGATGAGATTCTTTGTCTTCAGTCAAATAAGCATTGATTATGATCGTATACATTTTTGGTTTTCCTGTAAGGAAGGCGTACTTCATCTTGGAGGGCAATGGTTTGAGCTCTGGCGGAGTGGGATCTACTTCAGTGGTTACTTCGACGATCACTACAGATATTGGTTCTTTCATAAATTCAGTGTCGACCTTTGCCAGTTCCACTTCTTCATTCAAGGATTCACAGAATTTTTCAATGATGTCCTCGTGATTGTAGAAATCCTTAATAATTTGTTATGGGTCATCGAGACTCAGGGTGCCCACATAGAATTCGTCAAGTGCATCAACAAAGATATCACCATCATTAACTGAGGGGAATTCGACTGCTTTCTCCACGCATTCATTTGGAAAAAGGAATTCACGTATCTCAATATCGACCATGAACAGATTTGTATCTTGAATCTTCAAAACAAAGTCGCAGTCTTCCAGGCAATTAGATGCAAGAACACTCAACCCATATGTAACCTCTGCTTTCTTCAGCTCAGGTATAGTCTCTATCTGCACTTGGGTATTGCTGGAGCTGAATGTAATCTCTCTAGTGTCGTAGTTTACTACTTCCTTAGTTGTTCGGAGGAACAATTAGCCAAGGATGATGGGGGTGTGGAGCATAGGATTGGAGACATCCATTTCTAACACAACAAAATGAACAAGGAACTGAATTCCCTGAATCATGATGATCACGTCCTCCAATAAGCCCCTAGGCCGCTTGACTAATTTGTCTACAAACTGTAGAATTAGCTTGGCTGGTTTAAGCGATCCTACCTTGAATTCTGTGAGTAGCGAAGCTGGCATAAGATTGAAAAAAGACCCACTATCGAGAAATGTTCGCTTTAACTCATGATTGAACACGCTATACCTGATGAGGAGCGCTCCCTTGTATTTCTTTTTATTAGGGAGAAGATGAATCTCTGATTCTCATTCTTTATTCTTTTATTCCAGCTTCATCTTTTAGCAAAAACAACTATAAATATGTTTAAAAACACTAAATTACTAGTGTGCATACCCTTGTTAATATTCAATTATTAGCACATATTTTCAAAATAAAAGAATAAAGAGAAGAAAAAAACAAGGATGTAATTATGTAATAAGTACAGACTGACCCAAACCCTGAGAGAAGGTCAATAATTAGTTTAATCAACAAGAAATGAAGTAGGGAGAGATAGGGTCCTATGCTACCTATTTTTAAATAATTATACCGGATTATTTCAAATTATATTTTACGTGTATACTATATTAAACACTTGTACATATCTCTAAAATTAAAATAAACATAAAAATTGATAAAAACATAAAATAATGTAAAAAGAAAATCAAAACTCTGGTGAACATTTGCCACACTTGTAAATATTGTACACAAGACCTATTTATTTAATACCTAAATTGAATTTATAAAAAAACAAATAAAATTTCTTTTATACTCATTGAATTATGTTATAAATAAATAAAATATAAATTAAAATATTTATTTGAAATAATAATAAAAATACATGTGTATAAGACATATGCATATTATACAAATACATATTACACTACCATTTATTTACCACATATATATTTTTATTAAAAAAATTATAAATCACAGAAAAACAGTTTGAAAAATAATAAACAATTTTTATTTCAATCATTTCTTATTTTGAATTCATTTAGTTGTTTTTATTATTCTTTGATTTATTGACCTTGAATTATCTGATTGGCTTACATGATTCCGTTGACTCAGTTCAACCTTCTCCCACACTAGACCCGACTTGACAGACCTGTCGATAGACACGATTTCTATATATTTTCCCAATTGGGTCCGTCCTCCGTTTGCTTTGATTTCAGTGCCCGGTTCACCTTCTAGGATATGTGATCCTCGTGGATCTCTAGGAGGAGTCATATCATTCTTTGGTTGCGAGCTTCATGTCGATCTTTTTGGAACCCTGGAATACCCTAAATATACTATCCTCCATCGCCCTAGCTCGGTAGCTCATCCCTTGCATCTTCTTTCCTCCATTCGCATCGCCAGAATAGTGACAGGGTTCTAGAGGAGCTTTTAGAAGATCGGCTTGGTGCTGGATTGGACGTTGCTCATCTCATGGTCGGAGCTCCACCACGATCAGTCTCTTATACTTTTCATCATAGAATTGAGGCCAGGACCTCATATCCACCTTCATTGCACTTCGTCGTTCACCGTAGGCTACTCAGCTAACCTCTATTCCCTTTCATTTTCGCTTTTCACGTTGATTCCGATCATCAACCATCCTCTACTTTCCAGGTCTGACCACTGTGGTTGGAGCTCCGTATCACCTATCCATCTGCATCGATTGAGTCCTTGATTCATCATTACCATTTGCACGCACCCTGATCCACATGTATCCTTGTCTTTAGAGCAGGGTTAGGCTAGATTTCGTCCCCCATTTCCGTCGGAGATCACTAGATCACCCCACCGTCGCTTCTTTTGTTCTCAACAGCTAATAATCAGGACAGAGGTCACGTCTTCGGGCTGAGATTACCTTTTGTAGGAATGGAACGTATGAGAGGCTTAATTCGAGCTTCAACTGAGGTGGCAGAGCACTCCCAGGTGGTTGAGCTTCGTCGTGACCATCTGATCATCCATCTTTTCATCCGAGAGCCCCTTGCGACGCGGAGAGCGATTTGCATCGTGTTGAACCCACCAGTGAGGCGATCAGAGCACCATAGCACACTAAATCCGTGATCGAACCTCACCGGCCAGCTCCTTATTCATGTTCTTGCAAAGTCCCGATCCACCATTAGATGAAGGGGCCCCTTTTCCAGTCTTGTTCTGAGCCGTACGTTGACGCTTTTTTCCTGCACGTCAGATCAGGTCCCTTTGCAGATTTGAGCCAACGTCATCAAATTTTCATGATCGTTAGATCTGCTCAGTAACGGTCATACAGACCATATGCTTGCTCCACACATCTGAGCCGTCAGATCTTTAGCAGAGCAATAGCAGACCCGTCTGCGCCCTCCATCACGAGAGCCTGCCACGCCCCTAGCGAAGGGTATATTTCACTCAAATCCTTGCCTTTTATTTCATATTATGTTAGTACAGTAATTGTAATAACTGATGAAAGGGAATTTGCCGAGGTCGTATCTTTCCACAAGGCGGAGAGACAGTCGCTGAGTTGACCTCAGACAAAATCCCCAAATCGATCAACAATTAACCCACAGTAAATATATGCAATGAATATCTAAAAAATGTGGAGTTAAAATTTATTATAACTCTACATGCAAATGTGTATAGGTGTAAGTACAGGTAGAGGTCGAACACTGGGAGGCGAAGGGAATGTATGTGATGCATCATTTATTCAATCCATTGTTCATGTCCTTTTATTGTTTTTGTGGGTTTTGGGTTTTGTACTTTTTTTATATTTTTGTTTTTATAATTCTTTTTTTATTTTGTTTTTATATTTAATATTTTTTTATATTATTTTTTTTTATATTTTTAGTTATATAATATAATTAGATAAATATATATATATATAAGACATATATGTATATATATAAAGAGGTATATGTATAAGAAGAGAGAGAGGAATAATAGAATATATATAAATATAGATATAAATACTTGATATATATATATATATAGATATTAATTTTTTTTTCTTTTTTTTTAGCTTTTTAATACTTTTCTCATTTTTTTATTTTTCTTGAATATTTCTAATTTTTATGTATTTTTAATTGCAAAAATGTCCATAATATTGGACCAATTAAATAGCCGTATGTAATTTGGGTTTTTAAAAATATAAAATAAACTCCAAAATTACCCAAATTAATTTTAATATATTAATAATGATATATAGATAATTATAAAAGAGAAAAATATATTTTTGGGTTTTTTAAGGATTTTTCTATTTTTTTGTTGGATTTTGGAGCTTTCTGATTTTTTTATTTTTCTTTTTCATATTTTTAGGGTTTTTCATTTTTTGGACTCAATATATATATAATTATACCATATATAATTTTTTTGGAATTTTTCAAAATCATTTTCTAATTTTTTTGTATTTTATAAATTAGACAGTACAAAAATGGCTCCTATTCCATTTTTAATAATTAGGAAAGATGCAAAAAATGCGAAATAAAATGTTGGCGTGAACTAACATGGCATGGAGTACCTATCCTAATTTTTGTGGATTTTTAGAAGCCTTCTAGGCATTTTTAATAAATAGATAAAGAGACAAAAAAATAAAACAGCCTGGCAGGGGTATTTTGCAAATACAACAAGTTACAGGGGCATCAGTGCAAAAATACAATAGAAATAAACATTTATTTTAATTTTTAGAACTATTCTACAATATACAAAAACCGCCAGGGCATAACTGCAAATTTTCACGCGCCTCACGTGGGACTGCACGTGAGGCGCGGAAGGACCTAAATGTAATTCTAATTAAGTCAGGGTCCTAACTGCAAAATTTACAATTTATTTATAACGTGCTAATTTATTTACAGGACCAAAAATGAAATACAAAAACTAACGGGGCAGAATATGCAAATTACCCCCAAAAGCGCTGAATCGAACGGCTGCTCTTCATTCACTAATCCACGTGGCGCCTCCACGTGCGCCGATGACGCTTCGCCGATGAGCGGTTGAGATTAGATCTCGCGTGAGATCTGACGGTCGACGCAGAGCTCCATCGGACGGCTGGGATCTGAACTGGGCTGGGAGCACGATCGGACGGTGAAGGCGAAGGCACGAAGAACAGGGAAGAACTCCCCCTTCTCCGACCTTTGATCCGGTGCTGCTCGCTCGTCCGACGCTCGCTCGGGCATCTGATGGTCCAAGAAGCAACATGGGGCTCTACTCTGTCGACTGGAGCACTCAGAGGAGCCGGAGGCTCACCGGAACGGTCCAGCGAGGTCGATGAAGCCAAAGAGCTCCAGGTACCTGCAGAAGAGTCGAATCGACCCCAACGGGGGTCCTTTGGCCTCCAGCACCTGCAAGGAAGCTCAGCGCACAAAAACAAAGGGCTGGGGGCTTTATTTGAGTTAAAATGAGCGAAAGGGGGTGCGGGGCGATGATCTCCGGCGAAGGGCGGAGGAGGAGATCTGATCTCCAGATCTGGTGAAGATCTGGGTGAACGGAGGTGCCTGGGGCGTAGGGAAATGAAGGGATATAGAAATGGAGGTGAAAGGGTGGTCGGAGCACGGCGAGAGCACTGTGAAAAGCTCGCCGGAGCGGAGCTCCGGCGAACTACGAAACAACTAAATTACGCTAACCTACGAATCAAAATGCAAAATAAATGACGGAAATGAAATGCTGATATGAAAATCTACCTAGAAATAGAAACGCGCAGCTCTTATACCTGGAGGAACTCCAGGGAGCAGGGTGGCTGCCGGAGCGCCACCATGGGTGCAACCTCCGCCTCTCCGATCGATTCAAAGTGCTGGCGAGCTCCTCCTGTCACCAGGAGCATCGCCGGGACCGAATTCTGGGAAGGGATTGGCTGAAAAGCTGACCAAAATTGAAGAGGAGGGGGAGGTTCCTTATTTAAGCACAAACGGGGCACCCTTATTGACCAGGCCGCAGCCGGCGATACGAACTATGTACACAGGATCTACATGATCGGCGGGGATCAGGGGTGATCATAGAATAAATCTTGTGAAGTGATTGTTGCCGAATGATGGACAAGGCGAGCTGGAAAAAGGCATGAAAAGTGGGGACGCGACAGGTCTGACGGGTTAGTCAGAGGCGCAGGGGGAGTTGACCGGAGGTCAACTTTCCCTGGCCCCTGATTGGTCCACGTCAGGCCTATCTTGACCTATTTATTTAACGTATTAAATGAATTTTTTAGAGTTTACTTATAAAATAAAAAATGTTCATAAATTAATGTAGTCTTTATTTATGATTTTTATTTATTTTTTTAATTATTTTATTAAGGTTTTATTAAGATATGGTATTTATAAGTATATTTATATACATTTATTTTTATTTTGTTTATTTTATTTTGATATTTTATTTTCTTATTTTATAATTTTATAACTAATTTTTGTGAGTATACATGTATTTTTATTTAATTTTTATGAGTCTATTTACATTTTTAAATAAATAAGTATATGTAGGTATACTTATAGGTATTTTATCTGTATATTGTATACATTTTATTTATTAAATGAATTTTATTTGTTTTTATTTTGGATTTGTATTTTTAGTAAGTTATATATAATATATACATTATTATAAAAATGTAGATGAATAAAGAATAACAGAATAAACTCCCCTTTTATTTATATATAGGTAGCATAGGCCTTTTGTCTATGTAGCCTATAGACTTATTTTATTTTACAAACTCTCTTTGGTTTTCTTTTAATTTCAATATATAAATGTATTCTATACATTATTTACTAGATTCTAAAAATATGAATTTGTGAAAATAATAAACGTTGAATAAAATGAATATTTTAATCAGTATTATATACAAGGAGGGTCAAAAACCTAACTTTCACAGATGGACTCCAAAAATTATGAAACCAATTTTATAAAATAGTTCATGGAATGCTATATACAATTAAAGGTGAGTTTGGGTGATTTGGAGTTTTTATTTGCAAGATATGGGTCTGTGAAGTTGAGATTTTTGCTTTTTATTTTGTTTATAAAATGTACACTGAGTATTATTTTTACACAAACTCAATTTTGTATTTTTATTTACATTATTATCTACAACTTTCATGTACAAAGTTTCTTTATTTGATGAATAAATAATTATGTACAAAATAGGTGTCAAAAAATGCATAAATGGATGAATAAATAAATGAGGTATTTATTGTATATCAGCTCTTATCTCCCCCTACTTTATTCCTTGTCGACCAATACCATGCTGGCCTTGGTCTCGGGGTTAGGGTCATAAAATATTTGCAATATTTTATTCCTTTTTCTTTTCTTCTCTTTATTCTATAATTTTGGCATTAAAAACCTTATTTAATACAATGAATAAGGAATGCTATTATGTACAAATTGATGCTATTTACATGCATTTGCTAGGGTTTTTAAGGCCAAAATAATAGAATAAAGGTGATGAAATGGAGATTCATCAATAACCAGTTAAAAACTTTTTATAATTTGGACCTTGTGTTTTTGTTATTTGCATTTCAGTCCATTTGAGTTAGAATCACAAGTAGCTTTACATAATTTTTGGTGTATTTGTACTTTTCTCCCCATACTATGAACTGGTTATGAAATGAAGTTAATGTTTGAATGATTTGCATTTATACCCATGTGTACGTTGTTTCACGTGTTGTGCATGCATTTTATAGACAACTTGCATAGTGGCCCTCAGAGTTCTTGATTATGTTGATCTATAGGTACAAAAAAATAAAGTAATTACAACTAGGTCACTGTAAACTATTTTTAATTATTGTCTTTTTATTTAATGCAATAATTATTAAATTAACCCCCAAAATTACCTAAAAATTAATTGTGATTCTTGATTGCATGCATTCTTTTTGGTGATTTTTTCTTGTTATTTTTCATGCATTTTCTACTATTAAAATTCAAAAGTAACCTAAAAAGTCCATGTTTTTCTTGGAAAATTCATAAATAAATCGAAAAATCATCTAAAATTCCACAAAAAATTTTGTTGTATTTCATTACCTTTTAACTTCAGGAAAAGTTTATTAAAAAATACTTTGTGAAAACCTAAAAATTGCAAAAAAACTTGAAAACATAAAAAATATATATAAAATAATAGAAAAATCCAAAAATATAGGTTTCAGTCCCTATTTGTAGATATTCTCCTTCAGTTTATTCTTAAAATACTTTCCAGGATTTTTAAATTCTTTACTTATTTTAAATTTGCAAAACATTCATGGTTGTGCACTATTTGTTCTTTTTATCACTTTTTGATTTTTAGAAAATTACAGAAACGTTTGAAAAATATATAAAAATTTCCAAAAACACTATAAACTACATAAAACCCAAAACTATAAATGAATTTTTTTGACCATTTTTGACTTATTTGAAAAATATAAAAAGATTGTTTGTGTGTGCCTTTTTTCATTGGGCCCCTTTCCTATATTTCGAAAAATTAAAAATTCACAAAAATAAAAACCACTAAAAACAATAAAAACCCTTGGATTTCTGAAATCTACTACTTAGTGTATAATTGTGGTCCTTGACATCGACCCTGGTCACTATACCAGGTTAATAAAACTAGCAAAACCACTTGTTTTCTCCGTTTTATCTATTAGTGGTTTATTTTCGCGTTGATCGATTTAGTTGATTTAGGACAACGACAATTGCTTAAATTAATCCACCTAAGTCTGCTCGAAAATCGTGTCAATAGAATGGCACCATTTCCAGGAGCACAACTAAATAGTTTTCATTCATTTTTATTTGTTTTTTCTTTTCTCTTTCATAATTCTTTCTGGCCATTTTCTATTTTGATTTTCTTGCGAGGTACTGCTTGGAGGATGACTCAGTCTGCTTAGGAGGGACATGCGCCTGAGGAGGAGTAGAGGAGCAGAAGAAGCATTTATATTAAATAAAATTTTATCTCATTTTATTTTTGCAAATAATCTTGTATTAACATATACATATGAACACTCTTGCACTTGAACGTTATTGGGGGTCTATTTCATCGAGTGCTAGTTCACTCCGGGGACCTCACTGAGTTTTTCGCGGTTTTTCACCTTTTCATTTTTTTGTTTCACGAGGTTTAGCCCCAAGACTTAGGTTTTATTCTGGTTGAGCTCAATAGAATCTGAGGTCCAAACTTCATAATAGAATATATGTTCCTATAGATCACGCTTTGGACTTGGTCAAATAAAAAGCTAACCTAATTAGACTAGAGACCACATGCCGAGAGAGGTTGTATACAATGATTGCAGGACCCACTTTGGTGGGCACCGATTGGCATCTAAGATCGGACTCAGATCTCTTTTATGATTAGTTAGAACTAGTTCTTCCTGTAATAGAAGCTGTCACCTCAGGATAATTTCCTTGTGCATCATTTAGATTAGTTTAATTTTTGTCTTTGAATTAAGTGTGGTTCATTTTAGATATAGACTGCTGAAGCAAGGTTCACATTTCTTACTCTGCATGCATCATTGATTTCATCGTGCATCAGCTTTTCCATCTTCATCCACTTGTTTTCTTGCACTTAAATAAAAAGTAAATGAGAAAATTCGCTAGACATTGTCTTTATTCAGAAAAATACTTAAAAGGAGATAACTAATAAAATCAGGACTGTTAAAGCATACTTGACCTAAAATCGATCTTCACTCAAAAATTTTGTTTCGAGGATAGTAACCCCCTCTTTGTCTGATTTTAATACTGAGAATTGAGCGAACCACAAACTAGGATAGAGTCATGCATGAACTTCTTTAGACTAATAGTTCTAACAAAAATGATTAGTTTTTCTCTAGTAAGGACATTCGGTTACTCGGTAAATGGTCCGAACTTCCTTAGCAGAGTGGGTGGTTTAGAGGACATTGTGTAAGGCCCCGTCCTCAAGGGAAATCGGGTAAACAGAAACGGTATGTACTTACATCCATACAAGCTGAAAATAGGCACAACTAGTCCTAAGAATCTAGGCCAGTCTCCAGGGAGAATCAGGCTCCAAACAACTCATTAACTCGCTCTGTAAGATTGGATTATCACCTAATAAAATTTGAAAAGATAACCGACCAAGCCTTCATGGTCATCACATTGTGTTGAGTAGGTGAACTGGGGGTTTGTTTTCTCATCCTGCTTGCAGTCCATATCAAATCTTCATAAATCCCTTGATCAAGATGATGGGAAGGAGGTCTCATAGGCTACCTTTGGCTGCACTGCTTTCCAGCACTCCTCCCCGTTCATCTAGAGCGGCTTCAAAGATCTCAAACTCAATCTCTGAACCCGAATTCGCCACCACCTTGTTCCCCCTCGGCCACCGTTCTTCTACTCTTGAGGTACAATCAGACATGCCAGCACAACTGTACAGTCATTTGAAAGCACTTGAGCTAGGGTCTTTTTCCTTTGCAGCAACATGAGAAATGTCCAGTGATGACAAAACAACTGACTAGCCTCATACTTCATTGTTCGTATTAGACCAAGTATCCATCAACAACACGATGCTAGCTTCCTTGGAGACCATGCAGAGATAGATAAGGGACCAAGGGGTATCCATGGAAGAGGTGAGGAGAGAACTCATGCAGATGCAAGCTGAGAGAGCAGATCCAGACAGACCACCCATGGAGGAGATATACCACACCAGGAAGGTTGAGTAGATGATAGATGCCAGGACGAGACCATGAGGCAGTTGCACAACCATGGTGCAACCCTCACAGTGATGGATCCAACTTCCAGCCACCGTGGGCGACTTCGGGCTTCGCCCCCGTACTAATTAGCTTCTACCCAAGTTCCATGGGCACACCACTGAGGAGCCTCGTCTCCATCTACAAGAGTTTGAGATGATCTACAGCAGCGTCCATGGAAGATTGGTGGACGATGACACCATCAAGTTGATCGCCTTCATATTCTCTTTGGTTGATGGAGTAGGCTACTGGCAGAAACACTTGGGGAGGGTGGTCATTACTTGGGATTAGCTTCGGACCGAGTACTTGAATAGATGCTATCCACTCGGCTGGACCAATGTAGCTAGAGCCATGATCAACAACTTCACCATGATCCCTAATGAGCAATTTCATGAAGCATGGGATCGATTCCTAGAGCTCATTTATATGTGTCCCCACCATGAGATAAACAAGCCGAGCCACGTCCAGAGTTTATTTTGTGGGATGACACATGAGCTGTAGGGGCTAGTCAACGCATTGTGTGGAGGTTCCTACTTCTACAAGGATGAAGACCAAGTCTGGGCCATTTATGAGGAGATGGTCGAAAACTACACTGTGATGGTCCTAGACTAGGGTCTACACTCAAGGAAGACTCCCCTGCAGGTGATTTCATACTAGAGGATAGCACACACTTAGGCCGATCCTTCTAGCTCTCTAAGGCAACAACACTAGTAGAGTCATCAACTACTGATATGGGCATCATCAACAAGAAGTTGCATCGGATAAAGATCATTGAGAAGAAGGCCTACCGGGGCATTAATAAGCTCAATAAAATTGATGAGCTAGCCCAAACTCTTAGTGATCTGAAGACCCAGATCACGCGTCTCTAAGAGGTGCAGAGTGCTTCTAAGCCCCATTCCAGGTCACGAGCTGATCTTGGGAGTAGTTCTTCTTAGCCCTTCGCCTTGTATCGTCAGGTTCATCAAATTCAAGCATAGTCGATCTAATCACTCCAACAAAATCTGTTACCACCATCTCCTCCTTCAGACACTTAGTTGGTAGTGTATCATCCGGATCAGGCCTTGGCGACACTTCCCCTGCCACTCCATGAGAAGTAGGAGCCGTTGATGGAAGTCAACGGGATCTAGTACTCCAACTAGAAACCACAACCCGGGATCCGTCGTAACCATCCCAACTTCCGATGGTCTACTAGAGCACTTCATCCCCGAAGCAGCCTCGAGCACAGGCAGGGTAGGGAGCTTAACAACATGAACAACCCCACTACTCCCAACAGTTGTAGCACGGTCCTCGACCTCAATTTCAAGCCAACAGTAGAGGCATGAGCATCCTCATCAGTAGTATCCCCATCCTCCTCCTCACTAATACCAACAACAATAGACTCACCCTCATTTCCAGCATAGAAACCCGTCCGGTTCTCATTCACACCCATATGAGTTCCAAGCCATTGATGATCTCACCCGTATGCTTTCCGTGCAGCAAGCGACCTTTCGACGAGAGATTGACAAGTTTCGGCAGGAAATGAGGGGAACAATCATGGGCAAGGATGCAATACCTGCTCAGATTGAACCTAACCCAAACAATCTAAAGAGGAAGTCTGAGCAGGTACAATCAACAGTGACTCTCCTAGTGATATTCTACATGACATTCATTATTTATTTGATGCTGATTTTGTGATACTTAAGACCGGTAGGAAGCTAGCCAACAATGACTCTTCTAAGCGACATCCCACTACAGATTCTATGGTGTCAGATGGAGTAAGGAGCAATGCTGATGTATCTAACCATGATGATGACGGTGGTATTGATGCCACCAAGCATGATGATCCAAAAGATGGTATTGATGTCATCGTATCTCCAGCCACAGATGGTGGTGTTGATGCCACCAATTTACTGGATGATAGACAGATTTCAGATCCAACTGACTCTTCAGTAAGCACATGAGCACATCCTTCTATTCTACAAGAATCTGAGAGAGAAGACCACCATACATAGGAATAAGAGGTGAAATCACAATACAAAAACCGATTGCTAGCCAAGAGACCCGATGTAGGAGCTCCGTATGTCAGATGTCATGTCCATGAGCAATTGTTCGATCAGCCTCTATTAGATAGTGGATCCTCGATTAACCTCTTCCTAGCTGCCTTACTTGTCCGATTCAAGTTTGTCCCACTTAGACAGAGCATGATAGTTGTCCAGTTTGCAGATAGATTTGTCAAGAGGCTGAAGGGGTTATTAAATGGTGTTGTCATCACAATTCATCGCCTGAAATTCTCTGTGGTCGTAGTTGTGTTGGACATGGAGATCCCTAAATATGTGACCGATACCCCCATCATTTTAGGATGATCATTCTTGGACACAACCAAGGTAGTGTCCGATCATGATAATGGGAAGGTATACTTTTGCATCAAGGGTGAGAGTATACAAATAGAGACGATTGAGGAGATCAGAGCAAGAGATTCAGCTTGCTTCGAGCAGAGTTCTGAGTAGATGACAGATTCATAACTAGACATCCACCAGGAGTGTGGTTTTGTGATTGCAGATGATGAAGCAGTTTGGGAATATCCGATTTCACGAGCTATTGTCACACCTTTTGAGACTGCAAAGCCATAGATGACAACTGATGAGAGTTTATAGAGCACACTCATGGCACAGGACACCTTAGAGGCTAATTATTATGATTTGGGTAGCGAAACAGATTATGTTTCTTGTGATTTAGATCTAGATCCCTCGAGCTCAGACATCGATTTTGATTGTTAGGATTTTGATGATTATTTACTTTGACTGATGTCCACAGAGCCTACATCTAGGACAGAGATTGAGCTAATACAGTTGATTGGTACACCAACAGGGTCGTCTACATCAGATTTAAAGATTTAGTGAGAGTTCTCCCATGCAGATCTGGTAGCCATCACTCAAAAGTTTTCAAAGATGAGATCTGCCAGCTCCCACATGTTCAGAACTGATGACCTTGCCACAGAGAATGAAGTATAGATTCCTTGCTGGTGAGACTGAGATGTTCCCAGTCATTATCTCAGCAGATTTGACTGAAGATCAAGAATCTTATTTTTTGGAGATTCTAGAAAGAAACCACAAGGAAATCGGATGGAGTTTAGCTGATCTCCAGGGGGATAAGTCCGACACTGTGCTCCCACCACAGATATATCGAAGATGACGATAATCCATCGTTTGAGTTCCAGTAGAGGTTGAACTCGAATCTTCGAGATTTAGTCATGAAGGAAATATCAAAGTGGTGGAGTGATTATTTAAGCTATCCCATCTCCGACTCCAAATGGGTTAGTACTTTACACGTGGTACCCTTGTGAACGAGTATGGATAGGAGATAACTACATGAGTACCCATTTCTTGGAGGGTCTATGTGTACTACAAAGGATTGAATCAGGCCACCAAGAAGGATCATTTCCCGCTACCATTCATTGATCAGATTATCAAGAGGCTAGCTGGGAAGAGTCACTATTGTTTTCTTAATGGGTACTTAGCCTATAACCAGGTGGCCATAGCGCCCGAAGACCAAGAAAAAACAACGTTCACTGTCCGTTTGAAACGTATGCTTTTAGACGGATGTCCTTTGGTTTATGTAATGATCCAGCTACATTCCAAAGGTGCATGCTTTCCATCTTTTTGTACATGGTGGGCGGCTATTTGGAGGTCTTCATGGATGATGTTTCGGTCCACGGTGATGGGTTTGATGTTTTTCTTGCTTACCTAGACCAAGTACTTCAACGTTGCATAGAGGTCCACTTATTCTTATCTTGGTATAAGACTCATCATGGTGACTCAAGGGATGGTCCTTGGTCACATCATCTCCAAAAGGGCATGGAGGTTGATCCGGCCACGGTGGATATCATCAAGAAGCTCAATTCAGCATCCAAATTTAGACAGTTGCGGTCTTTTCTGGGAAATATCAGTTTTTACCGAAGGTTCATACAAGACATCAGGCAAATCGCCCAACCGCATATTGATTTACTCATGAAAGATACCTAGTTCCTCATAGATCATCACGGATGCTTTTGATTTTACCGTAGGAGCTGTTCTTGGACAGAGGAGGGACATTGTACCATTTTCCATTCACTATGCTATTCGAACTTTGGATGCCAATCAACATAATTACATCGTGATGGAGAAAAGAAGCTAGTTGTATTTTTTTCTTAGGATATGTCTTGATCCTATATTCTTGGATCTAGAGTGACTACTTACACCGATCACATTGCCATCCACTACCTCATGACCAAGAAGGATGCCAAAGCCAGATAGACGATATGGATCCTTCTATTGCAGGAGTTTGATTGAGATTAAGGACAAACCTAGAGTCAAGAAAGTTCCTGAGACATTCCTAAATGAGGCGATTCTTGCTATCACCTTGTTCCCATGGTACACTGACATTGTGAACTATTTTGTTGCGAAGAAAGTTCCACATGGTTGTCCCATGCAACGACTTGAGACTTTTCTCGCGAAGGCCAAGTCGTACCATTGGGAGGATCCACCCTTTACCTCGAAGGAGGGGATAGTGTCAGGCGTCGTTATATTCCTCAGAAGGAGCACCATAGTGTCCTCACCTATTTCCACAAGCTTGAGGTAGGAGGACATCACTTTTGGAGACAAACATCGTAAAAGGTTATCCAATCTGGCCTTTGGTGGCCTACCCTCTTCAAGGATTCAGATGAATTCGTGAAGAGGTGTACTGACTGTTAGAGAACGGGCACTTGTTGACAAAGAGATAAGATGCTGATGCAACACATTCACTTCTGTGAGGTTTTTGATGCATGGGGCATTGACTTCATGGGTCCATTCCCTATGAGTCAGGGATTTGAATACATTTTGTAAGCTGTGGATTATGTGAGTGATGGATCATAAAGATCGCCCTTGTTGATTTAGATAGTGTTGTTTTTTGGTAGTCGGGCAATCAGGATCGATCAAAAAATTAACTGCACAAATCAAATAATCAATGAATTAATGAATGTGTGGTTTAATGTATTTTTAACCTGGCAAGCCTCAGGGTCGACTCAAGGAGGCAAAGGAACCACTTCAGATCAAGTTGGAGGAATTAGCTCACGGTTTTCCAAGCGGAATTTTTGTAAATTTTTAGGCAAAATAAATGCAAATGCACAAATGCGATTGAGTTAGGTTATTAAGAAAATAAGCAGCTTAGCCAAATTGATTTTAATGTGAAATTAATCCAAATTAGCCAAATTATATTTTTTCTGGAAAGATAATACAATGATGAATGCAAAAAGTGTTTTTTTTGGAATTTTTGAGGTCAAGATGCAACAAGGAAAATGCAAACTTTTTGGGGGTTTTTATGCATTTTTTTCGTGCAAAAAGAGTTCAAAAATTATAAAATATGTAATGGAAGTGAATATGACGAGATGAAGTTACAATAATATATTTGGATTTTTTGTCAATTTGTGATTATTTTATGATTTTTTAATAAAAACAGAGTGACTGCTAGTTTTTAATTCCTAATAAATCTACAAAATAAAATTATCCAGAAGCACAATTATTTCAAAAAGGTATTTTAATAAGAAATATATGAGAATGAAATTTGGCAAAAATAGTATTTATGGTTTTAATTAAAGATCAATTACATAAATTACTCAACTATTTATTTCATGCATAAGACACAATCATTTTTGATAAAATTTGGATAGTGATTAAAGCACAACCAGATGTATCAACTACGAGTTTTGCATAGTTTTTGGAGCAACATTTCAGTATTTGTGAATTTTAGAGAATAAATGGATAAAATATTATTGAATTTCAAACTCTGATTTGTAATAAATTATCAAATGCTCATAAAAATCCAAATAAAGTGACAAAAGATGAATTAATTTCTCAACAAAATGTTATTTTTGATAAAATAAAATGATACAATTTTGAGGTTCAAAATGACTTGTAAACGCAGGGGTATCTTTGCAATACATAAAATAAGTAAAAAAACTAACAAAAACTATGCCCAGAGACCATTTTGCAAATGAAGAAATCTGAAGGAAAGAAAATGCAAATTTTTCTAAAATAAAAATAAAAATTAAAAATAACCATCATGCAAAACGTGGGTTCCAAACCCAAGTTATCCCACCCGTGGCGGCAAGCAGGCGGAGTGGCAACGAGGCTCTCGGTGCGGCAGGCGGGCCGGCTACAGGAGGTGGATGGGCAGTTAAGGGTCGTCGAGAGGAGGACGAAGCACATGAGGCAGATCGCACGCACGACACGCGGTGCGATGGGCGTAGTGCGCACGGCCACATGCGGGTCGGTTGCGACAGAGGTGGAGTTATGGTTGGAGGAGGACGCGACCGGAGCTGGGTGGCAGGCGACGTTGGCGTGATGGTGAGGTCCTGCTAGCGGGGCAGAAGGGGCGGAGTTGCTGGCTGGTCGTGCAGTGGAGGGGCAGGGTGTTGGAGGGTGTGGCATGGTTGAAGGCTCTTGCACGGCTGCGCAAGCGTAACCAGGCTAGCAGGCGGGTGGACATCATCGACGACGTCGCACAACCTTGAGGGGAATGGGGGGTGGCGGCGACTGCTGCTTGCTTCCCCCTATTTTTTTATGTTTTCTGTATTTTTTTAATTTTTTTCTTGTAAACAAGAATAAGAAAATGAAATGAAGAGAGGTTGATGATGAGAACAATAGTGGTTGGGATGATTGATGGTGATTGTGATGATTTGATGAAAATGAAACAACAAGAAAATTTGTTTAGATAAAATAAAATACTAAGGAAAGAGAGAGAGTGAGAGTAACTTACCTGTGATTTCGTCGAAAGGTGGGGCTGCAGTGTGTGGCCTCTATTGTGGCCTCGATCCGATTTGCCGAAAAATCGGAGAAGCTATGCAGATGGAAACAGTCGCCATGATGAAGACTTACTCTGTCCTTGTCCCCATCGAGGATGATGAGCTAGTGGTTTCGTTTCTCTCTTGATTTTAGCGGATTTTGGAGTTAGTATAAAATATATACAAATAGGTGAATTTAGATACTATACAGGTGAATATTTACAAGTGAATTTGGCTCCTTATTTAATGTAAATATGAATGCTAAAATGCAGATAATAATTACACATGCATGAATGATAATTATGTAGAATAAATGGAGAAATGCAGCTAAATACTTGAGAACATAGCTCTATAAAAAACATTTAGAGTGATGAATTATAGATTCATAAACCCCCTATACTTAAACCTTTCTCATCCCCCAGCAACTAAAATGAAATGCAAGAGTGAGATGATTTTGGGTTCCATACTGGAGCTTGACTCGACCTTTGGATTAATAGTGTGGCGGAAACTTATTAGGATACGAATTTAAGACCTAATGGCCATAAAGTTCCACAAGTCTTCTATTCAAGATGCCTTAACTGTCAGGTCAGAACAGATCTTCATACACAAATTCTGATGACCATGGATCTACTTGTACTGTGTAAGTGAAATATAGATATCCATATCATAAATGGCAAAGAAACAACCTCCTTTAACAAGGTAACTCCAATTCCCTGGTCTAGAAACTCTTTTCTCGAGGAGCTTGGTATTCCCTCCTAGTTCAAGTGCGATCGAATCAAGAAAAGGGGGTGGAGAGAAGAATGAACGGTATCCAGTATAGCTACCTATCCTTGGATGCTTGATCAGTGTAGCCAAGTCATGCAGCTGCAAGCTTTGAAGCTCTTCTTATATTTCTGAACTTGTATATACACTGCAACATGTATTTTACTTTTCAATCAGGACTGTCCACCTTTAAAGATTCTGCATTTTTTTCTTTTCTTTTTTGACATATATACAAGGTGCAACATGTATATAAGGAGTTTTTCTTCTTGAGCCAGTAGACTATCCCTCTTTTGAAGCTTTATTGCAACCCACAGTATCCCATCCTTAGACGTCAACACCACTAGACTAGGTTGAGATGCACTACCCTCCCTAGAGGAGGACGGATGTTTCCACCCATGCGCTACTCCAAGCCAAAGGATTCTACCTCCTCACCACCTCATCAATGAAGAGCTACGTGCATGGTGCTTGTCCAAGTTAGGTCACTGAATAAAAGAATCATACGGGTGTATGAAACATTCTACTTAGACGAGTCAAGATGACATGTGAACATAGAATTGCGGACTTAGAGGATTAAGTCACTCAACTCGAAAAATCTTAACTCCGGTTCTTATAAGATTCCTCCAAATTTAGGTAGATAAAGGTCAAATCAAATCCATCCTCAACAACTATTCATAACTTTGTTCAGAACCCACTAACTTTTCACTTTGCACATGCTAGATATGAAGATGAGATGCATATGACATGCTATAGAAATGATTGAAGTGCAAGACACAATTGTTTATTTTTATTTTTTAATTTTTTGAATGCAAGGATGATATGCAAGAGTAAATAAGAAGCCTTTATTTTCATTTTTTTAATTTTCTGGTATACAACAATTTACAAGAATATTATTTATTGGAATTTTACAACTTTTTATACAGGTATTATACATATTATACAATATACATACTAGTATATATGTATTAAAAAATCAATTTTTACAGACCCTGTAATTATTGCATTATATATACAAAAATACACAAAAGTATGAGCTATGGGTAAAGTATACATGTAATATATACATGCCCCCCTATACTTAGCGTGTGCTATGTCCTCATAGCACGAAAATCGAGGAAAAAAGACATAGCTCATGCTAAGCGTAGGAGTAACAAAATGTAAAGAAGTCATCCCCCCAATACTTAGGTTCTGACAGCCTAAGTGTAGAAGGAAATCGAAAACGGGGCGGACGTGGTTAAGAGGGGAAATATATGAGAATATATACATGGTGGACATCGGTCCCCCCTATACTTAGCATCTAGTAAGACTAAGTCTAGGAAAGAAGTGGATGTGAGAACCTATGAGATCTGGAGGATGTACAACGAATGGTGATAGACTCGGAGTCACTCTCCTCCTATACTTAGGATCTGGTCATCCTAAGTATAGCCATAAAATGAAACGATATGGAGCCGGGGTGAGTGATTCGAATCAATGGGGAGGGAGGGAGAGAAAGTATATACAAAAAGGAGGGAGAATGTATAGATAGGTCATGATCTGAATCTTTTTGATGTTGCTGATGAAGAGAGATCAATGTTGCAAGGCTTCATGCGTGGCTCTATGGGTGTCTTCTGAGTCTGCCTCGTGCATGAAAACAATCTTCTCAACACAGACTAATTGTTCATTAGGTTTGACAAAGTGTTTCATCAGTTGTCCATTAACTAGGGATGTATGTGCACTATCTGTAAGATCATAGATCTCTACATCCACTATCATGCACCGCACGAACTATGAAGGGACCTGTCCACTTGGATTTGAGCTTCCCTTGGAAAACCTTCAGCCTCGCCTTGAACAACCATATCTTTTGTCTAGGAACAAAGGTCTTTTGTCTGATAAATCTATTGTGCCAATGCTTTACCTTGTCTTGTACTCCAAATAGTTGTTGTATGCTCGGTTTATGATCTCCACAAGTTCACTTAGATACATCTCTCTCTATTTCTGCCTTAAGTGTGTGTTCCAATTGACCTTCTTGATTGCTCATTCTGATTTATACACTGACTCTGTAGGCAAGTGGCACGACTTCCCAAATACCATTCTGAATGGGGAGGTTCCTAATGGTGTCTTGTAAGCTGTCATGTAAGCACAAAGGACTTGGTCCAAGATCTGAGACCAGTCCTTCTTGTCTGGACGAACAAGTTTCTGCAATATGGTCTTAACCTCCCTATTTGACACCTATTCCTTGCCACTGGTCTGTGGGTGCTAAGGACTAGCGACACAGTGCTCGATGTCGTAATACTTTACAAGTTTCTTTACGTCTCTGTTCACAAAATGGCTAACCCTATCGGATATCAACAATTCAGGGATCCCGAACCTAGAAATGTTATGATCTTTGATAATTTTACAGATAGTCCTATTGTTCGCAGCTCGAGTTGGGATAGCCTCCACCCACCTTGACAAATAATCCACAGTAAGATGGATATACTAAAAACCATGTCTAACCGAGAATGGGCCCATAAAGTCGATGCCCAAGGCATCAAAGACATCACAAATTATGACATGATGCATTGGCATCTCATCCTTGGAACCAACGGTTCCTTCCATTCGCTGGCATACTGGGCACGACTTCACAATGGTGAGAGCATCGTGAAAATGAGTCAGCCAGTATAAGCCACATTGTAATACCTTCTATGTGGCCCTCTTCCCGGAGTAGTGTCCTCCTGTCTCCAGACTATGCCAAAAGGTAAGGACACTATGGTATTCCTCTTGAGGAATACCCCTTCTCTAGACACAATCCAATCCTTCAAAGAATAGGATTGGATCCTACCAATGGTAATGTCTTGAATCCGACTTGAGTCGGTTTATGTTGCTCTTGGGCTAATCTTCGGGAACTTTCTTAGAGACAAGATAGTTCTCTATATTGGCGTACCATGGGAGTGAGTCGATAAGAAAAATCGACTTGTTTGGAAAGGAGTCTTGAATAGGTGAATTATTAGAAGTACCGAGAATTTTCAGACGGGAGAGGTGATCAGCCACTACATTCCTCTTTTCAGGTTTATCTCTGATGTCCAAGTCAAACTCATGGATAAGTAAATCCACCTAAGAAGACGTGCCTTCGCATCCTTATTTCCATTAGTTACCATAGTATTGTATGATTTGTGAACACAATCATCTTAGATCCAATGAGATGAGATCTGAACTTATCTAAGGTGAACACTACCACAAGCATCTCTTTTTTGGTAACTGTATAGTTACATTGAGAGAGATAAAGAACTTTTCTTGCATAGTGTATAGCAAACGGGACACCTTCTTGCTTCTGTCCTAATACATCCCCAACAATAAAATCTGAGGCATGCATCATGGTCTTAAAAGGAAGAGACCAATCTGGGGCTTGTAGGATCAGGGCATCCATGATCATCCCTTGAAGTCGCTTAATGACATCAAGACATTTGTGATCGACAATAAACTCCATGCCATTGCCTAGAAGCTCAGTTCGCGGTCGGGCGATCTTTAAAAAATCATTGATAAATCTACTGTAAAATCCAACATGCCCGAGGAATGACCACAACTGTTTTACATTGTTGGTGGTTGGAGTAGTCTGATCACGTCCACCTTGGCAGGGTCAACCTCTATTCGTCTCTTAGAGATTGCATGCCCCAACACAATGCCCTCCGTCACCATGAAGTGACTTTTCTCTCAGGAAAGCACCCGATTGACCACCCAACATCTTTTGAGGACTCGGTCCAAATTTCGAAGAAATGAATCAAAGGAATCACCATGGATTGAGAAGTCATCCATGAAGACTTATAGGAATTCACTGACCATCTTGGTGAATACAGCAATCATGCACATTTAAAACATACCGAGAGCATTGCATAGCCCAAAGAGCATGCGCCTGAAAGCATAGGTACCAAAGGGGCATGTGAATGTGGTTTTCTTCTGGTCCTCAGGAGCGATGGCTACTTGGTTATATCCCGAGAACCCATCTAAGAAGCAGAAGAATTCCTTTCCCACTAATCTTTCTAAGAACTAATCGATAAATGGTAGCGTAAAATGATCCTTCTTCATCGTGGCATTCAAGCGTCTGTAATCCACACAGACATGCTAGGATGTTGGTACTCGTGTCACGATCTCCTCTCCATCCTCATTGGTAGTCATTTGAATTCCCATCTTCTTTGGGACAACATGGATAGGTGCCACCCACTTGGAATCGAAGATGGGATGGATAAAACCTGCGTTGCACCATTTCTCAATTTCTTTCTTCACGACCTCTCGTAAATTTGGATTCAACCTGCATTAGATTTCAAGAGAGGGTTTGCTTCATTCTCAAGGTAGATATGATGCGAACACAGAGCATGATTTATCCTGTGGATATCGGAGATGCTCGTTCCGGTCGCCTTGCGGTTTTTTTCTAGGATCTCTAGCAAGCGATATTCCTGCTTTGTGGTCAATAGCGAGATAATGATGACCGGAAATTTCCTCTCTTGTCCTGAAAGGAAGGTATATTTCAATGTTGTGGGTAATGCTTTGAGCTCAGGTAAAGTGTGGTCATAGAGAAAATCTGGCTCAATCTATTATGGCTCTGTGTTGATAGTGGCTGGATTTGTCTTTGAAGTAACTGCCACCAATTGACTCAGCTCTAGAGTCGAATCGTCAAAAGATTCCAAGCAATCGGCGAAAGCCACGTCTGACTCATCATCCTCATCTTCTTATTGTCCTAAAGAGTAAAGGATTGACATGCTCAATTGGGCCTTTGCGTCATCAAAGACGTTGGGGGATGCATTCTCTCTATGATCTGTGCTTTGTTCATCCCTAAGGATCTTGCAAACGGTCTCACGTACAAGATTCTCTCTAGCGGATATGGACTCATCGGTGCTAGCTGGATTCTGTCTCCATGGCCCAACGATGTCTACATGAACACAATATGCTTCTGACGAAGTGTGCTTGGTGCTTGATTCGGAATCTGGCCTCTGCCACCTTGTCTACTTCATCTCAAGTTCCTCATCTCCGTCCAGAGTTTGGAACTAGATTTTCCCAACCTTATAATAAAATAAGGCCCCTGCTATTCTCAGAAAGGGCCTTCCATGAATGATCTAGGAATCTCTCCAATTTTGAGGGGTCTCCATATCAAGGATTGTAAAGTCCACCATGTAATCCTGACATTCGACATTGATGATAATGTTCCTTAATTTCCCTTGGATCTCTTAGTGGATTTATCTGCAAACTGGAGTAAAGCTCTAGATTTCCTATGAGGTCCTAGATTTAGCCGCTCATAGAGGGTTGTGGGCATAAGATTAATTGAGGATCCATTATCCAGGAGAGTGTGTGCAAATGTAGTGTCATCGACATGACTCACCACATAATGGGCAATCATGTCCCTTTATTTCCTTGGAAACACATTCTTGATGGTACAAGTAGTGGCTACTGATAAAACGTGCTTCTCAACACGACTTCTGGTTTTCCTGCTGACCCTAGTAGGTGTGCATCTCACCTTACGGTACTTCTGAAATACATGTGCCATATCCACAAACTTATGAAAGGGGATTGTGAACTTGATATATTTGTTGGAAAAGTCAGCCATCTCAGGGTCATCTTTTTGGATTTTTTTGATTTCTTCTTTTTACCCTTAAGGGCACGGGGGAAGGGATTATTGAAGACAACTCAGATTCTGAAACTGGAATGTTTTCATTCAAATGGGAAACTGAGTTATGTATAGGATTGGGACTCTGACTCTGACTTCGACTTGGACTGGAAAGAAATTCATGTTATGAAATAGGTGGTGCATCTAATGCTACTCCTGGTGTGTCCTCCTCAGATGGAGGTACGATCTCTTCATCAGGCACGCTTGATTCATTGTTGATGATCCTCTCCTTATTTTTACCGTGGTGTTTTTATGACTTTGAAATCCTCTTATTCCGTTGATGTCGGTGACGGTGGTGGTGATGTTGTGCCTCTACCTCCAAGTTATCCTTAGGGAATTAGGGTCATTGGTTCCATCTGCATCTCCTAGTGGCATGAGACACGGTTCAGATTTGTTTTTATGTCATGGTAATCGTTCTGCACCTACTGAACCCTATCAGTCAAAGTCTTGATGGCCAAGGTGAGGGACCCCAAATCACTAGTGGGCGGGATCTACTGTTGCTGACTAGAGG
The DNA here is from genome assembly GCA_037367405.1 of Ottelia alismoides. Taxonomy (NCBI): domain Eukaryota; kingdom Viridiplantae; phylum Streptophyta; class Magnoliopsida; order Alismatales; family Hydrocharitaceae; genus Ottelia; species Ottelia alismoides. The sequence goes on along the minus strand of JAZKJV010002130.1, from coordinate 558,255 downwards.
GTGAGTGATTCAACTGTTTATATTGGCCTTGCTAGCCTTGCAGGTACTACTGTGGGTAGGACTATGAGGTGTAAGGTGGTGGGGGGCCCCACTGGCCCGAGTGGAATATGTGATGCTGTTGGTGCTACTGAGGCTGGTATCCTTGTCCTGGCTGAGACTTCACAACGCGTGATGTAGGGACAGAGCTAGTTTCTTGGTAAGCTGGGGGTCGGTGTGGCTGACCACTCCCTATTCCCGACTGTCTACCGACGGGGTCATGGTTGTACCACAACTCGTTGATCTCAAACACCTGCAGAGGCTCCTCATAGATTGACTCCACCTATGGGGGTACGTGCTGCTTCTATTGAGTTTACTGCTGCTCCTCAACCCAGCTGCTCTGAGGCCTTTGTTCCTGCTCCTGTACTAGATGAACTCGATGTATAGGTACATATGGTGCAGTAGGGGTAGGTAGTCGTATATTGGCTACCTTGTCAGTTAATTCCTCCACTTGTTTCGACAATCGTGAAAGCGCCTCAAGGTCAGTGACCCTCTTGTGGATCTGTTCTACTATGGTAAGCTTATCAGCTATTATCCCCATGCTAAGGATTAGGTCATCTGTTAGATCGGCTACATTCCTCCTAGGTGTCTCATTATATAGGCTTGAGGGAGACGTCTGATAGGCCCTGGTGGCATGAGACCTCCATGTTTCTATCATCTGCTCTAGGATCTTCCATAGGACATCTTCGTTCTTATTCAGATAGCTACCTTCACAGGCTACACTCACTAACCCCTACATTTTCGAGGTCATAGCACATAGCAAGGTTTGGACTACGATTACCTTGGTAATGCCATGGCAAGGGCATTTCTGTGTCAAGTCATCGAATCTATCCCAGCCTCCATGGAATGGTTCATGGGGTCCCTGGGAAAAGCTAGTGATCTTTGTCCTCATCTGGTTAGTCTTACTGAGTGGGTAGAACTTTTTCAGAAAATAAATCTTTGAATTGCCTCCACGTCGTACATCTAACCCCGAGATTCTTCAACCAATGGGAAACCTTATCTCCTAAGGCAAACATGGTGGCCTTCATCTGATGTAATCTTGTCCAACCCTAGGATTGCTAAGGTTGTTACACACCAACTCAAAGTCTCTCAAGAAAGCATATGGTTCTTCTGTTGCATTTCCATTAAACTTTGGTAGCAACCCAAGGAGATGGAGCTTCTTCTCAAATGCCTCTTGGGGTACCTCAGGTACGAGGGTTGTATGAATCTATCATTGGTCTATCTATTTCATTGGCCTCAGTCTGTTGTTCGGCTCTAGCTAAATAGCAAGGACTTGATGCATATGTCATCTATGTGTTCCTCTTCATTTGGGTTCTTCTTAAGCATCTCGGTCTCGGGTTCATCCTCTTCACCTGAGTAAATAATGTGGTCTAGGTTAGAGGATGTAGTAATGAAGACATTCTTACCAAAGCAAAGGTCTTCCTTAGTGAGATGAGAGGAGAGAAAGGGGATGGTTTGAGGATGACCATCCCAAGAGTGAGAGATCCCGAACTCAAGAGGGTCATGAGCTCGGGTTGGCCCAAGTTGCGCACGGGATGATGAAGATACACTTTGTGGTGTGTTCAATGAAATATTTGCGATGCTCGAGTAAATATCCCCCCAGTCGGTCATCTTTAATGGCGAAAAGAAGTAATGTCAGGAGCACAAGTGTGCAAAGATAGGATTTGACTCCTACCTAAAGCAAGCAATTGAATCACAAAACCCTAAGTTCACACTCAACACAGTGAAGGACCCAAAGCAAGGTCCGATTAATCTGGTCGATTTTAAGTGTGATTTTTAAGCAAAGTAGCAAAGATTACGTGATAGCCTGTAGGGAAGTCGGCTCAATGCTGAATGCGTTTCCCATGCTTAACCTGTCGCCTAAGATACCAACGCCCTTCCTCTTCTAACTCCTATATACTGGCTTACTCGGTTAATACAGATGACGTTCAAGTACATGCCCCTATCTACCTACCGAAGTAGGCAGAGGCTGACAAGTCTTATTACTTCACCCCCGAGGGTGGGTTACTAGCAACTTGTCATGTCGTACCACTGCTTCACCCCTATCTACTTGCCAAAGCAAGCAGAGGCTACTTGTTGTTGGTCAGTCGAACTTTGAATACTTTAGCCTGTGATATTCACTAATAGCAGGGTACATTGATATGGAAGGCGGGGATTTGGGCTCTATCTCATGGTGTGCACACACACACTGTACTCTCACTCAGCCTAAAATCAAGGTCGAGGTTATTCTCCCGTAAATAGAATTTCCAGTTTTATGTTGTTTTATTGGTCAATTCATTTAGTAGTCTCGATTTTAAGTTAGATGACCACTTTATCAGTCCAACACACAAGGCACGCTTATCATCCAATCTTAATTTCATTTAATCCTAAGTTGTAAAACCAAGGGGAGGGAGTCATGAAAAGTCGATGCACGATAAAACATGATGTATGGCAAGTTTAGAAGACTTACAATGATCCTCGCACTCTACATGCAGGATGCAAAAAGATTAAAATTTTAATACAAAATGAATGCAATCGATGAAAAGCCTCTCCTAGACAGGTAATTTTATTAGGGAGTGAAGAACAAATTTAAATTTGGCTGAAGTCCCACATTCTAAGTGCGTCTTTTAATGGTGAAGTATGGTCCTAAATATTACGAGCACAAACAGACCTAAGAAGCTCTAAGAGTCATGAGTGCATGTTCTATTCTATGTCAAGCAAACGCATAACACAAAGAGTCTCTATTTTTATTCGATTACACACGTGAGAACCCACACGGGAACTGCTTTAAATGCAGACTCTTTTTTTACAAATTCTCTCAAAGCCAGTCAGTTCAATTTGATGCGGGTTCTTCAGCTCGCCTGAAGAGTCGCCTTCGATACCTCGTATTCCTCGCACAAAAATGAGACAATGGTTAGAGAGAACGACATAGAATGAAGCAAATAAATAAAATTAAAAAAATGTTGGAAATTAAATAGAGATTCATAAGAAAAATCGGGAATCACACTTCCCGATGATGAAAAACCTAAAATCTAGAATTTCTATAAATTAACCTTAGTTGTGCCTCCCCGGCAACGACACCATTTGATGGATCGTAAAGATCGCCCTTGTTGATTTAAATTGTGTCTTTTTTTTATAGTCGGGCAATCAAGATCGATCAAAAAATTAACCCCACGAATCGAATAATAAATGAATTAATGAATATGTGGTTTGATGTATTTTTAACCTGGGCAAGCCCCAGGGTCGACTCAAGGAGGCAAAGGAACAACTTCGGATTAAGTTAGAGGAATTAGCTTACGGTTTTCCAAGAGGATTTTTTTGTAGTTTTTTTATGCGAAATAAATGCAAATGCACAAATGCGATTATATTAAGTTATTAAGAAAATAAGCAACTTAGCATATTGATTTTAATGTGAAATAATCCAAATTAGCCAAATTCTATTTTTTCTTGAAATATAATCCAATGTTGAATGCAAAAAGTAATTTTTTTTAATTTTGGAGGTTAAGATGCAACAAGGAAAATTTTAAACTTTTTAGGGGTTTTAATGCAATTTTTCTTCCAAAAAGAGTTCAAGAATTATGAAATTTTTATAGGAAGTGAAAATGATGAGATGAAGCTATAGTAATATTTTTGGATTTTATGAGAATTTATGATTTTTTAATAAAAACAGAGTGACTGTGAGTTTTTGATTCCTAATAAATCTACAAAATAAAATTATCCAGAAGCAAAATTATTTCAAAAAGGTATTTTAATATAAAATACATGAGAGTTGAAATTTCACAAAAATATTATTTGTGGATTTAATTAAAAATCAATTACAGAAATCACTCAACTATTTATTTCATGCATAAGACACATCCAATTTTGATGATATTTGGAAAGTGATTGAAGCACAACTATAGGTATCAACTATGATTGCTGCACAATTTTTTGAGAAATATTTAAGTATTTGCAAATTTCATAGCATAAATGGATAAAATATCACTGAATTTCAAACTCTGATTTTTAGTAAATTATCCAATTCTCATAAATATCAAAATAAATAGATAAAATATAAAAAATTGAGTTCTCAAGAAAATGCTATTTTTGATTAAATAAAATGAAGCAACTTTAAGGTCCAAATGACTTGTAAACAAAAGGGTGTCTTTTGCAATACATAAAATAAATTAACAAAACTGTGCACAGAGACCATTTTACAAATAAGAAACCTGAAGGAACGAAACTACAATTTTTTCAAAAATAAAAATAAAAAATAAAAATAACCTTCATGCATAACATGGTTCCAAACCCATGTTGGGACACGCGTCGCGGCACACAGGCACAGTGGCGGCAAGGCTCGCGACGGCGGCGACCACTTGGTGGGCCGTTCAAGCTGGTGCGACAAGGAGGATGGGGGCCACTAGAGGCACACAAGATGGCTACAGGAGGTGGACAGGCAGTTGAGGTCCATCAAGAGGACAACGGAGCATGCGAGGCAGATCGTGCACACGACGCGTGGCATGACAGGCGTAGCACGGACGGCCACGTGCGGGTCAGTGGCGATGGAGGTGGAGTTCTGGTTTGAGGAGGATGCGGCCGGAGATGGGTGACAGGTGGCGTTGGTGTGACGGCGAGGGCCTTCTAGCAGGGCGGAAGGGGCAGAGTTGATGGCCGACCGTGTAGTGGAGGGGCGCTGTGCTGGAGGGTGTGGCACGATCAGAGCCTCCTGTGCGGTTGCGTGAGCGTGACCAGGCTGGCGGGCAGGCGGACGTCGTCGGTGGTGTCACACGGCCGTGAGGGGAAGGGGGTGGTGTGGTTGTTGCTTGCTTCCCCCAATTTGTTTTTGAGTTTTTTTCTTGTAAACAAGAATAAGAAAATAAAATGTGGAGAGTGTGATGATGATAACAATAGTAGTTGTAATGATTGGTGGTGAGTGTGATGATATGATGAAAATGAAACAAAAAGAAATATTAGTTAGATAAAATAAAATGATAAGGAAAAAGAGAGAGAGAGTAACTTAACTGTGATTTCACCGAAAGGTGGGGTTGCGGTGTGTGGCCTCTGTTGTGGCCTCGATCCAATTCAACAAAAAAAAATGGAGAAGCTATTCATCTTGGATACCGCTGTGATGAGGTCGATCTCTCTACCCTGGATCTTGCCAAATACGATGGAAACCGTCGTCGCATCGAAGATTTACTTGGTCGTTGTCACCGTCGAGCAGGTCGAGCTGGTGGTTCCATTTCTCACTCGATTTTAATGGATTATGGAGTTAGTATAAAGTATATACAAATAGGTGAATTTGGCTACTATACAGGTGAATATTTACACGTCAATTTGGCTCCTTATTTAATGCAAATATGAATGCTAAAATATAGATATTATTTACACATGCATAAATGATAATTATGCAAACTAAATGGAGAAATGCAGCTAAATACATGAGAACAAAACTCTATTTTCAACTTTTAGAGTTATGAATCACAGATTCATCAACGAATCATTGAGTTGAGGCCATCCCCGCCTGAGTCACAGATGCAAAGATTGTTTGCAAACTTTTGAGGAAAAATATCATTTCACGACTCAGGGTACCTAGAGTCTTAATTTCTGACTGGGGGACACATTTTATCAATGACAAGGTATAGACCCTTGTAACAAGTTCAGAATTGACCATAGAGTTTCCACACCATACCATCCACAGATGAATGGTCTTTCTGAGGTTTCAAATAGGGAGATTAAGAATATTTTGCAAAAGGTTGTCTGCCCAGACCGAAAGGATTGGTCACAACTTTTGCACTCGGTCTTGTGGGCCTATAGAACTTCCTTCATGACACCCTTAGGCATATCTCCTTTTCGACTCGTTTATGCCAAGCCATTCCACTTACATGTTGAGATGAAGCATAACTCACTTTGGGTAGTTACCGAATTATTATTGGATCCTGATAGTATAGGAGATCAGAAGAGAGTAGAAACGACAACCCTGAAGGAGTTGAGAGATACAACCTTCTCATGTAGCTACAATATTAGGACAAAGTAAAGATACGATATTATTCTCACATCAGCCATAAACAGTTTGAGACCAGCCAAAGAGTATGGCTCTTTGACGCTAGGTTGAGATTATTTCCAGGGAAATTATAGAGCAAGTAGAAGGGACCATACTTGGTCAGAATGGTGCACGGCAACAGTAGCATTGACATATATGAGTTATCTTCTGAGTCCACCTTTCTCGTCAACGGTCAACGCCAGAAGCCATATCTTGATCATGATCCTATGATAGTTGACGTTGCCCCTATTCATTTTGTATGAGATGTGCTCTTTGACTCACATGACCTACATCTCAAACCTAAGTTTCACTCATACTCCACAACTGTATAGATCCATATTGTTTGTATCATTCATTCATTTTGGTATAATACCCCAGATACATCTTATGATTAGGGATTTTATCAGTTGTGCCCCTCCGAGATATCGCAATATCAGTTATGCCCCTATCTTTTTGGTAATATCAATTATGCCCCCGACTTCTTGCCAATATTTAACTTGTGCCCCTCAGAGGGGCATAACTGATAAAAGATTTTTATCAGTTATGACCCTCTGAGGGGCACAAGTGAAATATTGGCAAGAAGTCGGGGGCACAACGGATATTATCAAAAAGATAAGGGCATAACTGATATTGCGATATTTCGGAAGGGCACAACTGATAAAAACCCTTATGATTATGCTATACTTTGGATGTACTCTATCCTAAGTATAAGGGGTATTAGACTAGTGAGTATCCATTTCTCCATTACCTCTATTTTTGATGCTTATACTTAGGGATATTTTACCCTAAGTATAAGGGAGGTAATGTTGGTACATTCAACTCCTCATTTTTCCCTTTTTGTGTAGTCTTCTATACTTAGGATTGCTTGATCCTAAGTATAGGGGGATCAGTGATTTCTATTGACTTTATTCTTTCATTCTTTTGAGTCATTGTAGTATAGCATTCTTCTCACTTCTCTATACTCAGCATGAGTTATATCTTCCTTCATCGCTCTCTGATCACTCTAAGGACAATCTTCGAGCTAAGTATAGGGGGTGTCGTATATATTGTATATATACTTCAACCATAACTCGTATTTTTAATAACATGGCTATTATGTATAAAACTGGAATAAAAATGCTTTATTTTGAAAGTTATTTGTAAAAATATTTGTAAAATATTTTGCTTACAAAAAGATATGTAAAATTATTTTATGTATAAAAAGTAGATATACCGTACAAAAATTTTTAAAACTACATGAAAATTTTTGCAAAAATAGTTTGTAAAATTATTTGCAAAAAATAGTTTTGAAAAAATATTTGCAATCTTATTTTGCCACAAAATGGAATAAGTAATGATATGAGTACCACTTGTATATATATGTACATCAAAAACCATAACCTACCACTAAATTCTTTATACATAAGTATCCTTAATAAAGATCTTTTAGATAAAACCCACTTGTACTTAAAACCTGCAATATACATCCCTTGTAAATATGAATATGTCTTTGTGAAAATTTTCTTTGTTCCTTTCTCGAAAATACCTAAAAATTTAAAAATGAAAGTAAAAATTTGCATAGTTTGAAAAAAATTCCCATGAAAAAGAGATTTTTTTAAATATTTGTATTTGCATTCTTCGGCATTATGGTTGACATTTAAACTAGTCTGGATTAAATTGAAGAATGGATCGTGGATAAGACCTTAATCCACTTAACTTCAGAGGAACATTATAGGATTTGGGGTTAAGACTTTTCAGGACCATAACGACTTAATTCTTTGAGTCCACTAAGCTATGTTCACATGTCATCTTGATGAGCCTAAGTAGAACACATATCAACGCTCGCAAGACTCTCAGGAACAATGGCTTGATTGGACCAGCACCTTATACGTAGCTCAACAAGGATGAGGTGGTGAGGAGGTAGAATCCTTTGGCTTGGAGTAGCATACGGGGGTGTTACAGCTAGCCGAAACCTCCCCTCCTCCTCTAGGGTGGGATGTGCACCTCAACCTGGTCCAAATGCCTTGATGTCTAATGACAAGGGTGTGTGGGTTGCAATAATGCTTCAAAAGAAGGATAGTGTACTGGCTCAAGAAGAAAAACTTGTTACGTATATGTTGCACCTCATAGATATGTTGTATATATGCCAAAAAAATGTGCAAAATTACAAGTACTCCAAAAAAGGGGACATGCCTAATTGAAAATAAAATGCTTGATGTAGTGTATATAGTGAATAAGAAAATATTTTGTATCTCATTGTCTCATCTCAAGGAAGCTTGCAGCCAGAGACTTAGCTACACGGGTTAAGCTCCAAGGGATACGTGGCTACACTGGCCACGATCCATTTCTTCTTTACCCCCCTATTATTGATCTGGTTGTACTTGAACTTAGAAGGGAATACCTATCTCCTCGAGAAAAGAGTTGCCAGACTGGGGAATTAGAGTTACCTTGTAGATGGAGGTTGTTTCTTTGCCATTTTTGAGGCGGGAAGTGACATATCACTTACACAGTACAAGTAAAGATTCATAGTCATAAGAGTTTGTGTATGTAGACTTGTTCTGACTAGGTTGTTGAGGAGACCTGACCATAGAATTATGGAACATGAAGGTTGTTGAGTCTTAAACCTGTTTCCCAATAAGGTTCCCCCAAATTAATAATCCAAAGGTCTGACCGAGCTCCATACTGCAATTTAATGAAGATAAGTTTAACAATCAACTTTGATGATTTCTTTTTTTTCCTTATGTTTTCACTTCTTTTTCAAATAAGTGTTTGCTAAGGGACCAGAAAAGGTAAATTATAGAGGGATGATGAATATTTGACTCTCATTCTTTATTCTTTTATTTCAGCTTCATCTTTTAGCAAAAACAACTACAAATATATTTAAAAATAATAAATTACAAGTGTGCATACTTTTGTTAATATTCCATAATTAGCACATATTTTCCAAAATAAAAGAACAAAGAGAAAAGAAAAAAAGAAATCAAGGATGTAATTATGTAATCAGTACAATCTGACCCAAACCCCAAACGAATGTCAATAATTGCCCTAATCGACAAGGAAAGAAGTAGGGAGAGATATGGTCCTATGTTACCTATTTTTAAATAATTATACCTAACGATTTCAAATTATATTTTGTGTACATACTATATTAAATACTTGTACATATCTCCAAAACTAAAATAAAAATAAAATAAAAATGATAAAACATAAAATAAAGCAAAAAGAAAATCAAAACTATGTTGAACAATTACCGCACTTTTAAATATTGTACATAAGACCTATTTATTTAATACCTACATTGAATATGTAAAAATCAAATAAAAAATATTTTATACTCCTTAAATAATGTATAAATAAATAAAATATAAATATAAAGATTTATTTGTAAAAAAATAAAATTACATGTACATAAGACATAGGCATATTATATTTATACATATTGCACTAAGACACATTATACTTCTACATATTTCACTAACCTGTTTATACCACATATATGATTTTCTTAAAAAAATTAAAAAAACTCGGAAGAATAGTTTAAAAAATAATAAACATTTTAATTCTACCATTTCCTAATTTTGAATTCATTTATTATGTTATTTTTATTATTCTTTGATTTATTGACCTCGAATTTTCTGATTGGCTGACCCGGGTCAACCTTCTTCTCCACCAAACCCGACTCGACAGACCTATCACCAGACCCGATTTCTACAGATTTTCCCAGTCGGGTCCGACCTCTGTTTGCTTTGATTTCAATGTCCGATTCACCTACTAGGATCCGTGATCCTTGCGCATCCCTAGGAGGAGTCAGACCATTCTAGGGTTGCGAGCTTCACATCGATCGTTCTGGAACATTGGAATATCCAATATATACTCTCCTCCACCACCCTATGTCGGTAGCTCGTCCTTCGTACCTTATTTCCTCCACTCACATCTCTCGAGTAGTGACTGGGTTCTAGAGGAGCTTTTGGAAGCTCGGCTTGGTGCCGAATTGGATGCTACTCTTCTTGTGGCCAGAGCTCCACTACGATCGGCCTCTTCTGCTTTCTGCCACAGAATCAAGGCCACAACCTTGTCTCCACCTTCATCTAACTTCATCGTTCACCTTAGGCTACTCAAGTAACCTCCATTCCACTTCATTTTTGTTTTTCACTTTGATTCCGATCAACGTCCATAAGCCACTTCTAGCTCTGACCACCGTGGTCGGAGCTCCATATCACCTATCCATCTGCATCGATCGACTCCTCGATTCATTGTCACCCATCACTCACCCACATCCCCTTATATTATGCTCATCGGAGCAGGGTTAGGATAGATCTCCTCCCCCATTTATGTCTAAGATCACTAGAGAACCCCACCGTCTCTTCTTTCTTTCTCACTTGCTAATAATCACGACTAAGGTCATGTCTTCGAGCCGAGATTACATTTTGCAGGAACGACATGCGATAAATTGAAGCTACCGTAATATGTTTGTGAATTTTTTTATAATATATGGATTTATTATGATTTTTTTAATGAAAACAGAGTGACTGCAAGTATTTAACTCCTAATAAATCCACAATATCAATTTCTCCAAAGAGCGAATTATCTCGAAAAGTTATTTTAATGACCAATCCATAAGAGTTGGAATTTCGCAAAAATAATCTGTATTGATTTAAATAAAAATAATTTACCAAAATCACTCTACAATTTATTTAAGGAACATGACAACTCCAATTAGGATGGAATTTAGATAGTAATTTAAGGCAGGAGCATGGCGCATGCGGTGGTGAAGCGACGGAGGAAGAATGCGATGGACGTACGCCTCGGTAGAGGAGGAGCAGGCAAGCTGGTGGCCTTCTTGTTTTTTTTTTAATTTTTTAATTTTTTTTATTTTTGTCGTGGTGTTATGATTTTTTTTGGATTTCCTTAAACAAGGAACACAAATAAAATATGAGAATGATGGTGTGGTGAAGGTGATGTGCTAACAAAAATAAACAAATGAAAGAGTGTAGATGGTGAGATAATGTAAAAAATGAGAAAATAACAACGACATGATAAAAAGGACAATTACCTATGATAGAAGTCGGCGCCTGTGGTGTGTTCATGAGAAGCATGGTCTTCGCTCATCGTCGGCAAGCGATGATCTTGAGCAGTGCATGGAGGCGGCTGTGATGTTGGCCGGAATGCCAACGGGTCTCACCGGAGAGGAAGAGGTCGTCGCTCTACTTCGTTGTTCGTTGTCATCGAGATGGGTGGTCAGAGCTCTAAATTCTTTCTCGCATAATGGTGGATAAAAGACTAAAATGAGGAGAATAAGATGTATAAAAAGAGAAGGAAACTGGAGGTTAGAAAAGATGGTGGAATGATGGAGTTGAATGGGAGGTTAAATCAAATGGTGGAGTTGAATGAGAAGTTAGATGAATACTTGGTGGTTAATGGAAGATGGAAATTAAATAAAAAAATAAAATAAAGTAGGCTACTAAAATAAAAATAAAATAAAGAGAAACGAGAGTGGAGAATTTACAAAAGTAAGTCCACAAATAAAACGAACAATATGTACATGTTCTTTTTACTTTTTTATTTTTTGTATTTTTAATAAAAGATATATAAAACATAAAACCATAATAAAATACTATATTTAAAATAAAACACAAAAATGATTTTTTTAAATTTTTTGTAATTAAGAAATGTAAATAAAAAATGAGAAAAGAAAAATATGTACATCATATGCAATGTACACCTAAGTCCCAAAACTCATATTTTGCAAACGAGCTCCGATTTAATGAAACCACTTTCATTGGATAGATAATTTTTTAACTTAAACATTAAAAGTGAGTTTCATGAATTTGGAGTTCATACAGAGCGGGAATTTGACCAAGAAATTGGACTTTACGGCTTCTTCTCTTTAAGATTTAGGAGTATTTATTTGAGGTAAAATTTATTTTGTATTTTTATGTTTTTATAAACAAATTAGAGAATGAATTAGCCAAAAAGGAGTTGAAATGAATTTATTATAAATACATGAACTTTTGGGCTATTTTAAGGTGAAAACTTTTTATTTTGCAGCTTTTTATTATTAATTTATTTTGTACAATACAATATACAATAATTAGTCTAATTTATTTACAAGAGTCATTTTATTTATTTATTTATTTTATGAACATTTATTTGAAATTTCACTCGGGAATTTTGCTAAGATCAATATATTGAGATGATGAATCACATAATCATCACCCGTACAAGTAGTAACCCTAATATCGATTCCTCATGTAATTAGAGTGATAATTGATTGCTCACAACTGGTTCTAATCCTTTTGACGGTTGGTTAAATTAACTATGAGTCAACATCACCTTAGGGGTAGTGGGCCTGGGTGTTAAAGACCGAATTTGGAATGCAAGTTCGACTTGCCAGGCGGAATGTGTTCCCGCTTCTTTTTGCTCGAGTTATAGTTTCTCATATTATTGAGATGTAACAAAGATATAAAAGAAGATCCCAGATCTTTCTAGAGATATAGCGGTAAGTATATCTCTTACTTTGAAAGTGAATAAGGGAATGAAGTTTTAGAGTTGACAAGGTAAGACAACTTTTATATAAAAATCCTATATCAAAGTAAAAAATATGATTTATGCAAATAGTTCTTAATTCAGGTAACCTATAATAAACCCACTCAAAACTATATTCAATAATAACTTGTAAAATATAATGGATCAGATGCATGATCAAGATATTGTACTTGCAATTGGACACATAATGTATGTGGTTGCAATGTGCATGTTTTGCCATAATAATGAAGATTGACAACTAAAAATACAATAGGACAACAACATTGGGTTTATATGTCTCTATAGTCCTGATCTCTCATCGTATGTTCTTTGGAAGTATCATATCGATGATGATCGTAATTATAGAAAATCCTTATAAAATCTAAGAAGATGTTTTGACAACATATATGCTCTCAACATTTAATCATGAATGTCATGGTTCATTGTATTATGAAGAGTGCTGGATCGATAAGAGTTGTACTCAAATTGTTTAAGTACCTGCCTGAACCAAAGTATTTAAGAGTTAAGGTGGATGTAATTATGATGAGTGTCATCATTCTACTGTCTATACTCTATTCTTTCATGAAGCTTCATATTATTCATATTTTATAAAATGAGTGCAGCATGTATAAGTGTTGAAATACTCTTATATTGAAATCATTTGAGATCGACATAAGATATCCTTTGTCATAAGCAATGATTATTTATAGATGAAGGGAGTGTAGTGGAAGCATGGGTCTGACCCAAGTGAGAAGGAAAATAAAAAGAGTTGAATGTACATCATTAATTTCCACACATATGGCATCTAAAAAGTTGGATGAAGGCAAATACTGCAACAAGTTGGTGTACTAATAGCATGACTATCTAGACTATCTAACATCCTTAGAGAAGGACTCAGATAGTGCATCAGAATATTTTATATCTATATATCATCGTTAAAGTTGACTTACTTATTAGATGAGATTAAAAGTCTAATATTCGTATCTCCTTCTTCTAATAACACTTGCAATTGGTTGCATATGTTTTATAAGATTAGAAAATTTGATCTTAATAGTCATCTGTGTGGGAGTTGATGTAATTGTTGCAGCAATCTCCAGTGGATAGATGGACCTCATATTTTCAATGGGAGAGCCCATAGTCTTAGAGGATGTCTCTATGACCTAGATATTATAATACACTCATTGCTTATTTATAAATGTTGGAAATAAACATGAATTCTGGAATAGACCTTTCATAAAGAGTTAAGATAGATATATCTCAGATAGTAATCTATCTAAATGACTCTACTAAATTAGAATATTAATGAATGGTTCATTAACATTTCTAATGTTGGAAATTGAATCTTTGGAAATTGAATCTTAAAAAGATAAATAGGAGGTTGAAGATCATTTGAGAATGATCTAGAATCAAGCCTTGGACATATGTCTATTTATGAGATCAATAGACTAGTAAGATGTGAAACTTTAGAATTTCAAAAAATTCAAATCTGACATACTTTTGAATATTGTATTCAAAATAAAAATATCCAATGCAACCTTCTCCGGGAATGGTGTAAGATATCAAGGTATTCAAGATCTCATGCATATTGATGTATGTGGATCATATATATCATAATATACATTAATGATATGTGATATCTATTGACGATTATTTGTGATATGAGATTATCTTCCCTTCACCTTAGAAACCTTTGAAATGTTCAAAGATTTCACAAATTTGGTTTTAAACCAAAGTTTGAAGGAAGATGAAATGAATTTGATCTAACCTAGATAGCAAGTACCTATTAGATGAATTCAAGGAATACCTCATGTAGAAAGGAATGACATTCCTCTCCCACTCCTCCTAATACACCTAAACTCAACTGAATTGTTGGGAGATGCATCTGGATCATTTGTGACATGATTTCATAAATGATGAATCATAGTACAATTACCTCTTAGTTTCCAGGTATATATGTAGTAGAGACTACAATATATATCCATAATTAGACTCCATGCAGATATAAAGTCAAAAAACCTCATAATTTATGGTTTGGAACCTAGACCATGTGCTGGACACTTGAGGATTTATGGTTACTTGGTCCATAACCATATCATGGATGCACGGATGCTGCAATCTAGCATCAAAGAGTGCTAATTCATTAGAAAAATAAAGGATGGTATTGGATACATAATTTGTGACCTCAAGATTCTTAAATGATTTCATCTCTAAAGACATGATTATTAAATGATGACTTTATTGAGAATCATGATGAAAATGAAGTAAATGAACTCATTTAATCTTGAGAAGATAATGAGGATTTTGACATCGGAAACTAAAAGGACAACTAAAGATGAAACACCCATACCACTTCAAATTGGTTTGAGGGTGGTAAGACCACCTAAATGGTACGAATTCAATGTGTCAGTTCAGTCTGACACTAATCTGTTATGATGAATCTACTAAGGATCATGACATGGAGGTATGGATGTTAGTGATAAAGTCCAAAGTATACATCATATACAAGTGTTCTATATGGACCCTCGGGGATCTGTCTATAAGGGTAAAACCCGTTAGGTGTAAATGGATCTTTAAGAGATAGAGGAAAGCTAATGAGAAGGTGGAGACCTTTAAAGCACGACTCATATCCACAAGATACACATGAAGAGAAGAGACCTCTTTCGACGAGACTTGCTCTTTGGTAAACATGCTTAAGCTCATCAGAATATTGCTAACTATAGCTACACAACTTGACTATCTCAAGATGGATGGAAGTGAAGATTGCATTCCACTATGAATACCTATATGAGGATATTCATATGAAGAAGCCTTAGGGCTTCTTAGTTGAGGAAGGCAAGATGTTGAAGCTAAAGGAATTCCATCTATGGACATAAATAATCCTCTTGTAGTCAGAACACTAGATTTGATGGAATTATAAATATGATTTCAAATAAAATCTTGATGAACCAGGTGAAGCTTAGTGGGAGTGATATTGTTTCGTCGTATTGAATGTAGATAATATCCTAGTTATTTGGGATAATATAAGGATGATAATAAGTGTTTTATAATCTGCTTGTTCCATACCTTAAGATATTATCTCAATGACGCCCCTTATATCTTAGTTCTGAAGATGTTCAGAAGCAAAGAGAAGAGGCTATTTAGACAATCACATTAGTGGTACACCATGGATATGTTCCATTTTTGGGAAAACCCCAATGAAGGCTTCCTTCTCTTAAGATACGGTAATGACATATCTAGAGGGATAACACCTCAAAGAGTTGAGAAAGTGAATGCTAAAACTGCTTGCCCTTGTGCATCAATTATGAGAAGCTTGGTGTATACTTGATGTGTACAAAAGTCAGATTACAGTGGGAGTAGTAAATAGTTACTAATACTACTACGTAGATAAAACACTTGATTGCAATAATAAAACCACCTTCAAAGATGACAAGACTTTTGAGATATTGATCTCAAAGTCTAATATTCAAGAAGTTAATACTTTGTAGATAGTGATCTAAAAGGTCTTAACTGCTGATGCTGTATAAGACTTACGACTAGGTCTTAGTCATAGGAGATAGAGATCTCCGGGAATATGTGCATTGTGATAAGGATAATTGAAATTACATGTGGATTATAATGATTATTGAATTGTAGTGTTAAATGCATTATAATTACTTCAACAAGATTGAGTATTTGTTGCATAAGATGCAACATTCACATTGGATGCGAGCATTGTTACTAGGACATATGCAACTACCGTGAAAGGACTTGGCATAGTCTTTAGGGAATAGTGTGACTAGTCATCTTACCTAACTGCTTTTCTAAATAGCTATGAATATCACATGAGTGCGGGTTTAAACATTAGCATGTTAATGGTTATTTGGGCTAGTGGGAGATTGTTGGACATGCAAGCCCATGATGGGCCATTATGAAATAAATGTTATTGCAATTCATTCCCTTATCTGAAATGAAGAGTAATTTATTTGTATAATAGGTCCCTTAGTACAATTGGGGTTACGTACCATGGACATCTTAATGATCATATAGTTGTTGGTTAAAATGTTGAATCATAGAGGCCAGTGCTTGGATGAATCTAAAGAGTTAGATTGAGGACTCATCAGGCATCACCAAATGATTATTAAGAGATGATCTCCAGCCTGAGTAGGAAATGGCAATCCTTTCTCTTTTGGTTGATATCTGACCAAACTCTTGATGTAGGTCCTCTGTTTAGGAATAGAGATTCAAAGGTGTCAGATAAGTTATGTCAAAGAGTTGACTTAGAGAGATCTAGTTAACCAAGACCTATGTCATATGATCCCACGATATAGGCAAGCATCCTCTCACCAGAGACAAATGTATTGCTATATGTCTAGATATGTACATTTGGCAGATCGATAGGTTGATGGCATAATCAAGGTCAATATACCGGCGAGCTGGTGTGCATATAAGGGCATATGAGTAATACGATCTCTCAAAGTAATCATACAGTTTCACTTGTGAACTGGAAGACATGAGCTCACTCATGAGGTATTGGGACCAATCAAATTCCTTGCATGGTTGTCTTGCTTCGGAAGCATGACAAGAATTTTTACGTTTGATATATTCTTTTAGAAAGTATTTGATAAATACCTGGGTATAACATATGCTTTTGTAAAGCATATGTTCGATACCAACTCCCAATGACTGAATTAAAAACTTAATGATAAAACCTTGATTGTGATAGTCCAAAAAGAGATCTAAAATTTCAGATTTATTCGAGATCTTCTAATATGCAGGATGTACAAGTATTAGGAATACCTGAGGGTGATGTGATCAATAAGCGATTGTATAACCACGATCCTTCCATTCCGATGGAGTGATGAAAGTGGTCTGTATTTTAGTGACTCCTCTCAGTAGATAAGTAATCTGATCTTAGTCCAAATGTTGGACATTGATCAGAATGTGATCCAGATGCAATAAGAAGATTATATTTACAGCTTTGACTTAGTGAAACATCTTTGGGAGGTCCCCAAGATTTGGGTTTGAAATATGATCTCAATATCCAAGTTGCTATACGCAGGATGTACAATCATCCTATCCTTATCTTCAAGTACCCTTGGAGAAATCACATTATTCGTGAAAGAGTTCAAAAATAATTCCATTGATGAATTATGTATATAAGCATTGAGAAATTGATAATTAAATATGATTTAATTATCATGAATAATTATAGTGTGATTCTTATTATTTAGTTTCACAAGAATGATGATCCAAGATAATTAAATATGATTTAATTATCAAGGATATGAAAGATGTGGATAGCACTATCCATGTTATTTACATTTATATATTATAAATATGATTTTTAATAAATTAGATGGACCTCATTGTAAACTGTATTTGCGAATTAATTGTTGATGTGAATTTGATTCACATTAGAAAATTAATAAAAAATATAATTTACATGTTATTTTTTAGGTATATGAATATGATTCATATTTTTAAATGGCATGATTGGAATCAATTTTGTGAATATATTTGCAATAAATGTTGGATCATGTGAGATATAAAATCTTACATAAATTAAAAATATGATCCACCTACCATATGTGTATGGTGGACGACCACCCCCGACTTCTCAAGTGTGGCCATCCCTCCTATATTCAGTAAGTGTGCTCATTCTTCATCTTCTTATCCAAATCGATTAAATAAAATTAAATTATGTTGATGATAATTCAATATATATTTAATTTAAATTAAAGTAATATTTGTTTTATTTTTATACAACAAAATCATGGCCATTGAATAGAAACACTAATCAATCTCAACAATTGATTTTGTATTTCACATGATTTGCGATCCATGGACTCTCAAAATACTATAAAAGAGGAAATCTGAGCACTTCTTTTACACCATTTTGCAACTCTATCTCTCTCTATCATTCTCATCATACGCTATTGAAGACGGGTATCGGAGCCCCTAATAATGGTGTGACAAAATCAGACTCACTATCGTTGAGGCGACTACTCAATACTCATGATCAAACAATAATTAACCTACACAATAATTAAAAAATTAATTAGATTAGGCTAAAATTTATTATACCCTAGTAAAGATGTATAGTGATAAATATGTAGGAGTCGAATATAGGAAACAAAGGTGTAGAGAAATTGAGATAAAAAATCAACACATGAATTTGTCTTTCAAACACTTAACCAATTTGTGATTTTTGTGGGTTTTTAATTTTGTATTTATGGATTTTAATTTTTTTTATATATTTAATTATTAATTTTAATTTTATAAGTTTTATTATCTTATTATATTTTCTGATTTTTAATTCCTTTTTATTTTATAAAAATATATAAAACATATAAGTAATACATGTACACTACAGGCTAGTATAATTATGAATTCTAATAAAAATAATCAAAATACAATAAATGACATGTTTTTAGGTTTTATATAACTTTCTACTATTTTAATGTTTTTTCGGATATTTTTGCAAATTTTTTATATTTTAAATTGAAAAAATAAAAACAAGAATAAATGAAGCAAACAGAAGCGTTTTTATTTTAAGATATCAAACCACTACAGAAAACCTCATGATTTTTTTCAAATCAAAATATAAATAAAAAGAAAAATCACAAACAAAAAGTATTTTTGGAGTTTTTATGAATTTTTGAGAGTTTTTTTAAGATTTATAGTATTTTTATTTTTAGGATTTCTGTTTATATTTTAGTTGATTTTTGGACAGACGATAAAACAAAATAAAATAGATAGGAAATATTTTTGGGATTTTTTTTCGAAATGTTTTATAATTTTTGGGGTTTTTTCTTTAATAAGGGAATAGTAGCATATTTTTGATTTTTTATAAAAAGAAAAATAAATTCAAAATACCCAACAAAAACTATATGTGATATAATATATGCCACGTATTTAAGGCAATTTTCCACAAATTTATATAGACTAGCAGCTATTTTTCACAAAATAAAATCTATAAAAATAAAATACAATTTGGCATGGGAATTTTGCAAATATTTAATGTGCAAGGACTGAACTCGAACACCTCAAAAAAATACAGGGCCAATCATGCAATTTTCAAAAAATATTCAATAATATATACCCAAAAGGGTATTTTTGCAATTTCAAACAAGTATGGGGGTTGAGGTACATTTTTGCCACAAAATATTATGTTAAATATGCAAATAAGAGGACTGGAATGTAATAATAAAAACCTGAGGGCCCAGGTGCAAAATATCTCATCCCCTTAAGCGCACTGCACATGAGGTGACGAGCAATGAGCCAAAATGCAAATATTGAAAGTACATGGGCTAATATGTAAAAAATTCAAAATAAATTACACTACAAACAAATATTTATAGACTAGAATTAAAAATAAAAAGGCACAAGGGGTTCAGTGCAAAATACCCCTAATAGCGCGCCCACGGACGACCCTGGACACTTCACTTGCCACATGTCCATGATCAAGTGGTCGGTACCGCTTCAAGGCCCAATGATGGAGATTATATATCCACTTCAGATCTAATGGTGGAGGCTTGAACCATCAGACGATGATTGTGTCTCTTGGATAAGGCACTTGATCGGATGATGAAGAGATGATGACAAAGAACAACTGAAGAACAACTTGAAGCTGAGCTTCGTTCTGGTCTTCGACGCATCTCTCACCTCTTTCCTTGCACCTGAAATGCTCAGTATGTTCCTGGAGGTTCCCCGTAGGTACGAGGCTCCACAAAATGGTCAGACACATCTTGTAATGCTCTGGAGAAGCTCAACACATGGAGCTTCTGTTTGGACTTCGAAGACCCAATACAAAGTTGATTTCTCATTTGTTTCCTGCAGAGATTTGTGTTAGAGACAAAAAGGCGAAGCAAGGGATGGCTTATGGAGGAGGGATGTGCACTAGATGCGATGGAGCGATGGTCTCTAGTGAAGGGCAGGGGATGGAGATCTGACTCCTCGATCTATGCAAGATCGAGGTGAATGGGGTGCTCATTGCGATCAGAAGGCACAACAGAATGAACTAGTGGTGGTAGGCAAGGCAAAGAACACTCGGGTACGACGAAACAAAGTGGTGGAACCAGAGCTCAGACGAGGCATATATTTAGATTTTTTGAAATTAAAGATAATTTTAAATGAAATAAAAACCTAATCTACATTATGGCTAATCCTAAGAATCGGAAGGCACAAAGAAAGGGGCATGAGCTTACCGAGGACAAGCCAGAAGCAAGCTTCAGGCGGAGGAACTCCAACAAGCTGGATCTCTTCTATTCAACACCCAACGAGCTCTTGGAGGTGCTCATCTGGTTCATGTTGTCACCAGGAAGGGAAATCAAAGCTCAGACTTAGGGTTCGAAGGATGAAAAAGGATCCAATCTGAATGGAGGCATGAGGCGATTATTTGTAGGGGGCGACCTTGATCGAGGTATAGCTCACGACTCAATGCACTAAAGGTTGAGTAATCATCCCCGCATGAAAGACCAATGCATGAGGTAGAAAAGTGAAGAAGGATGCGAGCTCAATGGGTGCAAGGTTTCCATGGGGGAATCGAGGAGGGCGGTGGTGTAGACCTGCCATGCGCAGACCTAGGGAGGAGTGGAGAGTTGACCGGGGTAAACTCAAACCACTCCCCTATTGGTCCGCGTAAGCTGGAAAAAGACAAAATGAAAAACAAAAAGATTATACATTCAAAATAAAATAATAGCTGATTTTATTAATTTAGGTTAAAACATAAAAAATGATCATTATTTAATGTAGTATTTTAATATGGATTTTATTTATTTTCATGGTTTTTATATTACAAGTTAGCTTTTAGGGTATATTTATAGGTATATTCATCTACATTTTGTATATTATATTTTTATTTTGTAGTTTTTATTTTAGGGATTTTAGGGATTTTATTAATATTTTATATATTTATAACTAATTTATATCCACATAAATATAGTTTTATTATATTTTTTAATATATTATGTACACTTAAGTAAATAGGGGTGTATATATATAGGTATTTTATTTATGTATTTATATGGTCTATTTTATTTTTTTTGTTTTATTTATGGTTTTATTCTATTCTAAATAAGTACATATACTATAAATAGTTTTTACAAAATTATAAAAATATAAAATATAAAAATAATAAAGAATGAATAAAGTTAATATTTTATTCAGGTACACTATACAATAGGGGTCCAAAACCTAACTTTTGCATCTTAACTCCAAATTGAATGAAACCACCTTCATTAAATAGCTTATTAAAAGTTCTATAAAAATTAAATTATTTTGATATATTTTGATTTCAAATGGAGAAGATATCGGTCTCAGAATTTTATGTTTTGGTTTTTTTCTTTGAGAATAAAACATACATTTTATATTTTTTTTCATAAAATCAATTATGTATTTTTCTATATATTTTTATCTACAACTTTTATGTACAAAGTTTTAAGATGACTAGGTATCTAGGTTTAGGGTCATAAAATACCTTTGGCACTTTACTTTTTCTTTTCTTTTCTTTACTCTTTTATATTGAATTTAAACAATATATTTTATACAATATTTATACAATAAATAATGAATGTCAATTTGTGTAAAATAACGATATTTGCATGCATTAGGCTAGGGTTTAAAGACTAAAATGAAAGAATAAATGTGATGAAATGGAGACTAATCACCCCCCATACTTGCCTTCGCTAGTCCATAGCAAACACTTATGCCTATAAGTGTAGAAAAAAACAAAAGAAAAGAAAAAGAAAGAACTTAGAATAATTGTCTATTTTTAAACTTGTCTTAACAAAATCAAAGTTTGGAGCTCAGACAAGGCCTTTGTATTGATGACGTGATCAAAACCGCATGGAAGTCAGGAAGTGTGACACAACATCCCTTTGGTTCCATACTCCTATCATCTAGTCCTATTCACAGCAAGGTCAGAACCATCATCCCAGTCCCATACTCTTGCTACCTTGAAGTGATAGAACCATGTGTGTGAAATTGTTCAGCTCTCCCAAACAAAATCAATGAACTATCGAGGCATCTGCTCTTCTGGTAGCTCATCCTAGTGGAGATAGATATTCCCTTCTAAGGTTAGATGCTCCCAGTCTTGACAAGCAATTGGGGTAGAAGTTTAGAAGAAGGGGAAAAGAAATGGGAATGCACTAGTGTAGTCTTCATTCCCTTGTGAAGTCGGTCAGTGTAACTGATTCTTCACTAAGAAGCAGGCATTTTTGAATCTCAATTTTTTGTGTACTTTTCGATTTTCTACTTCTTTGGGGTTTTTTTTTACTTATACAACTTATGCATTCTTTCTTGTGCCCCAGTGGATATAGCATCTTTTGTTCCACCCATTTTTAGGTTCTTCGAAAACGTTGTGCCGGTAGACCATTCCTCATCCGAAGCATTGTCTCAATCCAAATCCAATCTTTAGATATCATTGTCAACAAAAGAAGTGGGTTAGAGTACTGGTGTCGGCAATCCCCAAGAATGGTTATTGAGCCACCATTGATGAAGCGGCCTTGCATCGTCCTGACTTAGACTACAAAATTTTTCACCAGTCTATCTGGTTTGAGCTAAGTGATAGGTGCAAGGTTTCTAGTCAAGTCATTGTCTCAAGAGTCTTACTGATTATATGAAGGGTTCTATATAGGTATATTGAATTGACTCGTGAACAATCTTATGGAGCCTAAAAAATTAAGTCTTAATGACCACAAATATCTCCACTTCTACTCCTCAATGGTTCCTCTTAATTTAAGTGTATTAAGGTCTATTGCAAGCTCCAATCTTCAAACTTTATTAAGACTTGTTCAATTGTCTAGGTTATTCTGACAAATGCGACTGATATGCACATTGTAATGAAAATGTTTTTCTGACGCAATTATTTGATTTTGAACTTTTTATGTTTTTCTGAAAAAGTTTTGCAATATTTTATGCATATTTTTAAAATGTTTTTGGATTTTTTTTGGATTTTACAAAGTTTTAGGGAATTTTCAAAACAAAAGATTTATTTAGAAAAGAAATAGATACAAATATTTACATGGAGGTGCTTCTTGTTATTTAAAAGAGTTGAGTTTTAGGAATTTACAAGTTTGTATATACACGATTTTATAAAGAGTTTTTATTTGCTTGAGTTATGTACATAGTTCTCAAAATAATTTGAAAAGTCTATGTAATTATTTTGAAAACTTTTTTCCAAACTAGTTTGACAAATAGTTTTTACAATCATTTAGAAAATTTGAAAATCTTCTTGCAATGATTTTTCAAAAAATATATATAGATTTTTTCAAAAATATTTTTACAATCATTTTTGAAATCATTTGCAAATAGAATTTCAAGACATTTTATTTCGCACAAAGAAAAGCGAACAGAATAATTTTACAAAGGTTGAAAAGATGTTTGAAAGAGATTTTTACACCATTTTTAAAACATTTTACAAAACATTTTTACCCGATTTATTAGTCAGTATATACAAAGATTTTTAATGAACTTTATACAAGTATTTTATTTGCACGTTATAGCGATACGTATTGAAATTATGAAAATAAGATTTATGGAAAAAGTAATAAAGAGCATATACGACCCCCCTATACTTAGCTTAAGCTTTGTCATCATAGTTCAGAAAGAAAAAAAGAAGACATAACACGTACTGAGTATAGAAAATCCTATACTACAATGAATAAAGAATGAGCGATTGAGAAGTTGACCGTCCCCCCTATACAAAGGATAAAATAATCCTAAGTATAGTAGATTGTACACAAGATAGGGAGGGTCAAGGGTGGGAATTTAATAAATAACTGGCTCGACCTGTCTCCCCTTATACTTAGGGTAAAATTTCCTTAAGTATAGACATAGTATAAAAAGTTGAGGGGATAAGTGATAAAATGAAAAACTCCGGGTATACACCCTCTATACTTAGGGCAAAGTACATCATATGTATAGAAATGATGAAGGGGTGACACCTTTTCATTAGAAAAAGAAAATAAAGAACGAAAAGAGGAAAAGAATAAAAGATGAAAAAGAAAGATCATTCAAAAATATTTTGTTCTGCTCTGTATGAAATTGTGGAAGTGGTTTATTTCAGTTCTTCGTCATATAAAACTTGATTAGAGTCAGCAAAAAACATGAAGGTATCATGCTCTAAGTAAGGCTTCAGTAGATGTCCATTGACTATAAAAGGTTGGGTGTCACACACATGTTTCACTGTAAACGGCCCAGTCCATTTGCTCTTCAATTTTCCTAGAAGGATTTTTAATTTCGCATCAAACAACCAAACCCTCTAACTCGTCTCGGAAGTCTTTATGCGGATGTTCTTTTCATGCCACTTCTTGACCTTCTCCTTGTACACCAGGTTGTTTTCGTATGCATAATCTCTAAAATTGAGTAGTCTGTTCAGATCCACTTGTCGATTATTCTCATCTTTCTTGGAGTCCAAATTACAAGCATTGATCGCCCATAAGGATTTATGAATCGGTTAAATGTGCAAATGGAATGGCTTTCCATAGATAAGGCTGTAGGGAGACATTCGTTATGGTGACTTGTACGCGGTCCTGCAAGCCCTAAGAGCTGAATCAAGTAGCTGAGACCAGTTCTTGTGATCTGGACACACAACCTTTTATTGAATTGCCTTTATCTCCCTGTTGGAGAATTCATCCAAGCCATTAGACTGCGGGTGGTGGGGAGAAGCGACATGATGTTTAATGCAAAATTCCTTAGTATCTCGTACCTTGAAATGATGTGATCTTTCAGAAATTTATAGGCACTATGACTATCTACGGTCCAGGCTAGGATAGCCTCCACCCAATAACTCACATTGTCGACAACAAGCAGAATGTATTCGTAACCCTAACTGTTCGAAAATGGGCCCATGAAGTCAATTCCCCAAGCGTCGAAGACGTCCGGAATCTGAATAACTTCAGAGGCATTGTATCTCTCATTCCTAAGTTACCACCCCTTTTCTAAAAGTCAGTACAATGCTTGATGTAATTTTCTGTATCTTGAAATAATGTTGGCTACCTGATGCGGCTCGGATCTGATTGCAGTTCTAAATGAAAGTGTTGTCGGTGTAGAAAACCACAAAGAGATCATAGTCGATCAAACAAAGATCGGTTTTTTAAAAAAACCTTCCACTATTTATTTAACCAGGTAAGTGTGTCTGAGTCGAACACAAGGAGGCAAAATAGTATACTTTGATTTCTTTAAGTGAAAATATATTTTTGTGATTATTTTATCTCTTCTTAAAGCGATCGAGGAAAAACGATGTTTTTTATGGATTTTTTTAAATTTTTATTTGATTTTATATTTTTCCAATATTTATTTATTTTTTCAAAATGATATATTTCAAACTATTTACCTACAATATAATATGTGAAGAATAGGTGAAATTTATGTGATATTATATAGTAGGTAAAGCGGACGAGCAACGGGCTCGAAGAAGACTCAAAAACAAGCCAAAATGGAAGCAAACTTCGATAAATAGAAACACGATGAAAAAGCAACAAAAATACACACAAAAATTACTGAAAACCTTGTTGGGGTAGTTGTGTAACTACCCTAGAAAAACTACGAAAAACAGTGTCAAAAATATGTCCAGAGTTCCCCTACAACTCAGGGGCAGAAATGTAAGAAAAAAATGTAAAATATCTGTAAAATGGTCCTCTGTCAGGGGTTGTTTTGTAACAAAAATATGAATTATTGCAATTAGGTCCCTGCGGAGGGACCTAATAGCAATCCCTGGAAACTTTGGAGGGGGGCTGGAATTCTGGAGCTCTTCTGGGCTTAATGTGCAATTTTCATACCGCTTCGACTTGATCGTCCAGGATTAGTACATCGGAGTCGATCCTAGCCGTCTGTTGAGTACACGTGTCCCAAGGCTATACCCCGGTGGTTCATGGGGTGTTCTTCAGACGGTTGAGCAGGTAGCTGACGAGCCGTCTTCTCTAATTTATCATCAGCGACTGGCGACGAGCTGGGTCGTCCGACGGGGCCAGAGGGGTAGCTCCTCCTCCCCTCGAGCTCGCCCGCGGTGGACGACGGTCGGAGAAGGCCAAGAGCGGTGGCGAACAAAACGATCACGTTGCTCTCGAGGTTCTTGGAGTTAGTTTCTCCTTCTTTGAATCACAAATTTCTTGATGATTAAGGGTCCAGATGACTTGAGATTACGCCATAGGGTAGTTGGATCTGCAAAGAGGTTCGCTACATGCTCGATTTGCGGAGAAATCGGCCAACAAGTTAGTAATTGCAAGATAAAAAATGACGTTTCCAGACTTTGTGAAGTGAGTTTGAGAATGGATACAAGAATGAAGATGTGATGTGATTTGATTTGAAATAGATTCAAGTGATTCTAAGATAGGGTGTTTAGGATGGAAGAGTAAGCGTCCTAATGACAAGATTAACCACGCTAATAGAGGCACAATGATCGAGAAAGAATTTGATGAAGATGAAGGAATACCTGTGAATCGCAAGGTGTAAGATCTCTGTTGGTCGTTGCTCGACGGGTCGGCTTCCCGGAGCTCCACGCGCACGCGGCGGCGATGCAAGGGCTGTCGAGCACCTTGGAACTCCTCCCCGATGATCCTTCTCCCACGCGGACACCTTCGATCGGAGCTGTCACCTCCTGAGCGAGGGGAGCGAGGCGAGGAAGAGAGGGGTCGGCCACTGGAAGTTGGGCTTAAGGTGGATCTAGAAAAGTTCATTATAATTCGCCAAGTTTAAGGGTATTTATAGGGTAATTTACTTGGGCTTCAAGGTTAATCCATGGATGGCGTGTATATGGGTTGTTAGGAGATGAGATCCAAGGGTTTGGATAGTCAGAGGAGGTTATAGAATGCACGAGGAAATTGGTAGAACAAGGCTGGTTAGAACAGAAAGTCGAACAGACTTCTTGAAGAAGATGCACCAGGTGCCGACACGTGTCAGCACCTGGTTGGCCAGATGTGTAAATTTCTTAGAAATTCAATAATAAATATAAATAATGTTATTTTAATTAAATGTAAAAATACGAAATGTAAATAATTTAATTATCTAAATTATAGAATGATTACTTTTTATAAATAATAATTATAATACGAAATATAAATATTATATCAATAAATAGGTATAAATATTACTTAATAAATAGATTGTGGATTTTTTATTTCAATAAATAAATCATTAAATATTAATTTTGTATTTTCTTAATTATTAAAGTGATAACTAAAGTCTTTGTGAATTTTTAGGGATTTTAATAAGTTAATTTACATAAATTAATAAATACAGGTATACATTATATAGTTCAATTTCATATATATTTTAGTGTTTTTGATTTAATTAAAATAATAACTAATCTCCAAAAAATATGAAATAAATAAAGGTTAAATTACAAGATTATGAAAATAATTAGAAATTATAAAATTAATAAAACCAACTTTTTGCAACGGACTCCGAATTCAATGAAAACCTCTATTAATTAGATAATATTATTTTATGAACTTTATAGGTGAGTAGAGTGAAATTGGAGTCCGTATGAAGAAGTTATGATGTTCGGAAGTTGAGAATTTGACAAATTAAAAGTATGATTTCTTGGTATAAGTACAAGAGAATATTTTTAACTTATTTTTATATTTTTATATTTTTATATACATTTTTAGTAATAATTAGGAAAATAGTTTGGTGAAAAATATGAATATATGAATTAATTAAAATCAATGAAGTTTTGTATTTATTCGATAAATAGTGAACAATGTGTGAAGTGTGTCTTAATTTATTTTTTTGGTTTTCTTCCCTTATCTCTCCCTACTTATTGATTTGTCAACCAATCCATGCTGACTTGGTCTCACGGGTTAGGTTATAAATATACCTTATAGTTATATTTATATTTATAAGTCATATTGTACATATATACGTATTTACAATCTGCCTCATTTTCTTTTCTTTGTTCTTTTTTATTTACATTATTTTGATGCTTAAAAGTGGATATTTATTCATGAAAGAAGTTTTTATAAAAGATGGGAATTAATGTATATTTACCTGTATTTGTTAAATGTTTTAAGATAAAATGCGACAGAAAAGTTAATGAATCATGGATTCATCAACCCCCTATACTTAAACTTTGCTAGTCCCTTAGAAAACACTTATTTGAAAAAGTAAGTGAAAAAGAAAGAAAATTAGAATGAATTTGTTTTCCTAAACCAATTCATGAGAACAGACAAAGGACAAAGTTCGATCGGAACTGAAACAAGCATTTTGTCGGAGCCTTAACTAGGATTAGGATTTTATCCTAAACAGTCCTCAAGTTTAACAAATCCTTATTCAAGATCACTTCATCAGTTAGTTTAAACTCACTTATTCATATCGCAAACTCTATCATCCTTGAAGTCAAATTATACAGTGTGTGAATTGATTTAGCTGTGCCTGCTTAAAGAGACGAAGAAACCGTCCATCCCGGCTATACTCTTCTATTGCTTCCTCATAGAGCTACTCTTTCCTCGGGGAGGGAGGTATTCTCTTCTGAGGTCAGGCGTGTTATGTCCACAATCGAGTATAGAGAGAAAGTAAGAAGAATGAGAGAAGAAGTGGAATGCGACCATTGTAGATGCATCTTTTTGTGAAGATCAACTGGTGTAGCTATGTCTCCACTAAGATGTGCATGCATTTTTGGTGGAAGCTTGGACCATTGTGGTCGTATTTGTATTTGGTGGCTTCTTCTTTGATTTGTCTTTGTAATTTGGTTGCACTGCATTCATCTCTTTGTGCCTCAACGGATATAGCATCTTTTTGTTCCGTCCCTTTTTTGAGGTCTTAGAAAAATTGTGTCAGCAGATCCTTCCCTCATCCGAAGCGACTACCGCAACCCCAATCTCTCCCGTCTTTAGACGTCAATGCTGCAAAGACAAGGATAGAAACGCACTACCAAGATATACTACCCTTCGTAACTCCATGCGAGTCAAGCTATGTGTAGAGTGCATGTGTTCAAGATTGGTTCACTGGTGTAGAGTTGTACGGATGACACCAAATGGTCTACATAAGCACATATGACTTGATTTCCCGAATATGGTCTTATGGAACCCAAAGATTTTAAGTCACAGACCTGAAGAGTTTAAATTCCAGATGTTAACTAAGCTCCTTACAACGAAAGTTAAAGGCCATAATCAAGCTCCATCCTTTAGACTAGACTCAATCCTTAGTTTCAGAAATCAAACTTATTCTGAAAAATGTGAATGCAAATGCAACCATGTTTTTGTGAAGTATATTTTCTGAATTTTACTCATTTTTATGGATTTTAAGGCTTTTGTAATTTTTATGACATTTAGGACTTTGTAATCTTTTTATGGATTTTCTGATTTTTATAAACAAGTTTTTGTACATGAATTTTACAAGATATATTTTATTTGAGTTAAATATCTAATGTATTTTATAGATTTTATCTACAAAGGACTTTATAAGGATTAAATGATTTTTACACATGTTTTAATAAATAGGATTTTAAATAAGTATTATACAATTTTTAAATACAAATTTTAAATATATATTTTAATTACATATTTTAAATAGAGATTTTAGACATATTTTACTTATTTACAATGATTTTATAAGTAATAAATAAATGTATAAATAGATTTTAAATTAACCCTCACCCACTTTTTTGGATTTTATAGATATAGAAAATACATAAAAGTACGAGTTATGGACAAAAGTATATATACAATATATACATACCCCCTATACTTATCTTGTGCTATGTCCTCATAGCATCAATAGAGAAAAATGGCATAACTCATGCTAAGTAAAAGTGGGTGAAAAAGAATAGAGAGTACAAGTTAGTCAACCCCCCATACTTACGATCAGGTCATCGTAAGTATAACAGAAGAGCAAAAATGAGGTGACTGAGTAAAAAGAATATACAACAAAGGACAAAAGAAATAAAGAAAACGAAATCATCGAAATCACTCGGTCCCCCCTATACTTAGGATAATGCATCCTAAGTATAGAAAAGGGTGTATCCAAAATCGGAGACCAGTGATTTGTGAAAAAGAAAGGATATAGAAAAGAATCAGAACAAAATATAAAACGTCAATCAACAAACAATCGGTCCCCCTATACATAGGATCCGGTATCCTAAGCATAGAAGACGAGCAAAAAGGGGATGATTGTGGTCTATGAAGAATATACAAGTGTTGCGAATCTCCATAAATTGAATGGCTCAAAAGTCTTTGTACAAGATGAGATGAAGTGAAAGAATGATCATGATTCCTGTACAAAATATATCACTTCAATACGGGCCAGATGATCAGTAGTCTCGACGAAGTGTTTCGGCATCTTCCCGTTAACCACGAACGGTTCTGCACCAGGTGACATATATGATATTGCTATACTTCCATTGTCGTGTACCATTCTAACTATGTAAGGTCCTTCCCATTTGCTTTTTAATTTGCCAGGAAAAATTCTTAATCTTGCATTGAACAACCAGACTTTCTGCCCAGGGACAAAGATCTTGTGTCGAATATGTATGCCATGCCATTTCTTCACTTTGTCCTTATAAAAGAGAGTGTTCTCGTATGTTTGATTTTGAATCTCTACCAGCTCATTCAGATCTATCTTTCTCTTTGCTCCTACTTTCTGTGCATCAAGTAAAATTTCTCGAATAGCCCATTCATATTTGTTCATGATCTCTACGGGCAAATGGCATGGCTTTCCATAAACCAGTCTGAATGGTGAAGTACCGAAGGGAGTTTTATATGCAATACGATATACCCAAAGAACCTGATCTAAAAGTTGCGACCAGTTCTTCCTATCTGGTTGTACTAATTTCTGGAGAATAGATTTCACCTCCCTATTTTAAACTTCATCCATGCCGTTCGTCTGTGGGTGATAAGGAGAAGCTACTCTATGATCAATGTCGTATTGCTTTACTGGCTTTTTGACCTCCTTATTAATGAAATGGCTACCCCCATCTGAAATAAGAATACGTGGAATCCCGAACCATGAAATAATGTGTTCCCTAAGGAACTTGAAAACTATCTTACTGTCTGCGGTTCGTGCGGGTATAGCCTCCACCCATCTACTAACATAATCTACAGTGAGAAGAATGTACTCCAAGCCGTTGCTGGAAGGGAATGGTCCCATGAAATCTATGCCCCATGCGTCAAAGATCTCGCAAATAATGACTGGTCGCATCGGCATTGCATCTCTAGAACTGACTGTCCCTACTGCTCTCTGACAATCTGGGCAACTCTTTACGAATGTACAAGCATCTCTTGTAAGAGTTGGCCACCATAATCCGCTCTGAAGTTCCTTCTGCGCTGTCCTCTTCCCTGAGTGATGTCCCCCTGCTTCTAAAGAATGAAACAAAGTGAGGACACTATTATATTCATCCTGAGGAATACAATGCCTGTAAACACAATCCGAACCTTCATGAAAAAGAATCGGATCCTCCCAGTGGTAATATCGTGCCTCAGAAACTAATTTATCAACTCGATTCCTGGCCAACCCCGAGGACTTTTCTGTGTAACCAGAAAATTCATTATATCTGCATACCATGGAAGTTCGGTAACTGCAAAGATGCTTTCGTCAGGAAATCTCTCTGTAACTCTGGCGTGTACTAATCCGAAGGTTGTTCTGTCTGTAATCGGGAGAGGTGATCAGCTACCACATTCTTTACCCCAGGTTTATCTCTAATGTCCAAATCGAATTCCTGAAGTAATAGAATCCATCTAAGAAGGCGTGCCTTGGCATCCTACTTTTCCATTAAAAATCGGATAGCTGAATGATCTGTGTAGATTGTAATTTTAGACCCAAGAAGATGAGATCAGAATTTATCTAGAGCGAATACCACTGCCAACATCTCTTTTTCTGTCACTGTATAATTACGTTGAGCATATCTAAAGTTCTGTTGGCATAGTGGATGGCAACAAGAAGTCCATTCCTCCTCTGTCCTAATACATCCCCGACTACAAAATCGGAAGCATTTGTCATGATGTCGAAGGGTAGAGACCAATCAGGCGACTGTAGGATAGGAGCACTGATAATCATCTCCTTTAATGTGAGGAAGGAATTAAGACATTTATCATCTAATAAGAACTCGATGTCTTTGCGTAATAATTCAGTTAACGGTCGGGCAATCTTAGAGAAATCCTGAATAAATTGTCGGTAAAAACCAACATGCCCCAAAAATGATTGTAACTGCTTAATGTTGAATGGTGGTTCGAGTCGCTTGATGGCATCCACCTTGGAAGGGTCAACCTCCATGCCTCGCTGGGAGATGACGTGCCACAACACGATCCTGTGTGTAACCATAAAATAGCTCTTTTCCCAAGACAGAACGAGATCTACCTTACAACAATTACGAAGAACATGGTCTGGGTGCGCTAAATAATCGTCAAAGAACTCACCATAGACCGAAAAATCATCCATAAAAACCTCTAGAAAATCACCGACCATGTCCGCAAAAATAGAAAGCATACACCTCTGGAAAGTAGCAGGAGCTTTGCACAATTCAAAGGGCATCCGTCTAAAGGCATACGTGCCGAACGGACATGTGAAGATAGTTTTCTCCTGGTCTTCAGGAGCAATTGTTACCTGGTTGTATCCGGATTAACCATCAAGGAAACAGAAGTACTCCTTCCCTACCAACCGTTCTATGACCTGGTCTATTAAAGGCAAAGGGAAGTGGTCCTTCTTTGTCATAGCGTTCAATTTTCTGTAATCAACGCACACCCGCCACGACGTGGTTACTCTCTTTGGAATCTACTCTCCACTCTCATTCTTAACCATCTGAATTCTCGATTTCTTCAGGACAACATGTAATGGGCTAACCCATTCAGTGTTGGAGATGGGATAAATGAACCCTACGTCACACCATTTTGTAATCTCTTTCTTGACAACCTCTCGTAAAATCGGATTCAGCCTACGCTGAAATTCTCTAGAAGGATTGCTGTCATGATCGAGATATATATGATGAGAACACAAAGCAGGAATAATCCTGCGGAGATTGGATACAATCCACCCAATAGCCTTGCGGTTTCTTTCAAGAACCTCCTTCAGACGAGATTCTTGTTCTTCGGTCAAAGATGAACTGATAATGACCGAAAACTGTCGATGTGGACCTGCAAGGAAGGCATACTTCATATTTGGTGGCAACAACTTCAGTTCAAGTAAGGTAGATTCTGGCTCTGCTGAAACCTCATCTATACATGTATTGGGATCTGTATTAATTGTGGATTTGTCGGAAATCTGGTTATCCACCATCTCAATATGCTCTGGAGTCGGACTACAGAAGATGTTTAAAACATCATCCGACTTGCTATTATGCTCATCCTTATCTCTAGATCATCTGAAGTGGAGGAATCGTTTAAAAACTCTGGCTCTAAAAGATCTGCAATAAATTTCTCAGAAATCTGATCCCTCTGCTTCTTGTCATCCATACTGAAATATAAGATATCGTCTGAAGAACTACCAACTGAGGTCTCAGACCCATCCTCTGCTAGGAAATCTTGGGTCTCTACTCGATACCTCTCAAGGTCTTCAAGACGAACCTCATCCATGTATTCTTAGGTGGCTAAAGAACTCAAGAAATCGGAAGATGCATCACTGGATGTGTTTGAATCTCTCACCATCTCTATATGTACCTTCTCGCCCTCAGCGCAAAAAGATACCTTCCATGTATCATAATCAAAGAGAGCCTTTGCGGTCTCTAAGAAAGGTCTCCCAAGTATGATTGGGGTAAGGTGTAACTGTGTAGAGCAATTCACGTCCAGGACCGTAAAGTCCACTCGGAATTGAAGACCCTGCACGGTTGCGATAATGTTCCTTATTATGCCCCTAGGTCTCTTTATGGATCTATCAGCAAACTGAAGGATCGTGCGGGATTTGTAAAGAGGACCTAACTCGAGCTTGTCGAGTAAAGAAGCTAGTATCAAATTGATCGAGGAACCATTATATAAAAGAGTGCGATCGAATTCAGCATTTGCGATCTCGCATCTGACATAATGGGTGCATGAGTCCTTCTTCTTAGGTAACTTATTCCGAATAGCATAATATGTAGCCTTGGTCAAAACATGTTTCTCCATTCAGGATCTCTTTTTCCTAAGTGTAGTAAGTCGGTTTTTCAATTGATTCTTAAGCGTAGGAAAATGATCCAATGCATCATGAAGTGGGATCTTCAAAAAGATGTGATCTTTTAGTAATCGCTTGGTTTCTGGAGTGACAACATTCTTTTTGGTGTTTTTCTTTCCTTTCTCGAACAAAGCGTCTAGAAAAGGCACAATGTTAGGAGTGAGAAAATCAGACTTTTTATTGATATCGGAATCAACATGTACATCGAGAGTTTCAGAATTATGTACAAAACTCTCTAAAATAGGGGAAGACATGTTTTTGTCAGGAGTATCTGCTTGGTCTGGTGTGATATCATCTTCTGACTCGTCGTTGTCCATGTCAACTGTATCAGCATCGCTCCCTTCTCTTGGATTTTCGTGATGGTCCTCATCAATGTGATGGTTCTCCTCCTCAGCATCAGAATTTGGTTGTTCATGGATTTGCTCATGCTCCTCATTAAGTACCCTCTTCTCTATTCCAGCAGGTGCTCGTGGTGATCTACCGCTCCTGAGACGAATGAAGTTAGATAAAAATTCAGGAAACGAGATCATACATGTAGTGTTGTCTACCATATCTGGATGCCTCCTCTTGTTATTCGGATTCATCTGAGGCCGGGCTGGAAGAGTGGTCTTCGGTGCAGTTAACTCGTCCAGACGACGGTTAACTTTCTCCATCTCTGTCTTATGCGCAATCTGGAGCGTACTCAGCATGTCCATGATTTGATTTAGTGTATGGGCCTGTGAAAACATCTCAAGTTCAGTGTGGTGGCCCTGGCTCTCTATTCTCTCCTGCTTTGGCATGTATTGTTGTGAGGTGGAAGGCCGAGAGGATCTCTGTTGTGTAAATGAAGACTGTTGTTGCTGCTGATAATGATGTGATTATGAATAGTGAGCAGGATACTAGTATGATTGCGGTCTCTGATAAACATGTTGGTGAGACTGCTGCTGCGTGAAATTCTGCCGATGCTGGAAATGTGGACTTCCATGTTGTTGTTGGCTATACTGTTGCTGTTGATGATGCGGTATACTCGGTTGCTGAATCAGAGTATACCAAATCCCGTTGATCTCGAGAGTGGCTTGCGGCTAAACATACATATCTACAACACTGGTGATCTGACCGGGATTGGAATGAGACTGATCCTCATGCCAATCAATCTGTGGAGTCTCTAGCTCGCTCTGTACATAGTGAATCTGACGGGTGGGTGGAGCGGGTAAGATCCTCCGTGTAGGTTGTGCTATCGAAGAATATTGGCTCTGTTGGTACTGAAGTTGAAGCTCTGAAACCTTCTTCGAAAGATCACTCAGCTGCTGAGGTAGAGATGAGAGTTTCTCCAACTCTCGCAGCGGTTGTAAGTCCTGAACTTGTTTCTGAATCACATCCACCAACATTAATTTCTCGCTAATAAAGCGCATGTTGGTGTTGGATTCGGATTCCGAAATGTTAGCCACCTTATGATGCTCTCGGTGATGTGGTGGTTGAGGGGCTTTCTGAAATGCCCGAGTAAGGTCAACGACTCTCGAGTTCTCTGCCATCCCTTCGAAGATGGCCCAGACTGACTCGGCATCCTTGTTCAAATGACTGCCGCAACGTGGGCACTCACTAACCCCTGAATCTCCGGTTGAAGTCCTCCGAAATAATTCTGAACTAGCACCTTCATCGGTATCTCATGATGCGGGCATCTCTGTAAGATCTTTGAATCTATCCCATGCCTCATTGAAAGATTCATTCGGAAGCTGCGTGAAATTGGAGATCTGACTCCTCATCATGTTCGTCCTCCCCAGAGGAAAATATTTACGCAGGAATGTGGACTTCAAATAATCCCATGTAGAAACTTCCCTTCCCAGGTGGCTCAACCAATAAAGTGGCTTATCGGCTAAGGCAAAGGGAAAGGCTTTGAGGCGGACAGCCTCCTACTTAACGCCTGGATAACTAGCCGTACCACAAATCATTTCGAACTGCTGCAGAAAGGTAAACAACTCCTATGTAGAATTCCCATAAAACTTGGGAAGCCGTGACATGAAGGACGGACCCAATTCATATGGCCCTTGATTCAGCAGTAGCTGAATCCAATGATGGAGCATTCTCGCGCCCAGGTCATACTCTTCCCGTAAAGTAGCGGGAACCACTGCAGGCGGTAAATGGTTCCCGACCCCTGCTCGCAGCGCGACTATCTCAGCCCGCAACTCATTCTGAGTTCTAAATTGCTCTCAAATATGTAAATTCATCTGTTGTAGAGTATCGAGAATCCCTGTCGTAATATCTGCGATTGATTCTGATCTTCCATCATGGTGATCCTCTGCTAGTGGCATCTTGTTTGCTGGTCCTTTACCTCGAGCCATTTGCTTCAAATCTTCTGTGAAAGAAAAGCTCTCATAAGAACTCAGCGAAAAGTCAGTGGGAGATATCGATGATGTATTGAGATAAGGGTCTGCCTCAATAATCTGGCCAGGAGGCGAGGGAGTTTGGGTCTGACTCTCCTCGAGATTAGATGGGACCAGCTTGGGAAGAGAGTCATCTCAATCTTGTGAAGATGTACGAATGACGGTGGGCGGTCGAAAGCTCACGGAGTCTGAGCAGAAAAGCCATCGAGACGTCATCTTCGATATCAAGAGAATGATCGGGAGAGCACGATTTACAATTCAAGTGAGAGGGAAAAATGCGTAAAGCCACGATAACTCACGCCCCGCAAGCAAACACAAAGCAAACCCCATTTTCACCAACACAACCCGATGATGACCGTAAGAGTTCGGTCTTTTATCTTGTCGATTTTAGGGTTGTATTAGCAAACAAGTATAATCGATTACACGAGGTGATGGGTGCCCGATTTTTCCCCGCGATATTGTCCCGAGTCCTTACATAAAATCACTTCCTCTCAGCTAGTATGGGAGTAAGTATGGACCGTTTCCGGCTACCCGTGTTACTTGAGGACGGAGCCTTACGCAGTGTCCTCTAAACCCCCCACTCTGCTAAGTAAACTCAGACCATTTCTGGCTACCCGAGCGTACCCACTGAAAAGTGGTGATCAGGTGTATAGACTAAGTAGTA
Organism: Ottelia alismoides; assembly: GCA_037367405.1. NCBI lineage: Eukaryota > Viridiplantae > Streptophyta > Magnoliopsida > Alismatales > Hydrocharitaceae > Ottelia > Ottelia alismoides. The sequence goes on along the minus strand of JAZKJV010002130.1, from coordinate 520,640 downwards.
TTTTGGAAGAAAATGGGTTTATATATATAAGGTTCGTCTCTCACTCGCACATTCTGAGAAGAATTGTGCGGTGATTACTCTCCCAAATCAAATGGACCTTACGCTTATGTTTATATCAGATACATTAGCATTCCTGGTTTTATTTTGGGGTTTTATATTTTTTTGAGTTTTTTTTCAAACAAACATCTACCGATTTTCTTATTTTTATATAAAAAACCCTAAAATCATGCACCTAGGTTGCGAGTCTTAAGACTAACTACATAAGCACAATCAGATAGAATAAAAGAAAATTCCTAAGCAAGCGTCTATCCTCGAAAAAGCCACGGAAAAACCGTCGATGTGAGAAAACCGTGGTGGATGCTCTGATCCCCCGAATACACGGTACTCGGCAAATCAGACCCCGAAATAAAATAGGGGGGAAGGTACAAGTCGGGATGTCCTTAGTGGACCCGTTCTACTAGAGTTCAATACAGCTTTCTCTCGCTTTCTCTATCTTTTACATATTATACTAGTTAATTTTTGTCCTCTATAGCCAACTTGTAAGGAAAGAATCGGCCTCTATTCTTTCAACTGACTCAGCTTCCTAAGAAACCAGCTGATCCTGCAAGCCCTACAAAAATTAATTAGCGTCTAAAGAAGATCGATAAACGATTCGAGAAAAGCTGTAAGAAAAACTGAGTAAAAGCAACGAAAAACAATAAGAAGAGAGAAAAAAATCACAAAATGTGTAAAAAAAATCAAAACACACTAACGCCTCCCCGACAACGGCGCCATTTTGATGCGGCTTGGATCTGATTGTGGTTTTAAATGAAAGTGTTGTTGGTGTAGAAAACCGTAAAGAGATCCTAGTCGATCAAACAAAGATCGGTTTTTAAAAAAACCTTACATTATTTATTTAACCATCTAAGTGTGCCTGGGTCGAACACAAGGAGGCGGAATAGTATACTTTGATTTCTTTAAGTGAAAATATATTTTTGTGATTATTTTATCTCTTCTTAAAGGGATTGAGGAAGCACGATATTTTTTATGGATTTTTTTTTATTTTAAATTTTTATTTGATTATATATTTTTCCAATTTTTATTTATTTTTTCAAAATGATATTTTTCAAACAATTTTCCTACAATATAATATGTGAAGAATAGGTGAAATTTATGTGATATTATATAGTAGGTAAAGCGGACGAGCAACGGGCTCGAAGAAGACTCAAAAATAAGTCAAAACAGAAGCGAACTTCGACAAATAGAAACTCGATGAAAAAACAACAAAAATACACAAAAACATTACTGAAAACCTTGCTGGGGTAGTTGTGTAACTACCCTAAAAAACTACGAAAAATAGTATCAAAAATATGTCCAAAGTTCCCCTACAGCTCAGGGGCAGAAATGTAAGAAAAAAATATAAAAGTTTTGTAAAATGGTCCTCTGTCAGGGGTTGTTTTGTAACAAAAATATGAATTATTGCAATTAGGTCCCTACGGAGGGACCTAATAGCAGTTCTTGGAATATTTGGAGAAAGGCTGGAATTCTGGAGCTCTTCTGGGCTTAATGTGCAATTTTCATACCGCTTCGGCTTGATCGGCCAGGATTAGAACATCGGAGTCGATCCTAGCCATCTGTTGAGTACACGTGTCGCAAGGTTGTACCCCCATGGTTCTTGGGATGTTCTTTAGATGGTTGAGCAGGTAGTTGACGAGCCGCCTTCTCCGATTTATCGTCGGCAACTGGAATCAAACTGGGGCCTCCGACGGGGCCAGAGGGGTAGCTCCTCCACCCCTCGAGCTCGCCTGCGGTGGACGACGGTCGGAGAAGGCTGAGAGCAGTGGAGAAATGTCGAAGAAGTTGGATGGTCACACTGCTCTCGAGGTTCTTGGAGTTAGTTTCTCCTTCTTTGAATCGCAAATTTCTTGATGATTAAGTGCTCCAGATGACTTGAGATTCCTCCAGAGGGTAGTTGGATTTGCAAAGATGTTCGCTACATGCTCGATTTGCAGAGAAATCGACCAACAAGTTATTAATTGCAAGATCAAAAATGGCGTTTCCAGACTTTGTGAAGTGAGTTTGAGAATGGATACAAGAAAGAAGATGTGATTTGATTTGATTTGAAATAAATTCAAGTGATTCTAAGATAGGGTGTTTAGGATGGAAGATTAAGCGTCCTAATGACAAGCTTAACCACGCTAATAGAGGCATAATGATCGAGAAAGAATTCGATGAAGATGAAGGAATACCTGTGAATCACAGGGTGTAAGACCCCTGCTGGTAGTTGCTCGACGGGTCGGCTTCTTGGAGCTCCACTTGCATGCGGCGGTGATGAAAGGGCTAACGAGCACCTTGGAACTCCTCTCCGATGATCCTTCACCCACGCGGACACCTTTGATTGGAGTTGTCACCTGTTGAGTGAGCGGAGCGAGGCGAGGAAGAGAGGGGTCGGCCACTGGAAGTTGGGCTTAAGGTGGATCTGGAAAAGTTCCTTATAACCGCCAAGTTTAAGGGTATTTATAGGGTAATTTACTTGGGCTTCAAGGTTAATCCAAGGATTCCGTGTATATGGGTTGTTACGAGATGATATCCAAGGGTTTGGATAGTCGGAGGAGGTTATAGAATGTGTGGGGAAATTGGTTGAACATGGCTGGTTAGAACAGAAAGTCGAACAGACTTCTTGAAGAAGATGCATCAGGTGCTGACACGTGTCAGCACCTTGTTGGCCAGATGTGTAAATTTCTTAGAAATTCAATAATAAATATTAAACAACATTATTTTAATTAAATGAAAAAAACACGAAATGTAAATAATTTAATTATCTAAATTATAGAATGATTACTTTTTATAAATAATAATTATAATATGAAATATAAATATTATATTAATAAGTAGGTATAAATATTACTTAATAAATAGATTGTGGATTTTTTAGTTCTATAAATAAATCATTAAATATTAGTTTTGTATTTTCTTAATTATTAATGTGATAAATAAAGTCTTTGTGAATTTTTAGGGATTTTAATAAGTTAATTTATATAAATTAATAAATTCAGGTATACATTATATAGTTCAATTTCATCTATATTTTAGTGTTTTTTATTTAATTAAAATAATAAATGATCTCTAAAAAATATGAAATAAATCAAGGTTAAATTACAAGATCATGAAAATAATTAAAAATTTTAAAATTAATAAAAGTATATATAATGTGGTCTACATAAAATAAATAGCCCAGAAACCTTGTTGTTATTAGGTCCCAAAATCGACTTTTTGCAAACGGACTCCGAATTCAATGAAACCACCTCTATTAATTAGAGAATATTATTTTATGAACTTTAAAGTGAGTAGAGTGAAATTGGATTTCGTATGAAGAAGTTATGATGTTCGGAATTTGAGAATTTGACAAATTAAAAGTTGGATTTCTTGGTATGAGTACAAGAGAATATTTTTAACTTATTTTTATATTTTTATATACATTTTTAGTAATAAATAGAAAAGAGTTTGGTAAAAAATATGTAAATATGAATTAATTAGAATTAATTAAAAATCAATGAAGTTTTGTATTTATTTGATAAATAGTGAACAATGTGTGAAGTGTGTCTTAATTTATTTTTATGGTTTTCTTCCCTTATCTCCCCCTACTTATTGATTTGTCGACCAATCCATGCTGACTTGGTCTTGGGGATTAGGTTATAAATATACCTTATAGTTATATTTATATTTATAAGTCATATTTTACATATATACTGTTAGCAATGTGAGCCTGAGGCGAACCATTCCTACAATAAATGTTAATGTAATAAATGATTTATCAATAAAAGATATTAATCTTGTTTACTCCCTTTCTGATATTGAATGAATGAATGCACTATAAGGTCCCTCTGTACAATAAGGGTTATGTACCATGGCCAACTTGATAATCATACAGCTGTTGATTCAATGATTGAATGATAGATGCTGATGCTTGGATGAATATCTAAGGAGTTAGATAGAGGACTCATCAAGCATCATCAATGATTAACAAGTAGTGATCTCCAGTCTGAGTTGGAGATGGCAATCCCATCTCAGTAGACTGATATCTGATCGACCTCTTGATGCAGGTCCTCTGCATAGGAATATTGATTCAGAGGTATCATATTAGTTGAGTCAATGAGTTGACTTAACGAGATCGAGATAACCAAAGACCTATGATGAATACTGTCTCATCACAGGCAAACATCCTTTGACCAGAGACAGATATATTACTATATGTCTGAGCATGTACATTTGGCAGACCAATAGGTTGATGACCTAATCAAGGTCTATACACCGGCGAGCTGGTGTGCATGTAAGGGCATATGAGTAATATGATCTCTCAAAGGGATCATACAGGTTCACTTGTGAACCGGGAGACATGAGCTCACTCATGAGGTATTGGGATTGACCAAATTCCATGCATGGTCATCATGCTTTAGAAGCATGATATGAATTTGAAGGTAAGATATATGCTTTGTGAAAGCATATGATCTGTACCATATCCCAAGGACCAAGATTGAGAAACTTAATGATCAGACTATGAAGCTGACAGTGTAAAAGTGATCTTTATCTTCATGATGATCATGAGTCTTCCAGTATGCAGGATGTGTAGGTATTGGGAATACCTGAAGGGTGATTTGATCATAAACGATTGTATAACCATGACGCTTCCATTCCGAGGGAGTGATGAAATAGGTCTGGATTTTAGTGACTCCTCTCATTAGAGAAGTGACCTAATCTTAGTCCATATACTGGACATTGATCTGAATGGGATTCAGATGCAATGTGCAGATTAGGTTTACGGTCTTGATTTAATCAAGCATCTATGAGAGGTCCATGGGATCTGGATTTGAGATGTGATCTCAATATCCAAGTCACTATACGTGGAACAATACAATCGCCCTGTCCTTATCTCTAAGTATCTGAGGAGAAATAGCATTGTTCTTAAATGGTTTAAGAACAATTCCATAAGATCTAAGCAAAGAGAAGTTGATAATTAAATGTGATTTAATTATCATGATGTATGAGAAATTATCCAATATAATTAGATGTGATATAATTATTATGGATAAGAATAATGTGGATAGTAATATCCAATTATTCATAATATATTATAAATGTGATTTATAATGTATTAGAGAGGGTTAAATATAATTTATATTAGTAGATTAATTATTAATGTGTATTGGATACACATTGTCTAATTAATTGAAAATGTAAATTACATTTTTTTTTGGGTTGTGAATATGATTCACAATATTCCAATGTCAAGATTGCAATATTCCAAAAATTAATTGAGAATTATTTTGGTGAATTAAAATACCAACAAATTGTTGTTGGAAAATAAGTAGAGAGAAAATCAAGGAGATGTGCAATCTCATGAGAATCATGAGATTGCACTCCTCATTAGGAATGAGGGGGCGGCTCCTAATTCCCTTGGGAAATTGGTGGTCGTCCCATCTTCCATATGAGGAGAGTATCTCCTTTGCCTTCTCTCTCCTTATTTGATTGATTTAAATTTGGTATTAATATTTATTTGATTTATCAAATATATTTTTATCAAATTAAATCACAAGTTGTTGGTTTTTATCAACAACAATCTTGACCATTGGATTGACATAAATCAATATCAACCATTGATTTTATATGACACATGGATTGAGATCCATGGATCCCAAAACCCTATAAATAGAGAGGCATACTTGGCTCTCTCTTTACATGCTATTGTAGCACTCTTCTCTCTCTCTCTCTTTCTCCATACTCGACAGCCCTCTCTCATCCTTCTTCTCGGTGGCCGTCCACCTTGGTGGAGAGAATCGTCGTCGCCCTCGCCTTCGCGCTGCCGCTTCGATGATCTGCGGTTCTCCGTCTACTTCAAGTACTTCGCCTACGAAGGAGACGTTCGATCTCGTACGACGAGATCAGGAGCAACCGTGCTTGGATCAACTTCTTGGATTGCGAGGACACCGCGGTTCATCCCCACGCTCGCAAGCGATCTCTCCGACGATCGGACTTGAGACAGGAGGCCTCTTCTCTTACAGACTCGATCAACCACGCTTAAAGAGGTATTGCATTATACTTGTTGTGGTTATAGATGAAACGATCCGAGAATCGTTCTTGGATCATGTGGTTTCATCGAATAAAAATTTTCAAATTCCGCTGCACCGAACAACTAGTACGACTAGTCGTTCTTCGTCGTATCCGATACAACGCTCATGCTTCCGTGATGCGCTTGAGGATTTCTCCATATCCTTCAAGTGGTATCAGAGCCTTAGATCGACGGTTTCGAATAGTGATTCGTTAACCGAGGACGACTTGGGTTCGTTAAGGTCGCGAAAGTTTTCATCGCATTTGATTTCGCAGATCTGTTTAGCAAATAAATTCGACACTGTTTAAATTGTTTAAACACGAATTTTATACTTGGATTATATTCTCCATTAAATAAGGAAACCATAGGATATGAGTTTGCGTAAATCGGATTTCGTATGCTCGAGATATGGTCGTTTTAATGAACATGTATGCACTGTTGCGGGAACTGTGAATCTGAACGTGATTAAAATGTTAATTACTGTTTAGACTTGCCTCGAAAAGCATGAAACATTACTTAGGTTCTGTCCTAAATCAAATTAGCAAACTTTAGAAATTGACTTTGCTTAAGTTGGATTTAATATGATTGAGATATGCTAATTTTAGTAAGGAGGGGTCACTGCTGAAATTGCTTTCCTAATCAAGAACCATGTGATTGTCAATTAATGAAATTAATTGTTAATTTCGAGAAATAATTATGGAAAATATTTGTGAAATATTAGAAGATGATTATTTTCTTAATTGACTTGGCCCCAATCAATTAATTGGTTAGATTTGATCTAAATCTTAATTGAAATCACAATCATCAAACTTCTTGCTTGAATAGGATTTGGGAATTTGTCTAGCAAATTTCCTTATAATCAAAATTGTTTTGATTACTATATGGTATAATTTCAGTTGAAGAACCGATGATCATCTTAAGAACAAATTAATCAATTTGGCATTATCCTTTCCCGAGGCGGATATGGTGTCTAGTCGGGGATCGCTGGGGTAGCGGGTTGCAACGTATGTGGTCCGTCCCACTCCCGCCGGTACTGGCCATGACAGCGGGTAGGGCCGGGATAATGTCCGAGGGATTATGATGTATTTTTTTAATTATTAAAATACGAATTAATACGTACTTTGAGAATAATACCATATATATATATTCAAGCATAAAATTAAGTTTGATTGATTGAATTGGATTGATAATTAATTTAATATGATTAAGTTAATTATATCCAATTGATAATACTCTAATATGATTAGAGTTAATAATTCCCTTGGAAGAATTAATTATATGAATGTGATTCATAGTAATTAATTAAATTTGAATAAGAGATGTAGGATCACATAAGTGACATCCATGGTCTCCCGTCAAGGCGAAGGGTTTCGTCGCCAAATAGTATATATGGGAGACGCCTGTCCGAAGTGACAGCTCCCGCATATGATCCGTTTGGATCGGGCTCGTCGCTTCTCGAAAGAGTAAGGACGTATGCGTAGTGACCCCAATATCGGGTCCTCATATTATTGGGGTGATATTGGATTGTGCATAGCGAGTTGTATTCTTGTTGACGGTTGGTTCAATTAATGACGAGTCAACATCACCTTAGGGGTGGTGGGCTCGGGTATTAAAGACCAAATTGGGAAATGCAAGTCGGACTTGCAAGGCGGAATGTGTTCCCGCTTCTCTTCATTGGAGTCATAGGTTCTCATATTATTGGGATATGACAAAATAAAGAGGAGATCCCAGTTCTTGCTTGAGATATATCGGTAAGTATATCTCCTACTTTGAAAGTGAATAAGGGAATAAACTTGCATAGTTGACATAGCAAGACTAATTTGATTTAAAAATGCCTTAATCAAATATCATAAAATTGAATATATGATTATATGTTCTAATATAGTGCATTCTCAATTTTAGAAAATGAAGACCATGAACCCACTGAGCAGGCTTCTAGAGGTCAACCAATTGACCGGACCAAATTACTCGGATTGGATACGGAATTTGGAGCTTGTGCTTTCGGCAGAGCGCATCAGCTATGTGCTCTCTGAAAACAAACTTGAAAACCCTAAATCTAAGGAAGATAAAGCATATAATGACAAGTATGATGAAGATCATGTCTTGGCTAGATGCTACATCTTGGGTTCTCTCTCCAATGTTCATCAGAAACAACATGTGGAGATGAGTACTTGCCAGGATATCATGCAGAATCTAAAGGATATGTTTGGTGATATTAACCGCACCCAGCGGTACAATGTTATGAAAGAACTAGTTCGCTGCAAGATGCAGGAAGGGACTTCGGTCTGTGAACACGTACTCAAAATGTTTGGGTACTTGTCAGAGCTGGAGACTCTGGGGGCAACGATGGATGCAGACATGCAATCTGATTTCATTCTGCTGTCATTGCCCAAATCTTTCAATAACTTTATGGTGTCATTCCACATGAATAAGCTGGAACTGACAAATGCTGGGCTTCTTGTTGCATTAAAGTCTGCAGAAGACGTAATGAAGAAAGATGGTCCCACTGGCACTGCAATGGTTGCACAGGTCAAAGGGAAGCGCGGTCGGAAGCAAGGTTCTCGGAAGGGCCCGGCCCAGAAGAGAAAGAAGAAGGGACAAAGTGTTGGCTCATCTTCCAAGGCATCCACTTTAATGGCGTCAAAGAAAACCAACGTCTGTCACCACTGCAAGAAGCCGGGGCACTGGAGGCGTAATTGCCCGGATTACCTGAAGTCGATCGACAAAGGTAAAGCCCCAGCAGGTATGAAATCTACTTTTATCATTGAAACCAGCTTTCTCGTTGGACGAGAAGGAAGTTGGGTTGTTGATTCTGGTGCTTCTGTTCATGTATGCAATTTCTTGCATTTGTTTCAGGAAACTAGAAAGCTTGAAGAAGGGGAGATAGTCATCCAGATGGGATCTGATGCAAGTGTTGCAACAGTCGTCGTCGGGACTTGTCGACTATCATTATCTAGTAGAAGAGTCATAGTACTTAAAGAGTGTCTTTATGTACCTGAAGTCAGAAGGAATTTAATATCTGTATCTAAGCTAGTTAGAAGCGGATATTCATTCCTATTTTGTAATAAATTAGTCATAAATCATTATGATAAATATATTGCAGAGGGTATTTTGACTTCTGGAGGACTCTATGAATTGTGCATTAATGAGCATGTCATGAATGTTACAACCACTAATAAAAACCCTAAAAGATCCAGGAGTAATATAAATCATTCAAACATGATTTGGCATCAAAGGCTTGGTCATTTATCTTTTGATAGGATCAATAGATTGATAAAGGATGGACTTTTGGATTTTCTACAGGTTCAGCCTTTACCTACCTGTGAACATTGTATTTGAGGTAAAATGACTAGGATTCCTTTCCATAACAAGGTTACAAGATGTGAAGGTATTATTGACCTAATACATACTGATGTATGCGGTCCCTTCAGTACCGCGACTCGAAATGGATATCGATATTATTTGACGTTTATTGATGACCATTCGCGATACGGGTTTATCTTCCTATTACGTCATAAGTCTGAAACCTTTGAAAAGTTCAAAGAGTTCAAGGTTTTGGTTGAGAACCAAACCAATAGGAAGATTAAACGAATTCGATCTGATCGAGGTGGCGAGTACCTATCAGATGAATTTAAGGAATACCTTAAAGAGAATGGAATTATTTCCAATCTCACTCCTCTTGGAACTCCCCAACTTAATAGTGTTGCTGAAAGACGCAACAGAACCATCATGGATATGGTTCGTTCAATGATGAGAAAAGCACATTTACCACTTAGTTTCTGGGGATATGTAGTAGAGACTGCAATATATATCCTGAATAAGATTCCTAGCAAATCCGTACCTAAGACTCCTCATGAGCTATGGTATGGAACCAAACCTAGTGTTAATCACTTGAGGGTTTGGGGTTGCTTGGTCCATGCAAAGAATGTGGATGCAAGTAAGCTAGAATCTCGCTCTCGTGAGTGCTACTTCATTGGGTATGTTAAAGATGGTATTGGATACCAACTTTATGACCCTGAGACCCAAAAGGTTTTTGTCTCTAGAGATGTGAAATTGCTGGAGGATGATTTCCTTAAAGGTCAAGACAAAAGTGAAGTAGAGGAACTCATTGAGTCCCCTGAGGACTCTGAGCTTCCTGAACCAGAAACTAAAGAAGTAAATAAAGATGAAACACCCATACCTCTTCGAAAGAGTTCGAGGGTGGTTGCACCACTTGAGAGGTATGGATTCCATGTGTCAAGTGAAACTGACAATGATCCTACTTCATTTGATGAAGCACTCGCGGATCATGACATGGATAGATGGATGCTAGCAATGAAGTCAGAAATTGACTCCATGCATAAGAATGGTGTATGGACCCTAGAGGATCCACCTAAGGGGGCGAAACCCATTGGGTGCAAATGGATCTTCAAGAGAAAGAGGGGACCTGATGGGAAAGTAGAGACTTTCAAGGCACAGTTCGTAGCCAAGGGCTACACACAGAGAGAAGGCATCGACTACGATGAGACGTTCTCTCCTGTGGCTATGCTTAAATCCATCAGGGCATTGCTAGCTATAGCTGCATATCTTGACTACGACATCTGGCAGATGGACGTCAAGACGGCTTTCCTCAATGGATACCTCAAGGAGGATATCTACATGGAGCAACCCCAGGGCTTCATGACTGAGGATGGCAAAGTATGCAAGCTGAAGAAATCCATCTATGGGCTCAAGCAAGCTTCTCGTAGCTGGAACATCAGATTTGACGAAACCATAAAGAGTTATGATTTTGTGCAGAATCCTGATGAACCTTGTGTATACAAGAAGCTTAGTGGGAGCGCCATTGTGTTCATCGTGCTTTATGTAGATGACATCCTTATCATTGGGAATGATACAGGGATGATGACCAGTGTAAGGATTTGGTTGTCACATACCTTTGAGATGAAAGATCTTGGAGAAGCCTCTTACATCTTGGGTCTGAAGCTGTTCAGAAACCGAGAGAAGAGGATATTGGGATTGTCACAACAAGGATACATTAAGAAGATTCTTGAACGATTCCGTATGGATAGTTCCAAGAAAGGATTCCTACCCTTGAGACATGGTATCCACCTGTCTAAAGGAATGGCTCCTCAAACTGTTAAGGAAAAGAAGGCCATGGATGGATGTCCTTATGCATCAGCTGTAGGAAGCTTAATGTATGCCATGATGTGTACTAGGCCAGATATCTGCCATGCAGTGGGAGTGGTAAGTCGTTACCAATCCTGCTATGGAGAACAACACTGGAATGCAGTAAAGAACATATTTAAATATCTAAGACGGACGCAAGATTACATCTTGGTCTATGGAGATGGTGATCTCCAAGTCTTGGGATATACAGATTCTGACTTCTAATCGGATATTGATGATCGAAAGTCGACATCAGGGTTTGTGTTCCTGTTGAACGGCGGTGCTGTGAGCTGGAGAAGCAAGAAGCAGCACACTACAGCAGATTCAACAACAGAAGCCGGATACATTGCCGCATCGGATGCTGCAAAGGAGGCGGTGTGGTTGCGCAAGTTCGTCCAGGAGCTTGGCGTAGTTTCCTCTGATACTCCCATCCCGCTACTCTGTGATAACACAGGAGCCATTGCCCAGGCGAAGGAACCCAGATGGCATCAAAAGAGCAAGCACGTAGAAAGGAAATACCACATCATTCGGGAGATTCAAAAGCGTGGTGACATCATCATCACCAAGGTGGCCTCTACCGACAACGTTGCTGATCCTCTTACCAAACCTCTGACACAGAAGGTTTTTGACCAGCATGTAATGAGTATGGGTTTAAGGCTTGTTCCTGAATGGTTCTGAGGGCTAGTCGGAGATTGTTAGCAATGTGAGCCCGAGGCGAACCATTCCTACAATAAATGTTATTGTAATAAATGATTTATCAATAAAAGTTATTGATCTTGTTTCACTCCCTTTCTGATATTGAATGAATGAATGCACTATAAGGTCCCTCTGTACAATAAGGGTTATGTACCATGGCCAACTTGATAATCATACAGCTGTTGATTCAATGATTGAATCATAGAGGCTGATGCTTGGATGAATATCTAAGGAGTTAGATAGAGGACTCATCAAGCATCATCAATGATTAACAAGTAGTGATCTCCAGTCTGAGTGGGAGATGGCAATCCCATCTCAGTAGACTGATATCTGATCGACCTCTTGATGCAGGTCCTCTTCATAGGAATATTGATTCAGAGGTATCATATTAGTTGAGTCAATGAGTTGACTTAACGAGATCGAGATAACCAAAGACCTATGATGAATACTGTCACATCACAGGCAAACATCCTCTGACCAGAGACAGATATATTACTATATGTCTGAGCATGTACATTTGGCAGACCAATAGGTTGATGACCTAATCAAGGTCTATACATCGGTGAGCTGGTGTGCATGTAAGGGCATATGAGTAATATGATCTCTCAAAGGGATCATACAGGTTCACTTGTGAACCGGGAGACATGAGCTCACTCATGAGGTATTGGGATTGACCAAATTCCATGCATGGTCATCATGCTTTAGAAGCATGATATGAATTTGAAGGTAAGATATATGCTTTGTGAAAGCATATGATCTGTACCATATCCCAAGGACCAAGATTGAGAAACTTAATGATCAGACTATGAAGCTGACAGTGTAAAAGTGATCTTTATCTTCATGATGATCATGAGTCTTCCAGTATGCAGGATGTGCAGGTATTGGGAATACCTGAAGGGTGATTTGATCATAAACGATTGTATAACCATGACGCTTCCATTCCGAGGGAGTGATGAAACAGGTCTGGATTTTAGTGACTCCTCTCATTAGAGAAGTGACCTAATCTTAGTCCATATACTGGACATTGATCTGAATGGGATTCAGATGCAATGTGAAGATTAGGTTTACGGTCTTGATTTAATCAAGCATCTATGAGAGGTCCATGGGATCTGGATTTGAGATGTGATCTCAATATCCAAGTCGCTATACGTGGAACAATACAATCGTCCTGTCCTTATCTCCAAGTATCTGAGGAGAAATAGCATTGTTCTTAAATGGTTTAAGAACAATTCCATAAGATCTAAGCAAAGAGAAGTTGATAATTAAATGTGATTTAATTATCATGATGTATGAGAAATTATCCAATATAATTAGATGTGATTTAATTATTATGGATAAGAATAATGTGGATAGTAATATCCAATTATTCATAATATATTATAAATATGATTTATAATGTATTAGAGAGAGTTAAATATAATTTATATTAGTAGATTAATTATTAATGTGTATTGGATACACATTGTCTAATTAATTGAAAATGTAAATTACATTTTGTTTTGGGTTGTGAATATGATTCACAATATTCCAATGTCAAGATTGCAATATTCTAAAAATTAATTGAGAATTATTTTGGTGAATTAAAATACCAACAAATTGGTGTTGGAAAATAAGTAGAGAGAAAATCAAGGAGATGTGCAATCTCATGAGAATCATGAGATTGCACTCCTCATTAGGAATGAGGGGGGCGGCACCCAATTCCCTTGGGAAATTGGTGGTCGTCCCCTCTTCCATATGAGGAGAGTATCTCCTTTGCCTTCTCTCTCCTTATTTGATTGATTTAAATTTGGTATTAATATTTATTTGATTTATCAAATATATTTTTATCAAATTAAATCACAAGTTGTTGGTTTTTACCAACAACAATCTTGACCATTGGATTGACATAAATCAATATCAACCATTGATTTTATATGACACATGGAATGAGATCCATGGATCCCAAAACCCTATAAATAGAGAGGCATACTTGGCTCTCTCTTTACATGCTATTGTAGCACTCTTCTCTCTCTCTTTCTCCATACTCGACAGCCCTCTCTCCTCCTTCTTCTTGGTGGTCGTCCACCTTGGTGGAGAGAATCGTCGTCGCCCTCGCCTTCGCGCTGCCGCTTCGACGCTCTGCGGTTCTCCGTCTACTTCAAGTGCTTCGCCTACGAAGGTGACGTTCGATCTCGTGCGACGAGATCAGGAGCAACCGTGCTTGGATCAACTTCTTGGATTGCGAGGACACCGCGGTTCATCCCCACGCTCGCAAGTGATCTCTCCGACGATCGGACTTGAGACAAGAGGTCTCTTCTCTTAGAGACTCGATCAACCATGCTTCAAGAGGTATTGCATTATACTTATTGTGGTTATAGATGAAACAATCCGAGAATCGTTCTTGGATCATGTGGTTTCATCGAATAAAAATTTTTAAATTCCGCTTCACCGAACAACTAGTACGACTAGTCGTTCTTCGTCGTATCCGATACGACGCTCACGCTTCCGTGATGCGCTTGAGGATTTCTCCATATCCTTCATATACATATTTACAATCTGCCTTATTTTCTTTTCTTTGTTCTTTATTTATTTACATGATTTTGATGCTTAAAAGTGGATATCTATTCATGAACGAAAGTTTTTATAAAAGATGGGAATTAATGTATATTTACCTGTATTTGTTAAAGGTTTTAAGACAAAATGCGACAGAAAAGTTAATGAATCATGGATTCATCACTACCATCGGCCACTATGAAGTACTTTTGTTGCCATTCTTTTGCATGAATGGTGCCCTCCAGATTCGTGGCCGTGACAATGCGCGATGACACTTGAAACTTCCTCCTAAAGGATACACCTCTGCCAGATGCAATCTGCCCCCTCAGAATGGAGATATGGGTCTTCCCACTGTTACAAATGGATATCAGATAAAAACTTGTCCACTTTCAGCTTGGGCCAATCTTGAGGAGTGTTCTTGGACAAAAGATAGTTCACAACATTGACATCTAGGGGAGTGAGGTAACTGACATTATCGACTCATCTTGATAGATCTCTATAAATTAACAACATGTTTGGCTCAAGATATTCAGGCTTGGGAAGTCTTGATAAGTGATCAACCACCACATTCTTTACATTAGGTTTATCTCTTTTTTCTAGGTCATACTCCTGGAGGAAAAGAATCCACCTGATGAGATGTGGTTTGGCATCCTTCTTCTGTTGTAGGTATTGGATGGCCAAATGATCTGTATAAACGATGACCCTGGAACCAATGAGATGGGATCTGAACTTTTCCAAGGAAAAAATTACCGCTAGCAGCTCCTTCTTAGTGACTGTGTAACTCCTTTGAGCTTTGTCGAGCATTCAACTACCTTAGAGAATAGCGAATGGGACACTATCTTTCTTCCATCCCAATACAAGCCTTCTGGCATAATTTGACGCATCCGTCTTGATTTCGAAAGATAACATCCAATCATGCGGCTGCAAGACAGGGGACTGAGTAATGAGTTCTTTCTGCTGATTGAAGACAAGGAGTACATAGTCATCGACAATGAAATCATTCTCCAACATGAACAAAAAATGATCGGGTCAACTTGCTGAAATCTTTAATGAACTGTTGGTAGAAAACAACATGACCCAAAAATGATCGGACTTGTTTGATTATTGTTGGTGGCTCAAGTTTAGAAAACTCCTCCACCTTGGCTGGGTCAACTTACACGCCGCATTTATATACAACATGACCCACACAATTCCTTCAGTCACCATGAAGTTTCTCTTCTCCCATGAGAGCACAAGATTGACTTCGCAACACCTTCGTAGTACTTGGTCAGTTGTTAAGGCATTGATCGAATGAATCCCCATTGATTAAAAAATCAACCATGAAAATATCTAGAAAACTGCCCACCATGTTAGCATACACTACAAGCATACACCTCTGAGATGTGGCTAGGGCATTGCATAGCCCGAACGACATCCATTTTAAGGTGTACGTCCCAAATGCACACTCGCTAAGAAGTGGGTACTCTAGTCGAGATCTCGTCTCCATTGTCATTGTTCACAATAGTGATCCCTGATTTCTTGGGCATGACATTCAAGGGACTCACCTATTTAGAGTCAGAGATGGGAGAGATGAATCCTACATCACACCATTTCAAAATTTCATGCATGACAACCTCTCAAAGTTTCGGATTCAGTATTCTTTGAAACTCATGGGAGGGTTTGCTGTCTTCCTCAAGGAAAATGTGATGCAAGCAAAGTGAAGGATTGTTCCAATGGAGATCTGAGATTTTCCAATCTATCACCTTGCAGTTAAGTTCAAGAACCTCCATTAGATGGGATTCTTGGTCTGCATTCAAGTGTGCATTAATAATGATCAGGTACATATTTGGCTCACCCGCAAGGTAGGCGTACCTCATACTAGAGGGCAATGGTTTCAGCTCAGCGGAGTGGGATCTGCTTCACTGGTGACATCAGAAATTACATTAGGTTGTTGTTATTTCAACTATTCAATGTCAACCTTTGATTTTTCAGGCTCATCTTTTAAAAAATCAGAGTAATTATCAATCAGATCCACATTGTTGTAGAATTAATCAATGATCCGATCTTGGTCTTGCGAGCTCATTGTCCTCATAGAAAGTTCTTCAAACTCATCGGACACATTCGTGGATTTCAACTAAAAAGTCACAGTCTTCAGAATGGTTGATCACTCGCACACCCAATGCAGATGCTCCATCTGTAAGCTTGGAATCATACACGATCTCTATCTTAACTTTTCTGTCATTGGAGCTGAATGTGATGTCTCAATGACGCAGTTCACTACTGCTTCAACAGTTCAATGGAACGGCTTGACAAAGATAATAGGGGTATTTGAGCAGAGGAGTGGAGATGTCCATGTCCAATACAACAAACTCAACAGGGAACTAAATCCCTTGAATAGTTACGATCATGTCCTCCAACATGCCTTTAAGCTGATTGACTGACTTGTCTGTGAAATGGAAAATCATCTTGATGGGCTTGAGTCGATCTAACCTAAATTCAGTGAGAAGCGAGGTGATGTTCGCCAAATCAACTCAGGTTAAGTATGAAATTAAGGTGTCGTTGCAACCCAAGTCGATCGAGCGAATCAACGAGAAAATGAAAACACTAAGAGCTGAAACAATCAAATGTAAGTGGTTTCCCTACTTTTATTTACCTGGTATAGCGACCATGGTCGAACACAAGGAGAACAATTAAGAACTAATTAGTGAGATTTCAAGAATAAAAATATTTTTAGTGGCTTTTTTCAAATTTTTAATTTTTCAATAAGTGAGGAATATGCACAAGTGTTAAAAACATGCACAACACTTTTCTGTATTTTTATAAGGGATCAAAATTACTCATAAAATTGTAACAAAAATAATTTTGGATTTTATATGTAATGTAACGTTTATGATTATTTTATAGATTTTTCAAATATTTATTTGTTTGTCTAAAAATAAAACAGTGACAAAATTAATAAGCAGTGCACAACCAGGAGTAATTAGCAAGTTAATAATAATTAAAATGCCCAAATCTCCTAGGGGTGATTTTTGTGACAAAATACAGATAAATACTTACAAAGAGAGACATAGATTACTATTTTTGGATTTTTCTACAAATTTATATATTTTTTCTAAAAGTTTTTGAGTGTTTCGCAATTTTTATTGTTTCTATGAGGTATTTTTAAGAAAATTTAATAATTAACAAATACTAAAATACATCTACAATAATTTTATTGTTTTTTGGTTATTTTTTGAATTTTTATAAAATTATAAAATAGATAGGAACTTTTCATGGTATTTTTCAATTTTTAATACAATGAAATATAAGAAATCAACCAGCAAAAATAACAATAAATCAGACATGCAATCAAAGGTACAAGTAATTTTTATAGAATTTTTGGAGTTGACTTAATATTTTTTACATTATATAAAAGGCAACTAGTTCAAAATAGTTTTATAGGGACCTTATAGCAAATAAATTATGTTCTGGGAGCAAAGATTAATATGTTATAAAACTTCAGGGGCCAAAGGTGCAAATAATCCAAGATAAGAACATGCAACACGTGAATCGGGCGAACAAGGGTATATATGCAAATACTCAAAATATAAACTTTAATCCATAACAATTAAAGAGTTCAGACCATATATTGTCATTAACCCAAATAATCACGCGGGGTCACACGTGGACTTAATCAAAGTGAACAAGAATGCAAATATGTAAACTAAAAGTCCCAGCTGTAAAAGTTCTTAACTACTTATTACGTTTATTGGACTAATTATAATTAGAAAGACATGCAGGGTAAAAAGGAAATATACCCAGGAGACAAGTGAATGGAATGTAAGGAGGTTGACGGCTCTGATGCGTCTCTAGAAAAGATCTGATGTCTATGGTAGAGGCGCGTTTGTACAGTTCTGATGAACTATTATCTGAGGATCTGACGTCTGAAAAGTGGTCTTTGTTGTGCAATCATATGCTCTCAGACCTTTGATCCAAGCACTCTGAATTAGGGGCTATCGAGTGGCTCAGATCAGAATAGGGGGGCGACAGGTGATGAGACGACTCTAAAAGGTGTGGGAAGAACATAGCTTTGGCGAGCTTCAATCGGACGTATATGGCGATCATGTAAGCTGATCGACTTGCGAGGAATTCCAGTGACTTCATGGAAGTGATTCGCTTCGAATGAATTGCTCCAATAAGAAGGATGACGGTCGGATGGTCGGGCGGGTGGTGCTCCTCCTAGAGCTGCTCCGCCTAACCAGCTAGGACACTAACTGGGTCTCCTCGCGCGAACCAACACCTGCAAAGGGTAGTTGGACTCAGGGGATTTGCTCCAGTTCTGTTATTGCTTGGATGACATAGAGAAATGAGCGTGGGTTGGAGTTTGATCTTCGACGTACATGGGAGAGGGAGATCAGGCCTTAATCTCACTACTGATGAGCGAGTCTAAGGATGTCAGGATACGTAGAGAGATGGGGGATGAGTTGCGGAGTGGATCTGAACGGTGAGATGTGAGTGATGAGGCTCCAACCAGCTGGTCGGAGCTGATGAAGTGCAGCGGTCGATATGGATAGAATCGATGGGAAACATGAAAAGGAAGTGTGATAAGGGGTATCTAGAGTTGCTGATGTGCTAAGGAATTTCTGGCGAGGTGGTTAGTGAGGTTATGGCCTCAACCAAGCTAAGGAAGGCAAGAAGGCTTGTCACGATGAGGACTCTGACCACGAGCTAAGCAGGTGCAACCCGGCGCTCACTGGAGCTCCCAAGGGGACCTTCGAGGAGCTGTCACTGTCCTAGAGGTGTCTAAGGGGCAATGGTGGCGCAAGGCATGAGCTGCCGAGCTCAAAAGGAGGATGAGATTATTTATAGGGGAAAGCTAGTGTCTAGAAAGATCGGAAGATTCAGCGAAACCATAGGATGATCCGACTGTGCCTAGGGATCTGCGAGGATCATGGATCGTAAGAGAATAAACGGGCGTAAGAATCTATGTAAATGAAGGTCTGACCCAAATGGGAAAATGCCGAGTAGAAGCTCTGATGAAGGGTCTGTCGGGTCGGGTGAGCTGGGGGAGACGGTTGACCACGGTCAACATTCTGACGTGGCGCTATCAGAAAATTCCAGGTTAATAAATGAAAGAACAATGAATAAAAAATAATGAATGATTTTAAAATAAAAAGTGAATAAAATAAAAAATGCTTATTATTTTACAAACTATTTTTCTGTGATTTTTAATTATTTTTATAGCATCATATATATAATATGTATAATATAGTGTATTATACATAGGTATAATATACTTATATATTATATACATGTATTTTTATTTCATTATTTTTACAAAAAAATAATTTCTTTTATATTATATTTATTTACAAAATAATTTGAGGAATATAAAATGATTTTTACTTGGTTTTAATAGAATAATTAAACATGTTAATTAAATAGGTGTTCTATGCACTATGTATATGTGTGTCTTTTGTACTATGATTTTTTGTTTTTATTTTTGTTTTATTAAGTGTTTTATAATTTTTATCTCATTTTTAATTTATTATTAAGGGTATGTACATATGTTTAAAAATATAATGTATACAAAATATAAATTAATTATTTATAGGTATAAGTCTGAAGAGGCTATATAGGGACCCTACCTCCCCCTACTTTCTTCCTTGTCGATCAGCTCAAGGTTTGACCTTCTTTTGGGGATTGGGTCATTCTGTATTTATTCTAATACATCTTTCTTTCTCTTTGTTCATTAATTTTTAGAAAATATGTATTAATTATGCAATATTAACAAGGTCATGCTTAATGATAAGTTATTGTATTTACACCAATTTACATATGTTTTTTGCAAAAAATGAAGCTAAAATAAAAGAATAAAGAATGAGAATCTAAAATTCATCATCATCCAATACATTACCTTTGCTAGTCCCTTAGCAAACCCTTATTTGAAAAAGAAGTGAAAAAAGAAAGAAAAGAAAAAGAAAGCATCGGAATTGATTATTAAACTTGTCTTCACTGAATTGGAGTATGGAGCTCGGTCAGACCTTTGGATTATTAATTTGGCAAAACCTTATTGGGAAACGGGTTTCAGACTCAACATCCTTCAAGTTCCAAAGTTCTATGGTTAGGTCTCCTTAATGACCTGGTCAGAACAAGTCTACATACGCTCACCAGACTATGAATCTTTCCTTATACTGTATAAGTGATATATAGCTCCCCACTTCATAAATGGAAAAGAAACTGCCTCCCTCAATAAGGTAACTTTAATCCCTTAGTCTAGCAATTCTTTCCTCAAGGAGCGGGGTGTTTCTTTCTAAGTTCAAGTACAACCTGCTCAAGAAGAGGGGAAAGACGAGAATGGACAGTGACCAGTGTTGCCACGTATCCCTTAAAGGTGAACCAGTGTAGCTATGTCTTCAGCTGCAAGGTTCCATGAGACGAGACAGTGAGATAGATAAGCTTTGCTTATTCATTATATACACTCCGGTAGGCATTTTATTTTTAATCTGGCCTGTCCTCCTTTTTTGGAGTTTTTCACAATTTTGCACCCATTTTTTTGATTTGCATATATACAACATATCTACAATGTGCAACATGTAAGGTATGGTTGTTTAATGCTAAATATTTTCCATAGGTAACTCAAGTCAATGTGGACAGGTCTTTTCATTGTTAAGGAAGTGCATGCAAATGGAAGTGTAGAGATTTTCGAGCTTTCAAAGAATGCACCTTCCTTTCTGGTTAATGGGTAGTTACTTAAGCATTTTTTAGAATGCAAGGGAAGGTTAACTCTCGTTGAGGTGATTGACTTCATGCCTAGCGATTTAGTTTCAGATTTCTCAAAGAAGGCATGAGCATCATGTGAGATTCACACCAAAAGATTCAACATCAACAGATTTCTATTCTCTCTGACTTCATTCTTGTATACTTTGACTCATTATGTTTCCTACCCATTTGATTGTGGGTTGTAAGGATTAGTTATTCTATGCTCAAATCCATAGTCCTTTGATAAATATTTCATCATTCCATTCACAAAGTGGATACCCCCATCAGTTATCAAAACTCTACATACCCTGAACCATGAAATGATATGATCCTTTATGAACTTACAAACAATCCTACTGTCTGTAGCTCGGGTTGGAAAAGCCTCCACCCATCTTTACAAGTAATCTACTGCTAACAAGATGTACTCAAAACCTTGGCTATTAGGGAAGGGACCCTTGAAATCTATGCCCCAAGCAACGAAAACATCATAAAAAATCACAAATCACAGGCAACATGGTCATCTCATATCTAGAACCAAGAACCCCTCCCATGCTCTGGCAAACAAGGCACGACCGTACAAAATTAGTGGCATCTCTAAACAAGGTTGGTCAAAAGAAACCACACTGTAACACCTTGTGAGCGGTCCTCTTTCCTGAATGGTATCCTCCTGCCTCATGTGAATGACAATACATAAGGACACTCTGGTATTCCTCCTGAGGAATACACCTTCTCCAGATACAATACAATCCTTCAAAGAAAAGGAACAGATCCTCCCAATGGTATTTCCTCGAATCTGACTTGAGTCAGTCTATACTGTTCCTAGTCCAACCATGGGGAACTTGCTTGCAGACAAGGTAGTTCACCATATTTTCATACCATGGAAGTGAGTCAATAAGACAAATAGACTCGTCAGGAAAGGTCTCTCGAATAGGCTCGGTATTAGGGGAATCCTTTAATTCAATCCTCGAAATATGATCATCCACTACATCTTTGACTCATGGTTTATCCTTAATCTCTAAATCAAACTCTTGGAGTAACAATATCCACCTATGAAGGTGTGCCTTTACGTCCTTCTTTTTCATGAGATACCTAATGGCTGAATGATCGGTATAACCTGTCACTTTTGAGCCAAGAATCACAGACCTAAACTTCTCTAAAGCCAATACTACAACAAGCATCTCTTTCTTGGTCACTATATAATTTCTTTGTGTTAAATCAAAAACTTTGCTTGCAGAGTGAATAGCGAACGGAATCTGATCTCGACATTGACCCAATGCGGCCCCTATAGCAAAATTCGAAGCATCAATCATGATCTCAAAGGGAAGAGACCAATCCGGAGCCTGCAAGAGAGACGAGTCACACATCTTCTTATTAAGGAGCTTAAAGGGCTCAATACACTTGTGATCTACAAAGAACTCGGTGTCCTTTCCTAAGATCTCAGTCAGGGGTCAGGCAATCTTAGAAAAATTCTGAAATAAATGATCTATAAAATACAATATGCCCTAGAAATGACATGCTGACTTGATGTTGGTTGGTGGATCAAGTTTCTTGATCACATCCACCTTGGTAGAGTCAACCTCCATTCCCTTCATAGAGTTGTCATGCCCCAACACGATACTCTCCTAAACAATCAAATGACTTTTTTCCTAGGAGAGTACTAGATTCACCTCTCTACACCTATGAAGGACTCGGTCCAAATGCACCAAACAAGAGTCAAATGAATCACCATGGACCGAGAAGTCATTCATGAAGACCTCCAGGAAATCCCTAACAATCACGGCAAACACGACAATCATGCATCTCTGAAAATTACCTGGGGCATTGCATATCCCAAAAGGCATGCTCCTGAATGCATATGTATTGAAAGGACATGTAAAAGTGGTATTTTACTGGTCCTTAAGGGAGATGGCTACTTTATTGTAGCCGGAGTACACGTCAAGAAAATAGAAAAACTCCTTCCCTGTTATTCTCTCCAAAATCTGATGAATAAATGGTAGGGGAAAGATCTTTCTTGGTCGTAGCATTCAGGCGCCTACAGTCGGTACAAACGTGCCATGATGTGGGCACTCGTGTCACAATCTCAACTCCTTCCTCATTAGTGACCATCTGAATTCCTGACTTCTTCGGTACAACATGTAACGGCGCCACCCATTTGGAGTCAGAGACTGGGTAAATAAACCCTCTCCACACCATTTCTCAATCTCTTTCTTAACTACTTCCGGTAGATTTGGATTAAGTCACCTCTAGAACTCGCGGGAAGGTCTAGCATTATCCACAACAAAAATATGGTGTGAACAAAGTGCATGGTTTATACGCACGAGATCTGACATTGTCCGTCCTATGACCTTACGACTCTTCTCTATTACTTCTAATAATCTATCTCCTTCTCTACAATTAACCTAGAACTAATGATGACAAAAAACTTATTCTTTGGTCCCGTAAGGAAGGAGTACTTGAGTGTAGGAGGTAGTGGCTTCAACTCTGGAAAGGATGAATCATCAAGTACATCAGACTAAACTACCACTGAATCTAGAGTTGTGCTGCATAGTGGAGATGAATCATCTGTAATGCTGTCCACCAAATGAATTGAATAATAGGGAATTGGATCACCAAAGAAACATGGTAATTCAGCCAAAGCCATGTCTAACTCATCATCTAATTCCCTTGATTGTTCCAAAGGAGAAGGAACTTACAAGTACAAAGGGACCTCTAAGTCGTCAAGGGAATATGGAGATGCATAACTCAAGAACTCTGGCAACGTATCAACAATTGCTCTGTGTACACTGTCCTCTCCAGATGATAGGTTTCACTCTGTACTGTCGGGTTTTGTGCCCTAATCCCAACTGTGCTAACTACGTCGCATATGTGCTAGACTCTGAATCTGATCGTTGGCATTTCATCTACGGCATATGTAGTTCCACTTCTCCACCTGGAGAACAAAACTTCATCATTCATGTCTGATAATTGAATGAAGCTCTAGCAGTACTAAGAAAGGATTTGCCAAGGATAATCTGTGAGTCTTTCCAATGATCGGGAATATCCATGTCAAAGACAGTGAAGTCCACCATGTAGTCTTGTCCCTAAATTAAGATAATGACATTCTTGAACTCACCCTTAGCCTTTTTCATTGATTTATCAGCAAACTGAATTAACGCTCTAGATCAGTGTAATGGACCCGACTTCAGTTTCTCATATAAGGCAAAGGGTAACAAGTTGGTCGAAGAACCATTATCTAGGTGAGTGTGTGCAAACTCTATGTCATTGATATGACTCACCACATATTGTGCAACTAAATCTCTCATGTTCTGTGGCAACTTCTAGTTCTTGAGATAAAATGTAGTGGCAATTGAGAGAACATGGGACTTGACATAGCTGTTCAACTTCTTCCTGCTAACTTTGCTAGATGTGCATCTCACCTTCAAGTACTTCTGGAATGTAGGATGAATGGCCACAAACTCATCAAATGGCACCTTAACCATGATGTTATCTCTACAAAATCGTACCATTTCAGGATCATCTTTTTGAATCTTATTAATGATGCGCTTTCCTACCATAAGAGCACAGGGGAAAGGGATAGGTAAAGAAGGATGTGAAGACTCAGAATCATAAAGAGAAGCATGCACTTTATTATCCATAGACTGAGTTTTTCACACATGAATCTTTTACAATTAGAATAGCAACTGAATCATCTACTACAGGATAGGGAATGCTTGTTGAATGTGCATTATCCTCATCCAAAGGTGCAAGGTCTTTCGTTGACTCTGAATCTAATGAGTGATGTGTCGCTCTCGTACTCCTCCCCATGCTCCTCCTAGAAGTATCCACTCTTTGGTGATCTATGTGAAAATTCCTGGCATCACCATCCTCTAAAGTCTCCTCAGGTTGAGCCTCAGTGTCGGTCCTCTCCATGTCACTTGCCCGATCAGGTACGACCACGATCCGTCCGCTCCTGAGAGACATATGATTAACATAATCAAATAGAAAGATCTCGTTCTTAGTTTGTGAGAATCTAAGTAGTATACATGATCTAACTATTGCTGCTGCTGAGGTTTGTTCAGGCTATTGGGGTTAGCCTGAACCTGGGTGGGAATAGATGTAGTAGGAGTAGTGCACTCATCATGTAAATGGGAAAGATGGCTGAGATCAACCCTCAAATCATGTACATCATTCCTGTAGGAATGCAACTCCTCCAAAATCTGTCGTTGGAAATCCATGGGATCTGAAGATGAATGTTATGGCTATGAAGAAGAAGAAGGCAAAGAAGAACGTGAAGAATGACTCTTATGGCTATAGGAATGCTACTGCTGGGTATGCTGCTTGACATGCAGGCTCTGCTAGCCCGACTGGTATGTCTGCTGACGCTCGTACCGCTGCTATTACTACCTTGATGCCTAGTAAGGAAAGGCTCCAGAGCTTTGTGGTGCTGGAAGAGGTGTAGGAGTAAATGATGTGCTATAGAAGGTCTGATGATACTGGTAGGATAAACGGTTCCCAGAACTCCCCTACCTGGAAGGGTCATGTGTGTACCACACACCATTTACCTCCCATACTTGGGAAGGCTCTTCAATAATTGTCTCCATAGACGGTGGTTGCTCCTGGCAAGAATGGGCTAGAGGCTGGTCCTCTATCCATGGCTGGGGTAGCCCTAACTGTTTCTCCTGAATATAGTGAACACGGTAAATAGGAGTAGCACATGCAGTCACGACAGGTACCCTCATCTTGGATACCCTCTGAGAAAGCTCCGTCATCTGTTTAGGCAGTTTGTATAAGTTGATGTCCAACTCATCCATCCGCCTATCGATCCTCTCAACCATTGTGACTTTATCTGCTATAAGTTCCATGTCGAAAGGATCCACTATAGCCTTCACTCCCCTACTAGATAGGAATGGAATGGGAGCTTCTAGTTGATCTCTACTCGCGATCTGTGCTCTGCTCGTCTCAGCCATTTGCTTGGAAACCTTCTAGATGGTGTCCGCTCCTCGTGAAGTGTAGCTGCCTCCACAAGAGGCACTATCCAAACCCTACACCTTAGGGTATAGACCATAATATACATAGTGAACCAGGATGGTAGGCTGCAAGATGTGACAAGGACACCTCTGTAAGAGATCCTTGAGTCTCTCTCATGTATCGCAGAAGGCTTCATTGGGAAGTTGGGAGAAACTCGTGATGTGTGAGCACATAAAGTTAGTTCTACTCGAAGGGTAGAACTTCATCAGGAAGAGGTTCTTGACTTGCACAAAGGTAGTTACAACTACCCCTATGTTCTTCATCCAGTAATCCCCCTTATCCTTCAAGGCAAAAGGAAGAGCTTTGAGCCTATTGTAGTCTTGGCTAACCCTAGGATGCCTAAGGTTAGTACAGACCAACTCAAAGTCCCTAAGGAGTGTATATGGCTCCTCATGCGCATTCCCATGGAAATGTGGCAGCAGACTAAGAAACTGCAGCTTCAACTCATATTCAACTTCAGGTTCAAGTCGGCTGAACCAATTAGCTGACTGATATTACCCAGGGTTGTATATCGCGTCCATTGGTGCGTCTCTACCCAACTATAACTGGCCAAGTTGTGCTCTCATGAGTGCTTGGTTCTGCTATGATTCTGCTGACCTGGCCAACACGGCATGCATTGGGTCCTCTTGTTCTTCCTCCTTTCCATTATGTTTTTCAGGAGGCATCTCTTATGTAACTTCATCAACTTCATCAAAGAAAGGATTGGAATGAGATCTAGATGAAGCTAATGAAATCAAATCGATCTCAACAAGGCAATGATCTTCCTCAGTGAGTAGAGAAGAAAAGGGGTTGGTTGAAATGTAACCACTCCCAAGGAGGGAATCATGATACACCAATTCAGGAAAAGGATTATTCCTAAACTGGGATGGTCTAGTTAAAGAAGAATAAGAAGGGGTCTGGACCCTGAAGACATGATATTTGACTGGTTCAACGACATGCTCGCAAAGTCCGAACAAATATCCGACCAATTATCCATCTTTGAATTCAAGAGATAGGAACTTGAGCACACTCGATATAAAATGATATAATACTACTAGGCATGTGAATGTGTGGAGTTACTTACACAATACAATCAATGGTAACCCCTTGGAATTGATTCACCAACACAATACTGAAGGCTGAGGATTATGGCCTTATTATCTTGTCAATTTAGTTTAGTGAGTCAAACAATCTTATACAATCTCAAAGGTGTAGTCATGTAAGGTAACTCAAGTTCAAGCTGACGGAACACACCAACAGGAATAGGGTTACTTCTTATAATGGTCTGAGGCAAGTGCTTGCAGTAATAACAAGACCTTGAAAGTGAGTTCAAACGATTAGGGCATAAGTCTAGGGATTTTTGGCTCTATTCCTTAGGGGCTGCATCCTTACCCACTATGTCCGGAGTTTAGTCCAAATTTTAAGATTTAGGTTATCACTTTGAATTATGTGACCACAAACATCGCCTGACATACAGTCCCTTTTTCCTTTCCATAAGTTGTTAAAAACTGAGGGAGAAAGTGAAAAAGAGAATGCAATCAGAAATCTATGATGCATGCAGTCATTTAGAAATATTTACAGCACTTCCCAGCACTCTCCATGTGGATGCGTAGACTGAATATGAAAAAACTATCTATATGATGCAAGTCGAAAAGATGCAGCTAACCAGTAGTTCTATTAGCGAGGAAGAAATCAATTTATTTAACAAGGTAGAACGTACACATCTATGAATCTCCTAAGATTTTTGCATTTGTGAATCTTATGAGATTGTGGTGTGTGTCCTAAATTACGAAATAGATCAAGCAAAAAAGACCTATGATATGCCTAATTTGGCATAGTTCATGATTCTAAAACATCACTCAAGTCGAGAACCACTAGACCTTCCTTACACACACAAGATCTTAATCGAGAACCGTTGTAAATAAGTAATTAAGTTACAAAAATTTACATCATGACAATAATGGACTCAATAGATCTAAATAATCTCTCTAATAAATAATTTGCTTTGTGGGCTCTCCAGCGAGCAACTCCAAGTTCCTTGCCTTCGCGGTACTCTGAAAATCATCAACTCCACATGCCTACCACAAAAAAAGAAATTAGAAAATTCTAGAGAGATTCAAAGTAATTAATTAAGTAAAAATAACAAATCACAAAGTGAATAACAAATATAATACAAGCTCAAAATAATTAACCTAAAAATCACTAAATAATATTTGGACTAAAAATGATCACAAAATGTGTCGCATCCCTGGTAGTGGTGCCATCTGATGAATCACTAGATGAATGTATTAAAATGTATCCGTTATAGCACATGCACTATTGACACGAGGTTTTTGTGGGTTTTAAATTAAGATAAGAAATTAAATGCGCAGTGGTCGTTGCAACCCAAATATCCTGCAATAAACAAACAATTTTTTTCTTCTCAAGCTACAAAATTAATTACAAGAGAATAATGAAGTAAGAGAATTTTTTTCTACTTATTTACATGTATAGCAACAGGATCAAACTTAGGGAGGCTACAATTCCCTAGGGTTATTCAAATAATCGAAAGTCAATTAAAAGAAAAAGGGGATCTCAAATGCAAACTATCTTGGTTTTTTGTGAATTTTTTTATCTTTTTATTTTTTTTAATTTTTTTATTTCTAAATTTTTTTCTGATTTTCAAATTTATTATGATTTTGATTTTTGCAATTTTTATTTTCAAAAATAGGGAACAATGTACACAGGGAAGAAATACGTGCATCGCACTTTTTTTCAATTATATCAAAAATGCTCAAAAAATACAGAGAAAATATTTGTGTTTTTTAAAGGCTTTGAAATATTGTTGTAAATTTTGTAGAATTTTAATATGTTTTTGTGCTTTTCTAAAAATCAAATAGTAGCAAAAATTATAAACATTGCACAACCTGGAGTAATTTGCACTTTAAAAATATTTTAATGTCCAAAACTCCTAGAATTTATTTTTATGCTAAAATGAAGACAAATATCTACAAACAGGATGTGAAATCACAATTTTTGGATTTTTGTAGAATTTTCCGTGATTTTTCTAAGATTTTTGATATTTTAAATTTTTTTTGGATTTTGAAAAGAATTAATGCACGAAAATTGGATAGGAATTAAAAGACAATAAAATAAAACTAATCTATTTTTTGGAATTTTTAGAGCAATATTAAAAATTTTCTGAATTTTTGAATTTCATGAAGAGAAAATATCACAGTTTTTTGATTTTTTAATAATAACAAATGGAAATAAAATACAATAAAATTTATATATGATGCAAATGTACACAACAGGAGTCTAACTTGATTTTTGGGGAATTTATTGACGAACAAAAATATTTATTCAATGATAAAATCATACAAATCAAGTTTGAAATAAACAAAGACTTAACAATAGTTATTCAATGTCGTTGCATTAAAAGATAATAGAATTAATCAGGATAAAAATCACAATTTACCCAGAAAGAGCATGTGTTGCACGTTCTTGAAATTGGCAAGGGTTTCTGTGCAAATATTGAAAATTAGAGGGTGGATATACAATTTCGCCTAATAAAATAAGGGGCTCTTTGATCTTCGTTCTTTCCCTAAATAAAAAAGGGGAGGCCGCCACCCCCTTTCTCCCTTCAGGCCCAAGTAACGACGGTGGCGGTGGGCTGCAACTGTCGGTATGTCTACAACAGAAGGTGTCCTCGCGTGGGGGGTGCTCCTACGGCGTCGGGCTGAAGGATCTGTAATTGCTCGCGGCGGCCGGCAGTGGCTGCGATGGCACGGAGGTGTAGAGTTCCGCAGGAGGCAGATCGGAGGCGCACTGCCAGAGCTGGGTGCACGTCGCCGGAGTAGCGCGAAGGAGTTAGCTGGCTGCTGGAGGGGATGGCTGGGTCAAGCCGCCAGCTGCGCGCGGCGGGGGTGCTGAACGACGGTTGGATGTGGTGGCGATGAGGAGCGGCGCAGGCGCCGCAGGGAAGGTCGTCGGTGGGCAGAGGCTGCTCCCCCCGGTGGGCAGAGGCAACGGAGAATGGTGGTGGCTCGCGCAGCTTCAGCGGAAAGGTGGCATTGGTGGCAGCTCCACCAGGCGGCCGGCGAAGGTTGATCTGGAAAGGCGGCGGCGCTCGCGTGGCATGGGCTCCTCTACAAACGGTGCGGTGGGAGATGGAACAAGAGGTGGGCGGCCGAGGCAACGATGAAGAGAAGGTGGTGGCCTTCGATGGAGGTGGCTGGGGGTGGCGGCCCCACTGCTTGAGTTTTAGTTTTTTTTTGTTTAATTTTTTTTAACCTGCAGACGGTGTAAAAAAACATTTGTATTTTTATTTATTTATTTTTTATCCTGTAAAATAAATGTTAGAAAAAGAACATCTTTTTATTTTTTTATCAATAGATTAAGATGCGAGCACGATTCGATCTAAGCAAAATCAAACACGGAAATATGTGAGTGGATGCGGATCCTGCGAGATGTAAGATAGATCTAGAGATCCGATCACCATGCGTGACCGCAGGCGAGTGTTTGCGTGAGATGTAGATATTGAGAAATGACATGGAAATTGGTAATAGTAGATGTATCGATCGGTGATGAAAAATTCGGGAACTAAGATCTACAATTTAACAATGACATTGAAGCAAAAATAAAATCTAAAATGACGAAGAAAAAATAAATTGGATCTTACCTTGGGATCGGATACGCCGTGATGGCCTCAACGAAGATTGTCTTATTGTCACCGAATAGCTCGGAGGCTGGACACCCTTCTACGATAAGAAGCTCTTGGAGATCGGGCTCCTCTCCACCAAAGATTGATCAAGAGGAAATGAGGGAGGAGGAGCTCAATAAAAAGAAGAAGAAAAATAAAAAAGGAAAATAATTACAAAAAGGAAGGTATTTACTGGTTAATAAAATAAATAATTTAATTAATTAATTAATTAAAAATGAAATTCATAAGTAAATAAAATAATTAAAATAAATAATTTATAAAAATCAATTAGCCACCTTAATGGTGGTTATTTAAGGTATAAAATCAAATCATATATACATGGTATGTTTCAAATCAAATAAATAAATCAAAATTTCGAAATTAGATTAATTTCATTGGATAATGTTAGATAATAATTTTTTTGTGATTTGTATATAAGGAGATTAATATTATACATATCATATATACATAATGCACATTATACACAGCTACAAATAAGGAAATAATTTTATACAATTTTTTAAAAAAATATTTATTTTAAATTACAATATTCAATGTTTACAATTATTAAAAATATGATATGTACAAAAATAAAATAATAAATACAATAAAAATGGTATAATTGCACAAACCACCCCAGAAACCTGATTTTTCAACTGTAACTTCAAAAATTATGAAATCACAGCCATTTTAAAGATAATTTAATTTAGAATACAATGGAAGTGAGTTTGATTTAATTCAAGTTAATATGTAGTCGGAATTGGTCTTTCATTTATTGCTTTACGACTTTTTCCAAGTGTGGTTGCTTTTATTCAGTACTTGATTTTATTTTGCAATTATTTTTATTATTTACAAAACATTTTTATTTACAATTTTTGTTTAGAAAATTAATTTCTTTGAGGCCAATTTATGGACAAATAAAATAATGTAAGTTTTATACAAGTATACACAAAATAAATGAGAAGTATTTACAAGACACATTTTTTTGGTTTTTCTGATTAAGGACCCTATCTCTGCCTACTTTATTCCTGGTCGATTAGGTTAAGTTTTGACCTTCTCTCAGGGTTCATGTCAGCTTGTATCTATTACATATATACAATCTTATTCTTTTCTTTATTTTTCCTTTATTTCTTTATTTCTTTATTTTAGGTTAAAATAATAATTAATATACAATATTTACACAGAGATGCAAGTTAGTAAGATTATGGAGTTAGTATTATATACATGTGTTTTATAAGGTATTTTAAGCTAAAATAAATGAACAAAGATGATGAATTGCATATTCATCAGGCACTTAGCATATCATACATATTTGAATAAATGATCTCCGCGAGGAGGACTCGGCTTGAATTTATTTCTTGGGAAGTCCAG
The DNA here is from genome assembly GCA_037367405.1 of Ottelia alismoides. Taxonomy (NCBI): domain Eukaryota; kingdom Viridiplantae; phylum Streptophyta; class Magnoliopsida; order Alismatales; family Hydrocharitaceae; genus Ottelia; species Ottelia alismoides. Next base: position 488,424 of record JAZKJV010002130.1, on the reverse strand, counting down.
GGCCGAACACAAGGACGTGAGCAATTAAGTGACGACATTTAAATGTCAAATATTTTAGGTAGAAATTTGTATGATGATTATAATAACCAAATGCACAATTCACAAATGATGATCTTTAACACATATTTATGCACTTAAATTAAGTGAAAACAATAATGTACAAATGATAAGATAAAGTCACCTACAATACGACTAAAAAAACAATAGGCAACTGGGGTTAATTACAAAAATTTCCTAAATTAATTCAATATCAATTAAGGCATAAGAATAGATACAATGATGAATTTAAACATTAATTAGTCCTTAAAGCATTTTCAACACAATTCTAACTTCCAATTTTACTTTGTTGCTCAAATAATTTCAACAAGCAAATAAACCATTAATAACTCAATGACAATGATAAAAAATAACTAATAATTAGTCATTAATAGGCAAGGTGAATATCAGGTTCAATTGCTCACAAAGATGAATTTTCAACTTCATTTAAGTTATTAAATTAACACTTAGAAAATGAAATGATTCATGTGTGATTTTTAAGTCAAAATAACAACAAAGCACGCCAATAGATAGAATAACAAAATAGGTTTCAAAAGAGACTAAAATGACTTCATTTGGATATATAGATAAAAAGATATTCAACAATCAATCTAGGGGGATAAATGTAGTAAAAACATAACAAAATATAACACAAATATCACCAACAGGTCCATAGAGGGACTGAAATACAAATAATAAAAACTAGCCTCGAAATTTATTAAATACCCCCCCCCCCCGGTGAGGGTATTTTTGTAATTAGAGGAATAGGCTAGGGTAGGTCTGCAAATAACCCAAGCTCACGTGCAGAGATGCATGTGACTCTAGGTTCGGCTAGGAAGCGTGGCTCAGGCCACATGGCACTTCGTTGTGCTTCGGCTGAGGTTTGGGTGTTTACGAGGTTGCAGTCTCGGACCATGGATGTGGCATAATCACACTCGTTAGATCACTCCCAAATAAGCGTGATCCAATGACGATTGTAAGTTGTGGCTAATCTGCTCTGCCCTGAGCGGCGGCTACGAGGCAGGGCTCCGGTGAGACCCCCGTTCCTTCTCTGCATCTATACTTCTCTTCAGATACTCGGGGATGGTCGATGAAGTCTCTATGAAGGAGATGCTAGGTAATTGGAGGCATGTGAGCATCTGACAATTGATGAAGATGGAGAAGTATTCAAGATCAAGCTCCATATCAGAGCTTCTTCGAGATCTACAACCATTGAAGGGTTTTTGAACTTGCATTGTTAGATAACAATAGGCGAGACAACAACGAAGTGTTTGCGTGCAATAGTGAATGAAATAGAGGGCATATCAAATGGAAAAGATTAGACCCTTATGGGTTATCCTCCAATACTGAAGGAGAAGGGAGATCGAGGTGGGGGAATGCGATGGAACAAGAAGACAAAGGCCATGGCCTTCCGCGTGGATCACTGATCTACGGTGAAGATCGAGATCACCTTAGATGAGGATATGGATCTAAGTGAGGCTGAAAATAAATTGAAGAAACGTGAAGAAAAACTAAGTATCTAACTGTGCTTGAAGAAAGATGGACACATGGCTTGGGATTGAAGCTCTATCAGCTTCTATGTCGTCACTCCAGTGGGTCAGTCGGACCTGGGGCTCGAACAACCACCTAATGGCGTAGTAGCTTGGCCATTCCATCAAAGGGTCTCACGAAGACTGCGTGTCGCATTTGCATCATCGATTGACCCTACTTCTGTCACAAATAGGACAAGAGACACTAGGCCGGAGTTTGTTCAATGGTGAACAACCGCTGCACAAAGTGGCGGAGTATTTGAAGAGGGAATGGTGGCAGTTCAAATGGTTTTTGCGGAACTTTCACCCACTACCATCATGGAGAAGTTAGGGTTTTGAGATGGTTAAGGGGATGGCGTGACTCATGGTAGTTAGGGGGAGATGTTGGAGGTATCAGTAGTTCGGAAGGTGGTCGGAGGGCATTGGGAAAAACTAGCGGAGTTAGATGGTTGAGAAGGATGAGGCAACTGCTGGAAGTTGACGAAGGACCTCAACTGTTGGATCATACGATCCAACGGTCAAGGATCGAGCGCCAAGGAATGTCTTAGACTGCACCTAATATGCGTGATCGAACGGTTTAGGAGACGATGCTCAAAGACTGTCTGGATGCAAAGGTGGGGTGATCTGATGGTCAGAAGTAGAGGCAGGTGGTGACACAAGATGTAGGCCACATGGGCGGCTGAGGAGGCACCACGTGGCCAAATCAGTTCAAAGAGAAATAAGATAACTAGAGATAATTAAAAAAATAGTTATAAATAGAATTAGAAAATCGATAAACATGAAAGTTGTAGAACGCAATGAGATCTACAACTTTCATGCAGAAGTCAAAGAGATCAGAGGTCATTTGTACACAGATAAAATTAAATCCAAATTAAAACCATATAAAACAATTTTCCTTTATTTTTCTTTTGTTATTTTATGAGTTTTTATTTTATTTTGTATAATTTATTTATATACAATATTATTCTAATTTTTATTTGATTTTTAATAAGAAATTTGTACATAAAATATTAGCACAATAATAGGGTTATGTTATGCAGATTAATTAATGTTAATTATATAGAACACATAAATTAGTAATTAGAGCCAATTGTCAATGAATCTTTGTAGATTTACTTAAGCAAGATAGATAATATTGATGATTAAGGATGATAAATCTGAGATTTATAAATGAAGCACCACCACCTGGAGCTCTACATATTTTGGGATAATCACTGAAGCATCTATATTATGAGCATCAAACCTAATTAGATGTGTAACAAGGCGAATCATGTAATTGTTGCATTCGAACGCCGCATGTACATTGCCTTCGATCAGAGCATCAAACTTGAGGATTATCTGGATCCACCAAAGGTGCTTGGAGATCGAAGATCTAAGGAGATAGAGCATCTCTCGAATACAAAACACCTGGAACAAGGTATCTTGATCGAGCATCGCTTTAGACCATATCATCCACTCCATATCATACATGAGACATTGGATCAACATCTAGTGTTGATTCTGAGTTGTATATTGCCCAACAGCTATTCTTGTGTGATACACCTAATTTTGGAAGATATTTTGGGGAATTTGAAATTGATGTCCCTATAACTTTGAACACTTGCGAGCAAGACCGAGCCCTTGGTAATCACATGTACAGACACATGATTTGAGAGCTTTTACGTGCAGATCCTCAACATTTTTGTGATATTGCTGGCAGGTTCCTAACAAGTGCAAGTGAAAGAGCTCTTACATGAACTATCAAGTGTTTCACTAGTGTTATTGCATGTGAACACCCTCGTTTCCATATATTAGCTCGCACACTTGATTATCCGCAAAATCCCTTGATTAATTTATCATTTTTGTGTAGCACGAAAATTAGGGATCAATCAAAAACCAAACCAAAATGTTTAATTACACTAATGTGGCATTTTATTTATTATACTTTGGTAAGCTCCAAGGTCGACTAAAGGAGGCAACTTATCAGCTTAGGATCAATTTTAGATGATTTAATGCACATGATTTTTAGAGAAGATTTTTATGGGATTATGGATTTCTTATATTTTTATGGAATTTTTAGTACAAGATGTAATTATTTTGAAGCAAATATGATGAATGGACTTTTATAATTTTTATTATGGAGGGAAATAGATGTTATGAAATTAAATAAAAATACCAAGCAATGCTTTTCGAATGTTTAAATGATTATTAATGAATGCAATTAGAAGTACGAAAAGAAGTAGGCCAATTAATGTACATCTATATTCAATCCTCAAGCCCCATGGATTGATTAATTTAAGAAAATAGTTGGTCAATTAATTCCCAAATTAATTCTCAAGCAAGCCCCTAATTTTATGAGCAACAAAATTTATTCGAAGAGCAACTATGCTCATAAATAACAAATAAAATTTTATTGATATTTAAAAATGTCTCAAGATGAATGATTTAATGTTCTATTCGAAAGAGAATTAAATAGGCTTCAAAAATGACATAAAGAACACAAAAATCGGTTGACGTATGCATAAGATTTTGTGATATCTAGGAGATGCAGGAGATTTTATGCAACTTTGCCATGGTCTCGTGTGAGGATTCATGTGAGGGAGCTTATCTATGAACCTAGGAAGTGTGAGGATGTCATCTACAATTAACCCAAGCATGTGTGGTGCACATGATCAAGGCATGGTAGCACGGGCTCCCGACCTCCGTGTGTCCTGCAGCTATTGGAGGAACCCACCCGAGGATGTGAGGATCAGGTGGTCAATCGAATGGTGGGGGGAGGAGGCAACGATCTTGATTCAAGGGTTTTTCCTATTCGAAGGGGTGTCCCCCGATCTTCTTCCTCCTCCTCCTACTCGGTCCAACAGTGGCTCCATTCTTCTTCTTCTATCGGTCGACACAGAGAGAAGGGATGTTGGTGGATTTGTTGTCCTTGGTGATGCACCAATGGAGTTCAGTGAAGGTCCCTTGTACTCGAATTTGTACCATCAAGAAGATCTATGACTCGAGCCTACTGGGCTCGATCTAGTCGGTATGAGCGAAGAAGGGGGTGCCACAATGTTACTCTGGCATAGGGCAGATTAGTTGGAGAGGGTGGATTCGACCTTTGCAAGGTCCAAGATGGAGGGGGATATGGAGGGTAGAGAGAGAATCTTGGAGGGATGAAAAGATGGGGACGTTGTCGTTTGGTGAAAAGGAGAACAAATACAAAGAGAAAATAAAGAATCGGAGTTAAGAAACAAAAAAAGAAAAAATATTAAGGAAAAGGTGTTTACTTCGTAGTCTAATGTTAGCCTCGAATCCTGGTTATTTCTCAAATCCTCCAGCGGAAAGGATGAGCTAGGTTGCTCTCTAATTTATATGTAGCAGTGAGGTCGAAGAAGATCTCGGATCATGCATGGAAGTGTCTTCGCTGGAGTTGGGTTCGTTGACACTGACCCAACTCCCAGCTTTCTCTCTCTCTCTCTGTGTGTGTGTGTGTATTTAAGGGTGATGATGGTGGAGAATGGTGGATGGGCTTCCATGAGGGATGACGATGGGTTTTTGATACTCGATGGCCAGGGCTCGCACAAGGTTCAAAGGTATTTAGGCTTAGGCTTGATCGTCAGACGGACAAGGAGGTGAGGCAACCAGGCTTGTTGGTTGGAGATATGATAAGGGGGATGATCAGAGAGGATAACACATGTGGGAGGTAAGGTCAATGATAATGGTGGTTGCAGGCGGTGATCTGTTATGGAGAGTCGTCAGTTGCGGAGGAAGAAGACGACCTTAGAACCATCTGATCATCCCCATATCAGATAGACGTGGGTGTGATACATGGCGAGGGAAGAGGTGGAGAGGGAAATAAATAGAGTTGTTCGATCGCGTTTGATCCAATGGTTTGAAGGAGGTGCAGTTGCAAGGAGATGGGGTGGCACGTGGTTGCTCTAGGAGAGACCACGTGTCGCTCCCGCAAAAATCTAAAAATCTAACGATAAACAAAATTCAAAGAAATATAAAAAGACTCAAATAAAAAAGTTCTCTTCACAAAAGTTGTTCGTCTTAACATGATCTACAATTTTCGTGAAGAGACTAGAAGCAAAAGAACTCATCTATGCAAAACACATTTTTTGATGGAATTTTATGTGAATAAAATACTTGGATATTTAGTTTTGTAATGTTTTGTTATTTTTAATGAAAGAAAAAATTAAATAAAAATCAAATAAAATAAAGGAAGAATATTTACACATTAATCTAAACTTTTGGTATTTTTGATAATGAAGAAAATAAATAAATAAAGACTTATGTACAGTTTGTATATACAAACTCTAAACATGAATTTTTCATTAGTTTTTTGTATCTTTTGGATTTTTACTTTTAGTGAATTTATTTAAACATAACTCAAACAAAACAAATGAAGAAGAAACAAATCGAGAAGAGTTAGTTTTGTACATAAATTATGAGTTAAAATCAGCGAATATATACAATATACAATTATGTCCTAAAACCCAAGTGACACATATGAACTCTGATTCTTTCAAATTTGATCTTTTTTTGTGATAATTAAGTGAACATTAATTCAAAAGTGATCATTGATTCATAGGTATGTGAAAGATATTTGACTGTATGGCTTTTTAGTATCAAACTAGGATTTTGGTTTATTTCTTATATATACATGGTAGTATATTTTTTAGAATTTTTCATTGATTATTATATGTGATATGTACACAAAGGAGTTGGTTTCAATTATTGGGAGTTATTAGTTAGAAATGGGTGAAATTAGGTGAATATTTATAAGTGAATATGAATGCAATATGAAAATGTTAATTTATGCAAATTATCTATAAGCTCATGAATGTTAATTATGAGTTATAAACACTTAAATGAACTTATTTACTCAAAAAGGAGTTCTATTTTCAGTTAGTTTGAGTGGTGAATCAGATATTCATCAACGCCCATGTACTTAAGTCTTGCTCGTCCCCGAGCAACTAAAGAAGAATAGGTGAAATGAAATTAGCTTTTATATCAAGATCATGAACAAAAGGTGAAAATGGAGCTCGACCCAACCCTTCAATTAATAGTTTGGCGGAACTCCTGTGAGAATTAGGACTTTACGATCAATAGTCTCTATGTTCTATGAGTCACTATAGCAGGTTTCGTTCAGAAGTCATCTTAGATCCACCACCTCCCAAAGAATGCTCCATGGACATTGAATAACAGTCTCTTGTATGTGAAGGGTGTTAACTTTTCCCATTCAAATAGTTGAACTACCATGCAATCTCCTCCTCTAGTAACTCATCCTTAGGGAGTCAGGTATTTCCTTCTAAGTTCAGGTACTGCTAGTATCAAAAAGGAGAAAAGAGGAAGAAATTGAAGTCTAGACAATGTAGATAAGTCTCTTGTTTGAAGCATGACCAATGTAGCCTAGTCATCGCTATGCAGGCAATGGACCGTTGTGGTCAAGAAATTGGGATATGAAATTGTTGCTCTACATTTATTTTTTTTTGGGGGGGGGGTTGAATTTTACCCAGTTATTCAGGGCAGATATTACTTTTTTTTATTTTTGGGATACAAGAGTGAACAACCATGTGAGGTGGTTGCATTGGCCCTCACCTCCACCGAACGGCTAAGTACATGCAGACTATTCCTCATCAAAGTTTTATTTCAACGTACTCTCGTCTTTTAGATTTCCATGCTATATATACGAAGCTACATAATCTTCCAAAACTCTGTTTGAGTTGAGCTATGTAAGTAGTGCTAGAGTCCAAATTAACTCTCCATTCAAGATTCGTACTCAGAATGTGGTAATCAGCTTATACACTAAGAGTCAAAGTCTGAACACAATCATGCGGAACTTGGAGATTCAAGTCTAGGATTTGAAGCTTCTAAAATCCTACTTCTAGGTGAAGTTCCTATAAAAATTAAGTGGATTAAGGTCAAGTCAAGTCGACTCTCAATTTTTGCTTGCAACTCAATTTAGAACCCAATGACCTTTCACTAGTGCAGATGCATGATAAATTGAATGAAATGCAGCTACGTGAGATGCAATAATTTTTTTTAGTTTTTTAATTTTTTATGTGTTTTTGTTGTTTTTTAATCTTTTTATTTGAATTTTACAGGAGTTTTACAGATTTTACAAGTAATTTACATATTGTACATAGTTTACATGTTGTTACAAATTTGACAAGATTTACCCATAACCCTGTATTAACTAAGGACAATGGACAAAGAACACATGCAAGTACGAGTTAGGAGTGAAGTATATATATAATATATACAACACGCTTTGTACTTAGGTTAGGTTATGTCCTCAAAGCATAGAGACAAAGGAAGACATAACCCGTACTAAGTGTAGAGCGACGAAAAGAATGACAGTGTAGAAGTCGACCGCCCTCCATTACTTAGGCTCATCCTAAGTATGTGATGGGAGACAAGATTGAGGGACCAATGAGATCTGAAGAATATACAAAAAGGAAAAGAAAAATGATGATTCTGCTAAGATGTAGAGAATGAATGCAAGGATATTATGCGTGAATGTTTGGTGTATCCTCAAAATTAGGAAGACACATGAAGGAGATCTCCTCTACACGAGCCAACTACTCATCTGATTCTACAAAGTTCTTTGACAATTTCCCATTGACCAAGAATGATTGTGCAATGCATGTGAGTTATAAAATCTCCACAATGCCATTCTTGTGCACTACACGGACTATGTATGAGCCCATCCACTTCAACTTGATCTTGTTGGACATGCGAGCCAAGGGTGAGCCATTATGCAATAAATGTTATTACAAATATCATTCCCTGATCTGAAATGAAGAATAATTAATTTGTATATTAGGTCCCTTAGTACAATTACGGTTATGTACCATGGCCATCTTAATGATCATACAGTTGTTGATTCAATAATTGAATCATAGAGGTTGGTGCCTAAAGAGTTAGATTGAGGACTCATCAATCACCGTCAAATGATTATTAAGAGATGATCTCTAGACTGAGTAGGAGATGACAATCCTTTCACATTAGGTTGATATCTGACTGACCTCTTGATGCAGGACCTTTGCATGGGAATAGAGATTCGGAGGTGTCAGATTAGTTAGGTCAAAGAGTTGACTTAATGAGATCGAGATAACCAAAGTCCTATGTCGTATACTGTCACAATATAGGCACACAACCTCTGACTGCAGATTGGTGTGTTACTATATGTCTGAGTAAGTACATTTGGCAGACCAATAGGTTGATGACCTAACCAAGGTATATACATGATAAGGGCATATGAGTAATGCAATATCTCAAAGGGATCATACCGAAAGACATGAGATCACTCATGAGAAATTGGGAAGAACCAAATTCCATATACGGTCGTCTTGCTTTAGAAGCTTGACTAAATTTGTAGGTTTGATATATGCTTTCGGAAAAGTATATGATCAACACCTGGGTATGATATATGCCATTGGAAAGCATATGGTCCATATTGATTCCCAATGATCGAATGAGAAACTTAATGATAGAACTCTGAAGTAGATAGTGTAAAATTGATCTAACACTTCTAGTTTATTCTGGGTCTTCCAGTATGCAGGATGTACAGGTATAAGGAATACATGAGGGTGATGTGATCATAAACGATTGTATAACCATGACGCTTCCATTCCGAGTGAGTGATGAAATAGGTTTGGATTTTAGTGACTCCTTTCAATAGGGAAGTGATCTAATCATGGTCCAAATGTTGGACTGTGATCTGAATATGATTCAGATGCAATGAGAATATTGGATCTATGTCCTTGATTTAATCAAGAATCTTTGGGAGGTCCACAAGATCTGGATTTGAGATCTCAATATCAAAGTCCCTATACATGGAATAATATAATTGCCATGTCCTTATCTCCATGTATTCGCGGAGAAAGTGCATTATACTTGAAACAGTTCATGGATAATTTCATTGTTGATATATGTATCCGAGCAATGAGAAAATGGATAACTAAATGTGATTTAATTATCATGAATAATATGAATTTGATTCATATTATAAGGAAAGTTATCTAAGATAAACAGATGTGATTTAATTATCATAGATGTAATAATGTGAATGTGATTCACATTATTTGTGCACATGAGAATAGAGATCCAAGATGATTAAATGTGATTTAATTATCATGGAAATGAATAATGTGGATAGCATTATCCATATTAATCATATATATTATAAATGTGATTTAAAATATATAAGAGAGAGCTAATTGTAACTTACATTTGTTAATAAAATGTTGATATGAATTGGATTCACATTGGACAATTAACTGAAAATGTAATTTACATTCTATTTTTGGTTGTGAATGTGATTCACAGATTTCCAATGGTAAGATTGCAATATTCACAAAAAAATATGATTTATTTTCGTAGAATAATTTACAACAAGTGTTGCTGTAAATCTTGGAGATTTCCATGGAATAATGTAATCTCATGAGATCTCATGAGATTACATGAGATTGCCACCAACTCCCATATTATGGAAGGAGACAATCTTCATTCCATAATCTACATGTTGATTGATTTAATTTGGGATTAATTTGTATTGATTTTTCAATATATGTTTAATCTAAATTAAATTAATTATTGTTGTCTTTGTACAACAAAATCTTCGCCATTGAAAGAAATACAAATCAATCTCATCCATTGATTTTGTGTAGTCCATGGATTGTGATCCATGGACTCCCAAAATATTGTAAATAGAAGGGCACCTCTTGCTCTTCATGTTACACAACATGAGAACATGTATCTCTCTCTCTCTCTTTCTCTCTACACGCCATCTCTCCCTCTCTCTCTTGTAGCTGTCAACCTTGATGCCCTAGAAAGAGTCGCCATCGCCGCAGCGTCGTCATCATGATGCTAGATAATTAACCCATGGATCTCCGTCTCCTTCGGTATGTCTCGCTCGTGAAAAAGTCATCGTATCTCATGTGACAAGATCAGGAGATTCGTTGCTTGGATCACCAACTTGGATTGCAAGGAGCACATGCTTCATCAATGCACTCGCAAGCGTTTCCTCCCTCGGAGCGGACTTGAGACAGGAGATTTCTTTGTTTAGAGACTCGATCGCAACCACGCTTCAAGAGGTAACCCTAATTCTTGTTTGTGGTTTAGATGAAATGATCCAAGAAGTTTTCTTGGATCATGTGGTTTCATCGCATTAAAAAATTTTTAAATTCTGCTGCCTCGACCAACTAGTGTGACTAGTCGCTCCCGATCGCATATGACCTCACTCTTCCATGATGTGCTTAAGGTTCTTACCATATCCTTCAAGTTGTATCAGATCCATAGGTCGAAGGTTTCAGATACGATTCGTAAACCTAGGACGACTTGGGCTCGTTAGGATTTGCGAAATGTTTATCGCATTTCATTCATGCAACCATGTTTTGTGAATATTTTTCGCTCTGTTTAAATTGTTTAAACAAAATTATCACTTGTATTATTTTCCTCATTAAATAAGGAAATTGTGGGATTTAAGTTTGCATGATTTGGAATCTATTTGCTCAAGTTATGATCATTTTAGTGAACATGTATCCACTATTTCCGAAATTGCGAATCTTGACGTAATAAAGGCGTTAATTATGGATTTGAAATGCCTCGAAATTCATGCAAATCACTTGAATTCTGTTGTAAATCAAATTAAAAAAACTATAGAAACATATTTTGCATAATTTTTATTTTAATTGATTGAGATATGCTAATTTTAGTAAGTGGGGGTCACTGCTGGAAATTACATTCCTAATCAAGAACTTGTGATTGTCATCTAATCAATTTAAATTAAATGATTTAATTTCCTGGAATAATTATGGATAAATTTTTGTGAAATATTTGATGATGATTATTTCCTTAAATGACATTTCCTTAACCAATAATTGATTAGATATGATCTAGATCACAATTGGTTACATAATCTTCTTTCCAACAAACAAACTTGCTTGAATAGGATTGGGAATTTGTTTAGCAAATTTACTTTAATCAAAATGGTTTTGATTATTACTACATGGTATAACATCGGTTGAAAAACCGGTTATCATCTTAATTACATAATAATCAATTTGGCATTATCTTAACCCGAGGTGGATATGGTGTCTAGTCAGGGAGCGTTGGCGTAGCAGGTTACAGCATGTGCGGTCTGTCCCACTCCCGTCGGGGCCATGATAGCGGGTAGGGAAGGGATAATGCTATAGAGATCATGATGTATTATTCTAATTATTAAAATTCGAAATAATACGTATTTGAGATAATACCATATTTCAAGTAACAATTAAGAATGTTTGTTGGATATTAATTGGATCATTAATTTAATATGATTAGATTAATTGGAATCCAATTAAAATTAAAACACCCTATTATGAATGGAGTTGTATTTCCCTTGGAAGAATTAATCGTAATGAATATGATTCATAATGATTCATTATAATTTGAACATGATACAGAGGATCACATAAGTGACATCCATGGTCTTCCGAAATGTGTTCCTGCTTCTTTTTATTCGAGTTACAGTTTCTCATATTATTAGGATGTGACAAAGATAAGAAAGTAGATCCCAGATCTTACTTGAGATATAATGGTAAGTATATCTCTTACATTGAAAGTGATTAAGGGAATGAACTTTCAATTTTAACAAGGCAAGACAACTTTGATATAAAAAATTCCTAAATCAAAGTTAAATATATATTTATATCCATTTATGCAAAATTCTTATTTCAGATAATCCTTCATTAAACCCACTCAATATTATACTCAATAATAACCAGTAAAATATCATGGATTGGATCCATGATCGAGATATTGTACTTGCAGTTGGACACATAATGCATGTGGTTGCGATGTGCATGTTTCCTCATAATAATGAGGAGTGACAATTAAATAGACAATGGGACTACAACCCTAGGGTTTTTATGTCTCTACAGTCTTGATCTCTCATCGAATGCACTTTGGAAGTGACATGTAGATGATGATCGTAATTGTCAAACAATCCTTATAAAATCTAAGAAGATGTTCTGGCATACATATGTGCTTTTAACATTTAATCATGAAAGACATGGTTCACTACTTCATGCATAATGGTGGCTCTTTAAGAGATGATGTATTCAAAATGTTTGAGTACCTACTAAACCGAACCAAAAGTATTTAAGAGTTAAGATGTATGTAGATATGATGAGTGTCATCATTCTACTATCTATACTCTAGTCATTTGTGGAACTTCATAATATTCATATTGTATGAATTAAATGAAGCATGTATAAATGTTGAAATACTCTTACATTGAATTCTTTTGAGTTCAACATAAGAGATTCTTCTTCTTAAGCAATGGTTGTTTATAGGTGAAGGGAGCATAGTGGAAGCATGGGTCGGACCCAAGTAAGAAGGAAAGTCAAAGAATTTATTGTACTTCTGTGACTTTCATATGGCATCCAAAGAGTTGGATGAATGCCAATACTGCAACAAGCCAATGTATTAATAGTATTATTATCAAGTCTATCTACGATCCTTAGAGAAGGACCCAGATAGTGCATCGGAATAATATATATCTACATATCATCATTGAAATAGACTTTCTTGTTAGATAAGATCGAAGTCTAATAATTGTATCTCATTCTTTTAGTAACACTTGCAATCGGTTGCCTATGTTTTTGAAGAATAGAAAATTTGGTCTTAAGGTTTAATAATCATCTACATGGGAATTTATGCAATGGTTGCCATAATATCCATTGAATAGATGAACTTCATGATTTCAGTGGGAGAGCCCTTAGTCTTAGAGAATGTCTCCATGACCTAGATATTAGAATACACTCATTGTTTATTTCTAAATGTTGGGAATAAACATGAATTCTAGAATAGACCTATCATAAAGAGTTATGATGGATATATTTCAGATGGTACTCTGACATCTAGAGGACTCTACTAAATTAGAAGATTAATGAATGACTCATTAAATTTTCTAATACTGAAAATTAAACCTTAACAAGATCAATAGGAGGATGAAGATCAATTGTCAAATGATCTGGCATCAAGACTTGGACATATGTCTATTGATGTGATCAATAGACTAGTAAGAGATGAAACTTTAGAATGTATGAAATTTCAAATCTTACATACTTATGAATATTGTATTCAAAGATGAAAATGTCCAAAGCACCCTTTTCTGGAAATGGTGTAAGATGTCAAGGTATTCAAGATCTCATACATGTTGATGTAAGTAGATCATCTATCATAATAAACATTAATGATATGTGAATGATTATTTCTGACATGAGATTTCTTTACTTCACCTTAGAAAGCTTTGAAATGTTCAAAGATTTCACAATTTTGGTTTAAAACCAAAGTTTGAAGGAAAATGAAAATGAATTTGATCTAATCTAGGTAGTTAGTACCTATTAGATGAATTCATGGAATACCTTATGGAGAAAGGAATGTCATTCCTATCTCAATCCTCCTAATGTACCTTGACTCAATAGGCTCAATAGAGTTGTAGGGAGATACAGTTGATCATGTGTGACATGATTTGATCAATGATGAATCTTAGCATAATTACCTCTTAGTTTCCAGGTACATATGTAGTACAGACTATATATCCTTAATTAGATTTCATGCAAGGAAGCTAGAATCTAGCACCAGAGAGTGCAGCTTCATTAGGAAAATAAAGGATTGTATTGGATACCTACTTTATGATCTTGAGATTCTTAAAAGATTTCAGCTCTAAGGGTATGATTCTTAGAGATTGAGACTCTTGAGGATCAAGATGAAAATGAAGTAAAGGAACTCATTGAATCTTGAGAAGATAATGAGGCTCCAGAAATTTGAAACTAAAAGGACAATTAAAGTTGAAATGCTAATACCTCTTCAAATGAGTTTGAGGATGGATTCCATGTGTCAGTTAAGTCTGACAATGATCTTACTTCATGTGATGAAGCTTCTGAGGGTCATGACATGGAAAGATGGATCTTAAGCATAAATTCTAAAGTATACTTCATATAAAAGTATTGTATATGGACCCTCGAGGATTCACCTATAAGGGTAAGACCCGTTAAGGTGTAAATGGATCTTTAAGAGAAAGAGGGAAATTGATGAGAAGGTAGAGACCTCTAAAGCACGGCTCGTAGCCATGAGCTACACACGGAAGAGAAGACATCGCTTGCAATGAGACTTGCTCTTCAGTAACCATGCTTAAACCCATCAGAATATTGCTAACTTTAGCTACACAAGTTCACTGTGACATCTTCAAGATGTGTGTTAAGATTGCATTCCTTTATGAATACCTCTTTAAGGATATTCACATGAAATAGCCCCAGGGCTTCATGATTGAAGAAATCAAGGTGTGCAAGCTAAAGAACTCCATATATAGACTCAAATAAGCTTCATATAGTTGGAACATTGGATTTGATGAAATTATAAATGTTATGATTCGGATAGAATCTTGATGAACAGTGTGAAGCTTAGTGGGAGTGTCAGTGTTCATCTTGCTAAATATAGATAATATCCTAATCATTTAGAATGATATAGGGATGATAATAAGTGTTTTATAGTCTGACTATTTCATTCCTTGAGATATGATCTCAAGGATACTTCTTAGATCTTAGTTCTGAAGTTGTTCAGAGGTAAATATAAGAGGGTATTGGGACCGTCACATTAGTGATACACCTTGGATAAGTTCCATTTTTCAGAAAATTCCAAGAAAGGCTTATTTCCCTTAAGATATGGTACTGACCTATCTAAAGGGATAACACCTCAAAGAGTTGAGGAAGTGAATGCTAGAACGGCTTGCCCTTGTGCATCAGTTAAAGAAGTCGAGTGTATGTTAAATGTGTACAAAAAAAACATGTCTTCCATGCAGTGGGAGAAGCAAACTGTTACTAATACTACTATGGTGATAAAACACTTAGTTGCAGTAATAACAAAATCTTTAAAGATGACAAGACTTATAGATAGTGATCTCAAAGTCTAATCTTTAAGAACATAAGACTTTATATAGTGATCTAAATGTCTTAACTGTAGACACCTTAGGAGGTAGAGATCTTCAAGAGTAAGGGTATTCTGATCAGGATAATTGAAGTACTGATTATAATAATTATTGAGCTGCAGTGTCAAGGACACTATAACGGACAATATTGATTATTGGTTGCATAAGATGCAACATTCGCATTGGATGCGAGCACTGTTACTAGGAGATATGGAAGTCCCGTAAAAGGATTTGGCGTAGTCTCTTGGGAAAAGTGATTTATCAACTTACCTAGCTATTTTTCTAAATAGCCCATGATTGTCACATGAGTGTGGGTTTAAAGATTATCCCTTTAATGGCTCTTTGGGCTAGTGGGAGTTTGTTGGACATGCGAGCCCACAACGAGCCATTATGCAATAAATGTTTTTGAAAATATCATTCCCTGATCTGAAATGAAGAATAATTAATTTGCATATTAGGTTCCCTAGTACAATTAGGATTATGTACCATGGCCATCTTAATGATCATACAGTTGTTGATTCAATAATTGAATCATAGAGGCTAGTGCTTTGATGAATATCTAAAGAGTTATATTGAGGACTCATCAAGCACCGTCAATTGATTATTAAGAGATGATATCCAGACTGAGTAGGAGATGGAAATCCTTTCTCATTGCGTTGATATCTGACCGACCTCTTGATGTAGGTCCTCTGCATGGGAATAGAGGTTCGGAGGTGTCAGATTAGTTAGGTCAAAGAGTTGACTTAACGAGATAGATATAATCAAAGTCCAATGTCGTATACTATCACGATATAAGCACACATCCTCTAACCCGAGACAGATGTGTTACTATATGTCTGAGTATGTACAATTGACAGACCAATAGGATGATGACCTAACCTGACGTGCTGGTGTGCATGTAAGGGCATATGAGTAATGCGGTCTCTGAAAGGGATCAAACAGGTTTATTACTGAACCGGAAGACGTGAGAGCACTCATGAGATATTGGGAAAAATCAAATTCCGTGCACGGTCGTCTCGCGTTAGAAGCTTGACTGAATTTGTAGGTTTCATATATGTTTTTGGAAAAGTATATGATCAACACCTAGGTATGATATATGCTTTTGGAAAGCATATGATACATACTGATTCCCAGTGATCGAATTAGAAACTTAATGATAAAACTCTGAAGTAGATAGTGTAAAATTGATCTAACACTTCGGGTTTATTCTAGGTCTTCCAGTATGCAAGATGTACATGTACTAGCAATACCTGAGGGTGATGTGATCATAAACGATTGTATAACCATGACGCTTCCATTCCGAGGGAGTGATGAAACATGTCTGGATTTTAGTGACTCATTTCAATATAGAAGTGATCTAATCTTGGTCCAATGTTGGACTGTGATCTGAATGTGATTCAGATGCAATGAGAATATTGTATCTACGGTCTTGATTTAATCAAGTATCTTTGGGAGGTCCACAAGATCTGGATTTGAGATGTGATCTCAATATCCAAGTCACTATACGTGGAATAATACAATTGCCTTGTCCTTATCTCCAAGTATTTGCGGAGAAAGTGTGTTATCCTTGAAAGAGTTCATGGATAATTTCATTGTTGATATATGTATCCGAGCATTGAGAAAATGGATAACTAGATGTGATTTAATTATCATGAATAATATGAATTGTATTTATATTATAAGGAGATTTATCTAAGATAATTTAATGTGATTTAATTATCATAGATGTAAATAATGTGGATGTGATTCATATTATTTGGGCACATGAGAATAGAGATCTGAGATGATTAAATGTGATTTAATTATCATCTATATGAATAATGTGGATAACACTATCCATATTAAGCATATATATTATAAATGTGATTTATAATATATAAGAGAGAGCTAATTGCAACTTACATCTATTAACAAAATGTTGATGTGAATTGGATTCACATTGGACAATTAATTGAAAATGTAATTTACATTTTATTTTGGGTTGTGAATGTGATTCACAAATTTCCAATGGCAAGATTTCAATATACACAAAAATAATTATGAATTATTTTTGTAGAATAATTTACTACAAGTGTTGTTGTAAATCTTGAGATTTCCATGGAATAATGTAATCTCATGAGATCTCATGAGATTGCCAAACTCCCATATTATGGAAGGAGGCAATCTTCATTCCATAATATACATGCTTAATTGATTTAATTTGGGATTAATTGGTATTGATTATTCAATATATATTTAATATAAATTAAATTAATTATTTTTGTCTTTGTACAATAAAATCTTAGCCATTGAAAGAAACACAAATCAATCTCATCCATTGATTATGTGTAGTCCATGGATTGTGATCCATGGACTCCCAAAATATTATAAATAGAAGGGCACCCCTTACTCTTCAAGTTACAAAACATGAGAACATAAAGCTTTCTCTCTCTCTTCCCTCTCTACACTCCATCTCTCCCTCTCTCTCTCTCTCTCTTGTGGTCGTCCACCTTGATGCCCTAGAGAGAGTCGCCATCGTCGCAGCGTCAACATTATGTTGTCGGATCATTCGCTCGTGGATCTCCATCTCCTTCGGTGCACCTTGCTCGTGAAGAAGATGTTGTATCTCGTGTGATGAGATCAGGAGATTCATCCCTTGGATCTACAACTTGGATTGTGAGGAGCACGCGTTTCATCAACAAGCTCGCAAGCGTCTCCTTCGTCGGATCAGACTTGAGATAGGAGGTCTCTTCATTTAGAGACTCGATCACAACCATGCTTCAAGAGGTAACCCTAATACTTGTTTGTGGTTTATATGAAATGATCTGATAAGTGCTCTTAGATCACGTGGTTTCATCGCATTAAATAATCTTTAAATTCCCCTGCCTCGAGCAACTAGTGTGACTAG
This sequence comes from Ottelia alismoides, assembly GCA_037367405.1. Taxonomy (NCBI): domain Eukaryota; kingdom Viridiplantae; phylum Streptophyta; class Magnoliopsida; order Alismatales; family Hydrocharitaceae; genus Ottelia; species Ottelia alismoides. The sequence goes on along the minus strand of JAZKJV010002130.1, from coordinate 470,027 downwards.
TCGCTCCTGATCGCATACGATGTGATCCTCACGTTTCTGTGATGTGCTTAAGGATCTTAACATAACCTTCAGATCTTGCCATGGAAAATCTTCTACTTCACATTAAACAACAATACCTTATGTCCTATGATGAAGATCTTACATATGATGTGCTTATCATTTCAATGCTTCAGTCTTTCCTTATAAATCACACTTTTGTCTTGTGCTTTGTTTCTGACTTCCACTAGCTCATTCAAGTTCATATCTCTCTGTTTATGCCCTAGATGATTGTCCCAGGATCTTCTTGATTGCCCATTCAAAATTTTGAATTATCCACGATTAAATGACACAACTTTTCATAGACTATTCTGAACAGGGATGTTCCAAGCAATGTTTTGTAAGCCATCATGTAAGCCCATAGAACTTAGTCCAAGAGATGGAATCAATTCTTCCTGTCTGGTCGGAATAGCATTTAAAGAATGCCATTCACTTCCTAGTTCGACACCTCAGCCATGCCATTAGTTTGTGGGTAGTAAGGACTTGCGACACAGTGCTCGATGTCGTAGTCCTTAATAAACTTCTTCATTTCCCAATTAAAAAATTAGCTACCACCATTAGAAATCATCACCTTGGGAATCATAAACCTTGAGATAATATCCTCTCCTACAAACTCACAGACAATCTTGTTGTTTACAGCTCTGGTTTGGATAGCTTCCACCCACCTTGATTAATAATCTACCACCATAAGGATAGTACTCAAATCCCTGACTGCTAGGAAACGTGCCCATGAAGTCAATGCCCAAAGTGTCAAAGACATCGCAAATGATGACTGGCTTCATTGGCATCTCATCTTTGGGACCAACAGTCCCTCCCAATTTTTAGCATATTGGATAAATCTTTACGAAGGTGTAAATGTCGTGAAACAAAGTCGACTAGTAAAAACCACATTGAAGTACCTTCCAAGTACTCCTCTTCCCAGAGTGGTGTCCTACTGCCTCCAAGATATGGAAGTAAGTGAAGACATTCTTGTATTCCTCCTGAGGAATACATCCCCTCCAAACACAATCTAGTCCCTCAAAGAAAAAGAATGGATCCTCCTAGTGGCAGTTCCTTGATTCTGACTTGAGTCGGCCGATGTGGTACTTGGGCCAATCACGGGGAACATTCCTAAAGATGAGATAATTCTCCAGATTGGCATAACATGGGAGAGAATTGAAAAAATAGATCGACTTGTTTGGGAATGAGTCTTGAATAGATGTAGAGTATGTGTTCTGTGAGTTTGAGACAAGAGAGGTGATCGGCAGCTACGCTCTTCACTCAAGGTTTATCCTTAATGTCCAAATAAAACTCTGGGGGTAACAAAATCCATCTCAGAAAGGAACACATTCGCATCATTCTTCTCCATTAAGTAATGTAGTGTTGTGTGGTCTTTGTAGACAGTCACCTTGGATCCAATGATATCTGATCCGAACTTATCCAAAGCAAAAACTACTACAAGCATCATCTTTTTGGTAATTGTGTAGTTATGCTGAGCAGGGCTAAGCACTTTGCTTTTTTAGTGTAAAGCAAATGGGACACCATCCATCCTTTGTCCCAACATGGTTGCTACAGTAAAATCTGAAGCATTCTTCATGATCTCAAATGGAAGAGACCAATCTCAGGTAAGTGGGATAGGAGCATCCATGATCTTCTTTTTCAATATCTCAAAAGCTCCAAGACACATGTTATCAACAATAAACTATGTGTCTTTTCCTAAGAGCTTGGTTTACAGTCGGGCAATCTTTGAAAAATCCTTAATAAATCTGTGATAAAATCCCACATGTTCTAGGAAAGACCACAAATGTCTCAAATTCGTTGGTAGTTGGAGTTTTCAAATGATGTTCACCTTGGTAGGGTCAACTTCCATTCCTCATTCGGAGATGACATCCCCAACACAATGCCCTTTGTAAGCATGAAGTGGCTTTTCTACCAAGAGACTAGCAAATTCTCCTCACAACATTTCTTTAGGACTTGGTCTAAATTCCTAAGACAAGATCAAAGGAGTCCCCATGAAATGAGAAGTCATCTATAGATAATTCCAGAAAATCACCCACCATCTCGGCAAAAACTACAATCATGCACCTTTGGAATGTGCCTGGAGCATTGCATAACCAGAAGGGCGTGCATCCAAATGCGTACATTGTGAAAGGGCATGTGAAAGTGATTTTCTCCTAGTTCTCATGAGAAATCGCTAATTGATTGTTGCAAGAATACCCATCTAGAAAATAGAAGAATTCTCTTCATGCTAATCTCTCCAAGATTTGATCAATAAAAGGATGGGGAAAATGATCTTTCTTCTTCAAAGCATTAAAGGACATGTAATCCACGCAAACATGTCGCGACATTAGTACTCTTTTCTGAATCTCCTCTCCATCATCGTTGGTGACCAACTGAATGGCCGACTTCTTCAGGACTACATCAATAGGAGACACCCATTGAGAATCAGAGATGGGATAAATGAATCCCTCCCTGCACAACTTTGAAATTTATTTCTTAATCACTTCTCGTAAGTTTAGATTCAACCAACGTTGCTACTCATGAGAGCATCTGACGTCATCATCTAAGTATATGTGATGCGAACAATTGGGGGTTTATCCCACAAAGATTAGAAATGCTTCAGCCTATAGCCTTACAGTTCTGTACTAAAGTCTCTAGCAAGCGAGAGTCATGATCCTCGGTCAATTGCGAACTAATGATGACTGGGTACTTCTTCTCCAATCCTGTAAGGAAGGCATATTTCAATGTTAGAGGTAATGTCTTGAGCTCAGGAATGGTGTGATCATCAGAAAAATCGGGCTCAACTAAATCTGAGTCAATACTGAATATGATTGGATGGGTTTGTGAAACACACACCACCAACTGAATCTTCTTAGGAGTCTGATCATAAAAGGTATCCAAAAAAATCAACAAATGCCTCGTCTGACTCTTCATCCTCACCCTCCCTTGACCTGCAAGGAACAATTCTGATAGGACCATATCAGCCTCTAAGTCATCTAGAGTGTAGGGGGATGCATCATCATGTATCTATGTGCTCTAAAAATGATCCCTAGAAGTCTCGTAAATTACATCAAGTAAACGTGCCTCTATAGGTGAAAGTTAATCATCTGTTTCCGTTAAGCTTTGTTTCCATAGTCTAACAATGTCCACTTGGTTTCACTCGATATCTGAAGTGGAATAGTCGATGCTGCTCTCAGTTTCTGCCACTTTGTTTGGTGCATCTCCACCTCTACATTTTCGTGATGAGCGTGAAATTGTATCTTCCCCTCATGGTAATCAAATACGACCCTATGATATGGATGAAGAACCGACCAAGTATAATATGGAAATCACGCCAATATGGACAGAACTCCATGTCAAGAATAGTGAAATCCACTTTGTATTTTCGTCCATCACTGGCTAATACTATGTTACTCAATACCCCCTAGGCCGTATGATAGATCTATCTGCAAATTGTAAGTATGCTCTGGATCGCTTGAGCGGGTCTAGACTAAGCTTCTCTTCTAAGTTGGTAAGAAGGAGGTAAATCGAAGAACCATTGTAAAAAAAATTCATGCGAACATAGTGTCAGCAATCTAACTCATCACATGGTGGGCACAAATATCCCTTTTTTTCATAGGGATCTTATTATGAATGGTGTAGGTAGTAGTTATGGGCAATACATGTTTCCCTACTCTTGTATTTTTCTTTCTGACGGTCCTCGTGGATGTGCATCTCAACTTGAGGAAACTCTTCATCTCATTATTACTTTCAAAATATTTTGGGAAAGGCATATCAATCGTGATATATTCCTTGCAAACTCTTTCCATCTCAGCAAAGTCTTTTTTTATTTTTTTTTTTGATTTTTCTTCTTTCCATCTATTAGAGCATGAGGGAAGCGATTATTTTGGGAGACATATCAAAATCAGAAATCAGAAATTCTTTATTTAAATTAGAATCACAAACTGAGTTCTCATTGACATTAATATGTACATGACTCAAACAAAACTGAAACCCAATGTGTCGGAAATAAAAAACGGGTGCATTTGCTAGATGTTGTGGATCAAGATCCTCGGCTCTTGATGACTTACTAAATTCAGACTCTGACATGATAATGCTCCTCATTCTCTTCTTGGATTTTGGTGACTCCAAATCCTTATTTTGATGCTGACAGCGATGAAACGACTGATCATGATGATGTTGTTCCTCCTCCTCCAAGCTCTCCCCAGCTCAAGACTTGGAACTCTCCTCTTTCTCCCATGTCCGGTCAAGTACTCGTATGATCTTTTTGTTCTAAGAGATATATTATATATATATAATATCCTATGAAAATATCTCATGTCCAGAATTAGAGTAATATGAATAGTATACCTGATCCTTCAACTTTTGTGCAATCTGGTTTGGGGTGTTGGGGTTCACCTGAACTTGGGTGAGAATGAAGGCCTTCTAAAATTTCATCCTGTCAGTGAGATAGGTGATTGAAATCTAGTTTCATGTCATACTGCTCATCACATAGTCTAGAGATGTCATCCAAAATGTGTTATAACTAGGAGGAAAAAGCTGCTCCTTGTTATGATGACTGAAGGGTGGGTTGTTGTCGGGGTGGGTGAGAAGACTGGATGGAACCCTACTTGCTCGATTGGTGGTACTGTTGAGCCTGGTAGTTCTGCTACCTCTGTTGGATCTGGGGTTGGTTGGGACGCATCTTCTCGAGGTATTTATAGAATTAGAAAGACGGGAAGTATGGATAATTCGGCTGATAAAGTCCAGTCTCATGCTTCTATGTCAGGATATTGCTACCCTCATGGAATTTGGAGGAGTATTTGAACCCTGGATGATTTCTCCATCTTGGCATGTAAGCTATAGGGTACTGGCTATAGAATAGCCCATTTACCTCATACAAAGGAGATGAGTCTACCACAACCGTCATAGAAGATGGTGTGCGACTTTGGTTCTAGTATCGGTGACCCGAAGTGTTTTTTGTCCAATTGGTTTGCAGCTCCCCATATGGCTTCTCGTGAACATGATGCTCAAGGTATACTAGGAAAGCAGTGCTGAGGGTTTGGAGACCTAAAGGTTAGCCACCTTCTCTGTTGTATCACTCATCTGTTGAGGATGTTTCTTGAGACTCTCTAGTTCTATCAACTTGTTGCTCCCCTACTTTCTTCTCTATCTGATCAAATTTGGTGAGTTTCTCATAGAATATTCCTAAATCAGGAAATGTGTCTTCTATTAGATTGGTTCTAGCCACCTCTTCGTGCAGACGTGATGGTGGTGGCTTATGAAAGGCATGGGAATCGATCAGTCCATTCGGGATATATTTTAAAATAGTTACCTCCACATGCCACGTTCACTAGGCCTTGCACATCAAGGGTAAGTGCACTAAAGAAACTTTATACTAGCTTGGTCAAGGAAAACTTATTGCTAGCTCATCTCTATAGCATATCCTTTAACCTCTCCCAAGCTTCATGAAATGACTCATCAGATAATTGGATGAAGTTCATGATATGAGACCACATCTGATTAGTCCTTCCTAGTGAGTAGAACTTCTTTAAGAACATGTATTTCAGTGTATCCCATATGGCCACTTTTCTTCCTAGGATTTACAACCAATATTGGGCCTTATCTGTTAAGGCATGTGAGAACGCCCGTAATTAGATATAGACTTGAGTTATCTTAGAATGATTTGAAATCTTGTAGACTAGCTCAAATTCTTGAAGAAAGTAAATGGTTCTTCTGTAGGATTGCCATAAAATTTGGGTAGCAATGAAAAAGGAGACTTTAATTCAAACCTCTCTTCATTCAAAGGAGTCAGATCCAACTATTTATTTAAACAACCCCAGGATTATAACCATCATTCATTGTCTAAACTTGTGCTCCACATTTTGTCCTCCTCTTGCTCGCATATGTTCTATTTTTGCTTGTAGTCTCTAATTTCTCTACTCGGATTCTATCAAACTAGCAAAATCTACTTCAGTACATCATCTCTACCATCATCTTCTCTCTTTGGAGGCATCTCTTCTTTTGTCTTATTCACTGAGATTTAAAAAGGGATTTGTGTAAGTCCTCATGAAAGTATAAGAATATCTAGAAACACAGGGAGAAGGTCAACCTTGGTGTATGAAGAAATAAGAGGATTAGTTTGGGTCTGACCAAATCCTATAATTGATTGATTCGAATTGGATCCAAGAAGAGAGTCATGTTGGTTCTGATAGGGTCCTGAGTTGGATTAATTGTGAACTCGGGAAGACATGAGGTTTGGAGAGTTCAATGAGAAGTTCACAAGGTATGAACAAAGATCTATTCAATCCTCCATTATTATGTCAAGAGATACGAATGTGGGCATGAAATCAAGTCAAGAGTGATGTGGAATGGCATGAAGAGCGCGGCCTTTGAATGCACACAATCCAATACACAAATCAAACCCTAGGTTCACCAACATCCCACAATGAAGGCGGCAAAGATCTGACCGATGATCTTTTCAGTTTTAACTTGGTGATAAAACTGTCTTTACCTCTATTACACATGCATGTTGCCCTAACTCCCAAATGTGATTATATTATTCCTTAATCAAAGGAGTGATCTACCCATGCTGATGGGTCATATCACACCCCTAAAGGAGATAATAGTATGTCACACCCAAAACATCTACTATGGTCAGATACGAGCCCTTGCAGCTCCCAAACCCATGATAGTTTTATCTGGAGACCTAGGATGTAGGTCTAGGGTTTTGATCTCTAACCTTAAGACTATGTCCTTACCCACTCATTGTTTGGAGGAAAGTACCTGCATATAAGGATCAGGCTCTATACCATGTACGATGCAAGAATGAATAGAATGTTTTATACTCTATGAATGCATATTTGAGAAACTACACCTAAGACAAATAGTTCTTTTAGTAGGAAGAATTTGATTTGAATTTGACTAGATAGAACTTTACTAGTGTGTCTCTTCCTAGTGAGATAGTGTTTTCATAGAATTATGAGTGCAAGCAACAAAAGAGTAGCTCTATGAGCCACGATGTAACCCAGTTCTATGGCACACACCACAATTCAACAACTGGGCCCTGACTGCAAGGCTGGGGTCAAGATATGCCCAAAGTTCAATGTCTGATTATGCACGTGAGCTTTCAAATGAAGACCACTGAAAATATACAGTTATTACAATTAATTACAAAATAAATATCTGGAAAAAAATAAAAATCTTAAATACATTCTCTCTAAAATAAAATGCTGTCTTCATACCACCTAAGCGGGCTCGATCCATGGAATGCATGCCCTCAGTCTCCTCGAGTTGCATTTTCTCTGGAAAAGGCGCTCTGAGTCTACTATGTCCCTTACACAAACATAAATATTATATTAGAAAGATACGAAAATATTTAGAAAATGTTGAAAAATAAAAAAGATAAATAGAAAAATATATACAAGAAGAAACCGGGGGTCAGACTACCCAGTTTATGGAAAACCTAGACACTAAATTCTTTATAAAATCCTAAGTCATGCCTCCCCATAAATGTCTCCAGTTGATATCCTCAAAATCCATTAATTAATTTCTTATTTTTTATTGTAGCTTGAAAATCAGGATCAATAAAAAAACTACATGAGAATGTTCAAATATTTAAATGTGGTAATTTCTTTATTTTACTTGAGTAAGCCCCAAGGTCAACTCAAGGAGGCAACTTATTAACTAAAGATAAATTTTAGATGATTTAATGCACACGATTTTTAAAGAATAATTTTTGTGGGTGTTTGAATTTCTTACCAAATTTTATGGATTTTTGAATATAAGATGCAATTAATTTGAAGAAAATATGATGAATGGATTTTTGTAACTTTTTTATTAAGGGATTTAGATGATATGAAAGTAAATAAAAAATGACATGTAAAATTTTTAGAGTGTTTAATCAATGATTAATGAATGTAATGAGAAGAACTAGAAGAAGAAGGCTAACTAATGTGCGGCTAGATAAATCCCCAAGCCCCGTGGTTTGATTAATTTCAGAAAATAGTTGATCAATTAATTTCCTAATTAATCCTAAAGAAAGACCTTATTTTTGTGAGCAATAAAATGAATTCAAAGAACAAATGCGCTCATAAGTAACAACTAAAATACGAAATTTTATTGATACTTAAAAATGTCTCAAGATGAATGATTCAATGTTCTATATGAAAGAGAATTAAATAGGCTTCAAAACAACATAAAGAACGGAAACATTAGTCCATGTATGCTCAATATACGAATGAAATAGTCCAATAACACAAATGAAATAAAAATTACTAGAAATTTTCTCAAAATAGACCTTTCGAGAGCTCTTTTGTAATTCTCAAAAGTCGATTGGCATGCTCTGTAATTATCCCTAGGCGAAGTTGATGAATAGACATTCATCTACCTTTTTCTTCCGTTTTGTCTTTAAATCCCTATCAAAACACCTGTAAATATAGCTAACTTGTACAAATTAGCATTCGTGATTTATATGTAATTAATATATAATACTGTATAAATACATGTATTTAAATACAAAATAAAATATTAAGAAAACAAAAGAAAAATAAATGAGGTATCAAAGATACTAAATGACTCTAAACCTGAGACCAAGTTAAGATTGACTGGGTCGAAAAGGAATAAAATAGGGGGATATAAGGGCCAAATACTGCACATAAAACTCTAATTATTTACTCTATAAAAATCCATTTTTCTATATTTTATTCTTCACATTACTTACCTCAAATAATAAAATTTTTAATATAAAAATTATACAAATTAATATAAAGAAAACAACAAAAACAATTGCCAATAAAAATAATGCACAATGCAACTGGGACATACAGATGAAAAAGCTACAAACCGAACTTTACAGATCAATATCTTCTCCATATAGACTCAAATTTTATGAAACTCACCTCCATTGTACTTTAAATTAAATAATGTATCTAGTGAATATAGTTTTATCTAATGGAGTTAAGATACAAAAGTCAGCTTTCTGGGGTACCATTGTACTGTGTATTTGTATATAATATTCATATATTTATTTACATTTTTAGTCTTCTTATAGTTTTAACTAATTGTATATGTTTTGTAAAATATGTTAAAATTATAATCTCAAAATAAAACCACTAAAAATACATTGAAATAAATAATAGATTAAAATATATATGTATATTATACATGTAATAAACATACATGTAATTATTTATGCTTATAAATAAAATCATAAAAATACAATAAAAATATGTAAATATGTATTTAATAATAATATAAATATATAAAATAATTGAATATAATATTAAGTATTAAAAGTACAAATAAAAATAAAATACTCAAAATACATGTATAAATACCTATATACACACATGTAAATATAACATCTTACAAACTAAGTTGTATAAATAAATAAAAAATGCCATAAATTAGTTTAAAAAAAAGAAATATTTTTCATGCTTTGAACTTTAATTAATAAAATAATTTTTCGTTTATTATTGATTTTACACATATTTTTAATTCCTATTTTTGTCTTCGCTCGGTTGACGTGGACCAATGGCAGACCAGCTTTTGTTCACCGCCTGATCAACTGTCTTGCATCCACCTTTGACCCTGCTAGAAGTCACGAGTACCCCTCTTAATCATTTTTCTACTCTTCTTCCATATCTCATTACCCCTCGAGCAGATAACCAATCTAAAGCTCCCATATCCCACTTCCTCGCCCATCTTCTAGCTTCCACCAACACTTCTCCATCTTCAAGCCATCTCCATACCAAAGTCGTCTCTTCCTTTTATTTATAAAAAACACAACCACCTCCTTTTTGCTTTTGATCCATCTTCTTTTATTGTAACCCCAAAGGGACCCCTCTATGGTTGAGACCTTGGTGACAGCAAGAGCTCCCCGTCCCTATCGTCGAGGATAAGCTGGAGGAACTATGTGATCTAGCCATCGTCGGAGCACCACTCATGTGAGGTTCTCTGCTCTAGGTAACCCCTATTGAGATTCTTTCTTTGGGTTTTTAGTTGTATTTTAATTCCTTAGATTAGTCATAAGTTAGCTTAGTTTAGTTTCATGTTAGTTAGCTTTAATTTGATAAACCGAAGTTCATCGAAGCACTAGGCTCCAGCCATTGTTCCACATACCACATCTTGTTTTCGACCCTTCTGATCACCTTATCATCATCCTCGTCACTTCTCCATGTGTACCCCTAGACCTAAAAACGTGATTCTCTCTGAATAGGTAATTCAAGCTTGTACCTTCATCATTCACTGGAACTCTCTGCCCACCTCATCCCCTTCCATTCAACTTAAATTTTTGGACCAAGGAGATAGCACTCGAGCCAGTGTCCCTTCTTGTGCAGAAAGTAACTCGTGAAGAGACACCTGGAGCTTGATCTGATCGCATAACTTGAAGCCATAGGTACTACTAAAGAATTTGATCTCCAAGCCTCCTTTAACGGGGCTCGAAGCTTCTGGAGTAGCTCTGCAGGTGCTCAGGGCTTCCAATAAGCCTTGGAGCTAGTCAACTGAAGGATATGATGAGATCCTTAAGTGCATCACGGAAGCGTGAGGATTGCATCGTATGCGATCGGGAGCTACTAGTCACACTAGTTGCTCGAGGCAGCGGAATTCAAAAATTTTTCATGCGATGAAACCACATGATCCAAGAGCACTTCTCGGATCGTTTCATCTAAACCACAAACAAATATTAGGGTTACCTATTCATAACACGGATTTTCCACGAGGGTCACCATGAATAATATAAAAAGTGTCGCTGAGGCGACCGCTCACAGAAGACCGGTGTTAATCAGCAATTAACCCACAATGAAAGAATAAAATAATTAAGCTCAAAAAGAAATGTGAATTAATCTTTATTACTCTACCATAAAATGTATAGGGAACAAGCATGTAGAGGTCGAACCACAGAGAGAAATACAAAATGCAATAGCCTACATGTATCTATCACAGAGTCATCCATGTGTGAAGCCTATTTGTGTGGGTTTTTGAATTTTATAATTTTTTTGTATTTTATTTTATATTATATTTTTTTATTTTATTATTTTTTATTATAAATTTTTATAATATAATTAGGTAATATATATAATATAAATATATAAATATATGTGTACCCATAGAGGGTTAGTATATAGCTTATAATACATACCATATATATATATGTATATATAAGTATAATAATTTTTTTTATATATCTTAGGATTAATAAATAGATATATAAATACATATAAGTAGTTAGATATATATACATATACATTTTTTTCTTCTTTTTTTAGGGAATACATATATATATATATAAAGGGCTACTATAATATTTATAAAAATATACAAAAATAGTCAAAAATTCAGGAATAAAGTCTTTTTGGGATTTTCATGATTTTTTGTTGTTTCTGTGATTTTTGGGCATTTATCATAACATTTTTAGTATTTTTTAATATCAAAATAAGAGAAAACAGTGGAATAGGATCTGGCTGTAAGAAAAATAGGCATTAAAAATAGCAAACAGCCTCAAAAAGTTTCCACACTATTTTTCTAATAAAGATAATAAAATATAGCATAAATAGGGACTGGGTTCATATTTTTCGGATTTTTCTTTGATTTTATGCATTTTTTTTGAAATTTTTGGGTATTTTTGAATTTTTAAGGTTTTTCTTTTGAGATTTTTAGGGATTTTTGGACTGACACTGAAATATGTTAAAATACACCGTAACTAATTTTTTTGGGATTTTTCGAGGTGTTTCAATATTTTTTTGGCATTTTATAAGCTAGATAGTAAATAAAATGCATGTTTTTTATTTTTAATAAATGCATAAATGCAATAAAATTGAAAACTAAAATCATGGCGTGCAAGAACAACCAAACAGGAGCTTATGTCTATTTTTGCAAAATTTTTCGAAGAAAGATGAAGCACAAAATAAATAGACAAAGCATTAAAAAATAAATGGCCTGGCAGGGGTGTTTTTGCAAATAAAATAATTGATAGGGGCATACATGCAAAAATCACAATAAAAATGAACGTTAACTTTTATTTTCAGGACCATTTTACAATTACAAAAACCCGGCGAGGTTTAAATGCAAATATCATGCGCCTCACGTGGGTGATGCACGTGAGGCGCGGATGGACTAAAATGCAAATCTAAAAACATCAGGGGGCCTTCAGCAAATTATACAACTTATTTACAGCGTAGCCTTTTATTTTTAGGATTAAACTATAAATACAAAAAGCGGGGGATGTGTATGAAATTTACCCCCATAAGGCGCTTCATCCTGCGGCACTGGATGCGCCACTTATCCACGTGTCGAGTATCGGACGGTCGACGCCGATTCGCCGATGAAGGGTGCGGATTAGAAGCTCCTGGCTGATCTGACGGTTGGGGCATATCTTTATCGGACGGCTCCTGTTGGATCTGGGACGAGCCTCCTGATCCGACGGTGCTGGAGCTCCCTGGAAGAATAGGGAAGGAGCTCGCACCTGGCGAGCTTCGATCGAGAAGCTTGGGCTCCTCCGGGGCTCTCCGGCGCATCTGAGGTGGTCTGCGCGTAGCTGGAAGCATCCTGCGTCGACTGATGGGTCCATCATGGCTCCTGGAGGTCCGAGTCGTTCGGACGAGGTCGATGAAGCACAGGACCTCCAGGAACCTCTTCCTGGTTCGATGCGAGCCCAGATGGGCTCCATTCCGCGTTGTACCTGCACAGGAAGAACCGGGGGAGAGAGGGCTACCTCCTCGACCTGGGATTTTGAAGCTTCGCTGCAAAATGGAGTGGGGCGGAGGGGCTCCGACGAACGGCGGAGGTGGAGCCCCGATTCGCCAAGACCAGGGGTCCTGGGTTGGTCCAACGTGATGAAACGATGGAGAAAGTGATGGGGATCGAGATGGGGTGCTCGTGGCGGTCGGAAACAGTTGGTTTCACAATGAAGAAGTCACCGGAGCGGAGCTCCGGCGAACTTCGAATTCGGAATTTTACGCTACAGGGATTAACTAAAACCTAATCTGACAACTGGAATTAAAAGCTAGCATTAAAACCTAACTAAAACGCATAAAAGGACAGCTCTTATACCTGGGGGCCACCAGGGAGCAGGGCGGACGCCGGAGCTCTGCCGCGACAAAATTCTCTGTCCTCCGGCCGAGTCGAGGCGCTGGGTCACTCCTCCTGTCACGAGGAACGGTCCAGGAACAAGATCAAGGCTTTAGGTTAAAATGAAATTGGCCAAATTCAAGGAAGGAGGCGGAGCTACTTATTTATAAACATTGGCGAGTAGCCTTATTGATCGGTGATTATTGATTAATCCAATGAGCATCTGATCGATCCAAGTTATTGGCGGGCATCATGGATAATCAGAGAACAATTCTTGTGAAGGAAGCGAGCTCGATCGATGGACGGGATGGCCGTAAAAAATGGAGGAAATCGGGGGAGTTGACAGTTCAGAAGCGCCAGAGCAGGGATGGGACAGTTGACCAGGGGGTCAACGAAGGTCGGCGCCTCATTGGTCCACGTCAGCTGCTAAAGGACAAAACAGAAAATTTTAGCCTAAATTGATTTATTTACCATAGTAAATGATTTTATTCGAATTTTCTCAAAACATAAAAAATGTGTATTTTTCATGTAGTATTTAATTGTGATTTTTATTGAATTTTTCGAAGTGTTTTATTATGGTTTTAATTTGATAATGTGTATATGTATGTATTTATATGTATTTTTGTATATTTTATTTTTAATTTGTTTATTTTCTTTTATTATTTTATTGGCTTATTTTATAAATTTATAATTTATTTTTGTGAGTATAAAGGTATTTTTATTTAATTTTTAGGTGTTTATTTACATTTTTAAATAAATAGGTATATGCATATGTAAGTATACTTATAGGTATTTTACCTATGTATTTTGTATACTTAATTTATTTAGTGTATTTTATTGATTTTTATTTTGGATTTACATTTTTAATGAGTTATGTATAATGTATACATTATTATAAAAATATAAAAGAATAAAAGAACCAAGGAATAAAATCCTTTTTCTTTATATAAAGATATATAGTATAGGTATTTTGTCTATGAATTTTGTAGACTTATTTTATTTTACAAACTCTTTTTGGTTTTCTTTTATTTTTAATATGCACATGCATTATAAACATTATTTACAAGTTTCTAAAAATATAAATTTGTTGCAATAATGAATAATGAATAAATGTAATAATTTATTCAGGTATTATGTACAAGGAGGGCCAAAAACCTAACTTTTGCACATGGACTCCAAAAATTATGAAACCAATTTTATTAAATAGTTCATGGAAAGCTATATACAATTAAAGGTGAGTTTGAGTGATTTGGAGTTTTTATTTGCAAGATATGGGTCTGTGAAGTTGAGATTTTGGCTTTTTATTTTGTGTATAGACTGTGCACTGAGTATTATTTTTACACAAACTCAACTTTGTAATTTTATTTACATTATTATCTACAACTTTTATGAACAAAGTTTCTTTATTTGATGAATAAATAATTATGTACAAAATAGGTGTCAAAATGCATAAATAAATGAGGTATTTATTGTATACTGGCCCTTATCTCCCCCTACTTTATTCCTTGTCGACCAATACCATGCTGGCCTTGGTCTCGGGGTTTGGGTCATAAAATATCTTTAATATTTTATTCCTTTTTCTTTTCTTCTCTTTATTCTATAATTTTGGCATTAAAAACCTTATTTAATGTGTAGTTAATACAATGATTTATGAATGCTATTATGTACAATTTGATGTTATTTCCATGCATTTGCTGGGGTTTTTTAGGCCAAAATGATAGAATAAAGGTGATGAAATGGAGATTCATCACCCCCCTATACTTGCCTTTTCTAGTCCCTAGCAAACACTTATGCAATAAGTACAAAAAGAATAAAGAAAAGAAAAAGGAGAATGAAAGAAAGATAGAGTGAATAGGGGTGCTTTCAGTGCAATGCATGTCTTTACAAAATCTGAATTTGGAGCTCATGTCAGACCTTAGGTGTAGATGTGTGTGGAACCTAGTCAGGAACCAGCTCTAAAATACAACAGCCTTCGATAGTCACAGAACTCGGTTCAACCCACCTCAATAGCCTGGTCAGAACCAGTCTACATCATACGCAAACCCTTATAACTATGAAGCTGACTTGTACAGTGTAAGTGGTAGTGGCTCTCCCCAACTGAAATGACAAAGGAACTGACTTCTCCAGAATGACAACCCAATGATTCCCCAATCCAATAGCTCTTTCCTCGAGGAGCAGGATATTCTCTTCTAAGTTCAAGTGGCAACCAGCTCAAGAGGAGGGGGTGAAGAAAAGAATGGACGGTAGCCAGTGTAGCTACCTATCCTGGGATGCAAGACCAGTATAGTCAAGTCATCCAGCTGCAGGCTCACATATTTGACTTTGGAACTCAAGCTTGCTTATTGACTTTGTACATACTTTGCAGGCATTTTATTCTTGTATAGGCCTGACCATTTTTTTGTTTTTTTTAACATACTATTCACAGCAGCATTTACATAAGGAGTTTTTCCTCTTGAGCTAGTAGACTATCCCTCTTTTGAAGCTTTATCGCAACCCACAATCTCTTGTCTTTAGACCTCATGGCTATTGGACCAGGTTGGGGTGCACTTCCCTCCCTAGACGAGGAAGAATGTTTCCACCCATGTGCGTCTCAGGCTGGCAAATCCAACCCCCTCACCACTCCAACTGAGTTGAGCCAAGTGAAAGGTGCAAGTGTCCAAGTTAGGTCACGGTCGGCAAGAGTCGTACATGTGTCTCGAAAAGTTCTAGTTAGTCCACTGAGGTGACTTGAACCCAGCCCTGATTTCTCAAAGAATTAAGTCTGCATAGACCTGAAGTACCTTAAACCTAGTTCCCGTAAGGTTCCAGTGCAGTTAGGTGCGGTAAGGTCTAACCGAGCTCCAATTTGAGACTTTATTAGACTGATTCAATCATCAAGCTCACTCAAAAAGAATATGAATGGTATGCTTATGCTATGCACAATGAATGATGCAATTTTTTCACAAAGAATTTAAAAGAATCAAAGAATCTTTTTACACAAAGAAATTTTTGCAAATAAAAACTTTATACATACAAAAAGTACATACAATTATTTACACGGGCGTACCGCTTTATTTACATACTGTATGGATTTTCAAAGACTTTACAGGTTTTATTGGCGTACCGAAAGAATTTTATGCATTTTATTTTTTATTTACAATTCTCTGTATCAATGCTCTTTATGCTTCAGCTCTAGTTTTGAAAATAATTTTTGCAAACTATAGGACACGATAATTTTTGCAATCATTTACACACATTTGAAAACTATTTTTGCAAAGGTTTTTCACACTATATATATACAATTTTCACAATAGTTTTGACAAGCATTTTTCAAAATATTTGCACATAGGTTTTTCAAATCCTTTCTTTCACACAAAGTAAAATTTTGCAATTCACACAGTTTCACACAAGTTGAAATATTTCACAGCAAATTTTTCAAAACAGGTCACACTAGTTTTCCTATCATACTGTATATGTATCTGATTTATTAATCAGTATGTATAAAAGAAGAGAAACTGTATTTGATGTATAATATGGTTTCTATCATTTTTATTTGTGATTATTCCTTATTTACAAATGAGAGATTTTTGTGTAGACTCCTCAGACTTATTCAAGAATCATTTTTCACAAGAGTTTTGAAAGCTCTAGTCCAACATAATTTTTGCAAACATGTACACGTATTTGAAAATGATTTCACAAAGGTTTTACACAGCATAGATAGGTTTTTCAAAGCAATTTTGACAATCAAGTTTTTACAATCAATTGCACACTGATTTTCACACATTTTGATTTCACGCAAAGAAAATAAATTTTACACACAAAACTTATTTTTCAAAAGTTGAATACTTGTACACACTATTTTCAAACAATTTTCACAAGGTTTTTCAAAGAAGCTTTCTTTCACAAAACCTTTTTCCTGACTTAGTAATCAGTATAAGTACAAAGAGCCTGAGAAGCTCACAATCATCTTTTATTATTATAGAGCTACTTTTTACATTTTAATTTATATTGGGATTATATATTTTATTTTTCAGTATGAGTTATGGCTTATAGTATATACATGGTATATACGACCCCCCTATACTTAGCTTGAGCTATGTCATCATAGATCGAAGAGAAAAGCAGAGACATAACTCGTACTGAGTATAGACAAGTCTAAAGAATTAATATGAATTGAAATGAATGAATGAATGAGAGGTTGATCGTCCCCCCATACTTAGGATCAAGTAATCCGAAGTATAGCAGACTGTACAAAAAGCAGGGAGGGTCAAGGGTGGGAATACACAGATCGTACTCAGATTGTCTCCCCCTATACTTAGGGTAAGATACTCCTAAGTATAGACAAGAAGAGGAGACAATGGAGAGGATCGGAAAGAAATGAAAAACTCGGGGTGCACATCCCCCCTATACTTAGGACCAAGTATGTCCTAAGTATAGAAAACTGTCTACAAGGGTGGCACCTTTTAGATACACAGGGAAAATAAAAAAGGAAAAGAAGAAAAGAAGAAAAACAAAGAAGAAAATCAGATAAATAGTTCTTGGATCGCATAGTCTGAATCTTTTGATGCCGCAGGTGCTGAGGAGATGTCATCATGGTGCATGAGCTGAACGGAGTCAACAACGGCCAGGAATGTATCTGGTTTGAGGTACGGCTTCAGGAGTTGACCGTTGACGACGAATGGCTGTGCGTCAGGAGACAGTTCTGATATAGCAATGCTTCCATTGTCACGCACTTCACAAACTCGAAAGGGCCATGTCCACTTACTCTTTAATTTGCCTAGAAATATCCGCAACTTTGCATCAAATAACCACACTTTCTGTCCAACGGCAAAGGTCTTTCGTCTGATGTGCCGGTCGTGCCAGCGTTTCACTTTCTCCTTGTACATCAAGGTGTTATCGTATGCATAGTCTCGGAATTCCAAGAGCCTGTTCAGATCATCTTTTCTCTTCTGACCACTTCTGCGTGAGTCCAAATTATAACTGTTGATTGCCCATAAAGACTTGTGAATTAATTCCACGGGCAGATGGCACGGCTTTCCATATACAAGACGATAGGGAGACATGCCCAAGGGAGACTTGTAGGCTGTTCGGTAAGCCCATAGGACCGAGTCCAAGAGTTGAGACCAGTCATTTCTTTTTGGCCTAACAAGTTTCTGCAGGATAGTCTTGATTTCTCTGTTTGATAGCTCTGCCATGTCATTGGTCTAAGGATGATAAGGAGATGCGACACGATGGTCGATGTCGTACTCCTTCGTTAACTTCTTGACCTCTTTTTTAATGAAGTGGCTACCCCCATCTGAGATGAGGATTTTCGGTATCTCGAACCGCGAAATGATGTTCTTCTTCAGAAACTGGCATACTGTTCGGCTGTCAGCGGCTCGAGCGGGGATAGCTTCCACCCAACGACTCACGTAGTCGACGGCAAGAAGGATGTGCTCAAAACCTTGACTGTTAGGGAAAGGTCCCATGAAGTCAATGCCCCGTGCATCGAAAACGTCTGCTATCTGAATGATTTTCATGGGCATTGAATCTTTGGCAGTAAGTGTACCTTCCATTCTCTGACAGTCAGTACATCGCTTAACAAAGTCAGCTGCATCCTTGAATAAAGTGGGCCACCAGAAGCCACACTGAAGTACTTTGGCTGCCGTCCGATCTCCAGAGTGGTGTCCACCAGATTCGAGCGAGTGACAATGCTCGAGGACACTAAATTGCTCCGTCTGAGGAATGCACCTGTGCCAAATGCAATCCGCTCTTTCCCTGAATAGAAGAGGATCCTCCCATTGGTAGAATCAGATGGTCGACATGAATTTATTCTTTTGGTTCTTCGTCCAATCCGAAGGTATCACCCTAGAGGCGAGGTAATTGACTATATCAGCATACCAAGGCAGAGAATCCACTGCTAAGATGGCTTCGTCAGGGAAGGTTTCTGTGATAGGTGCATTGCTCAGAGGAGGTTCATGCTGCTCTATTCTGGAGAGATGATCTGCTACCACATTCTGAACTCCAGGCTTGTCCTTTATTTCCAAATCGAATTCCTGGAGGAGAAGGATCCAACGAATCAGTCTTGGCTTGGTATCCTTCTTCTGCTGTAGGTAATGGATAGCAGAGTGGTATGTAAAGATGGTGACTTTTGATCCCAACAAATAGGATCTGAACTTCTCTAAGGCGAAAACCACAGCCAGCAATTCTTTTTCTGTCACTGTATAATTTCTCTGTGCTTCGTCTAATGTTTTGCTGGCATAGTGAATGGCATAGGGCGCTTTATCTTTTCTCTGCCCAAGTACAACTCCGACTGCAAAGTCTGATGCATCGGTCATTATCTCAAAGGGAAGAGTCCAGTCGGGAAGCTGTAAGATTGGAGCCTGAGTGATAAGCTCCTTCAACTGATTGAAAGCAAGGAGAACTGGTTGATCAACAATGAACTATGTTTCCTTGAATAAAAGTTCTGTCAAAGGTCGGGCAATGCGGCTGAAATCCTTGATAAATCGTCTATAAAACCCACATGCCCCAGGAATGACCTCACATTCTTCACGGACTGAGGTGGCTGGAGATTTGAAATGACATCCACCTTTGCCGGGTCGACTTCCATGCCACGTTTGGAAACGACGTGGCCCAGCACAATACCTTCTGTGACCATAAAGTGGCTCTTTTCCCATGAAAGTACTAGATTGACTTCCCAGCACTTCTGAAGCACTCTGTCTCGGTGCTGAAGACAAGAATCGAAACTATCACCATAGACAGAGAAATCGTCCATGAACACTTCGAGAAAACTGCCGACCATCTCAGCGAAGACTGCTAACATGCATATTTGGAAGGTTGCAGGTGCATTGCACAAACCAAAGGGCATTCTCTTGAAGGCATAGGTGCCGAACGGGCAAGTGAAGGTAGTCTTCTCTTGGTCTTTAGGGGCGATTTCCACTTGGTTGTACCCGGAGTACCCATCCAGAAAGCAGAAGAACTCATTTCCTGCTAGTCTTTCCAGAACTTGATCAATAAATGGCAAGGGGAAGTGGTCCTTCTTGGTTGCTGCATTGAGACGGTGGTAGTCGACACACACCCGCCAGGAGGTTGGTACCCGAGTAGAAATTTCCTCTCCTTTATCATTTGTAACCACGGTAAGCCCGGATTTCTTTGGCACTACATGCAGTGGGCTTACCCATTTCGAGTCGGAGATGGGATAGATGAAGCCTGCATCACACCATTTCCTAATTTCTTTCATGACGATGTCCCGAAGGTTAGGGTTCAGCCTTCTCTGAAATTCACAGGACGGCTTGGCATCTTCTTCCAAATAGATATGGTGTGAACACAAAGCTGGATTTATCCCTCGGAGGTCTGATATGCTCCAACCAAGTGCGTTGCGGTTCTTTTCTAGAACCTCGAGAAGACGAGATTCCTGATCCGGATTCAACCTGCTGCTGATGATGACCGGATACATTTGTTCTTCACCCGCAAGGAAAGCATACTTCAGGCTTGCAGGAAGTGGCTTGAGTTCTGGTTTTGATCTGTCCACTTTATCTGTCACTTCTGATACCATGCTGGTGGTGGGATGTAATTCCTTGTGATACTTTCCATCCTCATCATCCTGTTGAGATCCCGGTGATGCACCGAACGGTTCTGCGCTAAGCTGATCATGTTCGGTCTGGAGTGAATGCTCAAGAAGATGCTCCTGCATCTGAGAATCTGTCTCCCAAGAATCGTCGGAGCATATGCTGACTGCGCTTTCCAAGTCCTCCTCAAGAGTGAGGATTTCTCGGGTCCATGAATCATCCAATGATAAAGCTGAGTCTCTGATCTCTGCAATAAAATCACAATCTGCCTCTGATGTTGCCTGGCTCTCATCAGTTGTGGCATTCTGCTCTTTGTTCATGTTTATCGTGATTTGCTGGGTGTTCGAGATGAAAGTGATCTTCCCAGACCCGTAATCAACCACGACACCTGAAGTACGAAGGAATGGTCTGCCAAGGATGATAGGGGTCTGGAGCAGGGGTGCAGGCGAGTCCATATCAAGGACTACAAAGTCAGCTGGGAATTTCATTTCCTGCACCTTAACAACCACATCTTCCAAAAGACCTCGGGGACGCTTGACGGATCGGTCAGTGAACTGAAGGATCATGTGTGTCTGCTTGAGCAGTCCCAGCCCGAATTCTTGCATTATGGACGAGGGCAGAAGGTTGATGGAAGATCCACTATCCAAGAGAGTGCGCTCGAAGACCTGGTCAAAAATCTCACAACTGATCAGAGGTGCTCCGGTGTCTTGCTTCTTCTGGGGGAGATTGCTGATAGCCGCTACCATGGACAAGGTGAGGACATGCCTCTCTACTTGCTGGCGTCTGTTTTCTTGCGCTGAGCGACGCCTGTTAGTACATGCCTCTTTCAGTCCTTTCTTTACGGCTGGCATGTATTCCACGGCCTTCAACAAGGGAATTTCAACAGTCAATTTATCCAAAATATCCACAACACCTGGATCAGACAATGCCTTTTTTTCGTTTCGCAATTTTTTTGGATTTTTGTACTGCATGAGGAAAATGAATATGTACACTACTAGCAGGAAAATCAGAGTTCTTATTTACATCAAAATCATCGCCCACAGAATGTTGTACATCCGAACTACAAAAAGGAGTACAAGCTGGATCTTGGCATGCTGGTGTTGTTGGGCGATCAAAAAGGGTAGCGTCTGCTCCATCGGCTGGCGAGGGATCGGATGTTGCTGGCGGCTCCTCCAATGCTAGCGCATCTTCGCTTCTGCTACGAGCTTCTTTTTGGTGTTTTTGTTTTTGCTGATTTTTTTGTATTTTCTGCTGAGGTTGCTGCTGACATGGCACGACGGCTAGACTGGATTCTCCTTCTTCTTCCTCCTCACCCGCCCCTGGAGCTGGCACGACTGATGCGGAAGATGACGATCCACCTGTTTCTTTATTCCCCACTTTTGCTAGCAGACGGAGGCAAGGCCCTACCGCTCCTGAGAGTAACAACATTAGAATAAGCAGTAATATCATTACCAGACATGGACAGGACATCACACTCTACCTGCTCTTTCTTTTTGAAGTTATTGGGGTTGGCTTCGACCTGCGCCGGAATGGTAGTTCTGGTGGCGGTCAGGTCGTCAAGCCTCTTTGTCATATCCGCTAGCCCTTTGATGAGTTGGGCCAGACAGTCCATGGTGGGGTTTGCAGGGGGCACTTCAGAAGATTCAGTGTGCAGACCACGCTGCTGTTGGGTAGATGGGTGGGGAGGCTGTTGCTGGTGGTGTTGCTGCGGTGGAGCAGGAAGTTGAAGTTGTTGGTATGACGGAGGAGGATACTGCTGGTATTGTTGAGAGGGGGCAGCTGCGTACTGGTGATACGGCTGTGGGTGGCGGTACTGCGGCTGCCGGTGGTAAGGAAAATTATGCCTCCATTGATGTGCAAACTGGGGAGGCTGCTGGTGCTGTTGGTGAGGCTGAGAGACTTGCCCAAAACGACCACCCTGAGGTTGATGGTACTGCCGAGTGGCGAATGGCTGACCCTGGGGTTGTCCCTGAGGACGGGCCAGCTGTGCATCATTAGTCCATTCCCCATTCACTTCTTGAATCAGGGGTGGTGGAGGGAAGACTGGATTAGGTACAGAAAGAAACTCTGGTTGGTACACGACCATCTGTTGCTGCGGCGGGCCCTGGTCGGGTGCCTGCACGTAGTACACGTGCTGGACTGCCGGTGGCTGCTGGCTCGGCTGAGGCTGATGCTGCGGTTGCTGCTCGTCCTTCTTCTCAGCGGGAGCGTCCGATGGTGTAGCCGACTGGACAGAGTTGATAGTGCCGACCAACAGTTCAAGGTACTTGTTGATCTGATCTAGCTTGTCCAAGTTCTGGGTCCTCTTCTCGATCACAGCGAGTTTCTCGAGGTCCTGTGATCGCTTATCAATGATATCTACCTTAGAGAGATGGCCCCCAATGATGCTGAGGTTGGAGCTCTCATCTCTCTCTGCTTCCTTGGATGCAGCCATGTGCACTTGCTTCTGGAGGATCTGGGGTTGCTTCTGATATGCTTTGGATGAAGAGAGGGCGGCCTCTCCTTCGGCCATTTCTTCAAAGATCTGCCAAACTACATCTTCATCCTTGTTAAAATGTGAGCCCCCACATGCTGCGTCCACGAGCCGTTGGCTTTCAATGTTCAGTCCCGCAAAGAAATGCTGGACCAAGCTGGTCTTAGGGATCTCATGGTGGGGACACTTCTCCTGCAGGTCAGTAAATCTCTCCCAAGCTTCATGTATCGACTCGTGGGATCCTTGGGAGAAATTACTGATTCGGGCTCGCATCTGGTTGAGCCGACCTAGAGGGTAATACTTGTGCAGGAAGGCGGACTTCAACTCCTCCCAGGTCGTCATGACCTTTCCCAAATGATTGACCCAATAAAGGGCCTTGTCATGTAGGCTGAATGGGAATGCCATCATCTTGACAATGTCCAGAGGGACATTGGGATAGTGAGTAGTGCGGCAGATGCGGGAAAATTGCTGCAGGTGAATGTACGGTTCCTCGCTTGTGTTTCCATGAAAGGCAGGGAGAAGGGCGATAAACTGGGGCTTCAGCTCAAAGTGAGCGTGTACCGGTGGAATGAGAATCCACTCGGTCATCTGGCTGTCTCCCAGATTGTATGTTTCTTTAAGTGTTGGCTTTGGTGGTGGGGGAAATTCTACATCGTCATCGGCACCACCACCTCCACCTCCACCTCCTCCTCCCCTGCCTCCTCTGCCTCTGCCTCCTCCTCCATCGTCACGGTTCATCATATCATTCAACATGTCCTGGAAAGTTGTCTGTGTGAGGGCCTGCTCGGTCAGCTGCTGTTGTATGGCCTGGATAGATGCCAGTAGTTGTGAATTGACTTGGTTCTGATCTGGCACATGTCCCTCTGGTTGGGGTGGCTGCTGACCCTTGCCCTTCCCTCCTGGAGCCATGTCAGGGTCTGAATCGGACGAGATGAACTCCGGAGTAGTCTCCAGGGCTCGCACTATCTTCTATCTGCATAACGAGATGGTCCGAATCAGATCACTTGCAATTAATGTTCAGATGTCGTGATGAAGCTGGAGTTCAGGTCAACCCCAGCATGTTGTGAATGGAAAAGGATGTAGACTGTAATCGACTTCCATTCACAACGGCGGAAGTGGGACAAAAGTGATCCCAGTTTATTGGGTGGCCAAGAGAAAGGTAGAAAACGAGGAGTCTGGAGATCGATCCGCAAAGTCCGGATCGGGTTCTCGGGAATCGCCTCGAACTTATTGGCAGAGTTGAGTCCACGGAATCGATGTAGGTGTCGGCATGGTCCTGACGGAAACCATCCATGGATCAACTTCGTGAAGCACAAGAGTAGATTGGATGTTGGATGAAAGATTCGATGGTCAACGAGGAATAAAAGGAGTGTAAAACAGTAGAGAGGCTCGGTTGAGCGGGGTGGTCAAAGGGAGAAATAACAAAATGTGCGCAAATGCGCGGGACTTGATCTTTGAACCTTAATCTAGATCCATACAAACACAATACAAAATCGGGTTCACCAACTCATGCCATGTGAAGCCGTGAAAGCTCGGCTATTTATTATCTTTTCATTTTTAGAGTTGTGATTTTCAGGCATATCTTATAGCAAGTCCTTAGTACGCTACCCTATAGGAGAGAGAGTACTACCGGAAGAGTATCCCATACTTGTCCTCTTCCTGTGTAACCTGTAGTCTGTACTTTTTGGAGTCCTTGTAACCCTTCCTGGATCTCTACTCAGCCAAAGAAAAGAGAGAGGAAGCCGATAGGCGAAACCAATACTTCGGTTCTCGCTCGCAACGGAATCACCCGTGAGCGTGTAAGAACCTACTCGGACGTAGGACGATGAGACAGACACCCCCGTGAAGGCGTGGCCTATGCTCAATATTTCGGACAGGGTCGATGCTCTCACAACAGAGAGTCACCATTGGTGACCAAGTCCTACTCGCCTACGTACGATAGAAGCGCCATTACTTCAGAAATCCAGGCGATACACAAGGCAGTTGCAGACTGGGTTTTGGGATTTAATCCTTAGGGGTCGCACTCGCTCAAGGGAGTAGGGTTTTGGTCCCCCTCCAAGGTACTTGAAAACAATGAGGGCTTTATGAACCCGGTACAATGATAGTCCATTACAGATTTTAATTAAGGTCAAAGTTTATTTAGCAGTCCCCTTGTTTTATTTTTGGGTTTTCACTTTTTTTGAGTCTGTTTCATACCAGCGCCTAACGTTTTTGTAGATTTTCATTTAAGTCCTAGGTGCTCAAAATCTGAGGGAGATAGCGGAAAAGCCGTGCAAGTGGTTCCATGATGGAAATCTCACCATTGAATCGAATGATGCATGCTGAGTTAGAAGACTTACAGTGCATCCCAGCTCTCTCCATGCGGTATGCAAAACAGAATTTTTAAACCTATCTACATGTCGGTATGCAAGGCACAAAATCGCCCTAAATATTAGCTGCTATTAGCATGAAGAACCATAAGTCGCTCATTCATCTCTAGCCCAAAGGGTCCAATCTTGGCTCACCCCTCCTCTGCTCAACACAATTGAGGGTAGGAGAAAGCGCTTTACAGGGTTCGCTGCGGCACAAGGGCTAAGAGATAAATGAACGGCTTTTTTAACTTTGACTAGATCCAAATGAAGTAGACTATAGGAACATGCATTCTTATTAATGTGTGGACCTAGTTACCGAGTCAAGCAACCTACATCTAGGGGCTCCAAGCACACAAAACAAATGAAAATAAAGGCGGAAAGCTCAAAACTTCGGAAAACAAATAAAAGAAGGCGATCAAAACTCGAAAAGTCGCGATGAGACCCCCAGGTGAACAATCACCCGGGCACTGGACCTCATTGTGAAGAGTAGAGTCCTGTTTAATTACATGCCAAAAATGTCTCTCTCTCACCATAAATTACAAAAATAATCCTAAGTGTTCTAGCTCTAACTAATGCCCATCTCTTTGCTTCCTTGGTGCTCTCTCCAGATGGTCATGAGAAGAAGACCATCCTCCTCCAAGCTTGTAGAGAACCACATGTATCTACCATAAAATGTATAGGGAACAAGCATGTAGAGGTCGAACCACAGAGAGCAATACAAAATGCAATAGCCTACATGTATCTATCACAGAGTCATCCATGTGTGAAGCCTATTTGTGTGGGTTTTTGAATTTTATAATTTTTTTTGTATTTTATTTTATATTATATTTTTATATTTTTATATTTTTTATTATAAATTTTTATAATATAATTAGGTAATATATATATAATATAAATATATAAATATATGTGTACCCATAGAGGGTTAGTATATAGCTTATAATACATACCATATATATATATGTATATATAAGTATAATAAATTTATATATATATATATATATATATATCTTAGGATTAATAAATAGATATATAAATACATATAAGTAGTCAGATATATATACATACATATACATTTTTTTCTTTTTTTTAGGGAATACATATATATATAAAGGGCTACTATAATATTTATAAAAATATACAAAAATAGTCAAAAATTCAGGAATAAAGTCTTTTTGGGATTTTCATGATTTTTTGTTGTTTTTGTGATTTTTGGGCATTTTTCAAAACATTTTTAGTATTTTTAAATAGCAAAATAAGAGCAAACAGTGGAATAGGATCTAGCTGTAAGAAAAATAGGCATTAAAAATAGCAAACAGCCTCAAAAAGTTTCCACACTATTTTTGTAATAAAGATAATAAAATATAGCATAAATAGGGACTGGGTTCATATTTTTCTGATTTTTCTTGGATTTTATGCATTTTTTTTTAAATTTTTGGGTATTTTTGAATTTTTAAGGTTTTCCTTTTGAGATTTTTAGGGATTTTTGGACTGACACTGAAATAGGTTAAAATACACCATAACTAATTTTTTTGGGATTTTTCGAGGTGTTTCAATATTTTTTTGGTATTTTATAAGCTAGATAGTAAATAAAATGCATGTTTTTGATTTTTAATAAATGCAAAAATGCAATAAAATTGAAAACTAAAATAATGGCGTGCAAGAACAACCAAACAGGAGCTTATGTCTATTTTTGCAAAATTTTTCGAAGAAAGATGAAGCACAAAATAAATAGACAAAGCATTCAAAAATAAATGGCCTAGCAGGGGTGTTTTTGCAAATATAATATATGACAGGGTCATACATGCAAAAATTACAATAAAAATAAATTTTAACTTTAATTTTCAGGACCATTTTACAATTACAAAAACCCGGCGGGGTTTAAATGCAAATATCACGTGCCTCACGTGGGTGCTGCACGTGAGGCGCGGAGGGACTAAAATGCAAATCTAAAAACATCAGGGGGCCTTCAGCAAATTATACAACTTATTTACAACGTAGCCTTTTATTTTTAGGATTAAACTATAAATACAAAAAGCGGGGGGATGTGTATGAAATTTACCCCCACAAGGCGCTTCATCCTGCGTCGCTGGATGCGCCACTTATCCACGTGTCGAGCATCAGACGGTCGACGTCGATTCGCCGATGAAGGGTGCGGATTAGAAGCTCCTGGCTGATCTGACGGTTGGGACATATATTCATCGGACGACTCCTGTTGGATCTGGGACGAGCCTCCTGATCCGACGGCGCTGGAGCTCCCTGGAAGAACAGGGAAGGAGCTCGTGCCTGGCGAGCTTCGATCGAGAAGCTTGGGCTCCTCCGGGGCTCTCCGGCGCGTCTGAGGTGGTCTGCGCGCAGCTGGAAGCATCCCGCGTCGACTGATGGGTCCATCATGGCTCTTGGAGGTCCGAGTCGTTCGGACGAGGTCGATAAAGCACAGGACCTCCAGGAACCTATTCCTGGTTCGATGCAAGCCCAGATGGGCTCCATTCCGTGTTGTACCTGCACAGGAAGAACCGGGGGCGAGAGGGCTACCTCCTCGACCTGGGATTTTGAAGCTTCGCTGCAAAATGGAGTGGGGCGGAGGGGCTCCGACGAACGGCGGAGGTGGAGCCCCGATTCGCCAAGACCAGGGGTCCTGGGTTGGTCCAAGGTGATGGAACGATGGAGAAAGCGATGGGGATCGAGATGGGGTGCTCGTGGCGGTCGGAAACAGTTGGTTTCACAGTGAAGAAGTCGCCGGAGCGGAGCTCCGGCGAACTTCGAATTCGGAATTTTATGCTACAGGGATTAACTAAAACCTAATCTAACAACTGGAATTAAAAGCTAGCATTAAAACCTAACTAAAACACATAAAAGGACAGCTCTTATACCTGGGGGCCACCAGGGAGCAGGGCGGACGCTGGAGCTCCGCCGCGACAAAATTCTCCGTCCTCCGGCCGAGTCGAGGCGCTGGGTCACTCCTCCTGTCACGAGGAACGGTCCAGGAACAAGATCAAGGCTTTAGGTTGGAATGAAATTGGCCAAATTCGAGGAAGGAGGCGGAGCTACTTATTTATAAACATTGGCGAGTAGCCTTATTGACCGGCGATTATTGAATAATCCAATGAGCATCTGATCGATCCAAGTTATTGGTGGGCATCATGGATAATCAGAGAACAATTCTTGTAAAGGAAGCGATCTCGATCGATGGACGGGATGGCCGTAGAAAATGGAGGAAATCAGGGGAGTTGACAGTTCAGAAGCGCCAGAGCAGGGATGGGACAGTTGACCAGGGGGTCAACGAAGGCCGGCGCCTCATTGGTCCACGTCAGCCGCTAAAGGACAAAACAGAAAATTTTAGCCTAAATTGATTTATTTACCATAGTAAATGATTTTATTCGAATTTTCTCAAAACATAAAAAATGTGTATTTTTTCATGTAGTATTTAATTGTGATTTTTATTGAATATTTCGAAGTGTTTTATTATGGTTTTAATTTGATAATGTGTATATGTATGTATTTACATGTATTTTGTATATTTTATTTTTAATTTGTTTATTTTCTTTTATTATTTTATTGTCTTATTTTATAAATTTATAATTTATTTTTGTGAGTATAAAGTATTTTTATTTAATTTTTAGGATTTTATTTACATTTTTAAATAAATAGGTATATGCATATGTAAGTATACTTATAGGTATTTTACCTATGTATTTTGTATACTTAATTTATTTAGTGTATTTTATTGATTTTTATTTTGGATTTACATTTTTAATGAGTTATGTATAATGTATACATTATTATAAAAATATAAAAGAATAAAAGAACCAAGGAATAAAATCCTTTTTATTTATATAAAGATATATAGTATAGGTATTTTGTCTATGAATTTTGTAGACTTATTTTATTTTACAAAGTCTTTTTGGTTTTCTTTTATTTTTAATATGCACATGCATTATAAACATTATTGACAAGTTTCTAAAAATATAAATGTGTTGCAATAATGAATAATGAATAAATGTAATAATTTATTCAGGTATTATGTACAAGGAGGGCCAAAAACCTAACTTTTGCACATGGACTCCAAAAATTATGAAACCAAATTTATCAAATAGTTCATGGAAAGCTATATACAATTAAAGGTGAGTTTGATGATTTGGAGTTTTTATTTGCAAGATATGGGTGTGTGAAGTTGAGATTTTGGCTTTTTATTCTGTATATAGACTGTGCACTGAGTATTATTTTTACACAAACTCAATTTTGTAATTTTATTTACATTATTATCTACAACTTTTATGAACAAAGTTTCTTTATTTGATGAATAAATAATTGTGTACAAAATAGGTGTCAAAAATGCATAAATAAATGAATAAATAAATGAGGTATTTATTGTATACTGGCCCTTATCTCCCCCTACTTTATTCCTTGTCGACCAATACCATGCTGGCCTTGGTCTCGGGGTTTGGGTCATAAAATATCTTCAATATTTTATTCCTTTTTTTTTCTTCTCTTTATTCTATAATTTTAGCATTAAAAACCTTATTTAATGTGTAGTTAATACAATGATTTATGAATGCTATTATGTACAATTTGATGTTATTTCCATGCATTTGTTGGGGTTTTTGAGGCCAAAATGATAGAATAAAGGTGATGAAATGGAGATTCATCACCTATTGAAGCGTGGTTGCGGTCGAGTCTCTAAACAAAGAGACCTCCTGTGTCAAGTCTGATCCGACAGAGGAGACGCTTGCGAGCGTGTTGATGAAACACGTGCTTCTCGCAATCCATGTTGAAGATTCAAGTGATGAATCTCCTGATCTCGTCACACGAGATATAACATCTTCTTTATGAGCGAGGCATGCCGAAGGAGACATAGATCCACGAGTGAATGATCCGGCATCATAATGGCGATGGAGACTCTCTCTAGGGCATCCATGGTGGACGGCCATATGAGAGAGAGAGAGAGGGCATGTAGAGAATGAGAGAGAGAGCCTTATGTTTTCTTTGTGTAAAGAAGACCAAAAGGGGTACCTCTCCTTTTATAATATTTTGGGATCCATGGATCGAAATCCATGGACAACATAAATCCAATGGCTCTCATTGATTTAATGGTCATCATATTGTTTTAAAAAACACAACAATAATTAATTTAATTAAATCTAATATATATTGAATATCATTTGATTTATATTAAATCAATCTTTATTGGACAAATAGGAAGGAGGCAAGCCTCCTTCCATAAGGGTGGACGTCCACCACATTCCTTATAGCAATTGTGGTCGTACACTCTTCCTATATGGAAGGTGGATCTCTCTTCCTTATTATATGAGATTACATTATCTCATGATTCTCTACAATGTTTGCAACAACTTTTGTTGCAAATTATTTCACAAAAATACATCCAATTTATCTTGTGAACATTGCAATCAAGCCATTAGAAATTTGTGCATCACATTTACAACCCAAAATAAAATGTAAATTACATTTTCAATTTACTGTCCAATGTGAATCCAATTCACATAAACATTTAATTAACAAATGTAATTTACAAATAGCTCTCTCTTATATATTATAAATCACATTTATAATATATATGATTAATATGGATAGTGCTATCCACATTATTCATATCCATGATAATTAAATTACAATTAATCATCTTGGATCTCTATTCTCATGTGCCCCAATAATGTGAGTCACATTCACATTATTCACATCTTTGATAATCAAATCACATTTAATTATCTTATATAACTCTCAATATAATAGGAATCAAATTCATATTATTCATGATAATCATATCACATTTAATTATCTATTTTCTCAATGCTCGGATACATATATCAACAATGAAATTATCCTGAACTCTTTCAAGGATAATGTGCCTTCTCCGCAGATACTTGGATATAAGGACAGAGCGATTGTATTGTTCCATGTATAGTGACTTGGATATTGAGATCACATCTCAAATCCAGTTCTTGCGGACGACCCATAGAGGTTTGATTAAATCAAATCCGTAGATCTAATCTTCTCATTGCGTCTGAATCACATTCAGATCAATGTCCAATATTTGGACCAAGATCAGATCACTTCTCTACTGATAGGAGTCACTAAAATCTAGACCTATTTCATCACTCCCTATGAATGGAAGCGTCATGATTATACAATCATTTATGATCACATCACCCTCAGGTGTTCCTAGTACATGTACATCCTGCATACTGGAAGACCTAGAATAAACCCGAAGTAGAAGATCAATTTCACATTGTCTACTTCAGGGTTTTATCATTAAGTTTCTCATTTGATCATTGGGAGTTGGTATCGATCATATACTTTCCAAAAGCATATATCACACCCAGGTATTGATTATATATTTTCCAAAAGTATATATAAAACCTATAAATTCAGTCAAGCTTCCAAAGTGAGACAACCGTGCATGGAATTTGATCTTCCCAATATCTCATGAGTGAGCTCATGTCTTCCGGTTTAACAAATGAACGTGTATAATCCCTTTGAGAGACCATATTACTCATATGCCCTTGCATGCACACTAGTGTACCGGTGTATAGACCTTGATTAGGTCATCAACCTATTGGTCTGCCAAATGTACATACTCAAACATATAGTGACACATTTGTTTCCGATCAGAAGATGCATGCCTATATCGTGACAGTATACGACATAGGACTTTGGTTATCTCGATCTTGTTAAGTCAACTCTTTGACCTAACTTATCCAACACCTCCGAATCTCTATTCCTATTTAGAGGACTTGCATTAAGAGGTTGGTTAGATATCAACCTTTAGAGAAAGGATTGCCATCTCCTTCTCAGGCAGGAGATCCTCTCTTAATAATAATTTGACGGTGCTTGATGAGTCCTCTATCTAATTCTTTAGATATTCATCCAAGAACCAACCTCTATGATTCAATAATTGAATCAACAGTTGTATGGTCATTAAGATGGCCATGGTACATAACCCTAATTGTACTAAGGGGCCTATTATGCAAATTAATTATTCTTCAATTTATATCAGGGAATGATATTTGCAATAACATTTATTTTATAATGGCTCGTTGTGGGCTCCCATGTCCAACAATCTCCCACTAGCCCAAAAAACCATTAAGGGGCTAATCATTTATACCCGTACTCATGTGACAATCATAGGCTATTTTAAAAAAAAAATAGCCAGGTAAGTTGATCAGTCACTCTGTTCCCAAGAGACTACGCCAAGTCCTTTTACGGCACTTGTATATCTCCTAGTAACAGTCCTCACATTCAATGTGAATGTTGCATCTTATGCAACCAATACTCAATTTTGTTAGTTATAGTGTCCTTGACACTACAACTCAATTACTATTATAACTAGTATGTAATTCCCATCATCCTTATTAGAATACCCTTATTCCTGAGATCTCTATCTCCTAAGTTATCTGCATTTAAGACCTTTTAGATCTCCATCTATGAAGTCTTAATTTCTTGAAGATAAGACTTTGAGATCGCTATCTCTAAGTCTTGTCATCTTTGAAGATTTTGTTATTACTGCAATCAAGTGTTTTATCTCCATAGTAGGATTAGTAACAGTTTACTACTCCCACTGCATGGCAGACATCTAGCTTTTGTACACATTTAGCATACACTCAGCTTCGTGTAGCTGATGCATAAGGGCAACCAGTTTTAGCATTCACTTCCTCAACTCTTTGAGGTGTTATCCCTTTAGATAGGTCAGTACCATATCTTAAGGGAAAGAAGCCTTTCTTGGAATTTTCCAGAAAATGAAACATGTCCAAGGTGTACTACTATTGTGATAGTCCCAATACCCTCTTTCTTTGCTTTTAAAAAACTTCAGAACTAAGATCTAAGAGGTATCTTTGAGATCATATCTCAAGGTATGGAACAACCGGATTATAAAATACTTATTATCATCCTTATATCATTCCAAATGATTAGGATATCATCTACATTTAGCATGATGAACACAATGGCACTCCAACTAAGCTTCACATGGTTCATCAAGATTCTATCTGAAATCATAACATTTATAATTTCATCGAATCTTATGCTCCAACTACAAGAATCTTATTTGAGTCCATAGATGGAGTTCTTCAGCTTACACAGCTTACTTTCCTCATTCATGAAGCCATGGGGCTACTTCATATGAATATCCTCGGAGAGGTATTCATAGAGGAATGCAATCTTGACTTCCATCATGAAGATGTCAAAATCAAGTTGTATATATATAGTTTGAATAATCTGATGAGTTTAAGCATGGTCACTAGAAAACAAGTCTCATCGCAAACAATGTCTTCTTTCTGTGTGTATCTTGAGGATACGAACCGTGCTTTGAAGGTCCTTACCTTCTCATCAGGTTTCCTCTTTCTCTTGAAGATCCATTTACACCTTAATGGGTCCTACCCATATAGGTGGATCCTCGAGGGTCCATATACAACATTTATATATGAAATATACTTTAGACTTTATTTCTAACATCCATCTTTCCATGTCATGATCTTCAGAAGCTTCATCTTATGAAGTTAGATCATGTCAGATTTAACTGGCACATGGAATCCATCCTCAAACTCATTTGAAGAGGTATTAGTGTTTCATCTTTAATTGTCCTTAAAGGTTCTGATTTCAGGAGCCTCATTATCTTCTCAAGATTAAATGAGTTCCTTCACTTCATTTTCATCTTGATTCTCAAGAGTCTCGTCCTCTAAGAATCACATTCTTAGAGATGAGATCCTTTAAGAATCTCAAGGTCATAAAGTAGGTATCCAATACCATCCTTTATTTTCCTAATGAGTAGCACTCTCTAGCGCTAGATTCCATCTTATATGCATGGAACCTTATTAAGGATATATATTGTAGTCTCTACTACATATATACCTTGGAAACTAAGAGGTAATTATGCTAAGATTCATCATTGATCAAATCATGTCACAATGATAAAAAATTGTATATCCCTACAACTCTATTGAGTTTAGGTACATTAGGAGGATTGAGATAGGAATGATATTCATATCTCCATAAGGCATTCCCTTAATTCATCTCATAGGTAAAATCTACCTAGGTTAGATCAAATTCATTTCATCTTCCTTCAAACATTGGTTCAAAAGCAAAATTGTGAAATCTTTGAACATTTCAAAGTTTTCTAAGGTGAAGGAAAGAAATCTCATATCACAAATAATCATCAATAGATATCACATATCCATAATGTTTATTATGATATAGATGATCCACATACATGAATATGTATAAGATCTTGAATACCTCGACATCTTACATCATTCCCAGAGAAGGGTGCTTTGGACATTTTCTACTTTGAATACAATATTCATAAGTATGCAAGATTTGAAATTTCAGACACTCTAAAGTTTCATTTCCTACTTGTTTATTGATCTCAACAACAGAGAAATGTCCAAGGCTTGATGCCAGATCATTGTCGAATGATCTTCATCCTCCTGTTGATCTTATAAAGGTTTGATTTTTCAGTATTAGAAATGTTAGTGAACCATTCATTAATTTTCTAGTTTAGTAGAGTCCTCTAGATGTTAGATTACTTTCTGAAATATATCCATCATAATTCCTTATGATAGGTCTATTCCAGAATTCATGTTTATTTCCAACATTTAGAAATAAACAATTGTATTCTAATATCTAGGTCATAGAGATATTCTCTAAGACTAAGGGCTCTCCCCCTGAAATTATGAAGTTTATCTATCCAATACAGCTTGTTGCAACAATTGCATCAATATCCATGTAGATGACTATTAAAGCTTAAGATCAAAATTTCTAGTCTTCTAAAACATATGCAACCAATTGCAAGTGTTATTAGAAAAATGAGATACAATTATAAGACTTCGATCTTATCAAATAAGAAAGTCAATTTCAATGATTAAACGTAGATGTAATTTATTTTGATGCACTATCTGAGTCCTTCTCTAAGGATTCTAGATAGTCTTGATAGTCATACTATCAATACATTAGCTTATTGCAGCATTGGCATTCATCCAACTCTTTGGATGTCATATGGAATCATAGAAGTACAGTCAACTCTTTGACTTTCCTTCTAACTTGGGTCCGACTCATGCTTCCACTGCGCTCCCTTCATCTATAAACAACCATTGCTTAAGACGAAGGATCTCTTATGCTGAATTCAGAAGATTTCAATTTAAGAGCATTTCAACATTTATATATGCTTCATGAATGACTAGAGTATAGATAGTAGAATGATGACACTCATCATATCTACATACATCTTAACTCTTAAAGAGTTTTGGTTTAGGCGGGTACTCAAACAATTTGAATACGTCATCTCTTATAGAGCCACCATTCCGCATGATGCAAAGAACCATGTCATTCATGATTAAATATCGAGAGCACATATATATCCTAGAACATCTTTTTAGAATTTTGTAAGGATTATTTGATAATTACGATCATCATCGACATGTCACTTCCAAAGTACATTCAATGAGAGATCATGACTATAGAGACATACAAACCCTAGGGTTGAATTCATATTGTCTATTATAATTGCCATTCCTCGTTATTATGAGGAATACTTGCACATTGCAACCGCATACATTATGTGTCTAACTGCAAGTACAATATCTTGATCTTGGATTCAATCCATGATATTTTACTGGTTATTATTGAGTATAGTATTGAGTGGGTTTAATGAAGGATTGTCTGAAAAATGAAATTTGCATAAATGTGTATATATGAATATATACTTTACTTTGATTTAGGAATTTTTATATTAAAGTTGTCCTGCCTTGTCAACATTGAAAGTTCATTCCCTTAATCACTTTCAATGTAAGAGATATACTTACCATTATATCTCAAACAAGATATGGGATCTCCTTCCTTATTTTTGTTACATCCCAATAATATGAGAACTTGTAACTCGGATAAAAAGAAGCGGGAACACATTTCGCCTTGCAAGTCCAACTTGCATCTCCTAATTTGTTCTTTAACACCCCGGCCCACCACCCCTAAGGTGATGTTGACCCGTCGTTAATTGAACCAACCGTCAACAGGATTAATACTCGCTATGCGCAATCCAATATCGCCCCAATAGTATGAGGACTCGACATTTGGGTCACTACGTATACGACCTTACTCTTTCGAGAAGCAAAGAGCCTGATCCAGTTGTGCTTGCATACAGAAGCTGTCACTTCGGACAGACGTCTCCTACATACAATCCTTGGCGATGGAACCATTCGCCTTGATGGGAGACCGTGAATTTCCATTATGTGGTCCTCCATATCATATTCAAATTCTAATTAATCATTATGAATCATATTCATTACGATTAATTCTTCCAAGGGAAAAAACAACTCTACTCATAATAGAGTGTCTTAATTTTAATTGGATTCGAATTAATCTAATCATATTAAATTAATGATCCAATTAATATCCGATAAAAATTCTTTATTGTTACAAGAATTATGGTAGTATCTCAAATACGTATTATTTCGAATTTCAATAATTAAAAAAAATACACCGTGATCTCTTCTGCATTATCGAGTCCCTACCCGCTGTCATGGCCAGTACTAATGGGAGTGGGACAGACCGCACACGGTGCAACATGCTACCCCAATGCTCCCCGACTAGACACCATATCCACCTCAGGAAAGGATAATGCCAAATTGATTATTGTGTACTTGAGATGATAATCGGTTCTTCAACCGAAGTTATACCATATATAATAATAATCCAAACATTTTTTATTAATATTATAAGGAGATTTGCTAAACAAATCCCCAATCCCATTCAAGCAACTTTGTTTGTTGGAAAGTTCATGTAACCAATTGTGATCTAGATCATATCTAATCTATTATTGGTTAAGGCAATGTCATTTAATGAAATAATTATCATCAAATATTTCAAAAATATTTATCCATAATTATTCCAGGAAATTAAACCATTTAGTTTTACTAATTGATTAAATTACAATCACAGGGTTCTTTATTAGTAATGTAATTTCCAGCAATGACCCTCACTTACTAAAATTAGCATATCTCAATCAATTTAAATCCAAATTAAGCAAAGTAAGTTTCCAATATTTGCTAATTTGATTTACAACAGAACCAAAGTAATTTGAACTAATTTCTAGGTACTTCAAATCAGTAATTAACTCCTTAATTACGTCATGATTCGCAGTCCCCGAAACAGTGGATACATGTTCACTAATTTGATCATAACTAGAGCAAACGGATTCGAAATCACACAAACTAAGATCCTACGGTTTCCTTATTTATTGGGGAACAA
Source organism: Ottelia alismoides (assembly GCA_037367405.1). Taxonomy (NCBI): domain Eukaryota; kingdom Viridiplantae; phylum Streptophyta; class Magnoliopsida; order Alismatales; family Hydrocharitaceae; genus Ottelia; species Ottelia alismoides. The sequence goes on along the minus strand of JAZKJV010002130.1, from coordinate 432,357 downwards.
AATCCAAGTTTTATTTTCGTTTTTAAACAATTTAAACAGGCCCTAAAATAATCACAAAATAGAGATGCGAAAATGAAATGCGATAAAAATTCCGCAAACCGTAACGAACTCAAGTCTTCCTAGGTTTGTGGATCGCATCCAAAACCTCCAACCTACCTCTGATACCACTTGAAGGATATGATGAGAATCTTAAGCGCATTATGGAAGCATGAGGATCGCATCGTATGCGATCGGGAGCAGCTAGTCGCACTAGTTGCTCGAGACAGCGGAATTTAAAATTTTTTCATGCGATGAAATCACATGATCCAAGAACACTTCTCGGATCATTTCATCTAAACCACAAACAAGTACTAGGGTTACCTCTTGAAGTGTGGTTGCGATCGAGTCTCTAAACGAAGAGACCTCCTGTGTCAAGTCCGATCCGACGGAGGAGACGCTTGCGAGCGTGTTGATGAAACATGTGCTTCTCGCAATCCATGTTGATGATCCGAGTGATGAATACGAGATACGACAGCTTCTTCATGAGCGAGGCACATCGAAGGAGACAGACATCCATGAGTGACTGATCCGGCAGCATAACGGCGACGCTCGTGTGATGGAGACTCTCTCTAGAGCATCCATGATGGGCGGCCATATGAGAGAGAGAGAGGGGGCATGCAGAGAATGAGAGAGAGAGAGAGACTTATGTTCTCTTTGTGTAAAGAAGAGCAAAGAGGGTGCCTCTCTTTTTATAATATTTTGGGATCTGTTGATCTCAATCCATGGATAACACAAGTTCAATGTCTCTCATTGATTTGTGTTTCTTTTAATGGTCATGATCTTGTTGTTAAAAATACAACAATAATTAATTTAATTAAATATGATATATATTGAGTATAATTTGATTTATATTAAATCAATCATTATTGGAAAATAGGAAGGAGGCAAGCCTCCTTCCATAAGGAGGGTGGACGGCCACCACATTCCTTATAGGAATTGTGGCCGTCCACTCTTCCTATATGGATGGTGGATCTCTCTTCCTTATTACATGAGATTACATTATCTCATGATTCTCTCCAATATTTGCAATAACTTTTGTTGCAAATTATTTCACAAAAATAAATCAATTTATCTTGTGAACATTGTAATCATGCCATTGGAAATTTGTGAATCACATTCACCACCAAAAATAAAATGTAAATTACATTTTTAATTTACTATTCAATGTGAATCCAATTCAAATCAGCATTTAATTAACAAATGTAAATTACAAATAGCTCTCTCTTATATATTATAAATCACATTTATAATATATATGATCAATATGGATAGTGCTATCCATATTATTCATATCCATGATAATTAAATCACAATTAATCATCTTGGATATCTATTCTCGTGTGCCCAAATAATGTGAATCACATTCACATTATTTACATCTTTGACAATAAAATCACATTTAATTAGATAACTTCCATATAATATGAATCAAATTCATATTATTTATGATAATTAAATCACATTTAATTATCCATTTTCTCTATGCTCGGATACATATATCAACAATGAAATTATCCTGAACTCTTTCAAGGATAATGCACTTTCTCCGCGGGTACTTGGAGATAAGAACAGGGTGATTTTATTGTTCCACATATAGTGACTTGGATATTGAGATCACATCTCAAATCCAGATCTTGCGGGCGTCCCATAGATGTTTGATTAAATCAAAGCCGTAGATCTAATCTTCTCATTGCATATGAATCACATTCAGATCAATGTCCAATATTTGGACCAACATCAGATCACTTCTCTACTGAGAGGAGTCACTAAAATCCAGACCTTTTTCATCACTCCCTAGGAATGGAAGCATCATAGTTATACAATCGTTTATGATCACATCTCCCTCAGGTATTCCTAATACATGTACATCCTGCATACTGGAAGACCTAGAATAAACCCGAAGTATAAGATCAATTTCACATTGTCTACTTCAGGGTTTTATCATTAAGTTTCTCATTTGATCATTGGTAGTTGGTATCGATCATATACTTTCCAAAGCACATATCATACCCAGGTACTGATTATAGACTTTCCAAATATATATATATATATATATATATATATATCAAACCTACGAATTCCATCAAGCTTCCAAAGCGAGACGACCATGCACGGAATTTGATCTTCCCAATATCTCATGAGTGAGCTCATGTCTTACAGTTCAACAAATGAACTTGTATGATCCCTCTGAGAGATCGTATTACTCATATGCCCTTGCATGCACACCAGTGTGTCGGTGTATAGACCTTGATTAGTTCATCAACCTATTGGTCGGCCAAATATACATACTCAGACATATAGTAACACATATGTTTCCGGTCAGAGGATGCATGCCTATATCGTGACAACATACGACATAGGACACTTGTTATCTCGATCTCGTTAAGTCAACTCTTTGACCTACCTTATCCAACACCTCCAAATCTTGATTCCTATGTAGAGGACCTGCATCAAGAGGTCGGTTAGATATCAACCTTTAGAGAAAGGATTGTCATCTCCTTCTCAGGTTGGAGATCCTCTCTTAATAATCATTTGACGGTTCTTGATGAGTCCTCAATCTAACTCTTTAGATATTCATCCAATCACCAACCTCTATGGTTCAGTAGTGGAATCAACAACTGTATGATCATTAAGATGGCCATGGTACATAATCCTAATTGTACTAAGGGACCTATTATGCAAATTAATTATTCTTCATTTCAGATCAGGGAATAATATTTGCAATAACATTTATTGCATAATGGATCATTGTAGGCTCCCATGCCCAACATCAACTTCACCGGAGCTAGTTGGTGTCGTTGGGAATCAATGAACGAAGGAAGATAGAGAAGAAGTTGTTCCCAGTTTTTCATCCTTACTCCTCCATCGTTAGATGTGGCATCCCAAGTCTAATATGGGTCGTTGATATCAGAGCGAAGTGGTATTCAATCCTAGCCACTCGGGTTTATATGAGGACATGTGTCACTCTTGCAACTGTATTCATCTCTGCTAGCATGTGTCGCATACGCCACATATGGTGTATATTACTGTCAATATTAAATATAGTGTAATATTTTTGTAAAAATTGTGAGTAGGACATTAAACTTTCTAGATATTGCATCTAGGTCCTTCCATCTCAAGTGTACCTAGATGTGAGGATCTAAAAAATTGCATGTCTACCCTTATGTTATCTATACCTGTTCTTAAATGAAGTATATGTGTCCTAAAATTGTGACTAGGTCCTTGTAACTATGGCATTTACTTTCTATTATTTTGTCCATATTAAATATTTTTGTTGCTCTGACACCATGCTTACGCTCGCATAATTTTTACTTTGTATTTTATCTAATTTTCCAATTTTTTAAACTACAAAAGATGTATTTTCATTCTATTTAGCATAAAAAATCCATAAAAATTATAAAAGCTTGTCCAAAAAATCCAAAAAAATGTATTAGCTATATTATAGTATTATTTACCATATATCCAATCACTAAAAATTGAAAAATATAAAACTTTAAAATAACAAAACCCTAAAAATATTATAAAATTAGCAAAAATTCTTGAAAATCGAAAAATATATCTTTCTAATTCTGATATTTCTTTATCATTATAGTATACGTTAAAAATAGTTTTAAGTAAATTTTTGGCTTGCTTATATTTATTACCCACAAAAAAACTCAGATAATTACTCTGTATACTGTTTTGTACATTGTATAATTTTAAAAACCCATAAATTTTAAAAGATTCTATAAAAATGGCCAAAATAGAGAAAAAATTTAAAACCACAAAAAATTTTATTTTTTAAAATTTAAATGTATTTTGATCTATTTATAAATATAAATAGATGTAATATACATATTATATATTACATATAATACATATAATATCTATGTTATTATATATTACTATATATCTTATTTTAAAAAAAGAAATTTAAAATTGGAAAATTTTGAAAATAAGATATAAAATTTAAAATAAAAAACTTAAAACACTTAAAATAATTAAAAATCCATAAAAAAATCAAATATAATAAAAACACACAAAAAATAATGAAAAAGAAAGAAAATACAAAAATAATTATTAATAATTGGAGATAATTATTAATTATTATAACCTACACATGTTTGCTCCATGTGTTTGGCCTCTACAGTACTTACACCTTTACACATCTATTGTAGAGTTATAATAAATTTTAACTCACTTTACATTTATTGATTTATTTATCATAGTGTGGGTTAATGGTTGTTCGAATTGGAGATTGGTCATTGCAGGGATTAGGGCTCCAACCTTGTTAGGAATCCTAGGCCGATTTCTGTTCAACAAATGGCGTCGTTTCCGTAGAGTAATGGAGTATAGATTATTTCTTTTTGTTATATAGCTATATTATATCTTTTTCTACTTTATTTCTTTGTAGCAAAATTTTGTGAAATGTTCTAATATATCTCTTTTTTGTGAGGGCATTCCAACAGAGGGAGAACTTCTTAGGAGTTTCAAGGCATTCGAGGAATGTAGAGGTCGCCCTTTCCGACCAAGTCGATTAGAGAGAGCAGGAAGGAGGATAGTAGCCGGGTAGTTTAGTTATTATTATAGATTTTTATTTCTATATATGTGAGAGAGTGACTCTATTTTATTGTAATATTACAAGACAAGACTCTAGACACGTGAACTATTTGTGTTAATTTTACCAAGTGATTATTCACTTGGGGGTCCTACGTGGTTTTTACGTGTTTTCTCACCATATTCACTTTATCCTGCCTATTTTCTCATTATTTTTATTTCTTTTCAGACTTTTTTTTATATTTTATGTATTCTGTTCTTGAACTCGTAGACTTAAGATTTTTATTTGTGCTTAATCCGATAGTTAATAGGTCCAAACCCTGAATAGATTATATGTTCCTATATTTACGTTTTATGCTTAGTCAAATTAATTGATGTTTTCCGCTAATGGATATTCCTTCTTAGGACGATTCTCACTTGTTTAACATATAGATTAGTTTTAATTATATGTGCAAATTACTTTACATGTAGAGTGCTGGAGCAAGATACACATTTCTAACCCTACATTCAAACATTTATTTGACTCACATCAACTTTTCTGACTTCTCCCATATTTTCTAGGATTTAAATAAATTTAAGAATCGGAAATTTCATTCGGTAATATTTATTGAAAAATACTAAAAAAGTTAAAACCCAAAAACTAAAATAAGGGGACTTCTAAATTAACTTTGTCCCTAATTAAAATTCGTAATGGACTTCATTATATTGGTTTCGTAAAGACACATTGTCTTCGGGTATCCTCTAGATCGAGTGAGGCACAGCCCCTAAGGATTAGTGCCCAAATCCCAGTCTATGGTTGTCTTGATTATTGCTTGGGTCTATGAAGTAATAACACTTCTATCAGATATGGTTGTCCTTCCCCATGTTTCATTGTCTAACAGGGTCTTGTGTGTATCAAATATTGTTCATTTCCAACATCTGCAGGGGCTCTTCCTCGGCGATCTTTGCTGGTGGCGGTGTCTGCTAGAAAAGTTGGGCAAAGGACTGGTCCTAAACCCAAGGTTGAGGTGGCCCTGACATTGATTGCTCTTGGACGTGATGCCCTCAAAAAACGAGAGCAGTGGATGCAGTCTCGGCAAGTATCCGAATCTTGGACACCTTCTCAATCAGTTCCTCTATTTGCTTTGGTATCTGAGAGATCCTACTGTCAATGTCATTCACCCTTTTGTTGATATGTTCCACGACTACTAGCTAGTCTGCAATGATGCTCATGTTCGGATATAGATCCTCGGATATCTCAGCAATGGTCTATTTCCCTCCTTTAGATTGGAGTGTGTTGAGGGAATCATTGTACGCCCTGCTACCGATCTGAGAACATCTTGTCTCAACCATATGCTAGAATACCTTCCAGACGGTATATATACCTCGTGATGTGTATTTGCCTCCACGGGAAGCACTCACTAAACCTTGTGTCTCATAGTTGAGACCAAAATAGAGTGACTGGACCAAAATATTGTCATCCAAAGCATGACATGGATACTTTTGTAATAGATCTTTGAATCTATCCCATGCATCATAGAATGGTTCATGAGGCATCTGAGAAAAGCTAGTGATGTGCATCTTCATATGATTAGTCCTACTAAAAGGGTAGAACTTCTTTAAGAACAGGTCTTTGAAATTATACATGGTAACTGTCACTCCAAGATTCTTCACCCAGTAGTCATCTTTGCCTTTCAAGGCGAATGGAAATGTAGTGAGACGAATGTATTCCTGGTTAACCCTGGGGTTTCTGAGATTAGAGCATACTAGCTCGAAGTCCCTTAGGAATGCATAAGGTTCCTCAATAGCATTTCTATGGAATTGTGGTAGCAGGTTCAGGAAAGGCGGCTTCAGTTCAAAATCAACTTCTGGCTCGAGAGGATTCGGATAATTTCTCACTTTAAACTATTATGGGTTGTATGTCGCATCCATTGGTGTTTCAACCCCAACATTTAGCTGGCCAATTTGTGCTCTCAGTAAAAGTTGTTGCTGCTCAAATGCAGCTAATCTTGCTAATACCATCTACATCGGGTCTTCATTCTATTTGTCTTCATTGTCTTTTTTCTTTGGAGGTGTCTTCTTTAATTCTTCTTCTTCACCTTCAGAATCAAATGGATTGGTATTAATAGAGTTGGAAGAATTAGAATGAGAAGCATCTATGTGAGAGTTTTCCTCGATGTGGTGAGATAAGAGAGGGTTGATCTCGGACTGACCTCCTGACGTTTTTGGGATTGCGTTGGTTAAATACATGCGTCGTGAAATTGTCGTGCGTTAAAAATCTATGTGTCGTTTCGTTGTAGGCGGCAATCGGAATCGGTCAAGAAATAACCACAATTATTTAGTCAATTTTTAATCATGTGGTTTATGTTTATTTTACTTGGGCAAGTCCCAAGGTCGAACACAAGGAGGCAAAGGAACAACCTAGAAGTTTGTCTATCAAAGTTCGTGCGCGATTTTTGAGGCGGTCTTTTTTGTAATTTTTAATGCAATAAAGGATACAAAATGCAATTTCGGCCTATTTTAGGGACTAAAATGTAAATAATTCTCAAATGATGTTCGAAAAATACAAAACTTGGCCAAGATCATAAATATGATGAAATGAATGCACTGTAATTTTTTGGAAATTTTAGATGCAAAATGAATTTTTTATGAATTTTTAAATAAAAACAAAATGAATTTCAATATTTAATTATAATAAATATTAAACCTAAATTTTTCAAGGGATAAAATTATCTAAGTTCTATTACTAGGTGATGGATCCAGAAAAATCCAAAACTCGAAAATACAAGATTCAATACCTATTAAAAATCCAACATTGAAATATGCAAAATGATTTTTACAAGGCAAACTACGCATGTAAAAGAAATTCTTTTTGGGCACAATGTTAAACACAATTAATTCTACAATCAACGATTTTTCAGGAATTTTTAGAGCGACGGTTAATCAATTATAAGAATCAGAGCACAAAATGAGCAAAGTTCGCAATTTTCCACAAAATAATTAATTATTAATTAACCATTAATCACAAAAAATATCCACAGTATTCCATATTGTAGATAATTAAATGAGGAACACAATGCTATTTTTGGATAATCAAACTAATGCAATATAGCAGTCCAGAATAAAGGGGGAATACAAGGGGGATTCTGCAATGTTTAAATAATTATAAATATGAAAATGCAGAAGGGGGGCCAATGTGTAATTATCGATAAGTGTGGGGGATATGTTGCACATATATAAATCAATCCTAAATTAAATCAATCGAATAAAGGAGATTAACCAGCATGGAGATTGCATCTCCATGGATCATGGTGGACGGCCACCAATTTCCATATTGGTCATGGTGACCGTCCACTTGATTCCAAGTGGGAGAAATCTCATGAGATTTCACGAGATTGCATATCTTTGTGGAAATCTCCATTATTTAATCCAACAACTTTTGTTGTGATTTATTCTTCAAAAATAATTCATAATAAATTTTGAGAATATTGCAATCTTGCCATTAGAAATTTGTGAATCGCATTCACAACCCAAAACAAAATATAATTTACATTTTCAATTAATTACAGAATGTGTATCCAATACACATCAATAATTAATTAAAAAATATAAATTATAATTAGCTCTCTCTAATACATTATAAATCACATTTATAATATATTATGAATAATTGGATATTGCTGTCTACATTATTCTTATCCACAATAATTAAATCACATTTAATAATATTGGATAATTTCTACATACATCAAGATAATTAAATCATATTTAATTATCATTCTCTTGATGCTTAGATATATTTCAACTATGGAATTATTCTTGAACCCTTTCAAGAATAATGTGATTTCTCCGCAGATACTTGGAGATAAGGACAGGACGATTGCATTGTTCCATGTATAGTGACTTGGATATTGAGATCACATCTCAAATCCAGAGCTCATGGACCTCCCATAGATGCTTGATTAAATCAAGGTTGTAAACCTAATCTTCGCGTTGCATCTGAATCTTATTCAGATCAATGTCCAATACATGGACTAAGATTAGGTCACTTCTCTATTGAGAGGAGTCACTAAAATCCAAACATGTTTCGTCACTCCCTCAAAATGGAAGCGTCATGGTTATACAATCGTTTATGATCACATCACCCTCAGGTATTCCCAACACCTGTACATCCTGCATACTGGAAGACCTATGATCATCCTGAAGATATAGATCACTTTTACACTATCATCTTCAGGGTTTCATCACTAAGTTTCTCAATCTTGGTCTTTGGGATTTTGTATAGATCATATGCTTTCAAAAAGCATATATCTTACCTTAAAATTCATGTCATGCTTCCAAAGCATGGCGACCATGCATGGAATTTGATCAGTCCCAATACCTCATGAGTGAGCTCATGTCTCCCGATTCATAAGTGAACATGTATGATCCCTTTGAGAGATCGTATTACTCATATGTCCTTACATGCACATCAGCTCACCGGTGTATAGACCTTGGTTAGGTCATCAATCTATTGGTCTGCCAAATGTACATACTCAGACATATAGTAACACATCTGTCTCTGGTAAGTGGATACTGTTTATATCGTGACAGCTTACTTTATAGGACTTTGATTATCTCGATCTCGTTAAGTCAAATCTTTGACCTAACTAATCTGACACCTCTGAATCTCTATTCCTATGCAGAGGACCTACATCAAGAGGTAGGTCAAATATCAACCTAAATGAGAAAAGATTGCCATCTCCTACTGAGGTTGGAGATCATCTCTCAACAATCATTTAACGATGCTTGATGAGTCCTCAATCTAACTCTTTAGACATTCATCCAAGCACCAGCCTCTATGATTCAATAATTGAATCAACAGCTGTATGATAATTAAGATGGCCATGGTACATAACCCTAATTGTACTAAGGGACCTATTATGCAAATTATTTATTCTTCATTTTAGATCAGGGAATGAAATTCGCAATAACATTTATTGCATAATGGCTCGCCGTGGGCTCGCATATCCAACAATCTCCCACTAGCCCAAAGAGCCATTAATGGGATTAATCATTTAAACCCACACTCATGTGACAATCATAGGCTATTTAGAAAATAGCTAGGTAAGCTGATCAGTCACTCTGTTCCTAAGAGACTACGCCAAGTCCTTTTACGGCACTTGCATATCCCCTAGTAAAAGTGCTCGCATCTAATGCAAATGTTGCATCTTATGCAACCTATATTCAATTTTGTTATAGTGTCCTTGACACTATAGCTCGATAATATTACAACCAGTATGTCTATAATCCTTATCAGAATACCTTTATTCCTAGAGATCTCTATCTCCTAAGGTATCTACAGTTAAGACCCTTATAGAACACTATCTACAGGGTCTTAAACTTTTGAAGATAAGACTTTGAGATCACTATCTCTAAGTTTCATCATCTTTGAAGATATTGTTATTACTGCAATCAAGTGTTTAATCATCATAGTAGGATCAGTAACTGTTTACTACTCCCACTGCATGGCAAACATCTGGCTTTTGTACACATCTAGCATACACCCAGATTCTTGAAACTGATGTACAAAGGCAAGCAGTTTTAGCATTCACATCCTCAACTCTTTGAGGTGTTATTTCTTTAGATAGGTCAGTACCATATCTTGAGGGAAAGAATCCTTTCTTAGAATTTTCCATGGAAATGTCCAAGGTATACTATTAATGTGACGGTCCCAATACCCTCTTTTCTTTGCTTCTGAACAACTTCAGAACTAAGATCTAAGAGGTATTCTTGAGATCATATCTCAATGTATGGAATAGCTAGTCTATAAAACACTTATTATTATCCTTATGTCATTCTAAATGATTAGGATATCATCTACGTATAGCACGATGAACACAATGGCACTCCCACTAAGCTTCACATGGTACATCAAGGTACTATCTGAAATCATAACATTTATGAATTCATAAAATCCAATGTTACAACTACAAGAAGCTTATTTGAGTCCATAGATGGAGTTTCTTTTAGATTGCACACCTTACTTTCCTCGATCATGAAGCCCTGAGGCTACTTCATGTGAATATCCCCAAAGAGGTATTCATGGAGGAATGTAATCTTGATTTTCATCATGAATATGTCTTAGTCAAGTTGTGTAGCTATAGTCAGCAATATTCTGATGGGTTCAAGCATGGTCACTGAAGAGCAAGTCTCATTGCAAGCGATGTCTTCTCTTCGGTGTGCAGCTCATGGCTACGAACTATGCTTTGAAGGTCTCTACCTTCTCATCAGGTTCCCTCATTCTCTTGAAGATCCACTTACACCTTAATGGGTTTTATCCATATAGGTGGATCCTCGAGGATCCATATACAACACTTGTATATGAAATCTACTTTAGACTTTATTGCTAACATCCATCTTTCCATGTCATGATCTTTAGAAGCTTCATCATATGAAGTTAGATCATTGTCAGATTTAACTGACACATGGAATCCATCTTCAAACTTATTTGAAGAGGTATTAGTGTTTCATCTTTAATTGTCCTTTTAGTTTCCAATTCTAGGAGCCTCCTTATCATCACAAGATTAAATGAGTTCCTTTACTTCATTTTCATCTTGATTCTTACGAGAGTCATCCTATAAGAATCATATTCTCAAAGATGAGATCTTTTAAGAATCTCAAGGTCACAAAGTAGGTATCCAATACCATCCTTTATTTTCCTAATGAAGTAGCACTTTCAAGTGATAAATTCCAGCTTACTTGCTTGGAACCTTATTAAGGATATATATTGTAGTCTCTACTACATATATATACCTGGAAACTTATAGGTAATTATGCTAAAAATCATTATTGATCAAATCATGTCATACATGATCCAATTATGTCTCCCCACAGCTCTCTTGAGTTTAGGTACATTAGGAGGATTGAGATAGAAATGACATTCATATCTCTATAAGGTATTCCATGAATTTATCTAATAGGTACTGAATACCTAGATTAGATCAAAAATTCATTTAATCTTCCTTCAAACTTTGGTTCTAAACCAAAATTGTGAAATCTTTGAACATTTCAAAGTTTTCTAAGTGAAGAGAAGAAAACTCATATCACAAATAATCATTAATAGATATCACATATCCATAATGTTTATTTTGATATAGATGATTCACATACATCAATATGCATGAGATCTTGAATACCTTGACATCTTACACCATTCTAAGGAAGGGTGCATTGGACATTTTTACTTTTGAATACAATATTCACAAGTATGTAAGATTTGAATCTTTAGGCAATCTAAAGTTTCATCTCTCACTAATCTATTGATCACATCAACAGAAAAATGTCCAAGGCTTGATGCCAGATCATCATCAAATGATCTTCATTCTCCTATTGATCTTTTAAGATTTAATTTCAGTATTAGAAATGTTAATGAACAATTCATTAATTTTTTTTAATTTAGTAGAGTCCACAAGATTTTAGATTACTATCTGAAATATCTTCATCATAACTCCTTATGACAGGTGTATTACAGAATTCATGTTTATTTCCAACATTTAGAAATAAACAATGTATGTATTCTAATATCTAAGTCATAGAGACATTCTCTAAGACTAAGGGCTCTCCCACTGAAATTATGAAGTATATCAATCCAATAGAGATTGTTGCAGCAATTGCATCAATATCCATGTGGATGACTATTAAACTTATAAGATCAAGTTTCTAATCTTCTAACACATATGCAACCAATTGCAAGTGTTATTAGAAGATTGAGATACAATTATTAGACTTTATCTTATCAAATAAGAAAGTAAATTTCAATGATTATATGTAAATTATTCTGATGCACTATCCGAGTCCTTCTCTAAGGATTCTAGATAGATTTGATAGTCATACTATCAACACATAAGCTTATTATAGTATTGGCATTTATCCAACTCTTTGGATTTCATATGGAAGTCACAGAAGTATAGTCAACTCTTTGACTTTCCTTCTTACTTGGGTCTAACCCATGCTTCCACTGCGCTCCCTTTATCTATAAGCAACCATTACTCAAGACAAAGGATCTCTTATGTTGAAATCAAAAATTTCAATATAAGAGTATTTCAACATTTATACATGCTTCATTCAATTCATACAATATGAATAATATGAAGCATCATGAATGACCAGAGTATAGACAGTAGAATGATGACACTCATTGTAGCTATATCCATCTAAACTCTTAAAACATTGGTTCAGGTAGGTACTCAAACAATTTGAATACATCATCTCTTATAGAGCCACCATTCTGCATGATGCAGAGAACCACGTCATTCACGATTAAATGTCGAGAGCACATATGTATGTCAGAGCATCTTCTTAGAATTTTATAAGGATTATTTGACAATTGCGATCATCATCGACATGTCACTTCCAAAGTACATTCGATGAAAGATCATGACTATAGAGACATACAAACCCTAGGGTTGAAGTCCTATTGTCTATTTAATTGTCATTCCTCATTATTATGAGGAAGACTTGCATATTGCAACCACATACATTATGTGTCCAACTGCAAGTACAACATCTTAATCATGGATCAAATCCATGATATTATACTGGTTATTATTGAGTATAATATCTAATTGGTTTATTGAAGGATTATCTGAAATAAGAAATTTGCATAAATATATATACACACATTTTACTTTGATTTAGGAATTTTATATCAAAGTTGTCTTGCCTTGTCAACACAAAAAGTTCATTCCCTTAATCACTTTCAATGTAAGAGATGTACTTACCATTATATCTCAAGCAAGATCTGGGATCTCCTTCCTTATCTTTGTTACATCCCAATAATATGAGAATCTAGAATTCCGATAAACATAAGCGGGAACAAATTCCGCCTTGAAAGTCCAATTTGCATTCCCAATTAGGTCTTTAACACCCGGGCCAACCACCCCTAAGGTGATGTTGACCCGTCATTAATTGAACCAACCGTCAACAGGAATAGTACTCGTTATGCGCAATCCAATATCGCCCTAATAATATGAGGATTTGATATTGGGGTCACTATGCATACGGCCTTACTCTTTCGAGAAGCAAAGAGCCCGATCCAGATGCACTTGCACATAGGAGATGTCACTTCGTACAGGCGTCTCCTATATGCAATCCTTGGCGACGGAAACCCTTCGCCTTGACGGGAGACCATGGATGTCACTTATGTGATCCTTCACCTCAAATTCAAATTTTAATCAATTATCATGAATCATATTCATATAATTAGTTCTTCCAAGGGAGATAATAACTTTATTCATAATAGAGTGTTTCAATTGGACATAATTAATTCAATCATATTAAATTAATTATCAATCCAATTCAATCAACAAACTTGATTTTTTTTACTTGAATATACATATATGGTATTATCTCAAAGTACGTATTAATTCGAATTTTAATAATTAGAAAAATACATCATGATCTCTCAGGCATCATTCGTTCCCTACTCGTTGTCATGGCTAGTACCGGCGGGAGTGGGACGGACCGCAACCGGTGTGACCCGCTACCCCATCGATCCCCGACTAGACACCATATCCGCCTCGGGAAAAAATAATGCTGAGTCAATCACTTTGTACTTGAGATGATCATCCCGTTCTTCAACCGTATTATCCCATATAGTAATAATCAAAACGTTTTTTATTATAAGGAAATTTTCTAGACAAATTCCCAATTCTATTCAAGCAAGGAGTTTGATGATTGTGTTTTCAATTATGATCTACATCAAATCTAATCAATTTATTGGTTAAGTCCAAGTCAATTAAGGAAATAATCATCATTCAATATTTATCAAATATTTTCCATAATTATTTCATGAAATTAACAATTAATTTCACTAATTGACAATCACATGGTTCTTGATTAGGGCTGTAATTTCAGCAGTGTCCCCTACTTACTAAAATTAACATATCTTAATCAATTTAAGTCCAAATTAGACAAAATAAATTTTTAAAGATTGTTAATTTGATTTAGGACAAAACCTAATTGATATTTCATGCATTTCGAGGCGGATCAAAACAGCAATTAACTCATTGATCATGTTAAGATTCGCAGTTCCCGTAACAACGAATACATGTTCATTAAAACAACCATATCTTGAGAAAACAGAATCCAAATTACGTAAACTCAGATCCTGTAGTTTCCTTATTTAATGGGGAACAAAATACAAGTGATTAATTCGTGTTTAAATATTTTAAACAGGGCCGAATTTATTCACCAAACAGATGTGCGAAAATCAAATGCGACAAAAACTTTCACGACCTTAACAAACCCAAGTCGTCCTAGGTTTGCGGATCGTATCCAAAACCTTCGACCCAAGTCTTTTATACCACTTGAAAGATATGAAATAATCCTCAAGCGCGTCACGGAAGTATGAGCATCGTATCGAATGCGATGAAGAATGACTAGTCGAACTAGTTGTTCTATGCAGCGGAATTTAAAAAATTTTCATGCTATGAAACCACATGATCCAAGAACGATTCTCGGATCGTTTCATATAGAACCACAACAAGTATAAAGGAATACCTCTTGAAGCATGGTTGATCGAGTCTCTACGTAAAGAGACCTCATGTCTCAAGTCCGATCGTCAAAGAAGAAGCTTGCGAGCGCAGGGATGAGTCGCGTGTTCCTCGCAATCCAACGAGTCGATCAAAGCACGGTGAACTCCTGATCTCGTCATATGAGATCTAACGCCTTCTTTGCGAGCGTAGCACTCCAAAAATATGGAGAACCAAAGAGCATCAAAGTGGTGGCGCGGTAGCGAGAGCGACGACGGCTTTCTCCTCTAGGGTTTGGTGGACGGCCACCAAGAAGAGAGGACGAGGGTTGACGTGTGGATGAGAGAGAGAGAGAGAGATATGCTTCAAAAGCATAGCATTAGAGAGCATGATATGCCTCTCTATTTATAGGGTTTTGGGATCCATGGATTCAATCCATGGGGTACATAAAATCAATGGATGAGATTGATTTATGTTTAATCCAATGGTCAAGATTGTTGTTGGTAAAAGCCAACAACTAATAATTTAATTTAGATCAAATATATTTGACAAATCAAATATAAATCAATCCTAAATTAAATCAACCAAATAAAGGAGATTAACCAACATGGAGATTGCATCTCCATGGATCATGGTGGACGGCCACCAATTTCCATATTGGTCATGGTGACCGTCCACTTGATTCCAAGTGGGAGCAATTTCATGAGATTTCATGAGATTGCATATCTTCGTGGAAATATCCATTATTTAATCCAATAACTTTTGTTGTGATTTATTCTTCAAAAATAATTCATAATTAATTTTGAGAATATTGCAATCTTGTCATTGGAAATTTGTGAATCACATTCACAACCCAAAACAAAATATAAATTACATTTTCAATTAATTATACAATGTGTAACCAATACACATCAATAATTAATTAACAAATATAAATTATAATTAGCTCTCTCTAATACATTATAAATCACATTTATAATATATTATGAATAATTTGATATTGCTATCCACTTTATTCTTATTCACAGTAAGTAAATCACATTTAATAATATTGGATAATTTCTACATACATCAAGAGAATTAAATCACATTTAATTATCATTCTCTTGATGCTTAGATATATTTCAACTATGAAGTTATTCTTGAACCCTTTCAAGAATAATATGATTTCTCCGCAGATACTTGGAGATAAGGATAGGGCGATTGCATTATTCCACGTATAGTGACTTGGATATTGAGATGACATCTCAAATCCAGATCTCATGGACCTCCCATAGATGCTTGATTAAATCAAGGCCGTAAACCTAATCTTCTCATTGCATCTGAATCTCATTAAGATCAATGTCCAATATATGGACTAAGATTAGGTCACTTCTCTACTAAGAGGAGTCGCTAAAATCCAAACCTGTTTCATCACTCCCGTGGAATGGAAGTGTCATGGTTATACAATCGTTTATGATCACATCATCCTCAGGTATTCCCAACACCTGTACATCCTGCATACTGGAAGACCTATGATCATCCTGAAGATATAGATCACTTTTACACTGTCATCTTCAGGGTTTCATCACTAAGTTTCTCAATCTTGATCTTTGGGATTTGGTATAGATCATATGCTTTCATAAAGCATATATCTTACCTTCAAATTCATGTCATGCTTCCAAAGCATGACGACCATGCATGGAATTTGATCAGTCCCAATACCTCATGAGTGAGCTCATGTCTCCCGGTTCATAAGTGAACATGTATGATCCCTTTGAGAGATCGTATTACTCATATGTCCTTACATGCACACCAGCTCGTCGGTGTATAGACCTTGGTTACTCGTTAAGTCAACTCTTTGACATAACTAATCTGAGACCTCCGAATCTCTATTCCTATGAAGAGGACCTGCAACAAGCAGTCAGTCATATATCAGCCTAAATGAGAAAGGATTGCCATCTCCTACTTAGGCTGGAGATCATCTCTCAATAATCATTTGACGGTGCTTGATGAGTCATCAATCTAACTCTTTAGATATTCATCCAAGCACCAACCTCTATGATTCAATAATTGAATCAACAGTTGTATGATCATTAAGATGGCCATGGTACATAACCCTATTTGTACTAAGGGCCCTATTATACAAATTATTTATTCTTCATTTCAGATCAGGGAATGAAATTCATAATAACATTTATTGCATAATGGCATGCCGTGGGCTCGCATGTCCAACAATGGGCTAAGTTCCTCCAAAGCCCTGGCGGTGAAGATCAGTCCAGGAGCACGGAGCACGAGGGAGGAGTGTCGATGGCGATGCTGTGGATGAAGCCGGAGGCGAGGGCTGGTGTTGGTTGTCGGAGTTGTTGGAGATGAACGCAGTTGCAAGATGCATCGTGGAAGGTGGACATTGAAGAACATGGCAGCGGTGATCGTTGATGCGACCGCATGCTCGATGGCGCAAAAGCGACCGGAGCAGAGCAGGGGTAATGGCAATACCTTCTGCAACGAGATTAAAAGATCTCGGACCTCACCAGGAAAGATGGTCACCGGTGCAGTCACCACATGTATTCCATATCGTTTGATGCAGGCTATCGGCGGATGGGAGCGAAGGTCGGGGCAATTTGGGTTTTATAGGATGGGTGATGGGGCCAGACATGGAAGGAGTTAGGGAGATTTGGGGGATCGATATTCGATGATTGGCGGCGAGATTTGATTGATGGCGAATCGGAGATCTGCGGGCGGAGCTATACGAGATCCCCGGTGGAGATATGAGATGCGGAGGTCGCGAGATCTACGGCCATGGAAGGAAGGTCGGCAGCGGTGAAATCCCGGGGAAGGCGGAGCTTGATTGAGAAAGTTGAGCGATGGAGAAAATGGCCACGGGCCGTCCGATCGGCCGAGATCGGACGGCCCACGTGGGGACGTGTGGCGCATGAGAGAGATGGGGTCCAGGAGGTGCTCGTGCGCGACACGTGTGCGGGAGGCACATGCCTTGCACGTGCGGTCTTTTTAATTTATTTTTTTAATAAAAATGAATATATAAAAACTCGAAAAATGGCTGATACGTGGTGGCTCCAGGAGCCGCCACATGTCAGCACCACAAAATTCTAAAAATAAATATTTTGAAAATCCAAAATAAATAGCAAACGGCCTCGGATTGAAAAAGTTTCTTCACAAAAATTGCTTGTCTCAATGAGATCTACAACTTTCATGAAGATACCAAAACCAAACACGACCAATTGCACAAAGTGATATATTTGGGGTATCCCATCTACATAGAATACCTTGAATTTTGGATTTTATAATTTTTTTGTTATTTTTAAACAAGATAAAAATACAAAAAAAATATGCTAAAATAAAAGATAAATATAGACACATTAATCTATTTTTTTTATTTTTATTAATTAAGAAAAAGAAGGAATAAATAAACCACGAAAAAGATAACTTTTGTACAAACAGTTAGTGAAGACTAGGACTGAGTCAGTTTCTTTGATTTCAAGCTCAATTTGGATTTGGACTTTTACGCATTTTAATAAAACTTTCATCAAAGAAGACAAATGAAACAGAAACAAACTAAAAAGGTTAATTATGTACATAAAATAATATGTCAAAATCAGCTAAAAATCAAAATGTACAAAAGAGGCCCAAAACCCAACTTTCACATACGAACTTCGATTCACTTGAACTTGGTCTTGTTTTGGAGGTAATTGAATGTATATTAGTTCAAAAGTGAGTAGGATTAAAACGGACACTGGACGGGGAAGATATGAAGGTTTTAGTTCGGGAATCCTAGAACTAGGGCTTGGGTTTTTTTGGTCCACTTATTTAGGTTACAGTAGAGGTGGTATTGTGTCATTCAGAGTTAGCATGAATGAGTTAAAAATCTGGGAAGTTAGGCTAATTACAAGTCAATTTTGGCTGGGACTTTTGGCTTCTTATTTTGTGCAGAAATAAGTGATAAAATGCAATTCTTATTAAAACATGCATGAATGCTAATTATGCAGAATAAATGGAGAAATGCCAATGATTTTGAGGGATCAGAGCTTAATTAATGAGATTTAGAGTGATGAATCTGAGATTCATCATCCTCCTATACTTAAACCATCCTCGTCCCTATGCATCAAAAAGAAATACCATGAGGTGAAATGAGATTGGGTTACATACCAAGACCATGAGCTGAAGGTGAAAATGAAACTAGACTCGACCTTTGGATTATTAGTGTGGCGGAACCTCTATGAGACTTAGAATTTTACAATCAACAGCCTTCAAGTTCTACACATCATTTTCACAGTTTCATCTCAGAAGTCATCTTAGATCAATCCTCTTCCCAAAGCATACCCTATGAACATTGAACAATCGACTCATGTGTGTGAAAGGTTTTGGCTCTTTCCATCCAGAATGTCAGACTACCATGCAAACCTCCTCTCCAGTAACTCATCCTCGGGGAGTCGGGTATTTCCTTCTAAGGTTTGTCGCGCTGTGTTCACAATCGAAATGGGGGAGAAGTTAGAAGGAGAAAAGAACTGGACGGTGGCCAATGTAGTCACCTCTTCTTGCGAAGCTGGCCAGTGTAGCCGAGTCTCCACCAAGATCTGCAGGTTTTCTTAAAGCTTGGATCTTTTTGGTCAGATATTTATTTGGTAGTGGCTTCTTTGTATTTGGATTTTTTGGTGGTTCTGCTTGGATCTTGTTGTGCCCCTACGGATTTAGAATCTTTTTGTTTCCATATATTTTCTGGGGTCTTAAAAAAAATTGTGCCCAGCCGTCCATCCTGTACTCCGGTCTTTAGATTTCCATGCTACCATAAAAGAAACTCACACAGTCTTCCAACATCCTGTCTAAGTTGAGCTAAGTGCATAGTGCGAGAGTACAAATTTATTCCTTATTCCAGAGTCATACCCAGAACGAAGAGACCAGGTTAGACACTAAGAGTCAAACGATGTTCATTGTCATGTGGAACTCAAAGAATTAAGTCAAAGACCTGAAGTTTCTAAAATCCTATTTCTCGATGAAGTTCCTCTGAAAATTAGGTGGATTAAGGTCAAGTCCAGATCACTCTCGGTTTCTGCTCATAACTCGATTCTGAACCCAAAGACTTTTCACAGATGCAAATGAATGAAATGCTGGATGAAATGTAGACACAATTTTGTGAAATCTTTTTTTGATTCTTTTTATGCAAGGGATTTTTGTTTTGTTTTGTTTTTTTAGTTTTTTTGATGCAAAAACGAACAAGAAGCCATATTTTTTCAAAAATTTTGGGTTGGACACAGTCAGTGTTAGTAGCAAAACTCTTTTTCTTTTTGTTTTTTTTAAATTAATTAATTTCCCACCTTGTAAATACATATAGACTTACGCGAAAGTACGAGATAAGGGTAAAATATATACACAGTGTACATACAGACCCTCCTATACTTATCTAGTGTTGTGTCCTCAGAGCACAAGAAGCGTAAAGAAGACATAGCTCGGACTAAGCATAAGAGAGTGAAAAAGAAAAAGAAAAATATGGATCAGAACGCCCCCCCCCCCTATACTTAGGCTATGAACAGTCTAAGTATAGAAGAAGAGCAAAAAAATGAGGAGGTCGGGATATGTGGATGAAGAGAGTATATACAAATGGGTATCGGTTCGCCCTATACTTCGGCTCTGGTCAGCCTAAGTATGGAAGAAGGGTGATCGTGAGATAGGGAAAATGGTATATACAGATGGCATCGGTCCCCCCCTATACTTAGGCCTTGGCCTAAGTAAAGGAAGAAGTTGTACAAGGAGACCGATGTGGTTGGGAGGGAGGGTGGGTAGCCGATGATTAAGGCGGTTTTCGGCCAATTTTTTTTGTGAGCCTGCGGTGGGAGATCGTAATGACGGGAAGGAGATGAAGCATATGATTCCCAACTATTATCAGTGTTATCCTCAGAAAAATCATGATGGATAGTAGATGAAGCATTTGAGTCAGATGAAAGGTATCCATCATCAGAGTTATCCTCAGAGGAATAGTATTTGAAAGTGGACACACTCCAGATATTCTTGTCTTTTTGTTTCTTCAGTTGTTTCCTCAGAATTCATTTCTTCTTGAGATCAAGCGGTTTGTCTTCAGACGAATACTCTAAGGCATCAGTCTCAGTCAGCTCATAAGAGATAATTCCAGTGCATTTGATGAGGGTAGGAGCATCATCTTTTGATGAATAATAGTGAGGAACGGGAGTTGTCCAACGGGAGTCGAATTTTGGATCCTTGCAAAGATATGGTTTTAGAACAGCCGAACAGACTTGACTTATGTAAATTACCTTTTCCAGATCTGATGAGGGATCATCAGATGATTCCTCTTCCGGAAGGTCAAACGTGACTTTCTTTTTCGATTTAGGAGTACTCTTTTTGTTTCATGAAGGTGTCGGTCCACTTGAGCCTCCAGATGAATAACCATTGGAATTCTTCTCCTTAGTCGATGTTCGTCCTTTGTGTTTGTTCTTAGTTTTCTTAATGTTGGTGCACTCTTGATTTGGTATGATTTGGTCAATGTATTCAAAGTAGGTTGCCCTAGGGTGCGACCATGCATATGTCTCGGGATCATATAAGAAACATTCTTCAATTTTGAGATCCGCAGGAATTGAAATACTGGGGAGAGTCTCTGCATGTTCGTTCTCAATTAATTTGATGTTGGAGCATTCATGTGTCGTATTGATGTGATCAAGGTAGTCAGCATAGGTTGACCTAGGGTGTGACCATGCATAAGTCTCCAGATCATATGATTCATATACTTGATTCTCCATGGTGAGTGCAGCTGGGAATGGAGCAGAGGGGAGAATCTATATACCAATAGTCTTGTCAATAACCGCTATCTCAGATGTAGCAACGGGGTAGGGCGCTTCTACGGCTTCATGGTTACGACAATCGAGGACTTTGTGGGTTGCCTCAAAAAATTGTGGTTCCTCAAGGACTGGGTGAGATCGAAGTGCTTCCAATGCTGTAAAATTGATTTCCCGAGTCTCACACACAATAATTGCCTTAGCCAATGCTAAGAATGGCTTTCCGAGAATAATTGGAGACTGGGTGAATTCTCCTTGATGCTCAATATCAATGATCGTGAATTCCACTTTGAGCGGAGCACCTTGGAAAGTCATGATGACAGAAATGATTCCTCTCGACCGCTTTATCGATCGGTCAGCCAATTGAACAATCTCTCGTATCTTCCTGATCGGTCCGAGTTTGAGTTCAAGAAATACAGAGGTCGAGAGGATAATGATCGGTGAATCGTCATCAATTCGAGCATGGGTAAAAATTATGTCCTTGATTATACAGTCATATCTAGGCAACCGCTTCACTATGTGGCTCTTAGTTTTTCTCCTCAACACCAAGGAGGAGTCCATTGACAAGATATGTCTTTCAGTCTTTGTCCTTATCCTGTCCGACTTTTTCATCATTAATTTGTCCATTACAAATCCTTTAAGGTCGGGGTAGTGTTCAATGTCCTGTATAAAGGGAAGTTCAAACATCAATCTTTTTTCCATTGCTTCCCGTAAAGCAGGATCTAAATTCTTCATATCTTCTTCAGTCCCAATTTTTATGAATTTCTCAGGATTTTCATTTTTTTGGGTGTTTTTGAATATTCCAATTTTTTGGTATTTTCTGTGTCGTGTGGTGATGTGGTGTCTTCTGTAGATGAGAAGGGGCTTTGCTGTTCAGAGTAGGAGTCAGAGGCATAGTCATTTCTAGGGGAATAATATGCAGAAGTTCCACTTTCAGAATCGTCCCTAGGTTGTTGAATATCCTCAAAATTGTCAACACGAGATCCAATCTTTTCCTCATTCATTTTTATGTCCGATCTACCAGAGATTGAAATTAATCGGTTAGCAAACTTTCTGAATCTATCCTCCATTAAATCAAATTTCTTATGTATCATTGAAATATCATCCTCCAAAATCTTTTCTTGACCAATCATGGGAGCAATCGGGGTGGGTTTTTGTATTTGAGATTCAATAATTTCCTCTTCCATTTTCCTATATGTGCTAGGAGAAGAGTCTCTTGAAATATCCAATATATGATCGTTATTTTCTGAAAATTTCTCCTCAAAAATTATGGAAGGAGGCTGCTTATGTGATCCAGGCCAGTGGAGTTGGTCTGAGTAGAGTTCAATCCTTTGATCATGATTGGTCGGATCTTGATATTGTGGAGTCAACATGCAGGGGTTATGTGTTCCTATGTTGTCAGTCCAGTCCTCTGTATGAGTCTCATGTCTGAAGATGGGGTTGTCATAGTCAATCCAAGATGATGGTTGATCATTTGTGTTCAAGGGTAAGGTAGGTGGGAGCTGTAAAGAATTGTTAAATTCGATCATGTGGCTATAATCTCCCATGAATGATGGATTGACATTTACCAAATATGAAGGATGAATTGTATGATCGGAGTAGAGTGGATTGATATGAAGAAATACCTCAGTCGGTTGTTGGTTTGTATGATCCGAAAACAAAGGGTTGTCATTCATGAAGCAGATCGGATTTGTAGAGAGTGTTGGTGGTTGAGAGACTCTTGTGGAAGTTGGAGGAAGTGTTGAAGTTTTGGGTCTAACCGATACAAATTCGTTTTCATAGTATAGCTCTGATGGATTCTGGGGTAAATGTTCCGCCATTTTTGAAAGAGCTGAAATGAATGATGGTTTGGGTTTGTTCGAGATGAATTGATTTTCATGATCTAGATCAGATGGGTGCTCGGGCCATTGTCCTGTGTTTGTCAAAGGAGGTTGAAGATGAATCATCATGGTTGATCTCAGTGCGATTGCACAAGATAGTCATAAGAAATTTTATCAAATGTACAGCTTTTGATCTTCGAAATCGGTTCACGCATACCAATGCAAACACAAATCAAACCCCAAGTTCACCAACTCACACAATGAAGCTGCAAGAGTTTGGCTAATATCTTTTCGATTTTAATTGGTGATAAGACAATCTTGGAAAATAATTAAGCGAGCTGTTAGGTGCCGGAAATTTTCTTAATGAGTGGCTCGAATGCTTACGACTAGTTGCACCTACTTTCAGCCAGTATGGGAGCAAGTACGGACTGTAGAACGGCTACCTGTTACTTGAAGATGGAGCCTTACGCAATGTCCTCTAAACCACTCACTCTGCTAAGGAAATCCGGACCATTTACCGGCTACCCGTTAGATCCTCACTAAGAAGTAGCTAATTATTTTTGGTAGAATCAGTAGTCAATATGAAAATCTGGGTTTGGGATCTAGCCTTAAGTGTCATCTCTTGCTTACTTAAAAAATAAAAGAATCCAAGGTCGGGGTTTCTCTCCCGCAAAAATTCTTGATTTTATGGGTTATTAAGAATGGCTATATTTAGCAGTCCTAATTTTAATTAGGTGATCACTGAAGGATTAAATGAGCACAAATGCACGTCTACCGTCCACTCCCAATTTCCTTTAAAATTATGTGATAAAACAAGAGGGAGGAGTTTGGGGGAAAAAACGATGCACACGAAAAACTATGATGCATGCTTAGTTAGAAGACTTACAGTGAATCCTCGCAATCTCTATGTGGGATGCAATACAGAATTGAAAGATTATTCTAAATGAATGCAAACCGATGAAAAATCAAACCAAATAGAAAGTTCTATTATCGGGGAAGAATTGAGTTGAATTTGGCTAAATTGAACGATCTATGTGCGTCTCAATTAAAGTGAAGTGTAGCCTTAGGTCTTATGAGCACTATCAAAAATTAAAAATGTTTTAAGAGCTGTAAGTGTAGGTCTATCCTAAGCACCACTCAAGTCAGGCCCCACCCTCACTGGAGAGTGAAACAGGCCACGACACACCACAGAAATAGTTCAAGGTCTTTTTACACATGCGAGAGTCCAAACGAACACCGCTATAAATGAGCAATTAATTGCAGAAAATAAAAATTGCAGAAAATAAAATCATAGACTCTACGCTCTTTCACGACTCGACTCGATCTTAAATTAATTGCGGCTTTTTCGGTAGTTGGTGAAGATGCTTCGGTTTCCATAAACCGCTCCATGTACGTCAGGTACCTCGCAAGAAAAGTAAGAGAGATAATGTAAGAGAGTGACTCAAAAATAAATCAAAAATAAAATAAGAACAAATAAATGATGAAACAAAATAAATGCAGAAAGAAAGAAAAAAATATGGAATTTACAATCAAAAGTTCGGGGGTCAGACTACCCGAATGTAGAAAACCGAACGAAAACTTTTAAGACAAAAACTATGCCGTTTGCATCCCTGGCAACGGCGCCATCTCACGTTTCTGGGATTCTGCTGGTTAAATGTATGCAACGTGAAATTGTCCTGCGTTAAAAATATATGTGTAGTTTCGTTGTAGGCGGCAATCGAAATCGGTAAAGAAATAACCACATATATTTAGTCAATTTTTTAATCGCATGATTTTATGCTTATTTTACTTAGGCAAGTCCCAAGGTCGAACACATGAGGCAAAGGAACAACCTAGAAGTTTGTCTATCAAAGTTCGTGCGCGGTTTTCGAGGCATTCTTTTTTTGTAATTTTTAATGTAATAAAGGATGTGAAATGCAATTTCGACCTATTTTAGGGACTAAAATGTAAATAACGATCAAATGATGTCTGAAAAATACAAAACTTGGCCAAGATCATAAATATGATGAAATGAATGCAGTGTAAATTTTTTGGAATATTTGGATGCAAGATGAATTTTTTATGAATTTTTAAATGCGAAAAATGAACTTCAATATTTAATTATAATAAATATTAAACCTAATTATTTTCAAGGGACAAAATTATTTAAGTTCTATTACTAGGTGTGGATCTCAGAAAAATCCTAAACCTTGAAAATACAAGATTCAATACCTATTAAAAATCCAACATTAAAATATGCAAAATGATTTTTACAAGGCAAACTATGCATCCAAATGCAATTCTTTTTGGGCACAATGTTAAATACAACTACAATCTATGATTTTTCGGGAATTTTTAGAGCAACGGTTAATCAATTATAAGAATCAGAGCACAAAATGGGCAAAGTTCACAATTTTCCACAAAATAATTAATTATTAATTAACCATTAATCACAAAAATGTCCACAATATGCCATAATGTAGAGAATTAAATGAGGAACACAATGCTTTTTTTTGGATAATCAAAAAATGCAATGTAGCGGTCCAGAACAAAGGGGGAATATAGGGTTGATTCTGCAATGTTTAAATAATTATAAATATGAAAATGCAGAAGGGGGCCTATGTGTAATTACCGATAAGAGTGGGGGATATGTTGCAAAATTGCCAAGGCCGCACGTGCAGCGCACGTGCTCCTTGGGGGCTGGACTGAACAGCACTATGGCGAATATTCGGGGGATGTCTACAATTTTCCCAAGGTCACATGCAAAGCACGTGACCCCAGGGGATGACGCTCCTCATGTGTTCCCTCCGCACGAGCTCCTTACGTAGGAGGGCCTCGGGCATGGAGCCGGCGGTGATGGCAACGTCGGTGGAGGAGCGCAAAGGAGGGTCGCTTCTTGTCGCTGGCGATGGATGGAAGTGCTTGGCGATTGCCCCTTCTAGTTGAACTTGGTCTTGTTTTAGAGGTAATTGAATGTACATTAGTTCAAAAGTGAGTAGGATTAAAACAGATACTGGATGGGGAAGATATGAGGGATTTAGTCCAAGAATCCTAAAACTAGGGCTTGGGTTTTTTGGTCCACTTATTTGGGTTAGTGATTTTTTTGTATTTTTCATTTATTCTCCTGAGTGATATGTACACAGTGGAGGTGGTTTTGTTTTATTTGGAGTTAGCACGAATGAGTTAAAAATCAGGCAAGTTAGGCTATTTACGAATCAATTTTGGCTGGGATTTTTGGCTTCTTATTTTGTGCAGAAATAAGTGATAAAATGCAATTCTTATTAAAACATGCATGAATGCTAATTATGCAGAATAAATAGAGAAATGCCAATGATTTTGAGGGATATGAACTTAATTAATGAGATTTAGAGTGATGAATATGAGATTCATCACCTCCCTCAAGGAAGAAGAGAAAATCATGGACAAGGGTTTTATGAGGAGAGTGTTCATGAGTCTAAGGAGGCTCAGGGAAAGAGTATCCCTGAGTAGGTGAGGACGGTAAGTTTTTGGTGTTCAGTGGAAGGCTCGTCGAGTCTGAGCAAATATCATCACACCCCTCCATTCTCTATGTTAAGCAGTTCGGAGAAAGATCATGGTCCATGAATCAACGATGGAGAATAACAGCATAGATGTGCAGTATTTGATGTTCGATCTTGATCTACGCACACAATACAAACACAATATAAACCCCAATTTCACCAACTCACTCATTAATGGTCGCAGGAGTCCGGCCAATTTATTTTTTCAATTTTAAGTTGGTAATAATACAATCTTGTAAAGAGTCCTTAGCAGCTAGACCTATAGGAGTGTGAGTACTTCCGGAAAAGTATCATGTACTTGTCCACCTCCTTTGTAATCTGTAGCCTACACTTTTTGAGGTCCTTATTATCATATCTGGATCCACTACTCAGCCAAAGAAGTAGAGAGAGGAAGAAAATAGTGGCGAATCAAGTACTTTGAACCAAGCTCGAGACGGAATCACTTGTGATCGTGCTAGGCCCTACTCAGACGCGAGACGATGAGATAGACACCCATGTGAGGGTATGGCCTAAGCTCAGTACTTAAAAATGGGTCGGTGCTCTACACAAGGCAAGAGCACTGTCGTTGACCCGGCCCTACTCGTCCATGTACAATAGAAATATCGGTACTTCGTGAATCTAGGTTATAAACAAGGTAGTATTCAGGCTAGGTTTTGGGCTCTAGTCCTTATGAGTCATGCCGCACTCTGTCAGGGTGGTGACCACACCCTGGAATGTACCTGAATCCAAGTACGGGGTTGCTCTCCCACAAAAATTCTTGATTTTATGGGTTTAATTAAGTCGTCATTATTTAGTAGTCTTGATTTTAAAAAGGCGATCACTGAAGTTTTAGATGAGCAGAGATTACACATCTACCATCCAATCCCAATTTCCTTTAGATCGTAAGTGATAAAACAAGAGGGGGAGATCGAGAAAAGCCAATGCACGTGAAAAATACTTATGCATGCTCAGCTCGCAATCTCCATGGGGGATGCAATACAAGAATTGAAATTTAGGCTATATGAAGTGCAAGCCTACAAAATCGCTCCTAACAGAAAGTTCTGTTAGCTAGAAGAAATTGATTTGAATTTTGAATGATCTAAGGTGCGTCTCATTAGTAGTGTGGTCCTAAATTATACGAGCATAAGCAAAATAAACCTAATAGCTCTAATAGTTGCAGTGCAGGTCTAACCTACGAACCACTCAAGTCAGACCTCACCCTCACCGGAGAGTGAAACAGGTTCGAGACACCACAAAAAAGTCCAATTCTTGTTTACACAAGCGAGATTCCAAATGGAAACCGCTATAAATAGGCAATTAATTATAAATAATAAAAAATGAAAAAAGCTGAAAATAAATCCTAGACTCTACATTCTCTCACTACTCGACTCGATCTTAATTTTTATGTGATTTTCAATGGGTTGTTGAGATGCGTTGGTTTCCTAAAAAATCGCTCCACATCCGTAGGGTACCTTGCACAAAAATAAGAGAGAGGGTACCTTGCACAAAAATAAGAGAGAAAATGTAAGAGAGTTGACACAAAAATTAATCAAAAATAAAGAACATAAAATAAATGTTGAAAAAGAAATAAATGCTGGAAAATAAATGGAAAATGTACGGTGGTAAGGTTTGGGGGTCAGACTATCCGAATGTGCGGAAAACCTAACACTAAATTTTCTAGACAAAAACGTAAGTTGTTTGCCTCCCCGTCAATGGCGCCATTTAATGAAACCAAAATTACCCTTCACTAATTGAGTGAAATTAACATTTAATGTATACGTTGTAGGCAGGAAATTCAGATTAATCTAAAGACCACTTAATTAATTTGTCGAATAATGTAAGCAATCAATTTATATTTTACTTGGGCAAGCCAAAGGTCGAACTCATATAGGTAAAAGAATAACCTAGGTTAAGTCTATCGAATTTAATGCATGATTTTTGAGGTAGAATTTTTTTGTATTTTTTATGCAATTAGTGGATGCAAATGCGAATCGAGCCAATTTTAAAGACTAAAATGCAAATTCCAATTAAACGGAGTCCAAAAATTATCAAACTTGACCGGCATGTGAAATATGATGAAATGAATGCTTTTAATTGTTTTTTGGAATTTTCTAATGCAATATGAATTTTATGTGATTTAATAAAAGCAAGTCATCAGATTTTTAGTGAATTAATTTTAATAAATATCAAACCTAATTATTTTCAAGAAATAAAATTATCTTAGATATGTCTAATGAAGATATATCCAGGAAAAATTCTAAACCCTAAAATGTTGAGTTTTCAGTCTATCAGGAATCAACTAATGAAAGCACAAAATGGATTATTTAGAACAAATTATGCATGCAAATGACGTGATTTTTGAGCATGACATGGAACACAACTAAATCTACTAAATGTTTTCGTAATTTTTAGAGCAATGGTTAATTTAATATGAATTTCAGCCCATGAAATGGGTAAAGTGTGCAAAATTTCACCAAATCAATTATAATTAATTAACCATGTCCCACAAAAATATGAATAATAAATGAGATACATAATTAGTTGAGCTACAAATGCAATTTTTGGAATAAATAAATGATGCGACAATGAGACTCAAACAAATATGCAAACACAGGATTCTAAATGCAAATACATAAAAGGAATAAAATAAAAAGAAAAATGCAAATGCAAATACCTAAATTTAGGGGTATTTATGTAATTTTTCAGTGGTCGCATGCACAACATGTGAGCTCCGGATTGTAGGGGCGTGCGTTGTTTCTCCAAAAGCATGGGGGTTTTAATGCAAATTTCACCTCTTGCACATGCGTGGAACATGGGTAAGGGTACCAGCAGGCAGGGGTATTTGTGGAATTTAACGGTAAATGGAAGTACACCTTGCAAATGCACCATGCCTCACATGCGGAGGGAGGCGCTTTGCTTGGGCGATGGTCAAAGCTCGGCCAGAGGGGGTCAACTGTAGGCGGGTGGAGTGAGGCGAGGGTGGTTGACCGTTGGCACATCAGTGCGGAGGTGATTATTTCTGCTAGGCGGCAAGGCGGAGGCTGCAAGCGAGTGAAGCACAGCCGGTCGACACATGATCGGGGCTTGAAGGTGAGGGTCAAGGATCATAGTCGATGTCGAGGGCGGAGTCGATGGTGATGGCTTTTGTTGGAGCTGAAGACAAGAAGCTGCTAGAGTTGAAGGAGGGCAGCCTAATTGGAAACGACGTAGAAGGCCGCTGGCAGTCGGGTATGGCTGGGCGACCCGGTCGGAGGAGGCTCGCCTGTAAAGGGAGAAGGCCCCCTCAGTTAGACTACACACGACCGACCCAAGGGGAGGCGCGGTGGCTGGAGCTAAAAGCGGCCAAGGCAGCGCAGTGGGCAATGCAAGGCATTCCTCGTTGCAAGTCGAGGGGCTGTGGGTGGTGTGGTCGCTAATGTCGGTGAGGTGGTGGAAGTTGAAGGTGAGAAGATGGAGGTGGTTCGGATGACGAGGGCGAGGGTGGTCGATAGTGGAGGGGTGGAATGTGATGTTGTGGGAAAATGGAAGAAAGAAGAAGAAAAAGAACATGGGAAGCATAAGAAAAAAATGAGAAGAGGAAGAAGAAGAGGGAGAGATAGGGAGACTACATGAGATTCGCCTATAAGTGTTGTACGTCTACGGAGCTCCGTTTTCTTCGCTCGTCAGCCAGCGTAGTTGGAGCTCTAGCAGCTACGGTAGGTGGTTGCGGTAGGAGGTGGACCTCTTGGATCTTGCCTAGCTAGAATCGGGTTATCGTTGCTCGATAAGGGTACCTGACACTCTCACCTACATGTGCTCAAAGCTGGGCCTCTACTCTCTTCGCTAGATGGCGGATGATCGATCATGGGGTTAGTGATGGGGTTAAATAGGATAAAGGAGGAGAGGTGTTAGGCGATGGGTGAGAGATGGCCGAAGCGAAGTTTACGGAGGAGATGGTTGATGAGGATAATGGAAGAGACTGGTGGTGGATGCATTTTCTCGGAGAGGATAAGGGGAATCCGAGGACGATCGGCGATAGAGTGGTCGGCCATTGGGGCTTATGGGTAGGTGAAGTTGTAGGAGATAGAATCAGTTAGAGAGGATGGCGGAGGTGGTTAATGGTCGAATGGATGAGATAGGGAGAGGTGGAGGAGCACAGTGGTCGACGCGAGGCGGGAGTCTCAAGAGTTGGTTTGATTGGGGATCGGGACGGATAGAAGAAGATCAGAGATAATGGAGTCCCAATAAGAGAAGGTGGCTCAGCAGGTGATATGGGTATAGAGGAAGTCGCCGGTCGCCGGTTGTGGGGGTTGTGTAGAGGGCGGAGGCGTGGGTTGCATGCCAAAAGAAGGAGAGAGGAAAGGGGGTGCTAGTAGCACGCAAGGGTGCGGCCACGTGGCAGGGATAATAAAATTAAATAAAACTCAAAGTAAAAATTAAATAATAAAAAATAAAAAATAAAAAAATAAAAAAGAAATAAATAATAAAAAGAATTAATAAATAAATAATGTAAAAGTATAAATAAATAAAATGAATAATAAAATAAATAAATAAAAGTGGGTGACATGTGGCAGCTCTAGGAGCTGCCACGTATCGCTCCCAAAAAAATCAAAAAATAATTCAAAAGAAAAATAAAAAATAATTACAAATGAGGTCAAATCAAAAAGTAGTCAATACAAAAGTTCCTTGTCTCGACGAGATCAATAACTTTCATGAAAGTTCAAAAATCAAAAGAAATCATCTGTACAAAAAATATTTTTAGTTGTATACTATATATAAAATATCGCATTTTGTGTTTTGCAAATTCTTTTGTCATTTTTAAATAAGATAAAAATCAAAATAAAATTAGATAAAATAAAATAAAAATATTTACGCATTAATCTAATTTTTTCGAAATTAATATTAAGAAAATAAAGGAATAAAATAAAGAGGACTTAGTACAATATATAACAGGGGCCCAAAAGCCTTGAATTGGGTCTTGTTTTGAAAGTAATTGAGCATACATTAATTAAAAAGTGAGTAGGGGTCCATAGGAGACTGTATGAGAGAGATTCACGTTTAAAGATTTTTAGTCTCAAACTAGGGTTTGGGTTTTATTGGTCAATTTAAAAAGTTAGTATTTTTGAATTTTTCATTGATTAAGGTTAATGATATGTACACAATGGAGTTGCTTTCATGTCAATTGGAGTTAGCAAGAATTAACTAAAAATGGGTGAAGTTTAGTGAAAATGTGAAGATGATTACGAATGCAGAAATGAATGCTAATTTATGCAAATTAATTATGAGTGCATGAAAGTTAATTATATGGAATTAACATGTAAATGACCCTAAATTCTCGAGCTGAATATCTATTTTTAGCTAATTAGAGTAATGAATCACATATTCATCACAAGGCTTGGTTTGTCAGGTGTTGTTGAATGGCCTGAATTGATGCGAGCAATTGAGCACTCGCGGCATTCTAGTCCGACTGGCCCTGATCTAACTTGGTGGCTGTTGAGGCCCCATCCCTCATACCATAGGAGCCATGTATGATTCTGAATCTGATAATATCTCAGGCTCCAGATCAGGGTCTTGGTCTAGAAAGCCGTAAAGATGGCCTCGACTTGGTCACAACCCAAAGAGGCAGAATCGGTGGAGGTGGACTTTGACGATGGTTGGACCTTCCATCGAGTAGCTCCTCCTCGCTACAAATTTACGGCCATGTGCTCCTGTCACCAACGACAAGACTTAGGGCTAATCTTAGGGGGCTAAAAATTGCTCGAGAGGGGATCAGCTTGCAAAAATGGCAAATGTGAAATATATATAGGTGAAGTTGATCACGAGGTTGCCAACAATTCACAAAATGGAGAAGGAGAAATATATATATGTGAAGTTGATCATGAGGTTGCCAACAATTCACCAAAGATTTGGATAATCAAACAACAAGGCGAGGTGTAGGGAAATGTGGTGCCCATTTCATGTGAAGATACCGAGGCTCCTCAAGCCATGGATCTTCTCCAAAAATTTGGAGAAGAGAGGGAGGTACACATGCTCTGATAGGGGAGACTGGTAGAGAGGACAATTGACCTAGAGTCAATAGTCCTTGGCCTCTGGTTGGTCCATGTGGACCAACCAGAAAATTCTAAGGCCAAAATCACTTGTAAAATCAATATTAAATATTAATTGATTTTATCACTTTTTTATTCAACTTAAAAAAATGATTGTAATCTTTATAGTATTTTCATGGCATTTTTATTTATTTTTACAGGTTAATTTATTGTAGGTTAATATTTACGTGTATGTATACATGCATAAACACCAATGTTTATCATATTTTATTTTTATTATGTAAAATATATATATTTATATATCCATAATTTATATATTTATAACATATTTAATTATATTTTTTGGGTATTTTTACTTTAATTTTTCCAAGTTTATTTATGTACTTATTTAGATATATATACATATATTACATAAGTGTATTATAGGTATATTTCACCTATTTATGGAAGTGTAATATTTTATTTTATTTTATTTTTGATGGTTTTATTTTATTTTAATTATGTACATGTATTCTAAATAATATTTATAGATTTATTAAAATATAAGACACCTAAAACTATAAAGAATAAATAAATTGAATATTCTATACAAGGTATCTTGCACAACGAGGGCCCAAAGCGATCTTTTGCATCTTAACTTCAAATTGAATGAACCCACCTTCATTAAATAGATAATTTAATTTTATGAATAATAAAGGTGAGTTTGGTGAATTTTGAGTGTGTAGAGAAGATACAAGTCTGTAAATTTTTCTTTGCGGTCTTTTATTCTAGGTCTCCCGGGCACACTGTGCATTACTTTTAAATGAAATAAATTTTGTATTTTTCTTTGTATTTTTGTGTACAAGTTTCATGTTCAAAGTTTATTGATGTGAGATATAAAATAAGAAAATAAAATAGGTCCCAAAAACTTGTTATTAATGAATTAAATATTAGGATTCTGTGTATTTTATGTACAGTTTCTCTGTCACATCTCCCTCTCCTTTATTCCTTGTCGACCAAGTCATCAAGATGGCTGGGTCTTGGGGCCTAGGGTCACTTAGAGTCTTTGACACTTCATTATTTTTCTTTTCTTCCTTTGTTTTTTTAATTTGGAATTAAATAAAGTATTTTGTACATTTTTTTGTGAATTATTGAGTGTTTACTTTCACAAATTAATGATATACACATGCATTTAGCTAGGGATTTAAGGCCAAAACAAAAGAATAAAGATGATGAAATGGAGATTCATCAATCACACACCAAAGTCACAACTTTAGATCAGATCACCATAGTCACTATTGCAATTGGGCTAGTTTCAGCACTGCTTGAGGCTTCACCTTGAGCTCAAAGTAGAGAGAACTCCAAGAGTATTTGTAAAACAATGTTAGCTAAACAAGATAAATGGTTATCTAAGCTAAAAAGATAATTAAATAATAATAGTTAAATCAAAACAATCAAATCAATAGAGAGATTATATTAACAATATATTCACAACACTTGATTCAAACAGATATATCTCTAAAAAATGGAATCTATGCAATTGGAAAATACCAATGAATTTTTCTTAGTAGCTTCAAGAGGATCTCTGACTACACATAGAGAGCTTGAGAAGCTTGCTACATATCGATACTATCTTTCAACTTGGATTTCGTCTCTCTTGAAAGATCAACACACATGAGTGAGTGAGTGAGAGAGAGGAATATATGTTATTGTACTCGAATGAGTTGTGTGTTGAAATGAGATGGTATGGGCCTCTTTTTATAGTGAACATAGCATGTAACTATTGGAGACAAAATTAGTAAGTTCTAAATCTGGAATGATCGATCAACAAAAAGATAATGATCGATCAGTGCTCTAGGAACGATCAGACAAGATACCATGATCGGTCATAAGGTTGGTTATAGTATTCAAAATTTAAATAAATGAGAAATCATAAAAACTCTTATTGATCAATGAATTGAAACGGTCAAGGGTAAATTACGTTCAAATAGTGATCGGTTAAAGAGAAAAGATTATCAATTAGACAATCTTATAGATCATTCCAACTGGAGTAATCAATTAGTTTAAGGTATTTTTCAAGAAGTTGTACATGATCGACCATGTTAAGGTCACTAAGAGACCATTCAGTGATCGATCAACAGAAATGGAATGAGTGATAAACTTGGAGTTTGACACGAGGTTGACTTTCCCGCGGAGCCAGACTTGACAAGTAACAATATTGGCTCTAGTGTAGATCATCAGGGATACAGCTTCTAAATGCTTTTTAGAGTACAATTGATGATTACAAAATAAGTACAATGCTTAAGACTTAAAGATAACATATAATATGAAATAAAAACTTCTGAAGAGTTTCTCCTAAGGTTATGAACATTATCTAAAGATCATGTAAAATCAGTATACAAATGCAAGCAGATATAATGTGTGTGTCGGCTTTAAAATAAGAGTAAACAAGATTTAAACACACTTTACTTAACACATATTTATATATGGTTTTGGTTTGTCACTTAATATCCAGCTACAATTCGCAACCTATAACTAAGGATAATTTACAGCAATTAAATGGCATCGTTGTTGGTAAGGCGACACGACTTTTTGGATCTAGGTCACCTTAGTGTATTTTGGTTTATGTAACCTATATTTTTGTATGCATTCATATCATTTCATTTGTATTTTATTTTGTCTGCATTATTTTCATATTTAGAGCGAAAGCTCTCGACCAGATCCTAGACTATATTCATCCCAATCTGATATCATATCTCGGTGCCTCTTCTCAGGAAGCCTTGATCCTTAGCCTTAGGGATATGGTAGAGAATGAAGGGTAGAAAGGTATTTATAGGCTATGTCCCACCTACGTAACATCGCAGTTAGTGCCTAATTATTGTAACCATTAATCATTATTCACTTGCTACACATGAAGGTCCACTTAACAACCATGTCATCATCAAAACCATGGAGTATACAACCAATGGTTTTATCAATGTCTATCCCAAATCCTTAGCTTTGGTAATGATTCTTAATTAGCATTTATCATGATTAATTATTGATAATAAATAATAATTGTTCTTAACTATGATTAACATTTATTATTTCATATTTATGTTCCTTAATTATGATTAGTAACTGATGAGCGAGTT
This sequence comes from Ottelia alismoides, assembly GCA_037367405.1. Classification (NCBI taxonomy): domain Eukaryota; kingdom Viridiplantae; phylum Streptophyta; class Magnoliopsida; order Alismatales; family Hydrocharitaceae; genus Ottelia; species Ottelia alismoides. The sequence goes on along the minus strand of JAZKJV010002130.1, from coordinate 396,051 downwards.
GAGCGACTAAGGTTAAGTGATATCAAAGGTCGTTGCGACCTCAACCACTCGGGCTGGGCTCAATCAAGACAAATAGACCACCAACTAAAGAAATCAAGCAATCAAACAAGGTAAGTGGTCTTGCTAATTTATTTTACCTGGTATAGCTACCAGGGTCAATCACAAGGAGCACAGGATGACAAGTCTACGAAGTAGTCAGGAAACCAAGAAAAGAAAGAAAATTGGTGGTTTTTAATTTTTCAATTTTTTTGTGATTTTTAATAAGAAAAAGAATAAAGGAAAACCAAAAAGCGAAACAAAAACAATTATTTAGAGGTCCAAAAATAATCAAAAATTTAAAACAAAAATATTTTTGTGTTTTTAAAATATTCAAGTGTTTTTGTGAATTTTATGGGGTTTTTCTGATTTTTAATTAATTTTCTAAAAATAAAAGAAAGTCAAAAACAAAAAACAATGTATAGCTGGGATCTAAAGGTAGATTAAAATTATTTAAAATGCCTATAAAATCCTAAAGGTAGACATATACATAGATCTGAAAAGATTCGCTTATAAAGAATTATGATGGATATATTTCACCTAACATCTAGAGGACTCTATGAAATTAGAATATTGATGAATGATTAATTAATACTTCCAACCCAAAAAAATAGAACCTTTAAAGATAAATAAAAGGAGGATGAATATCATTTGATGATGATATGGCACCAATACTTGGACATGTGTCTATTTATAAGATCAATAGAAAGGTAAGGGATGGACCTTTAGATTGTCTAAAAGTTCTAAGCTTATCTACTTGTGAATAGGTAGGAAGTACTATTCAGATGAATTTAAGGAATACCTTGTAGAAAAAGGAGCATTGTTTTTCTATCTTAGTCCTTAGGAACACCCGGTATAAAACTTTGTAGAAACAAAATGGTTGATTGATACATGTGCCTCCACCAACCTATGCGGGATAAAACTCTACTACATCAAATGCCTTGAGTTCCCCCTAAACGATTTGTCTAGGTTAAAGATGGTAGATTTCTCCAATTAAGGTAAGAGGGGATGCCCACCACACCATCAGGCTCAATAATGTTCTTTTTATTCCTGAGTTTCCCATCAATCTTTTTTCTATCAGTTAAATTTACAAAGAACTCAACTGCTGAGTTGTATTTGATGTTTTTATTATATTTTTCAAGGCATACTGTCTGGAAGGATGATTGGTGTGAGCTGTGAAGAAAAGTACATGTCTACCGTCTTGTTCAGTTGTATGGCACTGCTGGCCACTATGGTACTCCCTTTCTACGGGTCATTATTCTCTTTAGAAACTTCGTCAAGGCCTTCCCTGATTCCCTCCCACTTTTATCCTAGAGTGTAAGGCATATTAATTAGGGAAGCAATATATGAGTTCATTTCCTTCATCTGGTCATATTCATTCTAATAGTCTTTTTGAGCTTGTTCATCTTGACATATGGGACTCATCTTTGGGAAACAGGTACTACCTAGTTATCATGGATAACTTCTTTCTTGTATCATGGACTTTCTTATTGAAAAATAAATGTGATCTTTTTCACATTATCGTTCAATTTAAAGAATCATTTTGATACCACTATCAAAGCTCTTAGGTCTAATGATGCTAAGGAGATTCTCTCTCATGACATGCAATCTTTTCTATTTTCTCTTGGGATTTTATGTCAGAATACTTGAGCTCATATGTTCCAATAAAATGGGGTGGCTACATGCAAACATCAGCATACCCTTGACATCGCTCGCACCCTGCTCATGGACTATTATATTCCTTCGATATATTGGGGTGATGTTATTGTCATTGCCACCTTTCTTATCAATCGATGCCCTCTACCTGTATTGATGAATAGGTCCCCATTCAGATCCTTTTTTTTCTGGGAAAGCAGTGTTCCATATTTCTCCTAAGGATTTTGAGTATGTTGCCTTTGTTCATCTCCTTGGTCCAGGTAAGGACGAACTGGCAAACAAAGCAGAAAAATATTTGTTCTTATGGGAGTTAGGAATCACAAGGTATACATGTGATACAACCTTAGATCTAGAAAACACTACATCAGTGCAGATGTTACATTCTTTGAGTCCCTTCCCTTTTACTTCAGGTCAGAAACACATGTGTCTACTCCACCTCTCATAACAAAATCTGCTCATTTTCCTGTTCCTATTCCACAAGATTCTCTTTACAATGCTACTTATCAGCAGAGATACATCCCTTCTGAGCGAGAACCATCTTATAATATATGTCATTCGATGAAGGCATTATAGACTAATGGAATTTCTACTTATATATACATTGAAACATGTACAGAAATGATCAAATGAGTGGCGCAGTTAACCTTCCAATAGCTCTCAAGAAGGAGACCAGACTATGTACCAATCATCCTATTTTTGTCACTACGTCCTTCTTTGGACATCGCTCCTCCTACAAATAGTTCGTTGAAGCACTATCTGACACAACCAATCCTTGTAATCATATCAAGGCTCTTTAGGATTCCATATGGCAGCTAGCAATGGAGAAAGAGATGTCTGTGCTAATTTCCTATAATATCTGGCATCTTGTTGATCCACTTGGCGATAACAGGGTGGTTGGATCTAGATGGATGTTTACAGTGAAGTACAAACATGAGATGATCGATTGCTCACTACAAGTCTTGATTTATAGAAAAGGGATTCACACTAACCTACGGTGTTGATTTCTTCGACAAATTCTCTCCAGTCACAGTCTCTCCATGGTAAAGATTCTCACAGGAGTTGTGATACATCTTGATTGACCCTTGTATCAACTTGATATAGTAATAAATGCCTTTCTATACAACAACCTTCAGGAAATTGCATGCATGCAGCAACCTCCAGGCTTCGACGCTTAAGGAGAGTGTCAAAAGGTATCCTTGTTACCCAAAGAAGACTTAAGTAGAGCACTCATGCTTGATTTCATAACTATCAGAAGTAGTAGAGAATTTGGTCCTTACTAGTTCATCAACAGATCATTTTTATTTCATAAAAAATGGGAAAAGATTTGTAGCAATGCTCATTTACATGAATGACACAATCCTCATAAGAGATTACTCTAACAATGTTACAAAAGTAAAGAAGGAGCTAATGGAACAATCAGTGATCAAAGACTTGGGTCCCCTAAAATACTTTTTAGATATTATAATAGCTACAGCCAAATGAGGGTTGGTTATGCCCAAATTGAAGTATGCCACTGATAGTTCAAGAGGAATGAGGATCCTAAAGTCTGGTCTTGGAGGGCATGTAGTGCATGACAAGTAGTGTCCGACAATCATTGTGTTGGTCGCTCTCGCAGTACTCAAATCGTCACCAATCAATCAAATCAATAATAAATCCACAATCTAAGATAAATCTATGAAAATGTGCAAGTCAAAATATATTTTAATTTTAACTCTACAAAATATATGTATATTGAATAAAAGTATAGTATTGAACCACAAAGAGCAAATACATAGATAGGCAAATAATTATTGTTTACAAAAATAACAATAACTATTTTTGTACTTTTTCAGCTTTTTAAATTTTTTAGGGTTTTAATTATATTTAATTTTTAAGGATTTTTTATTTATATATTTTTTATGATTTTACGTTTTTATAAATTTTATTTTCTTTTTTGTTTGTTTTCTAATTTTCAATTTCTTTTTCTTTTTAATATGCAACAAATATATATCTATAAATAATACTATGTATAATATCAATATTATAATATATATATTCAGTAAATACAAATAAAGACAGTCCTTTAAATTTTTAATGGTTTTAAAATATATTTAGGTTTTTATAATTAATAGTAGTAATTATAATTAGTATATAAGTATATATATATACTATAAATAGTCTATAAAGGGTTTATATTCATAAATATAGATAAAAATACTCAAATTTTACAAAATAAATTTTTTTGTGTTTTTCTAATGTTTCTTTATTTTTGTGTAATTTTTACTAATTTTTAGGTATTTTAAAATCTAAAATACTCCAAAATAGGGAGTTAATAAATAAGTAGAATTATTTTGAGATTTAAAAATAGAAAATAAGTGCAAAATTTCTCGACATATTTTTAATAAGTAGTATATAGTATAGATAAAAATAGATAATAGAAAAGTAATTTTTTGGATTTATATAATTTTTGCAAATGGAGATGTTACTAATAGAATAAATGCAGGCTGGCTAAAGTGGAGAGGAGCCTCCGCTGTTCTCTGTGATAAGAAAAATCCTTTAAAAATTAAAGGAAAGTTTTACAAAGCAGCCGTGAGACCTGCTATGCTTTATGGTTCTGAATGTTGGCTTGTGAACCATAGACATGTGCAGAGAATGGTTGTAGCAGAAATGAAAATGCTAAGATGTATGTGTGTACATACACGTAAAGATCATATACGGAATGATGCAATCAGAAAGAAAGTTGGTGTAGCTCCGATAGAGGATAAGATGCGAGAAAACCGCTTAAGATGGTTTGGTCATTTGCAAAGAAGGTCAACTAATGCACCGGTTAGGAGATGCGAGTGTTGGGATGTTGAGCCGGCTAAGAGAGGGAGAGGACGGCCCAAGAAGTGTTGGAAAGAGACTATACGAAGGGATCTTAGTTTTTTGGATATAAGTCCGAGATTGACCCAAGATAGATCTGAATGGAGGCGAAGAATCCATGTAGCCGACCCTACTTAATTGTGGGAAAAGGCTTTGTTGTTGTTGTTATATAATTCTTGCAAATTTTTATAAGGTTAGAAGGGTTTTTCGATTTCTAGGGTTTTTCTTTTGTATTTTTTATGATTTTGGTCTAGAGTTATAAAATATAGTAATATATAATTTTTGGGCATTTTTATAAAAGTTTTTCTAATTTTTATGTATTTTTATATCTAAACAGGGAATACTTAAATGATTTTTAATAAATGAAAAATGTGAAAAAGTGCTAAATAAAAATCTCAATGTAAATAAACAATATTTGAAGCATTTACTCTAATTTTTCCACGAATTTACAAGCATAGGAATTATTTAATAAAAAATAAAAGACACAAATTAATTTACAATGTACTAGCAGGGGTAGATTTGCAACAATATAGTCCTGGGTTGTGTGAAAAAGATTACATCGATATACAAACTTTATATATTAAAATGAAATGAAGAAACCTAGATGGGGTACCATACAAAATTATCAACTCACGCAGGGGAACACATGAACTGAGCTGGTACTAGACCTAAGTAGAATATTCAATAGATATCAGGGGTCCATGCAATTTTTACACAAAAGTTCAAACTAAAATTAATATTTATTTGAATATTTTATAAATACAAAAATGAGGGGGTATGTAATGCAATTACCCCACTTAAGTGGCACGGATCGGAGGGTTGAGGGAACTCTACGTGGAAGATCAAGCGACAAGGGAGGGGCTTCGCTTCGCTTGGACTTGGACGGCCAGATTAGACTTGGGTTGCGGCTTTGATCCCACGGCGATGGATGGACTTGGAAGAACCTGTAAGAAGGTTGGCTTGGATATGTTTTAATCGTCATTTCTCCTACTTCAGGCCTCCTCCTCAGCTGCATATGGGCACCCGAGCTTCCTGACACTCATGTGCACTTGCATGTACCCTCAAAGATGTCCTGGGTCTAGTGATGGATCTTGGAGCTTCTGCTACCTAGAGCTCCTATTCAAGCTTCGAGGTAGAGCTCCAGGTGTTGCTAAGTGATGTGGACCTGCACAAAAGTCAAGGGTAACATGAGGGGGTGTGGATAACCCTCTCTTGAATCTGACAACACAAGGGGGTAACGAGGCGATGGAGCTCCAGCGATGGAGGAGAAGGGGGCTCCGACTCCCGTTCAATCCTTGTGATATCAAGGGGTGAACAAGGGGGTTCATGGAGCAAGCGATGAGGATCGAGAATGAGGTGAAAGATGGATCAGATACAGTGGAGTCATGACGAATTTGGTGCTGGAGCCCGGTGCTCCAGCGATTTGAAAACTCAAAATTAAACTAACCTAGATGCTAATCGATCAGATTAAAAACTAAGTTAAGCTAAAGGCACGAAATGTGAGGAAAAGATATATACCTAGTAGCTCGAACAAGCTCTGAAGCTTGGAGCAGAAGAGGAGTCATCGAAGCTACTCTGGTAGCACCTGGATCTCACCACCCTCGCCTTTATCCATGTTGTTGAGGACTGGAGCTCAAAGCTGTCACTGAAGATCATCGATAGGGGTATTCCTCTTAGGGCTACAGGCTAAGAATGATGATCATAATAGAAGAGGAAGTCGGTCTTCCATATTTATAAAAGTGATAAGGAGCAAGAGGGTGAAGACAATGGATGGAAGAAGGACGATGGTAGATGGGGATTCTGGTATGGGAGAAGAAGAAGGACGATATGGCTGCAAATTAGGGAAGGTCTCCGTCTCGAGCAAGATGTAAGCATGGTGGATGGAGTAAAAGGGGATATTAGAATAAGCGGTTTTCTGTAAGGACTCGGGACAGTATTTCGGGAAAATTCTGGTCACTTATCAGCTCACGATAATTTATGAAAATATATGTCTGCTAACATAACCCTAAAGCTGACAAGATAAAAGACCGAGCTTTTACAGTCATCACCAGGTTGTGTTGGTGAATCCATGGTTGTTTTGTGTTTGCTTGAGAGGCATGTGTTACTGCATCTTATACGCCTTTACTTTCAATCTCTTGACTTGACATCATGCTCTCCAGATTATTCTTTTGACAGCGAATATGATGACTCGACGGCTTTTCTACTCAGAATTTGTGAGCTCTCGATGATCCACCATCCGTCACTCTTCTTCACAGACTCGGGATGACCCTCTTCCCGAGTCAGTCCCATCTAATCTTGAGGAGAGTCAGACCTAGATTCCCTTGCCTCCCAGCCCATCTTTTGAGGCAGACCCCTACCTCAAATCATCGTATCTTTCTCCTACACAATTTTCACTGAGTTCTTATGAGACTTTTTCCTTCCCAAAAGATTCAAAGGATATGGCTCACGGAAGGGACCAGTCGAGGACAGAGCAGCAGAGGACCGACAGACTGGAGAACAACACACTGATGGAAGACTAGATCCAGCCGCAGACATCATGACAGGGATTCTAGACACGCTTCAGCAGATGAATCTACAGAATCGAGATCAGTTTAGAGTCCAGAATGAGTTGTGAGTTGAGATCACTACGCTTAGAGCAGGAGTCGGGAACCCACCACTGCCTGTCGTGGTTCCTGCAACACTCAAAGACGAGTATGACCTTGTGCCAGGATGCTACATCACTAGATTTGTTTACCACCGAATCAAGGGTTGTACGAGTTACACCTGTACTTTATTTCATCGCTTTCCAAGTTTTACGGGAATGCAACAGAGGAGTTGTTTACCTTTCTGCAATGGTTCGAGATGATTTGCGATACGGCTAATTATTTTGGTGTTACAAAAAAGAAATCCTTCCCCTTTATCTTAGCAGATAAGGCGCTTTACTAGCTCAGCCATTTGGGGAGGGAGATCTCCACATGGGCCGACCTGAAGTACACATTCCTGCGTAAATTCTTTCCTATGGGACGGACGGACATGATGAGGAGCCAGATCTCCGACTTCACCCAGTTGCCGAATGAATCATTCCACGAGGCATGGGATCGGTTCAAGGATCTTACCGAGAGATGCCCTCATCATGAGATACCATTAAAGGTGCTAGTGCAAAATTACTTTGGAGGACTCTAGCCGAATGTCCAGGGCCTTGTGAGCGCCGCATGTGGAGGCAGTTATCTGAATCGGTATGCCGAGTCTGTCTGGTCCATCTTTAAGGGGATGGTAGAAAACTCAAGAGTCGTTGACTCTACTCGAGCATTCCAGAAGGCCTCGCAGCCACTACACCACCGAGAGCATCATAAGGTGGTGAATATTTTGGATTCTAAATCCAATAAAAACATGGGATATATCAGTGAAAAGATAACATTGGTAGATTTGATTCAGAAGCAAGTTCAGGATCTGTAGTCATTGCAAGAGTTGGAGAAATTATCATCCCTTATCAGCAGTTGAGCGATCTGACGAAGAAGGTGACAGACCTGCAGCTTCAATATCAGCAGTCGCATGCTTCTTTGACCTCGCAACCTGCTCGAAGATCTTTACCCGCTCCTCTCACCCGACAGATCCACTTCGTCTAGAGTAAGCTAGGTTATCCTACGGAGACTCCGCGGAATGATTGGCATGAGGACCAGTCTTATGCCAATCCCATCCAGATCACCAGCCCTAGAGATACAGATGTTGAACCTCAAGCCACTCTTGAGATCAATGGGATATGGTACACTCCAATTCAGCCACATCATAGTTTACTCCTCAGAGCGTACACCGCCAGCAATAGCCGCAACATTACAATCATACGCAGCATGGAAATCCGCAATATCAGCACCGACATGAGTTCACGCAGCAGCAGTACCACCAGAATGTTTATCAGAGACCGCATTCTTTCCACCATCCTGCTTCGCAATCACAGTCGAATCATTACCACCAGCAGCAACAGTCTCCATACATGCCCCAGCGATCTCCTCAACCGTACGCTCCGCACCAGCATATGCTGAGGTAGGAGAGTGTAGAGAGCCAGGGATACCGCACTAAACCTGAGATATCTTCGCAAGCCCTAGCGTTAAATCAGATACTGGATATGCTGAGCACGCTCCACATCGCACACAAGACCGAGATGGAGCGGGTTAACCATCGTCTGGATGAGTTAACCGCACCCAAGACCACTCTCCTAGCCGAGACTCAGATGAACCTGAATAACAAGAGGTGGCACCCAGATCAGGTAGACAACACAATAGGTACGATCTCTTTTCCTGAATTTCTTTCTAACTTCATTCGTCTCAGGAGAGGTAGATCACCAAAAGCACCTGATCGGGAGGAGGAGAAGGCATAAGGTGAAGAGCGAGAGCTAGGCTATCATACACATACTAATGTTGAGGAGGAGAACCGTAACAATGATGAGGATTAGCCACTTGACGATCAGGGAGAAGGGAGTGATGCCGAGATAGTTGATATGGACTTAGGCGATTCAGGCGATGATACCACGCCATGCCATGTAGACACTCCCGAAGCTGATGTGTTTTTTCCTATTTTAGAGAGTTTTGTAGATATTCTGATACTCTCGATGTACAAATTGATTCTGATTTCAATAAAAATAATTTTGTTTTTCCTAAAATTTTTCCTTTTCCTGATGCTTTGTATGAAAAAGGTACTAAAAAATCCAAAAAGAATGGTGTTACTCCAGAGACTGATCGATTACTTAAAGATCACATCTTTCTGAAAATCCCACTCCATGATGCCTTGGATCACTTCCCTACGCTCAAGCAACAGCTGAAGAATAGATGTACAACGCATAGGAAGAAGAAATCACTAACAGAGAAGCATATCTTGACCAAGGCCACCTCCTGCATTATTCAGAATAGACTACCAGAGAAGAAGAAGGACTCAGGAGCACACTATGTCAGATGCGATATTTCAGAAGTCACATTCGATCACACACTCTTAGGTAACGGTTCCTCTATTAATCTATAACCTTCATGTTTACTTGACAAGCTCAAGTTAGGCCCTCTTTACAAATCATGTTTGATCCTTCAGTTTGCTGATAGATCTATAAAGAGACCTAAGGGCATTTTGAGGAACGTTATCGTAATCATGCAGGGTCTGAAATTCTCAGTGAACTTTACTGTCCTGGACATGGAATGCCCTATACAGTTACATATTACCCCGATCATTCTTGGGAGGCCTTTCTTAGAGACCGCAAAGGCCCTCTTCGATTATGATATAGGGAAGGTATCTTTTCGCACCAATGGCAAAAAGGTACATATAGATATGGAGAGAGAAATACATGAATACAATGCAGCATCCACAACCAGTTATGATACCTTGAGTTCTTTAGCCACATGTGATTACATGGATGAGGTTCACCTAGACGACCTCGAGAGGTATCGAGTAGAGACCTGAGATATCCTAGAAAAGGATGGGTCCAAGACTTCAGCTGGCAGCTCTTCTGACAGTAATCTTTATTTCAGCATGGATGGTGATGATCATATGGAGCAGAGAACTGAGAATTATCTTGTAGATATTTTAGACTCAGAAAATTTACAGAATTCCTCCACCTCAAATGACTCAGAAACCGAGTTTTACTTAGCCGAATTATTCTCCTCTAGTCATTCTGAGGATGAGCACGGTAGTGAGTCGGATGATGTTTTAGAATCTTCTATAGTTCGACTTTAGAACGTATTGAGATGGTGGATGACCGTAAAGCAGACACATCTACCACCAGCACAGATCCCCTTACACAATTAGAGGATGATAAAGCAGAGCCAGATCTTACCTTACCTGAGTTGAAGACCTTACCACCAAATATGAAATACGCTTTCCTTGTGGGTCCACACTGGCAGTTTCCTGTCATTATCAGCGCATATTTGACCAAAGAACAAGAATACCATCTAATGGAGATTCTTGAAAGAAACCGCAAGGTCATTGGGTGGACTATATCCGATCTCCATGGGATAAATCCTGCTTTGTGCTCTCATCATATCTATCTTGATCATGACAGCAGACCCTCCAGAGAGTTTCAACGTAGGCGGAATCCTGTCTTATGTGATGTTATCAAGAAAGAGTCTGAATGGGTTAGCCCATTACATGTTGTCCCAAACAAGTCAGGAATTCAGATGGTTAAGAATGAGAGTGGAGAGGAGATTCCAAATAGAGTAACCGCGTCGTGGCGGGTATGCGTTGATTACAGAAAGTTGAATGCGTGGCAAAGAAGGACCACTTCTCGTTGCCTTTTATAGACCAAGTGATAGAAAGGATGGCAGGGAAGGAGTACTACTGCTTCTTAGACGGTTACTTCGGATACAATCAGGTTACAATTGCCCCCGAAGACCACCTTCACATGTCCTTTCGGCATGAATGCCTTTAGACGGATGCCCTTTGGATTGTGCAATGCCCCTGCTACATTCCAGAGGTGCATGCTTGTCATCTTTGCAGGCATGGTTGGTGATGAATCTGCAATTCATCATCTTTATTCATTTATTTTAGCTTAAAATCCCTTATAAAACACATGTATATAATACTAACTCTGTGCTCTTACTAACTTGCATCTGTGTGTAAATATTGTATATTTGTATATTATTTTAACCTAAAATAAATAAAGAAAGAAAGAAAGGAAAATAAAGAAAATAAAATAAAATAAAGGAATACTATATATATGTAATAGATACAGGCTGACCCGAACCCCGAGAGAAGGTCAAGACTTGACTTGTTCGATCAGGAATAAAGTAGGGGGAGATTGGATCTTTATTCAGAAAATCCAAAAAATGTGTGTTGTGTATATTTGTATACTTCACTATTTTATTTGTACCTAAATTGACCTCAAATCAAATAACTTTCAAAACCAAAGTTGTAAATAAAAATGTGTCCTAAATAATAAAAATGATTGCACAATCAAATCTTGTACAAATTAAAAGCAACCACACTTGGGAAAAGCCACTAAGCGATAATTGAAAGACCAATTCCAGCTCCATATGAACTCAAATTGAACTAACTCACTTCCATTGTATTCTAAATTAAATTATCTTCAAAATGGTTGTAATTTCATAATTTTTGGAGTTACGGGTAAAAAGTTGGTTTTCTGGGGTTGTGCAATTTTCCCATGTATTTGTACATATTGTATTTTGTAAATATTTTTACTAATTACTTAAAATAAAAAAATAAAAATAAAAATTTTAAAACAGAAAAAAAGCTAATTTCTTTATTTAACTATGTATATAATGTACCATCTGTATATTGTATACGTATATAGTTGCTATTCTTAATTAACCACCATAAAAAATAAAAAATAATATTTTTATTCAAATAAATAAAGTGATGAAAATTCAAAAAAAAGTTAATTTTTATATTATCTCATTTCAATTTTCATCTCTCTTATCTCTTCAACAAAAAATTCAAAAATTCAAATTTCATTCTCAATCTTTTCTATTTATATGGCTCCTTCTCCATTGTTCCAATTTGATCAATCTTTGGTGAGAGGAGCCCAATCTCTAAGAGTCTTCTTGTTGCAGAAGGGTGCCTAGCCTCTGAGCCGTCCGGTAACAGCGCGTCGGCCTTCGTCGAGGTGATCATGGTTTCCATCCGCTCCTAAGGTGAGATCCATCATCATTTTCTCTTATTTTTCATCTAGGTTAACCATAGTTTCATTTTTCACAATTTTATATTGTCGTTATTTTTTTCTCTAAATCTTAGAATCATCACTCATGATTTGATCCGCCACTGACTCGATTTTTTTCATCTCATGTTCTCGACCTCTACGCGTTCTTTTCTATCTCCCACGATCTCTCAACTTCGGCTACGCATGGTGGCCGGAGCATCAGATTCGATTCTTCCATTTTTTCTTGGATCTCCGCTCACGCATTCCATTTTGATTTTGGGAGCGAGTCATCGAGGTCGCATCCTAATTTGTCTATAAATAAAAAGAATAAAAAAATGTTTTCTTCTAACATTTATTTTGCAGGAAATTAAAAATAAAAAACACAAAAAATTAAAAAAAAATTAAAAAAATTATGTATTCTATTGAAAAATACAAAAAATTAAAAAATTAAAAAAAATCTCTGGTTGGGGACGGTAGCACTCCTGCCGCCGCCGCGAACCCTCTTCGCTGTCGGTCGCCTCCTCCTGTTACGGCCGCCACCCATGCCTAGAGTTTCCACCCTTCGCCTCCACTCGCGCGCGCCACCCGCATGCGACTCCACCGGCCATCAGCCCTCCACCGTGCAACTCCTCTGCTGCAGCCATGTGGCTTGGGTGAGAGAGAAGCAGGGGCAGTGCCCCCTTTGGCTTGGGAAGCAAGAAAGAACGAAGAAGCCCTTCTCAACCCTAGATTAAAGCATATATTTTTTGGCAAAATTGCTTAAAATCCCTCAGGCATTTTGCAAATAATAAAGAAGGCCCCCGCTCCAGACTATCACGTGTACTGCACGTGCTACTTGGGTAACTTGCACATTTCCCCCTCTGTTTAATTTATTTTATTTATTTAATGCAAAAACAAGAACTATTTACATTTTAGTCGTTTTGTTTCCAGACTTTTATTTTGTTAGCTTTTCTTATTGAAATAAATGTTTTGTTTGGTCAATAAATCTCTCAAAAATCATGTTATGCTTCTAATGTGCTTATCTTTTTATTAACATAAATTTTTCATTGCATTTTGTCATCATTTCTTATTATTAAAAATTCAAAAATAGTGTCTTTCTTTTCCTGAATTTCAAAAATTCATAAAAATTTAAATATTACTCCGAAAATTCTAAAAAAAATTAGAGTAATTGTATTTCATTGTCTTTTAATTTTTGTCCAAATTTTGTGCATTAACTATTTATAAAACCCCAAAAAATGAAAAATACCAAAAATTTATAAAAATCACAGAAAATTCTACAAAAATCCAAAATCGTGATTTCAGTTCCTGTTTGTAGATATTTGCATATATTTCATCATAAAAATAATTGCCAGGAGTTTTGGGCACTTAAATATTTTTAAGTTGCAAATCACTCCAGGTTGTGCATTGTTTCTCATTTTTGTCACTGTTTGATTTTTAGAAGAATAAAAAAATCTGAAAATTCTACAAAAATTCCCAAAAATATTTCAAAATCTTTAAAATCAAAAATGTTTTCTCTGGATTCTTCTGAGTATTTTTTATATAATTGACAAATACAAAAAGAGTCTGGTGTGTGTAGTTTTTCTTTTGTGCATATTGTTCTTTATTTGAAAATAAAAATGTAATATTAAAATCACTAAAATTTGAAAACTAGAAAGTAGAAAAATAGAAATTAAAAATAAAAAATTAAAAAGAGAAAAATTCCACAAAAACCAAGGATAGTTTGGCTTTGAGATTCCTGCTTGTTCTTTTAATTGATGTTTGGTTAATTGAATAACCCTTGGGAATTGTAGCCTCCCTGAGTTTGATCATGTCTGCTATACAGGTAAATAAGTAGCAAAAATATTTCTCTTGCTTCATTATTCGTTTTTAGTTAATTTTGCAGCTTAAAAAGAAAAAAATATTATTGTTTTCTTGTCACGGGATTTTTAGGGATAGCAACGACACTTTCACAATCATATCATTAATAAATACCAATCCTCGAAGGTACCGTGCCAACAAAATGGCATCGTTGCCGGGGAAATAAAATAAAAAAACAAAATGATGCCATTGTCAGGGAGGCACGGTGAGGGTAGTTAGGCTTCTCTTTTGACCAGCTATTCTTGGTTGTATACATTTCTGTATATTTTTGCACATTCATTCCATTATTCATATTCACTGTTTCATTTCATTTTTTCTGCTTATATTTGATAATTGTATTTCATAAACATTCTCTCTTTTCTTTTTCTTACGAGGTCCCGCAGAGCGAAGGAGGCGATCCTATGAGAGCCGAAGCACCCAAGCGAAGCGGAGGCATCTTGATTCTTCACCGAGTTGCAAGTTAGCGTGAGAGGAGGAGAAGAAGAATTGAAAGAGAAAAAAAGATTTTTTTATTTATTTATTCTAGCATTTGAACCCTTGTAAATGGACATTCATTTGTTGCGGGGTCTATTTCGCCAAGTGCTGGTGCACTTGGGGGACCTCACTGGATTAGTTTTCATCGCCTCACGCGTATTTTGTGAGCTACCCCTTGATTGCTTTAATTATTTTGCTTGAGCCAGGTAATTAATTAGGTCCAAACAACTTAAACAAGAATTTCTATACCTATAGAGTATAGCGTAATTTGGACTTAGTCAAATTAACTTGTTCTTGCCTGTTAATAAAAACTATCATCTAGGACGGTTCACTTGCATCATATAGGATAGTTTATTTTTCTATATTTACATTCTGCGCGGATCACTTGCATGTAGAGTGTCGGCGACAAGGTACGCATCTCTAACCCCTGCAAGCATCATTTTTTTTCACGCATTGGCATTTCTGACCTCCTCCCTTGTTTTTACTCACATAAGTTAAAAAAGAAATTGGACACTCAGTAGGTGATTCTTTGAAAATATTTTAACCAAGTGACAACTGCCTAAAATAAAAGACTGCTAAAGAAAACTCGATCCTAAAATAAACACAAGGAAAAATCACTGATTTGGGGAGAGTAACCCCCCTCAATGTTTGGTTTGTATGTAGCGAGAGAGCGACCCGCACACTAGGATAGAACCACGCCTGAACTCTTTCAGACTACTATCTTGGGTTAGTCGTTCTCTAGTGATGATCTCTCCAGAGCGACCCGCGATGTCCTTAACAGCTTAAATTGATCGAGTAACCGGTAAACGGTCCACAATTCATATTGGCTGGGAAAGATCTAACTTTGGGATTAAGCCAGTCTCCTGGAGCATTGGGTTCCTAACATCTCGTTCTAACCGCTCTGACAGATTGTATTCTTACCAAACTCTAAAATTGACAAGATAACTGACTGAATCTTCACGGTCTTCACATTGAGTTGAGTTGGTGAATTGGGGGATTGTATTGTGTTTGATTGCTTATGTGCATAATCGATCCTTATGTGCATTTGCGCCTTTTTCTCCATATCTTTTGACTTGACCCTCGTGCTCTCCTGATCCCGTCTTTTGTTTCGGAGATGGTCGACTGGAGTTATTTTAATCCGATCTTTGCGGATACCTCGTACCCTCAGCTGATCCACCGTCCTTTTTCCAGGAGGACCTTCCTCCTGATTTTTATGCATATCTGCCTAACCCATTATTTCAGGAGACGGACTCTGATTCTCACCCACCCTCATTCAACACACCTGATCCTGGGATTTTGGAGTCAGCTTTCATGATTTCCACACTTGAGACACTGAACCAGATGATGGAGCACTTGAATTCGAGGATTAACAATCTATTTATCATAGATGAGAGCCAGAATGCTGCTCCACTATTTGAGGATATGGATTCACTTGAGGATAATCATGAGAGCTTACAATCGCCCAAAATACAAAAAAATGAGAAAATTTAAAAAACAAAAAAACAAAAAGATTCTGGGAGACACATTATTGATTCATTTTGTGAGGAGAGGGCATCCATGCCAAACCAATTTCCCACACAGTCATCCCCTACATGTCCCGACCTTGACTCTGAGGATTCCACTATACATACTACTCTTGGCAATCCTCTTGTAAATGTTGATTCCGACCTCCTTCCTTGTATGGATGAGGTTCAACAATTCAAAAAAATCTTGACTGAACCCGAAGTGGTGGCCACTATTCATGAGATCATTAAAGCCCCACTTCAACAGGCCATGACAGATTTATCTACTCCTCAACACAAGAAGATAAAGCGAATGAGAAGATTTGAGCTTCACATATTGACCATGGCCACTGCCTATGCCATCTCTCAGAGTCCACATTTTAAGAAAGGGAACACTACCATACCTCTTGTGAGCTACTCCATCTCTGAATATTCTTGTGATAACACTCTCAATAACGGTAGTTTGTCAATCAATATAACACCCTTCTCTATGGTATAGTCTCTCCATCTTGGGCCTCTCATGAAAACCAGTATGATAGTTGAATTTGTTGATGGATCTATCAAGAGGCCGAAGGGTATTCTAGAAATACTGTCATTCTTATTCAGGGCATGAATTTCACTTCGAATTTTGTCATGCTGCCCATGGAGACCTCCACCCCAGTGGAGCACCCTCCAATCATCCTGGGACAGCCTTTCCTCGCATCTGCAGGAGCCGTTATTGATTATGGTTTAGGAGAGATTCGCTTCCGTTCTGATACGAGGAGCGATGTATTGATCACTACACCCACAACGGACCAGAGACCTGCATCCCATGAGAGCCCACCCGTGTTAGCCAACCCCAAGTAATTTGACCTCGATGATGATATCAGATATTCTTGTTATATGTTTGATGATAAGGAAACCCAAGAATTCCTCTTGAAGGAGGAAGACTCGGAAAGCATGGACCTTGGAGTTCCCCCTTCTGGTATGTGGAGATGCATTGATGACATCCACGAAATTTACACGATAGACACCCTAGAGCGGAAGGCAGACTCTGAGACTAGACATGATGGACATGATTCGATTGATGAGTCCATTCCTATTCACCCAGATTCAGATGAAACCGATCAGGCCAAATTTGATTTGATTGCTTTCATAAAGGAATTTGGGCCTTTTGATAAAGATGATGAGCCAGTAGAGGCTCGTCAGGCTGATATTGATCCTATTTTTTCGGATAATGAATCCGAGCCTTTTTTCTTTGATATTTGCAAGACTTCCCATGCAGGACATGACCACACTACTTCCACTAATCGATTCATGCATGCACACTCTGAGATTGTTGAGGATACATTCTTGGTCGATCCTGATCAATTCATGTCTAATGACAACCCCAATATCGACCTACACCTTGGTAGATCCATCAGTGGTCCCGCAAGAAGGTTCTCTTTCGACCTTCTTGACCTTTGTACATCCACTCTTCTTGTATATCCATTCATTTCACTCTTTCTTCTTCCGTTTTATCATTCACCCCTTGTCTGTGTGTGTGTGTATATGTTATACTTAGGATGTGCTTTATCCTAAGTATAGGGGGTGAATGATTTGTGGTGTACATATTCGTCATGTTCATCACTCCTGTTGTTGCCTATACTTAGGGATACTCTACCCTAAGTATGGGGGGTGATGTTGTTCATATCATCTTTTTTGTTTTTGAGTCCGTACATTCTTTACATCGGTTTTCCCCTTTTGTACAGTCTACTATACTAAGGATTACTCGATCCAAAGTATAGGGGGATCACCAACTTCTCTTCTTTTTATCTTTTCTTTGAGTCGTAGCATAGGAGTCTTTTCACTTGTCTATACTTAGCACGAGTTATGTCTTCCTTTGTCGTTCTCTGATCACTATGAGGACATAGTTCGAGCTAAGTATAGGGGGTGTCATATATATTGTATATATACTTTAGACATAACTCGTACTTTTTAAGATAATTATTTTGGGGGATATGTATATAATTCTGTAAATTTCACGTGTGTAAAAAACCCAAAAAAACAAAAATAAAAATGAAAACAAAAATGAAAACAAAAAAACAAAAAATAAAAAATAAAAAACAAAAAAATAAAAAATTAAAAACAAACAAAACAAAAAACAAACAAAACTAACAAAAAATAAAAAATAAAAAAAATCATATATATACTTGTATATATTTTACTAACCCGTTTTCCTTTTTTAAAAAAATACAAAACCAAAAATCTATAAAAACTTGCATAATTAAAAAAACCCTTTCTTTTATGTCTGCATTTTTCTCCAAAAATCCATAAAAAAGTTCAAAATTAGAAAATTGTTTTAAAAATGTTCTTTTTACATGTGCATCATTTTATAAAAAAGCTTACTTTGCATTGTTCATATTTTCTTGCATTTGCATGTGCATTTTTCAGGATAACATTGACATTTAAACTAAGTCTGGAATAAAATTGAAGAATGGAGCTTAGTTGGACCTTAATCCACTTAATTTTAGAGGAACCTTATAAGAAATGGAGTTAAGACTTTTCAGGTCCTAGTGACTTAATTCTTTGAGTCCATAAGACTATGTTCGTATGTCATCTTGATTAGTCTAAGTAGAACATTTAACAACACGCACATGATTCTTTCAGACCGTGGCTTATCTTGGACAAGCACTCTACATGTAGCTCTTCATGGATGAGGTAGTGAGGACGCAGAATCTTTTGGCTTGTGGTAGCATATGAGGGTAGTACATCTAGGTGGAACCTCTCATCTTCCTCTAGGGAAGGAAGTGCATCTCAACCTGGCCTAGCGATGTTGAGGTCTAAAGACAGGATGATGTGGGGCAGCAATAATGCTTCAAAAGAGGGATAGTCTGCTGGCTCAAGAGGAAAAACTCCTTATTTACATGTTGCACCTTGTATATGCTTTCAGAAAAAAGTATGAAAAATGCATAATCTCTAAAAGTGGACATGCTTGATTAAAAAGTAAAATGCCTGCCAGAGTGTATATACAAGGATAAAAAAATCAATAAATAAAAAATTCAATAAGAGCTTCAAAGACATTTTTTTGTAAGCTTGCAGCAGATGACTTGGCTACACTGGTCATGCATCCAAGGATAGGTAGCTACACTGGTTACCATCCATTCTTTTCTCCATCCCCTCTTCTTGAGTCGGTTGTACTTGAACTTAGAAGGGAATATCTCCGCTCCTCGAGGAAAGAGTTGCTAGATCGGGGAACTAGAGTTACCTTATTGAGGGAGGTTGTTTCTTTGCTACTTTTGAGATGGGGAGCTATATCTCACTTACACTGTACAAGTAAAGATTCATAGTCACAAGAATTTGTGTACGTAGACTTGTTCTGACATGACTGTTGAGATGACCTGAATAGGAGTCCTGCGGAATATAGAGGATGTTAGGTTTTAAATCCATCTCCCATTAAGGTTCCGACACACTAATAATCCAAAGGTCTGACAGAGCTTCAAACTACAATTTTATGAAGATAAGTTTAATACTAAATATTGTCCTAATTTCTTTATTTTTCCCTTTCTTTTTTTTCTTCACTTATTCTTTCAAATAAGTGTTTGCTAAGGGACTAGCAAAGTTAAAGCATAGGGGATGATGAATCTGCGATTCGTCATCTTTATTCATTTATTTTAGCTTAAAATCACTTTATAAAACACATGTATATAATACTAACTCCATGCTCTTACTAACTTGCATCTGTGTGTAAATATTGTATATTTGTATATTATTTTAAACTAAAATAAATAAATAAATAAATAAATAAAGGAAGGAAAAATAAAGAAAAGAAAATAAAAAAGGAAGACTGTATATATGTAATAGATACAGGCTCACCCGAACCCCGAGCGAAGGTCAAGACTTGACCTGATCGACCAGGAATAAAGTAGGGGGAGATAGGGTCTTTATTCAGAAAATCCAAAAAAATTGTGTGATGTGTATATTTGTGTATTTCACTATTTTATTTGTACCTGAATTGACCTCAAATCAAATAACTTTCAAAACTAAAATTGTAAATAAAAATGTATCCTAAATAATAAAAATAATTGCACAATCAAATCTTATACAGAATAAAAGCAACCACACTTGAAAAAAGCCACTAAACAATAATTGAAAGACCAATTCCTGCTCCATATGAACTCAAATTGAAACAAACTCACTTCCATTGTATTCTAAATTAAATTATCTTTAAAATGGCTATGATTTTATAATTTTTGGAGTTACGAGTAAAAAGTTGGTTTTATGGGGTGGTTTATGCAATTTTCCCATGTATTTGTACATATTGTATTTTGTAAATATTTGTAAATATTTTACTAATTACTTAAAATAAAAAATAAAAATAAAAATTTTAAAACATAAAAAAACTAATTTCCTTATTTAACTATGTATATAATGTACCATATGTATATAATATATGTGTATAGTTGTTATTCTTAATTAACCACCATAAAAAATAACATTTTTATTCAAATAAATAAAGTGACAAAAATTCAAAAAATAGTTAAATTTTACATTATCTCATTTCAATTTTCATCTCTCTTATCTCTTCAACCAAAAAATCAAAAATTCAAATTTCATTCTCTATCTTTTCTATTTATATGGCCCCTTCTCCATCATTCCAACTTGATCAATCTTTGGTGAGAGGAGCCCGATCTCCGATAATCTTCTTGTCGCAGAAGGGTGCCTAGCCTCCGAGCCGTCCGGTGACAGCACATCGGCCTTCGTCGAGGTGATCACGGTTTCCATCCGCTCCTAAGGTCAGATCATCATCTTTCTCATGTTTTACATCTAGGTTAATCGTAGTTTCATTTCACAATTTTATTTTGTTGTCATTTTTTTCTCTAAATCTTAGAATCATCACTCACGATTTGATCTGCC
Organism: Ottelia alismoides; assembly: GCA_037367405.1. NCBI lineage: Eukaryota > Viridiplantae > Streptophyta > Magnoliopsida > Alismatales > Hydrocharitaceae > Ottelia > Ottelia alismoides. The sequence continues at coordinate 375,198 of JAZKJV010002130.1, read as the reverse complement.
ACTGACTCGATTTTTTTCATCTCACGTTCTCGACCTTTACGCATTCTTTTCTATCTCCCACGATCTCTCAACTCTGGCTATGCACGGTGGTCGAAGCATCAGATTCGACTCTTCCATTTTTCGCCAGATCTCTGCTCACGCATTCCGTTTTGATTTTGGTACCGAGTCGTCGAGGTCGCGTCCTAATTTGTCTAAAAATAAAAAGAATTAAAAAAATAAAAAAATATGTTTTCTTCTAACATTTGTTTTACAGGAAATAAAAAATAAAAAAACTCAAAAAAAATAATTAAAAAATTAAAAAAGTTTTATGTATTGTGTTTACAAATAAAAATAAAAAAAATAAAAAAATCTATGGTCTGGGACAGTAGCACTCTTGTCGCCACCGGCCCTCTTCGTCGTCGGCCGCCTCCACATGTCGCGACAGCCACCCACACCTGGAGCAGCCACCCTTCGCCACCACCCGTGCACAACTCCACCGACCATCAGCCCTCCACCGCGTAACTCCTCTGTGCAGCCACCTGCAGTGCGCCGCCCCTCGATGCCGCCATCCATCTCCGCCGATCGCGCTTGGAGCCGCGCCCCTCGTCGTTCGAAGAACCCAATCACCGGTCGCCCTCGTCCTCGATCCGTGCGACCGTTGTCATCAATGCACGCCCTCCGCCTGTGCGAGCCTCCTCCGTCCATCGCCGCCGTCCAGATCCAATCGCTAGTCCTCCATCACCACCGTGAAGATCTCGTCGCTTTCCTAGCTCTTCCATTGGAGCTCCACCCCATCGCACTGTCACATCTCGCCACTGCCCTTCACTCGCATGGAGCTCCAGACCTCTCCGCCACCGACGACAGCCACTCATCGCCGCCGCCCTGTGGCTTGGGTGAGAGAGAAGCAGGGGTGGTGCCCCTTTGGCTTGGGAACCAAGAAAGAATAAAGAAGCCCTACTCAACCCTAGATTAAAGCATATATTTTTTGGCAAAATTGCGTAAAAGCCCTGGGCATTTTGCAAATTACAAAGAAGACCCCCGCTCTAGACTATCACATGTACTGGACGTGCTACTTGGGCAACTTGCACATTTCCCCCTCTGTTTAATTTCTTGTATTTATTTAAAGCAAAAACAAGAACTATTTACATTTTAGTCGCTATGTTTCCAGACCTTTATTTTTCTAGCTTTTCTTATTGAAATAAATATTTTCTTTGGTCAATAAATCTCCAAAAATCATGCTATGTTTCTAATGTGCTTATCTTTTTAGCATAAATTTTTCATTACATTTTGTCAACATTTCTTATTATTAAAAAATCAAAAATAGTGTCTTTTTCTTTTCCTGAATTTCAAAAATTCATAAAAAAATTAAATATTACTCCAAAAATTCAAAAAAAATAGAGTAATTCTATTTCATTATCTTTTAATTTCTTTCTAAATTTCGTGCTTTAACTATTTATAAAACCCCAAAAAATAAAAATACCAAAAATCTTATAAAAATCACAGAAAATTCTACAAAAAGTCAAAAATCGTGATTCCAGTTCCTCTTTGTAGATATTTGCATATATTTCATCATAAAAATAATTGTCATGAGTTTAAGGCACTTAGATATTTTTAAGTTGCAAATTACTCCAGGTTGTGCATTTTTCTCATTTTTGTCACTATTTTGTTTTTTAAAAAAATCTAAAAATTCTACAAAAATTCCCAAAAACCATTTCCAAATCCTTAAAACCTGAAAATTTTTTTCTCTTGATTTTTTTGAGTATTTTTGATATAATTGAAAAATACAAAAAGAGTTTGGTGTGCGTAGTTCTTCTTTTGTGCATATTGTTCTTTATTTAAAAATAAAAATAATTGCAAAATTAAAATCACTAAAAATTTGAAAATCGGAAAATAAAAAATAGAAAAAAATTTTAAAAAATAAAAAGAGAAAAATTCCATAAAAACCAAGGATAGTTAGCCTTTGAGATTCCTGCTTGTACTTTTAATTGATGTTCTGATTAATTGAATAACCTTCGGGAATTGTAGCATCCCTGAGTTCGATCATGTCCGCTATATTGGTAAATAAGTAGCAAAAATATTTCTCCTACTTCGTTATTCGCTTTTAGTTAATTTTGCAGCTTGAGAAGAAAAAATAAATCGTTTGCTTATCACGGGATTTTTGGGGATAGCAACGACAATTTCACTATCATATCATTAATAAATATCAATCCTCGAAGGTATCGTGCCAACAGTTGATGAGGTCTTTGTGGATGATTTTTCGGTCTACGGTGAGTCCTTTGATGATTGTTTAGTGCATCAAGACCAGGTTCTTTAGAAATGTTGTGAGGTAGATCTTGTTTTGTCTTGGGAAAAGAGCCATTTTATGGTTACAAACGGGATCGTGTTGGGGCATGTCATCTCCAATCAAGGCATGGAGGATGACCCTGCCAAGGTGAATGTCATCAAATGTCTCGATCCACCATCCAACGTTAAGCAGTTACGGTCTTTTCTGGAGCATGTCGACTTTTACTGACGGTTCATATACGACTCCTCTAAGATTGCCCGACCGTTAACTGAACTCTTAGGCAAAGACATTGAGTTCTTGGTTAGATGACAAATGTCTTAATGCCTTCCTCACTTTAAAACAAATGATCATCAGTGCTCATGTCCTACAGCCGCCTGATTGGTCTCTACTCTTTGAGATCATAACGGATGCTTCAGATTTTGCGGTCAGGGTTGTATTAGGACAGAGGAGGAACGGACTTCCAGTTGGTATTCACTATGCCAGCCAGACTTTAGATGATGCCCAGCGTAACTAAACAATGACAGAGAAAGAGATGTTGGCAGTGGTATTTGCTTTAGATAAATTCATATCTTATCTTCTTGGCTCAAAAATCATAGTGTATACTGATCACTCAGCTATCTGATTTTTTATGGAAAAGAAGAAAAGCTAAGGCACACCTTCTCAGATGGATTCTCTTACTCCATGAGTTTGATTTAGACATTAGAGACAAGCCTGGGGTAAATAACGTGGTAGTTGATCACCTCTCCTGACTATAGATAGAGTAGCCTTCAGATGATTACACACCGGAGATTACAGAGAGATTTCCAGATGAGAGCATCTTTGCAGTTACAGAGCTTCCGCGGTATGCAGATATAGTGAACTTTATGGTTACACAGAAGAGTCCACAAGGTTGGCCGAAAGACCGAGTCGACAGGCTAGTGTCCGAGGCACGATACTACCACTGGGAGGATCCGATTCTTTTTCATGAGGGATCGGATTGTGTTTATAGGAGATGTATTCCTCGGGAGGAATAAAATAATTTCCTTACTCTTTGCCATTCCTCAGAGGCAGGAGGATATCATTCGGGGAAGAGGACAGCGCAGAAGGTACTTCAGAGCGGATTTTGGTGGCCGACTCTTACTAGAGATGCTTGTACATTCGTAAAGAGTTGCCCAGATTGACAGGGAGCTGTAGGGACAATCGATGCTAGAGATGCAATGCCTATGCAGCATGTTATCATTTACGAGATCTTTGATGCATGGGGCATAGATTTTATGGGACCGTTTCCCTCCAATAATGGCTTTGAGTGCATCCTTCTCGCTATAGATTATGTTAGTAGATGGGTGGAGGCTATACTCGCACGAACCGTTGACAACAAGATAGTGTGCAGGTTCCTAAGGGAACACAATATTTCGTGGTTCGGTATTCCACGTATTCTCATTTCAGATGGGGTAGCCATTTCATTAATAAGGAGGTGAAAAAGCTAGTGAAGATCTATGGCATTGATTATAGAGTAGCTTCTCCTTACCACCCGCAAAAGAATGACATGGCTGAAGTTTCAAATAGGGAGGTGAAATCCATTCTCCAAAAATTAGTACGACCAGATAGGAAGAACTAGTAACAGCTTCTAGACCAAGTTCTTTGGGCATATCGTACTGCATATAAGACTCCCTTAGGTAATTCATCGTTCAGATTAGTTTACGAAAAGCCATGCCATTTGCCCGTAGAAATCATGCACAAATCCGAATGGGCTATCAGAGAGATTTCATTAGAGATACAGAAAGCATGAGCTAAGCAAAAGTTAGATCTAAAAGAGCTGGTAGAGATTCAAAATCAGGCATACGAGAACATCCTCATTTATAAGGACAAAGTGAAGCGATGACATGATAGACATATCCGGCACAAGATCTTTGTTCCTGGGCAAAAAGTATGGTTGTTCAATGCACAATTGAGAATTTTTCCTGTCAAATTGAAAAGCAAGTGGGAAGGACCGTATATAGTCAGAATAGTGCATGACAATGGTAGTATTGCTATATCAGATGTGTCACTTGGTGCAGAATCGTTTGTAGTAAATGGGCAGATGCTGAAGCACTTCGTGGAGAATACTGATCATATAGCCCAAGTTGAAGTGATCGACTTTGTACAGGATCACAATCATCCCCATTTTTTGTCGTCTTCTATGCTTATGATACCAGATCCTAAGTATAGAGGGGACCGATTGCCTGTTGATTCTCGTTTTCAATTTTGATCTTTTTACTATTCTTTTGTATATCCTTTCTTTTACTCTAATCACCGGTCCCTAATTTAGGCCACACTCTTTTCTATACTTAGGATGCATTATTCAAAGTATAGGAGGGACCGAGTGATTTCGATGATTTCATTTTTTTTCTTTCATCTTTTCTTCCTTCGGTTGTATATTCTCTTCCCCAGTCGCCTCGTTTTTGTTCCACTATACTTACGATGACTTGACCATAAGTATAGGGGGGTCGACTGACTTCTATTCTTCCGTTCTTTTTCACCCACTTTTACTTAGCACGAGTTATGTCCTCCTTTTTCTCTTTTGACGCTATGAGGACATAGCACAAGCTAAGTATAGGGGGTGCGTATATATTGTATATATACTTTTGTCCACAACACGTACTTTTATATATTTTCTATATCTATAAAATCCATAAAATATGGGTGAGGGTAATTTAAAATCCACCTATTTATTTAAATTATTTATAAAATCCTTGTAAAGAAGTAAAATATGTTAAAAATCCTTATTTAAAATCCTTAATTTAAAATGTGTATTTAAAAAATGTATAACACTTATTTAAAAGCCTATATATTAAAATATGTTTAAAATTCATTTAATCCTTGTAAAATCTTTTGATATAAAATTTGTAAAATCCATTAGTTATTTAATCCCAATAAAATATGGGTAAATTATCTTGTAAAATTCTTGTACATAAACTTGTTTATAAAAATCACAAAATCCATAAAAATGTAAAGTCTAAAATACATAAAAATTACAAAATCCTTAAAATCCATAAAAATAAGTAAATTTCAAAAAATATGCTTCACAAAAAGATGGTTGCATTTGCATTAGCATTTTTCAGAATAAGTTTGATTTTTAGAACTAAAGATTGGGAAAAGTCTAAAGGATGGAGCTTGATTACGGCCTTTAACTTTCTTTGTAAGGAGCCTAGTTAGGAACTGGAATTTGGACTCTTCGTGTCTTTGACTTAAATCTTTGGGTTCCATGAGACCATGTTTGGGAAGTCAACTCGAAAAGTGCCTAAGTAGAACACTTGATGTCATCCGTTTAACTCTTCATCAGTGAACCAATTTTGGACACATGCACTTTGCACTTAGCTCAACGTGCATGGGGCGGTGAAGGGCAATCCATCTTCGTAGTGTGTTTCTATCCTTGTCTAGTGACATTTACGTCTAAAGACGAGAGAGATTGGGGTTGCAATAATCGCTTCGGATGAGGGAAGGATATGCTGGCATAATTTTTCCAAGACCTTAAAAAATGGACGGAATGAAAAGATGTTATATCCGTCAAGGCATAAAGAGATGAATTCATTGCAAGCAACATTACAAAGCCAACTCAAAGAAGAAGAAACCAAACACAAATACGACCACAATGGTCCGAGCTTCCACCAAAAAGCATGCACATCTTAGTGGAGACTTAGCTACACTGGCTGGGCTTCACAAGATGCGTCTACACTAGTCACACTCCAGTTCTTTTCTCATTCTTCTACTTTCTCTCTATATTTTATTGTGGGCATAGCACGAACAAACCTTAGACGGGAATGCCTCCCTCCCCGAGGAAAGAGTAGCTGGATGAGGAATCAATGGGAGTGTATAGCTGGGATGGGCGGTTTCTTCGCTTCTTTCAAAGTGGGAAGAGCTAAAACAATTCACACACAGTATAGATTGATTTCAAGGTTAATAGAGTTTGTGATATGAATGATTGGATCTAAACTAGTTGTTGAGGAGAACTTAAACAAGGATTTGTGGAACTTGAGGACTGTTGAGGCTAAAATTCTAATCCTAGTTAAGGCTACGATAAAATGCTTGTTTCAGGCCCGATTGAGCTCTGCCCTTTGTCTGTTCTCATGAACTAATTCAGGAAAACAAATTCATTCTAACTTTCTTTCTTTTTTCCCCTTATTTTTCAAATAAGTATTTGCTAAGGGACTAGCAAAGTTTAAGAATAGGGGTTGATAAATCCATGATTCATTAACATTTTGTCTGTATTTTGTTTTAAAACCCTTAACAAATAGATGTAAATATCCATTAATTTCCACTTTCTAACAAAATCTCATTCTTGAATAAAAATGCACTTTTATGCATTAAAATCATGTAAATAAATAAAAGAATAAAAAATAAAGGCAAATTGTAGATATGTATATATGTACAATGTGACTTGTAAAAATAAATATAGCTGAAAGATATATTTATAAACTAATCCTTGAGGCCAAGTCAGCATGGATTGGTCGACAAACAAATAAGTAGGGGGAGATAAGGAATAAAACAAATAAAAATAATTAATTTCACATCTCTTACACATTCCATATTAATTATCCAATAAATATCAAAACCTTAAATATTTTAATTAATTCATATTAATATTTTTCACCAAACTCTTCTTCTAGTTATTTCTAAAAATGTATAGAAAATATAAAATAAGTTAAAAATATTACCTTGTATATATATCAAGAAATCCAACTTGTAAATTGTCAAAATGCCAACTTCCGAACATCGTAACTTTCTCATTGAACTCCAATTTCACTCTACTCATTAAAGTTCATAAAATAATATTCTCTATTTAATGAAGATGATTTCACTAAACTCAGAGTCCGTTTGCAAAAAGTCGGTTTTGGGACCTAACCGCAAGTGGGTTTCTGGGCTATTTATTTTATTTAGAACACACTATTTATCGTTTTAATAATTTTATAATTTCTAATTATTTTCTTGATATTTTATTTTAACCCTAATTTATTTCATAATTTTTAGAACTTATTTATAATTTAAAATAAATAAAAAAATCTAATTAATAGGTATAAATGAACAGTATACCTTATATACCTATTTATTAATATACTTAAATTAATTTATTAAAATCTATAAAAAATCGTACATATTTTATTTATTACCCTAATAATTAAAAAAATGATATATTATTTAGTATTTATTAAATTAAAAATCCAAAACCTATTTATTAAATATTATTTATACTTATTTATTAATATAATATTTATATTTCGTAAAATAATTATTATTTATTAAAATTAAGTACCATAATTTAGATAATTTAATTATCTACATTTTTTATTTTAATACCTATTGAAAATAATGTTATTTACTAATTTATTATCTATTTATTAAGGTATTTAATCCCTCCGGCCAACCAGGTGCTGACACGTGTCAGCACCTGGTGCTTCTTTCTCCAAGAACAAGAACAATTGTTCTATTCTACCGACCGACCTTCACTTAATTCTTCCCGCCATTTCCTAACCTCTTTCTCCGATCTAATCCATTGATTCTCTTATTATAACTAACTAGATCCACGTCCACTGTAGATTCCTTTCTAATATCCATCAGATTCATCTATAAAAGCCCCTCAACTTCGCCATTAACAACTAACTGCTCCTAAGATTTCCACTTCTAGACTAACTGGTCGTCGACCCTACTTTCCCGCCTTGCTCCGCCTCCTTCCGGCCATGACAGGGCTTGAGGATCACCCCTCGTGGAAGACGTGTCAACGGAGGAGGGTTCCAAGGCGGAGCATCGCCTTGCATCGTAGCTTCATCATCGCGTCCAGCTCTGAGAAGACCGCCTCGTCGAGCCATCACCAAGAAGGCCTTACACCTTCAAAACCCCAGGTCAATCCTTCATTCTTTCCCTTCTAGTTTCTCGAGTTGCGTGCCTTGATTAGACATCCTAAGAGTGTCATTAGTTATCTTAATCACCCTTCTTAGATGCCAACATATGATAACTCCTCAAATTCGATTGAATTCATCCCAAATCCATTCTACATTGCCTGTATTTCACAATTATCATCTAATCTGGAAGTACATGTTAGAACTACAAATCCCTTAATTTTGTTGGTCGATTTGCATGCGAATCGAGCAAGAACGTCTTCATTTGCAGGTTCTCATTATAAGAGGAGCATCAACAACTGTCTGGAGCTCAACTTCTTTAAATAAAGATCAGATCTAAAGAAGCTTTCATCAGCTGCAAGATTTGGCCAGACCGCCTTCTTCGTTGGCGTTCCACCTCAGTGCTCCTCCACCATTGGAGAAGCTCACCCGCAGGTAAGCTCGAAGGGAGAAGGAGTCTCCCTCCTGGCCCTGTCGGAGGCCAAAGCATCGTGTTGATCATCACACGTGCGGCAGGTGAAGAACAGGAAGAACACGCCAGAATGTACAGGCTCACGACACGTGGACATAGTGGACGGCTCATATCGTTTTACATATTATAATTTCCGCCATTCAGATGAAGGGGTAGAATATTTGCAACATAAGCCCAGACAAAGATCCTAACTTTCCAACAGCTCCAGAGATTTCAGAAATTTCATTTAGGTCCCCGTGTAGGGACCTAAATGTAATACTTCTAATTTTCTTTTCAAATCAGTCCCTGATATGGACCGTTTTTGTAACTGAACAAACTTTACTTCTTTTGCACTTCTACCCATGTTCTGTAGGGGTGTTTTGGACCTTTATCTTGTTGTATTTTTCCTTGATTTTTCTAGGGTAGTTAAACAACTACCCTAACGACATTCTTCTATTTTTTGTTGATTTCCATAATGTAGTTTCTCGAACCGATATTTATAAGTTCATGTCAGTTTTGATTCTTTTCTTGAGTTTGTTGTAAAATCAAGAAGATAGTAAAAGCCTCGAGATTTCTTTCTTTCATCAAAAATCATCATACGATTATTCTGCCTCCTCGAAGTCGACTCAGGCACACTTACCTGGATAAATATTAAAGTGTAGATAAAATAGGAGAGAGAAGCCGCTTATTCTCATTTTCTCTCTCTTTCCTATTTTATTTATTTTTGTTTGATCAAACGGACCTATCTTCACGGTTCTTCTAGACCAACAATTCTAATTAACCGCGGGCCAGATTTCATTTATCAGGTTATGACACATGGGGGCAGGGCGTAAGGGCAATTGACCCACCAGTCAACATTCCCTACATTCTGGTTGGTGTACGTGGACCAACCAGAAAAATACCCAGGGGAAAACCTTTATTAATTATATTTAAAATAGAAAATAATTTATTTTTTATGAAAACATAGAAAATGTTTGTAATTTTATGTAGTATTTTATTTTGATTTTTATTTATTTTTACAGGTTAATTTATTAGATGTTAATATTTACATGTATATTTATAGGTATATATACATGTATTTGGTATTTTTAATTTTTATTTTGTAATATGTATTTTATTATTTTATATATATATATATAATTTCTATATTTATAATTTATTTAAGTACAGATATATAATTGATTTTTTTGAGTTTATTTATATACTTAAATAATTAGGTATATTTATTATATAGATACATTATAGGTATGTTTACATATATATATTAAAATACAATATTTATTTTTAATATATTTTAAATGGTTTTATTATCATTTTATTATTTACATATATTTTAAATAATATTTACAAATTTATAAAAATATAAGAAAGTGGATAATATAAAGAATGAGTATATTGAATATTATATACAGGTAATATTACACAATGAGGGCCTAAAAGCCAACTTTTGCATCTTAACTCTAAATTGAATGAAACAACCTTCATTAAGTATATAATTTATGTTTATGAACAATAAAGGTGAGTTTCGTGAATTTTGAATATGTATGGAGAAGATACAGGTTTGTAAAGTTTAATTTGTGGCCTTTTATTACGTGTGTCCCCAGCACACTGTGCATTATTTTTTAATAAAATAAAATTTGTATTTTTCTTTGTATTTTTATGTACAAGTTTTATATTCAAAGTTTATTGATTTGCGGTAGCTATAAAATTAGGATTTTTAAGTTGTGTTTTCTTTACAATTGGTTGCCCTATCTCTCCCTACTTTATTCCTTTTCGACCATGTATTCATGATGATTGGGTCTCGGGGTCTAGGGTCACTCGATGTCTTTGACACTTTATTCCTTTTCTTTTCTTTCCTTTATTCTTTTATTTTGGAATTAAATATAGCATAATGTACAATGTTTTATACAATGTTTTATGTGAATTATTTAGTGTTATTTTGTACAAATTAATATTATATACATGCATTTAGCTTGGGATTTGAGGCAAAATGAAAGAATAAAGGTTGTGGAATGGAGATTCATCACCCCCTTATACTTGCCTTTGCTAGTCCCTAGCAAACACTTGTGTAATAAGTACAGAAAAATAAAAATAAAGAAAAGAAAAAGAAAGAACTTGGAACATTTTTTTGACTTTTGAACTTGTCTTAATACAATTAGAGTTTGGTTCTCAATTAAGACCTTTAGATTCTCTGTTTAATTAAAACTGCATTAGGGTTAGGAAGTGTGACACAACAGCCTTTAAGCTCCAAAATCCTATTATCCAGTTCAATTCACGGTCTGGTCAGATCAATCCTTTCAATCGTATACCCTCACAGCCTTGAAATGATAGAACCATGTGTGTGAATTTGCTAGCTCTTCCTAGACAAATCGCTGAACCATCAAAGAGCCTTCTCCTCTGGTAACTCGTCCTCGTGGAGATAGATATTTACTTCTAAGGTCGGGTGCATGCTAGTTTCACAACTGAGAAAGGGAGAAACTGGATAATGGGAAAAGAAGTGGGAATAGACCATCGTAGTCGTATTTCCTCGTGAAGCTCGGCCAGTGTAACCGAGTCCTCACCAAGAAGTAGGAATTTTCTGGAAGCTCGATATTTTTGTAAAATTTCTGGTGTAGGCTTCTATTTGGAATTTTCTTTGCTTTGCATTGCACTGCATTCTTGTTTTTACCTAATAGATATAGAATCCTTTGGTCCACCCATGTTTTGGGGTCTTAGAAAAAGTTATGCTAGCATACCATTCCTCGTTTGAATCATTGCCTCAATCCAGTCTCCAATCGTAAGATGTCCTTGCTACCAAAAGAAGCGGGTTGAAGAGATGAATGGTTCCTAAGCCACCCTTGACGAAGCATCCTAGCATAGTCTCGACTAAACTCCAAGATTTTTCAACGGTCCATCTTGGTTGAGCTAAGTGTTAAGTGCGAGGTTTCTAGTCAAGCCATTGTCTCAAGAGTCATAGGGATGATATGGAGGGTTCTAGTTAGATACATTGAATCGACTCATGAACATAATCTCGTGGAGCCTAAAGAATTAAGTCCAGGTGACCTAAAGCATCTCAATTCCAGTCCTTAATGGATTCCTCTAAAATTAAGGGTATTAAGTTCTATACCAAGATCCAATCTTCAGCTTTATTTCAGACTTGTTCAATTGTCTTGATCATTCCAAAAAATGCAAATGTTATGTACAATGCAAGAAAACCTTTTTATGAATAAATTTTCTGATTTTGAAATTTTTATGGGATTTTTGAAAAGTGTTGATAATTCTTATGCAATTTTTTGAAAACATTTTGCATATTTTTAGGGATTTTATATTTTTGAAATTTGTAGAGGTTTTTGATAAAAGTTAGTGAAAGAAGAATGTGCATATATTTACATGGGAGTATGCGTCAATTTACAAGAATTAGGTGAAAATTTTACATTGGGAATTTGCAAGTTAAGTTAGTTGTTTTTTACAGGTTTTATATACAAGGCTCCTAAAGAGTTTTATTTGATGTAATTATGTATGTGGTTCTCAAAATATTTTGAAAGGGTTGTTGCAAACATTTTGAAAACTGATTTTTCAAATAATTTGATAAACAATTTTGCAAATATTTACAAAATTTGAAAACCATTTGGCAAATTTTTTTCAAATAGTATGTATAGATTTTGCATACTATTTTTACAACCATTTTCCAAATCATTTATAAATTGAATTTCCAATAAATTTATTCAAACAATTGAAACAAATTCTTGCAAATACTTGAAAAACATTTTTACAAAGGTTTGAAAATGTTTCATAAATGTTTTTCAAATGGTTTCAAAAGATTGTTCAAGCAATTTTACAACTAATTTTCAAATCCATTTGCAAAACATTTTTAAACCGATTTATTAATCATGTTTACAAAGAATTTTGAAAAGTTTTATACATATTTATAGTGTATTCTTTACATCTGATTAATTGTATACTCCTATCCATATAGAATATTGGTCATATTTAAGAAAGAAAAGTACGTTATGGCTAAAGTATATACAACATATATACAACCCCCATATACTTTGCTTAAGCTATGTCCTCATAGGCCAGAGAAAAAAAGGAAGACATAACTTGTGTTAAGTATAAGAAAGCTTACTACAATGACTAAAATATAGAATGAGAAGTCAATCATACCCCCTATACTTACGATCAACTCATCCTAAGTATAGAGGACTGTATACAAAATATGGATGATTGAGGATCCAGAATTTATGAAATTATTGGACTCATCTCGTCCCCCTATACTTAGGGTAAAATATCCCTAAATATAGGTAGAATGTCAAAAATTGGGGAACAAGCGAGAGAAAGAATAATGAATATCCCGAGGACACTCACCCCCCGTACTTAGGATGAAGCATATCCTACGTACATCGAAGATGAATGGGGTGAGTGCAACACGGAAGAAAGATTTGGAAGAAAAGAAATTAAAAGAAGAAAAGAAAAAAAGAAAAAAAACTAATCAAAGATATTTTTGGGAGCATTGTCCGACTCCACTGAAGCTTTTGAAGCAGTGATTGCTTCATCGAAGATCACTTGTACAGAGTCGACAACGGTCGAGAATGTATCATGCTCTAAATACAGCTTCAGCAACTGATCGTTGACAATGAAAGGTTGCATGTCAGATGGCAATTATGATATAGGACACTTCCATTGTCATGCATGGTTCTGATTCTGTATGGCCCTATACAATTGCTCTTCAATTGTCCTGGGAAAATCTTCAACTTCGCGTCAAACAACCACACTTTCTATCCAGGTTCGAAGGTCTTTCTCCTGATGTGCTTGTTGTACCAATGTTTGAACTTCTCTTTGCACATCAAGCTATTGTCATATGTATAATCTTGGAATTCCAGGAGTCTGTTCAAATCTAGTTTTCTCTACTGACCACCTTTTTGTGAGTCAAGGTTGCAGATGTTCATTGCCCAAAGTGACTTGTGAATTAGTTCCGCTGATAGGTGGCAAGGCTTTCCGTAGATATGATTATAGGGTGAATGCCCATAAGAGACTTGTAGGACGTTCTGTATGCCCATAGAATTAAATCCAAGAGTTATGACCAGTTCTTGCAGTCCGGCCTCACAAGTTTCTGCATGATCGTCTTGATTTCTTGGTTGGACAAATCTATCAAGCTATTTCACTGAGAATGATAAGGACATGCGACTCAGTGATCGATGCAGTACTCCTTCGTTAATTTCTTGACCTCTTTGTTGATGAAGTGACTACCCACGTTTGAAATCAGGATTTTTGGTATCCCAAACCACGAGATGATGTTGTCTTTCAGGAATTCACATATTGTTCTGCTATCTACGGCTCGAGCAGGGATAGTTCAACCCATCGACTCACATAATCTACGGCAAGCAGGATGTATTCAAAGCCGTGACTATTAGGAAACAGACCCATGAAATATATGCCCCATGCATCAAACACATCAGATATCTGGATGAATTTGAGGGGTATGTTGTCTTTAACACCAAGGTTTTTCTCATTTGTTGACAGTCGATACATGCTTTCACATATTCATTCGCATCCTTAAATAGTGTGGAACACTAAAGTCCACACTATAGTATCTTTGCTACCGTTATTCTTCCATAGTGGTGTCCACCAGAATCGAGCTTACGATAGTGCTCGAGGACACTTGTGTGCTCCTCTTGAGAGTTACAATGCCAAATGCAATCAGCTTCTACCCTGAATAAGTATGGGCCTTCCCATTAGTGAAAATGGATGTCGGGCAAGAACTTGTCCTTCTTGATGTTTGTACAATCTTATGGGACAACCCCAAAGGAGAGGTAGTTCACAATATTGGCATACCTAGGGAGAGACCCAATGCTAAGGATAGATTCATCAAGGATGGTCTCTATGATCGGTGCACTGCTCAGTTAAGTCTCTTAGCATTCTATTCTGGATAGATGATCTCGAACCACATTATGGACTCTAGGTTTATCTTGATTTCTATGGCAAATTCCTAGAGGAGAAGGATCTCAGTTAATTGTTTTTTGGAATTTTCTAATGCAATATGAATTTTATGTGATTTAATAAAAGCAAGTCATCAGATTTTTAGTGAATTAATTTTAATAAATATCAAACCTAATTATTTTCAAGAAATAAAATTATCTTAGATACGTCTAATGAAGATATATTCAGGAAAAATTCTAAACCCTAAAATGTTGAGTTTTCAGTCTATCAGGAATCAACTAATGAAAGCACAAAATGGATTATTTAGAACAAATTATGCATGCAAATGACGTGATTTTTGAGCATGACATGGAACACAACTAAATCTACTAAATGTTTTCGTAATTTTTAAAGCAATGGTTAATTTAATATGAATTTCAGCCCATGAAATGGGTAAAGTGTGCAAAATTTCACCAAATCAATTATAATTAATTAACCATGTCCCACAAAAATATGAATAATAAATGAGATACATAATTAGTTGAGCTACAAATGCAATTTTTGGAATAAATAAATGATGCGACAATGAGACTCAAACAAATATGCAAACACAGGATTCTAAATGCAAATACATAAAAGGAATAAAATAAAAATAAAAATGCAAATGCAAATACCTAAATTTAGGGGTATTTATGTAATTTTTCAGTGGTCGCATGCACAACATGTGAGCTCCGGATTGTAGGGGCGTGTGTTGTTTCTCCAAAAGCATGGGGGTTTTAATGCAAATTTCACCTCTTGCACATGCGTGGAACATGGGTAAGGGTACCAGCAGGCAGGGGTATTTGTGGAATTTAACGGTAAATGGAAGGACACCTTGCAAATGCACCATGCCTCACATGCGGAGGGAGGCGCTTTGCTTGGGCGATGGTCAAAGCTCGGCCAGAGGGGGTCAACTGTAGGCGGGTGGAGCGAGGCGAGGGTGGTTGACCGTTGGCACATCAGTGCGGAGGTGATTATTTATGCTAGGCGGCAAGGCGGAGGCTGCAAGCGGGTGAAGCACAACCGGTCGACACATGATCGGGGCTTGAAGGTGAGGGTCAAGGGTCATTAGTCGATGTCGAGGGCGGAGTCGATGGTGATGGCTTTTGTTGGAGCTGAAGACAAGAAGCTGCTAGAGTTGAAGGAGGGCAGCCTAATTGGAAACGACGTAGAAGGCCGCTGGCAGTCGGGTATGGCTGGGCGACCCGGTCGGAGGAGGCTCGCCTGTAAAGGGAGAAGGCCCCCTCAGTTAGACTACACACGACCGACCCAAGGGGAGGCGCGGTGGCTGGAGCTAAAAGCGGCCAAGGCAGCGCAGTGGGCAATGCAAGGCATTCCTCGTTGCAAGTCGAGGGGCTGTGGGTGGTGTGGTCGCTAATGTCGGTGAGGTGGTGGAAGTTGAAGGTGAGAAGATGGAGGTGGTTCGGATGACGAGGGCGAGGGTGGTCGATAGTGGAGGGGTGGAATGTGATGTTGTGGGAAAATGGAAGAAAGAAGAAGAAAAAGAACATGGGAAGCATAAGAAAAAAATGAGAAGAGGAAGAAGAAGAGGGAGAGATAGGGAGACTACATGAGATTCGCCTATAAGTGTTGTACGTCTACGGAGCTCCGTTTTCTTCGCTCGTCAGCCAGCGTAGTTGGAGCTCTAGCAGCTACGGTAGGTGGTTGCGGTAGGAGGTGGACCTCTTGGATCTTGCCTAGCTAGAATCGGGTTATCGTTGCTCGATAAGGGTACCTGACACTCTCACCTACATGTGCTCAAAGCTGGGCCTCTACTCTCTTCTCTAGATGGTGGATGATCGATCATGGGGTTAGTGATGGGGTTAAATAGGATAAAGGAGGAGAGGTGTTAGGCGATGGGTGAGAGATGGCCGAAGCGAAGTTTACGGAGGAGATGGTTGATGAGGATAATGGAAGAGACTGGTGGTGGATGCATTTTCTCGGAGAGGATAAGGGGAATCCGAGGACGATCGGCGATAGAGTGGTCGGCCATTGGGGCTTATGTGTAGGTGAAGTTGTAGGAGATAGAATCAGTTAGAGAGGATGGCGGAGGTGGTTAATGGTCGAATGGATGAGATAGGGAGAGGTGGAGGAGCACAGTGGTCGACGCGAGGCGGGAGTCTCAAGAGTTGGTTTGATTGGGGATCGGGACGGATAGAAGAAGATCAGAGATAATGGAGTCCCAATAAGAGAAGGTGGCTCAGCAGGTGATATGGGGATAGAGGAAGTCGACGGTCGCCGGTTGTGGGGGTTGTGTAGAGGGCGGAGGCGTGGGTTGCATGCCAAAAGAAGGAGAGAGGAAAGGGGGTGCTAGTAGCACGCAAGGGTGCGGCCACGTGGCAGGGATAATAAAATTAAATAAAACTCAAAGTAAAAATTAAATAATAAAAAATAAAAAATAAAAAAATAAAAAAGAAATAAATAATAAAAAGAATTAATAAATAAATAATGTAAAAGTATAAATAAATAAAATGAATAATAAAATAAATAAATAAAAGTGGGTGACAAGTGGCAGCTCTAGGAGCTGCCACGTATCGCTCCCAAAAAATCAAAAAATAATTCAAAAGAAAAATAAAAAATAATTACAAATGAGGTCAAATCAAAAAGTAGTCAATACAAAAGTTCCTTGTCTCGACGAGATCAATAACTTTCATGAAAGTTCAAAAATCAAAAGAAATCATCTGTACAAAAAATATTTTTAGTTGTATACTATATATAAAATACCGCATTTTGTGTTTTGCAAATTCTTTTGTCATTTTTAAATAAGATAAAAATCAAAATAAAATTAGATAAAATAAAATAAAAATATTTACGCATTAATCTAATTTTTTCGAAATTAATATTAAGAAAATAAAGGAATAAAATAAAGAGGACTTAGTACAATATATAACAGGGGCCCAAAAGCCTTGAATTGGGTCTTGTTTTGAAAGTAATTGAGCATACATTAATTAAAAAGTGAGTAGGGGTCCATAGGAGACTGTATGAGAGAGATTCACGTTTAAAGATTTTTAGTCTCAAACTAGGGTTTGGGTTTTATTGGTCAATTTAAAAAGTTAGTATTATTGAATTTTTCATTGATTAAGGTTAATGATATGTACACAATGGAGTTGCTTTCATGTCAATTGGAGTTAGCAAGAATTAACTAAAAATGGGTGAAGTTTAGTGAAAATGTGAAGATGATTACGAATGCAGAAATGAATGCTAATTTATGCAAATTAATTATGAGTGCATGAAAGTTAATTATATGGAATTAACATGTAAATGACCCTAAATTCTCGAGCTGAATATCTAGAGTAATGAATCACATATTCATCACAAGGCTTGGTTTGTCAGGTGTTGTTGAATGGCCTGAATTGATGCGAGCAATTGAGCACTCGCGGCATTCTAGTCCGACTGGCCCTGATCTAACTTGGTGGCTGTTGAGGCCCCATCCCTCATACCATAGGAGCCATGTATGATTCTGAATCTGATAATATCTCAGGCTCCAGATCAGGGTCTTGGTCTAGAAAGCCGTAAAGATGGCCTCGACTTGGTCACAACCCAAAGAGGCAGAATCGGTGGAGGTGGACTTTGACGATGGTTGGACCTTCCATCGAGTAGCTCCTCCTCGCTACAAATTTACGGCCATGTGCTCCTGTCACCAACGACAAGACTTAGGGCTAATCTTAGGGGGCTAAAAATTGCTCGAGAGGGGATCAGCTTGCAAAAATGGCGAATGTGAAATATATATAGGTGAAGTTGATCACGAGGTTGCCAACGATTCACAAAATGGAGAAGGAGAAATATATATATATGTGAAGTTGATCATGAGGTTGCCAACAATTCACCAAAGATTTGGATAATCAAACAGCAAGGCGAGGTGTAGGGAAATGTGGTGCCCATTTCATGTGAAGATACCGAGGCTCCTCAAGCCATGGATCTTCTCCAAAAATTTGGAGAAGAGAGGGAGGTACACATGCTCTGATAGGGGAGACTGGTAGAGAGGACAATTGACCTAGAGTCAATAGTCCTTGGCCTCTGGTTGGTCCATGTGGACCAACCAGAAAATTATAAGGCCAAAATCACTTGTAAAATCAATATTAAATATTAATTGATTTTATCACTTTTTTATTCAACATAAAAAAATGATTGTAATCTTTGTAGTATTTTCATGGCATTTTTATTTATTTTTACAGGTTAATTTATTGTAGGTTAATATTTACGTGTATGTATACATGCATAAACACCAATGTTTATCATATTTTATTTTTATTATGTAAAATATATATATTTATATATCCATAATTTATATATTTATAACATATTTAATTATATTTTTTGGGTATTTTTAATTTAATTTTTCCAAGTTTATTTATGTACTTATTTAGATATATATACATATATTACATAAGTGTATTATAGGTATATTTCACCTATTTATGGAAGTGTAATATTTTATTTTATTTTATTTTTGATGGTTTTATTTTATTTTAATTATGTACATGTATTCTAAATAATATTTATAGATTTATTAAAATATAAGACACCTAAAACTATAAAGAATAAATAAATTGAATATTCTATACAAGGTATCTTGCACAACGAGGGCCCAAAGCGATCTTTTGCATCTTAACTTCAAATTGAATGAACCCACCTTCATTAAATAGATAATTTAATTTTATGAATAATAAAGGTGAGTTTGGTGAATTTTGAGTGTGTAGAGAAGATACAAGTCTGTAAATTTTTCTTTGCGGTCTTTTATTCTAGGTCTCCCGGGCACACTGTGCATTACTTTTAAATGAAATAAATTTTGTATTTTTCTTTGTATTTTTGTGTACAAGTTTCATGTTCAAAGTTTATTGATGTGAGATATAAAATAAGAAAATAAAATAGGTCCCAAAAACTTATTATTAATGAATTAAATATTAGGATTCTGTGTATTTTATGTACAGTTTCTCTGTCACATCTCCCTCTCCTTTATTCCTTGTCGACCAAGTCATCAAGATGGCTGGGTCTTGGGGCCTAGGGTCACTCAGAGTCTTTGACACTTCATTATTTTTCTTTTCTTCCTTTGTTCTTTTATTTTGGAATTAAATAAAGTATTTTGTACATTTTTTTGTGAATTATTGAGTGTTTACTTTCACAAATTAATGATATACACATGCATTTAGCTAGGGATTTAAGGCCAAAACAAAAGAATAAAGATGATGAAATGGAGATTCATCAATCACACACCAAAGTCACAACTTTAGATCAGATCACCATAGTCACTATTGCAATTGGGCTAGTTTCAGCACTGCTTGAGGCTTCACCTTGAGCTCAAAGTAGAGAGAACTCCAAGAGTATTTGTAAAACAATGTTAGCTAAACAAGATAAATGGTTATCTAAGCTAACAAGATAATTAAATAATAATAGTTAAATCAAATCAACAGAGAGATTATATTAACAATATATTCACAACACTTGATTCAAACAGATATATCTCTAAAAAATGGAATCTATGCAATTGGAAAATACCAATGAATTTTTCTTAGTAGCTTCAAGAGGATCTCTGACTACACATAGAGAGCTTGAGAAGCTTGCTACATATCGATACTATCTTTCAACTTGGATTTCGTCTCTCTTGAAAGATCAACACACATGAGTGAGTGAGTGAGAGAGAGGAATATATGTTATTGTACTCGAATGAGTTGTGTGTTGAAATGAGATGGTATGGGCCTCTTTTTATAGTGAACATAGCATGTAACTATTGGAGACAAAATTAGTAAGTTCTAAATCTGGAATGATCGATCAACAAAAAGATAATGATCGATCAGTGCTCTAGGAACGATCAGACAAGATACCATGATCGGTCATAAGGTTGGTTATAGTATTCAAAATTTAAATAAATGAGAAATCATAAAAACTCTTATTGATCAATGAATTGAAACGGTCAGGGTAAATTACGTTCAAATAGTGATCGGTTAAAGAGAAAAGATTATCAATTAGACAATCTTATAGATCATTCCAACTGGAGTAATCAATTAGTTTAAGGTATTTTTCAAGAAGTTGTACATGATCGACCATGTTAAGGTCACTAAGAGACCATTCAGTGATCGATCAACAGAAATGGAATGAGTGATAAACTTGGAGTTTGACACGAGGTTGACTTTCCCGCGGAGCCAGACTTGACAAGTAACAATATTGGCTCTAGTGTAGATCATCAGGGATACAGCTTCTAAATGCTTTTTAGAGTACAATTGATGATTACAAAATAAGTACAATGCTTAAGACTTAAAGATAACATATAATATGAAATAAAAACTTCTGAAGAGTTTCTCCTAAGGTTATGAACTTTATCTAAAGATCATGTAAAATCAGTATACAAATGCAAGCAGATATAATGTGTGTGTCGGCTTTAAAATAAGAGTAAACAAGATTTAAACACACTTTACTTAACACATATTTATATATGGTTTTGGTTTGTCACTTAATATCCAGCTACAATTCGCAACCTATAACTAAGGATAATTTACAGCAATTAAATGGCATCGTTGTTGGTAAGGCGACACGACTTTTTGGATCTAGGTCACCTTAGTGTATTTTGGTTTATGTAACCTATATTTTTGTATGCATTCATATCATTTCATTTGTATTTTATTTTGTCTGCATTATTTTCATATTTAGAGCAAAAGCTCTCGACCAGATCCTAGACTATATTCATCCCAATCTGATATCATATCTCGGTGCCTCTTCTCAGGAAGCCTTGATCCTTAGCCTTAGGGATATGGTAGAGAATGAAGGGTAGAAAGGTATTTATAGGCTATGTCCCACCTACGTAACATCGCAGTTAGTGCCTAATTATTGTAACCATTAATCATTATTCACTTGCTACACATGAAGGTCCACTTAACAACCATGTCATCATCAAAACCATGGAGTATACAACCAATGGTTTTATCCATGTCTATCCCAAATCCTTAGCTTTGGTAATGATTCTTAATTAGCGTTTATCATGATTAATTATTGATAATAAATAATAATTGTTCTTAACTATGATTAACATTTATTATTTCATATTTATGTTCCTTAATTATGATTAGTAACTGATGAGCGAGTCGAGCGACTAAGGTTAAGTGATATCAAAGGTCGTTGCGACCTCAACCACTCGGGCTGGGCTCAATCAAGACAAACAGACCACCAACTAAAGAAATCAAGCAATCAAACAAGGTAAGTGGTCTTGCTAATTTATTTTACCTGGTATAGCTACCAGGGTCAATCACAAGGAGCACAGGATGACAAGTCTACGAAGTAGTCAGGAAACCAAGAAAAGAAAGAAAATTGGTGGTTTTTAATTTTTCAATTTTTTTGTGATTTTTAATAAGAAAAAGAATAAAGGAAAACCAAAAAGCGAAACAAAAACAATTATTTAGAGGTCCAAAAATAATCAAAAATTTAAAACAAAAATATTTTTGTGTTTTTAAAATATTCAAGTGTTTTTGTGAATTTTATGGGGTTTTTCTGATTTTTAATTAATTTTCTAAAAATAAAAGAAAGTCAAAAACAAAAAACAATGTATAGCTGGGATCTAAAGGTAGATTAAAATTATTTAAAATGCCTATAAAATCCTAAAGGTAGACATATACATAGATCTGAAAAGATTCGCTTATAAAGAATTATGATGGATATATTTCACCTAACATCTAGAGGACTCTATGAAATTAGAATATTGATGAATGATTAATTAATACTTCCAACCCAAAAAAATAGAACCTTTAAAGATAAATAAAAGGAGGATGAATATCATTTGATGATGATATGGCACCAATACTTGGACATGTGTCTATTTATAAGATCAATAGAAAGGTAAGGGATGGACCTTTAGATTGTCTAAAAGTTCTAAGCTTATCTACTTGTGAATAGGTAGGAAGTACTATTCAGATGAATTTAAGGAATACCTTGTAGAAAAAGGAGCATTGTTTTTCTATCTTAGTCCTTAGGAACACCCGGTATAAAACTTTGTAGAAACAAAATGGTTGATTGATACATGTGCCTCCACCAACCTATGCGGGATAAAACTCTACTACATCAAATGCCTCGAGTTCCCCCTAAACGAGTTGTCTAGGTTAAAGATGGTAGATTTCTCCAATTAAGGTAAGAGGGGATGCCCACCACACCATCAGGCTCAATAATGTTCTTTTTATTCCTGAGTTTCCCATCAATCTTTTTTCTATCAGTTAAATTTACAAAGAACTCAACTGCTGAGTTGTATTTGATGTTTTTATTATATTTTTCAAGGCATACTGTCTGGAAGGATGATTGGTGTGAGCTGTGAAGAAAAGTACGTGTCTACCGTCTTGTTCAGTTGTATGGCACTGCTGGCCACTATGGTACTCCCTTTCTACGGGTCATTATTCTCTTTAGAAACTTCGTCAAGGCCTTCCCTGATTCCCTCCCACTTTTATCCTAGAGTGTAAGGCATATTAATTAGGGAAGCAATATATGAGTTCATTTCCTTCATCTGGTCATATTCATTCTAATAGTCTTTTTGAGCTTGTTCATCTTGACATATGGGACTCATCTTTGGGAAACAGGTACTACCTAGTTATCGTGGATAACTTCTTTCTTGTATCATGGACTTTCTTATTGAAAAATAAATGTGATCTTTTTCACATTATCGTTCAATTTAAAGAATCATTTTGATACCACTATCAAAGCTCTTAGGTCTAATGATGCTAAGGAGATTCTCTCTCATGACATGCAATCTTTTCTATTTTCTCTTGGGATTTTATGTCAGAATACTTGAGCTCATATGTTCCAATAAAATGGGGTGGCTACATGCAAACATCAGCATACCCTTGACATCGCTCGCACCCTGCTCATGGACTATTATATTCCTTCGATATATTGGGGTGATGTTATTGTCATTGCCACCTTTCTTATCAATCGATGCCCTCTACCTGTATTGATGAATAGGTCCCCATTCAGATCCTTTTTTTTCTAGGAAAGCAGTGTTCCATATTTCTCCTAAGGATTTTGAGTATGTTGCCTTTGTTCATCTCCTTGGTCCAGGTAAGGACGAACTGGCAAACAAAGCAGAAAAATATTTGTTCTTATGGGAGTTAGGAATCACAAGGTATACATGTGATACAACCTTAGATCTAGAAAACACTACATCAGTGCAGATGTTACATTCTTTGAGTCCCTTCCCTTTTACTTCAGGTCAGAAACACATGTGTCTACTCCACCTCTCATAACAAAATCTGCTCATTTTCCTGTTCCTATTCCACAAGATTCTCTTTACAATGCTACTTATCAGCAGAGATACATCCCTTCTGAGCGAGAACCATCTTATAATATATGTCATTCGATGAAGGCATTATAGACTAATGGAATTTCTACTTATATATACATTGAAACATGTACAGAAATGATCAAATGAGTGGCGCAGTTAACCTTCCAATAGCTCTCAAGAAGGAGACCAGACTATGTACCAATCATCCTATTTTTGTCACTACGTCCTTCTCTGGACATCGCTCCTCCTACAAATAGTTCGTTGAAGCACTATCTGACACAACCAATCCTTGTAATCATATCAAGGCTCTTTAGGATTCCATATGGCAGCTAGCAATGGAGAAAGAGATGTCTGTGCTAATTTCCTATAATATCTGGCATCTTGTTGATCCACTTGGCGATAACAGGGTGGTTGGATCTAGATGGATGTTTACAGTGAAGTACAAACATGAGATGATTGATTGCTCACTACAAGTCTTGATTTATAGAAAAGGGATTCACACTAACCTACGGTGTTGATTTCTTCGACAAATTCTCTCCAGTCACAGTCTCTCCATGGTAAAGATTCTCACAGGAGTTGTGATACATCTTGATTGACCCTTGTATCAACTTGATATAGTAATAAATGCCTTTCTATACAACAACCTTCAGGAAATTGCATGCATGCAGCAACCTCCAGGCTTCGACGCTTAAGGAGAGTGTCAAAAGGTATCCTTGTTACCCAAAGAAGACTTAAGTAGAGCACTCATGCTTGATTTCATAACTATCAGAAGTAGTAGAGAATTTGGGCCTTACTAGTTCATCAACATATCATTTTTATTGAATAAAAAATGGGAAAAGATTTGTAGCAATGCTCATTTACATGAATGACACAATCCTCATAAGAGATTACTCTAACAATGTTACAAAAGTAAAGAAGGAGCTAATGGAACAATCAGTGATCAAAGACTTGGGTCCCCTAAAATACTTTTTAGATATTATAATAGCTACAGCCAAATGAGGGTTGGTTATGCCCAAATTGAAGTATGCCACTGATAGTTCAAGAGGAATGAGGATCCTAAAGTCTGGTCTTGGAGGGCATGTAGTGCATGACAAGTAGTGTCCGACAATCATTGTGTTGGTCGCTCTCGCAGTACTCAAATCATCACCAATCAATCAAATCAATAATAAATCCACAATCTAAGATAAATCTATGAAAATGTGCAAGTCAAAATATATTTTAATTTTAACTCTACAAAATATATGTATATTGAATAAAAGTATAGTATTGAACCACAAAGAGCAAATACATAGATAGGCAAATAATTATTGTTTACAAAAATAACAACAACTATTTTTGTACTTTTTCAGCTTTTTAAATTTTTTAGGGTTTTAATTATATTTAATTTTTAAGGATTTTTTATTTATATATTTTTTATGATTTTACGTTTTTATAAATTTTATTTTCTTTTTTGTTTGTTTTCTAATTTTCAATTTCTTTTTCTTTTTAATATGCAACAAATATATATCTATAAATAATACTATGTATAATATCAATATTATAATATATATATTCAGTAAATACAAATAAAGACAGTCCTTTAAATTTTTAATGGTTTTAAAATATATTTAGGTTTTTATAATTAATAGTAGTAATTATAATTAGTATATAAGTATATATATATACTATAAATAGTCTATAAAGGGTTTATATTCATAAATATAGATAAAAATACTCAAATTTTACAAAATAAATTTTTTTGTGTTTTTCTAATGTTTCTTTATTTTTGTGTAATTTTTACTAATTTTTAGGTATTTTAAAATCTAAAATACTCCAAAATAGGGAGTTAATAAATAAGTAGAATTATTTTGAGATTTAAAAATAGAAAATAAGTGCAAAATTTCTCGACATATTTTTAATAAGTAGTATATAGTATAGATAAAAATAGATAATAGAAAAGTAATTTTTTGGATTTATATAATTTTTGCAAATGGAGATGTTACTAATAGAATAAATGCAGGCTGGCTAAAGTGGAGAGGAGCCTCCGCTGTTCTCTGTGATAAGAAAAATCCTTTAAAAATTAAAGGAATGTTTTACAAAGCAGCCGTGAGACCTGCTATGCTTTATGGTTCTGAATGTTGGCTTGTGAACCATAGACATGTGCAGAGAATGGTTGTAGCAGAAATGAAAATGCTAAGATGTATGTGTGTACATACACGTAAAGATCATATACGGAATGATGCAATCAGAAAGAAAGTTGGTGTAGCTCCGATCGAGGATAAGATGCGAGAAAACCGCTTAAGATGGTTTGGTCATTTGCAAAGAAGGTCAACTAATGCACCGGTTAGGATATGCGAGTGTTGGGATGTTGAGCCGGCTAAGAGAGGGAGAGGACGGCCCAAGAAGTGTTGGAAAGAGACTATACGAAGGGATCTTAGTTTTTTGGATATAAGTCCGAGATTGACCCAAGATAGATCTGAATGGAGGCGAAGAATCCATGTAGCCGACCCTACTTAATTGTGGGAAAAGGCTTTGTTGTTGTTGTTATATAATTCTTGCAAATTTTTATAAGGTTAGAAGGGTTTTTCGATTTCTAGGGTTTTTCTTTTGTATTTTTTATGATTTTGGTCTAGAGTTATAAAATATAGTAATATATAATTTTTGGGCATTTTTATAAAAGTTTTTCTAATTTTTATGTATTTTTATATCTAAACAGGGAATACTTAAATGATTTTTAATAAATGAAAAATGTGAAAAAGTGCTAAATAAAAATCTCAATGTAAATAAACAATATTTGAAGCATTTACTCTAATTTTTCCACGAATTTACAAGCATAGGAATTATTTAATAAAAAATAAAAGACACAAATTAATTTACAATGTACTAGCAGGGGTAGATTTGCAACAATATAGTCCTGGGTTGTGTGAAAAAGATTACATCGATATACAAACTTTATATATTAAAATGAAATGAAGAAACCTAGATGGGGAGCTCCTATTCAAGCTTCGAGGTAGAGCTCCAGGTGTTGCTAAGTGATGTGGACCTGCACAAAAGTCAAGGGTAACATGAGGGGGTGTGGCTAACCCTCTCTTGAATCTGACAACACAAGGGGGTAACGAGGCGATGGAGCTCCAGCGATGGAGGAGAAGGGGGCTCCGACTCCCGTTCAATCCTTGTGATATCAAGGGGTAAACAAGGGGGTTCATGGAGCAAGCGATGAGGATCGAGAATGAGGTGAAAGATGGATCGGATACAGTGGAGTCATGACGAATTTGGTGCTGGAGCCCGGTGCTCCAGCGATTTGAAAACTCAAAATTAAACTAACCTAGATGCTAATCGATCAGATTAAAAACTAAGTTAAGCTAAAGGCACGAAATGTGAGGAAAAGATATATACCTAGTAGCTCGAACAAGCTCTGAAGCTTGGAGCAGAAGAGGAGTCATCGAAGCTACTCTGGTAGCACCTGGATCTCACCACCCTCGCCTTTATCCATGTTGTTGAGGACTGGAGCTCAAAGTTGTCACTGAAGATCATCGATAGGGGTATTCCTCTTAGGGCTACAGGCTAAGAATGATGATCATAATGGAAGAGGAAGTCGGTCTTCCATATTTATAAAAGTGATAAGGAGCAAGAGGGTGAAGACAATGGATGGAAGAAGGACGATGGTAGATGGGGATTCTGGTATGGGAGAAGAAGAAGGACGATATGGCTGCAAATTAGGGAAGGTCTCAATCTCGAGCAAGATGTAAGCATGGTGGATGGAGTGAAAGGGGATATTAGAATAAGCGGTTTTCTGTAAGGACTCGGGACAGTATTTCGGGAAAATTCTGGTCACTTATCAGCTCACGATAATTTATGAAAATATATGTCTGCTAACATAACCCTAAAGCTGACAAGATAAAAGACCGAGCTTTTACAGTCATCACCAGGTTGTGTTGGTGAATCCATGGTTGTTTTGTGTTTGCTTGAGAGGCATGTGTTACTGCATCTTATACGCCTTTACTTTCAATCTCTTGACTTGACATCATGCTCTCCAGATTATTCTTTTGACAGCGAATATGACGACTCGACGGCTTTTCTGCTCAGAATTTGTGAGCTCTCGATGATCCACCATCCGTCACTCTTCTTCACAGACTCGGGATGACCCTCTTCCCGAGTCAGTCCCATCTAATCTTGAGGAGAGTCAGACCTAGATTCCCTTGCCTCCCAGCCCATCTTTTGAGGCAGACCCCTACCTCAAATCATCGTATCTTTCTCCTACACAATTTTCACTGAGTTCTTATGAGACTTTTTCCTTCCCAAAAGATTCAAAGGATATGGCTCGCGGAAGGGACCAGTCGAGGACAGAGCAGCAGAGGACCGACAGACTGGAGAACAACACACTGATGGAAGACTAGATCCAGCCGCAGACATCATGACAGGGATTCTAGACACGCTTCAGCAGATGAATCTACAGAATCGAGATCAGTTTAGAGTCTAGAATGAGTTGTGAGTTGAGATCACTACGCTTAGAGCAGG
Organism: Ottelia alismoides; assembly: GCA_037367405.1. NCBI lineage: Eukaryota > Viridiplantae > Streptophyta > Magnoliopsida > Alismatales > Hydrocharitaceae > Ottelia > Ottelia alismoides. Next base: position 346,948 of record JAZKJV010002130.1, on the reverse strand, counting down.
AGTCGGGAACCCACCACTGCCTGTCGTGGTTCCTGCAACACTCAAAGACGAGTATGACCTTGTGCCAGGACGCTACATCACTAGATTTGTTTACCACCGAATCAAGGGTTGTACGAGTTACACCTGTACTTTATTTCATCGCTTTCCAAGTTTTACGGGAATGCAACAGAGGAGTTGTTTACCTTTCTGCAATGGTTCGAGATGATTTGCGATACGGCTAATTATTTTGGTGTTACAAAAAAGAAAGCCTTCCCCTTTATCTTAGCAGATAAGGCGCTTTACTAGCTCAGCCATTTGGGGAGGGAGATCTCCACATGGGCCGACCTGAAGTACAAATTCCTGCGTAAATTCTTTCCTATGGGACGGACATGATGAGGAGCCAGATCTCCAACTTCACCCAGTTGCCGAATGAATCATTCCACGAGGCATGGGATCGGTTCAAGGATCTTACCAAGAGATGCCCTCATCATGAGATACCATTAAAGGTGCTAGTGCAAAATTACTTTGGAGGACTCTAGCCGAATGTCCAGGGCCTTGTGAGCGCCGCATGTGGAGGCAGTTATCTGAATCGGTATGCCGAGTCTGTCTGGTCCATCTTTAAGGGGATGGTAGAAAACTCAAGAGTCGTTGACTCTACTCGAGCATTCCAGAAGGCCTCGCAGCCACTACACCACCGAGAGCATCATAAGGTGGTGAATATTTTGGATTCTGAATCCAATAAAAACATGGGATATATCAGTGAAAAGATAACATTGGTAGATGTGATTCAGAAGCAAGTTCAGGATCTGTAGTCATTGCAAGAGTTGGAGAAATTATCATCCCTTATCAGCAGTTGAGCGATCTGACGAAGAAGGTGACAGACCTGTAGCTTCAATATCAGCAGTCGCATGCTTCTTTGACCTCGCAACCTGCTCGAAGATCTTTACCCGCTCCTCCCACCCGACAGATCTACTTCGTCTAGAGTAAGATAGGTTATCCTACGGAGACTCCGCGGAATGATTGGCATGAGGACCAGTCTTATGCCAATCCCATCCAGATCACCAGCCCTAGAGATACAGATGTTGAACCTCAAGCCACTCTTGAGATCAATGGGATATGGTACACTCCAATTCAGCCACATCATAGTTTACTCCTCAGAGCGTACACCGCCAGCAATAGCCGCAACATTACAATCATACGCAGCATGGACATCCGCAATATCAGCACCGACATGAGTTCACGCAGCAGCAGTATCACCAGAATGTTTATCAGAGACCACATTCTTTCCACCATCCTGCTTCGCAATCACAGTCGAATCATTACCACCAGCAGCAACAGTCTCCATACATGCCCCAGCGATCTCCTCAACCGTACGCTCCGCACCAGCATATGCCGAGGTAGGAGAGTGTAGAGAGCCAGGGATACCGCACTAAACCTGAGATATCTTCGCAAGCCCTAGCGTTAAATCAGATACTGGATATGCTGAGCACGCTCCACATCGCACACAAGACCGAGATGGAGCGGGTTAACCATCGTCTGGATGAGTTAACCGCACCCAAGACCACTCTCCTAGCCGAGACTCAGATGAACCTGAATAACAAGAGGTGGCACCCAGATCAGGTAGACAACACAATAGGTACGATCTCTTTTCCTGAATTTCTTTCTAACTTCATTCGTCTCAGGAGAGGTAGATCACCAAAAGCACTTGACCGGGAGGAGGAGAAGGCATAAGGTGAAGAGCGAGAGCTAGGCTATCATACACATACTAATGCTGAGGAGGAGAACCGTAACAATGATGAGGATTAGCCACTTGACGATCAGGGAGAAGGGAGTGATGCCGAGATAGTTGATATGGACTTAGGCGATTCAGACGATGATACCACGCCATGCCATGTAGACACTCCCAAAGCTGATGTGTTTTTTCCAATTTTAGAGAGTTTTGTAGATAATTCTGATACTCTCGATGTACAAATTGATTCTGATTTCAATAAAAAGAATTTTGTTTTTCCTAAAATTTTTCCTTTTCCTGATGCTTTGTATGAAAAAGGTACTAAAAAATCCAAAAAGAATGGTGTTACTCCAGAGACTGATCGATTACTTAAAGATCACATCTTTTTGAAAATCCCACTCCATGATGCCTTGGATCACTTCCCTACGCTCAAGCAACAGCTGAAGAATAGATGTACAACGCATAGGAAGAAGAAATCACTAACAGAGAAGCATATCTTGACCAAGGCCACCTCCTGCATTATTCAGAATAGACTACCAGAGAAGAAGAAGGACTCAGGAGCACACTATGTCAGATGCGATATTTCAGAAGTCACATTCGATCACACACTCTTAGGTAACGGTTCCTCTATTAATCTATAACCTTCATGTTTACTTGACAAGCTCAAGTTAGGCCCTCTTTACAAATCATGTTTGATCCTTCAGTTTGCTGATAGATCTATAAAGAGACCTAAGGGCATTTTGAGGAACGTTATCGTAATCATGCAGGGTCTGAAATTCTCAGTGAACTTTACTGTCCTGGACATGGAATGCCCTATACAGTTACATATTACCCCGATCATTCTTGGGAGGCCTTTCTTAGAGACCGCAAAGGCCCTCTTCGATTATGATATAGGGAAGGTATCTTTTCGCACCAATGGCAAAAAGGTACATATAGATATGGCGAGAGAAATACATGAATACAATGCAGCATCCACAACCAGTTATGATACCTTGAGTTCTTTAGCCACATGTGATTACATGGATGAGGTTCACCTAGACGACCTCGAGAGGTATCGAGTAGAGACCTGAGATATCCTAGAAAAGGATGGGTCCAAGACTTCAGCTGGCAGCTCTTCTGACAGTAATCTTTATTTCAGCATGGATGGTGATGATCATATGGAGCAGAGAACTGAGAATTATCTTGTAGATATTTTAGACTCAGAAAATTTACAGAATTCCTCCACCTCAAATGACTCAGAAACCGAGTTTTACTTAGCCGAATTATTCTCCTCTAGTCATTCTGAGGATGAGCATGGTAGTGAGTCGGATGATGTTTTAGAATCTTCTATAGTTCGACTTTAGAACGTATTGAGATGGTGGATGACCGTAAAGCAGACACATCTACCACCAGCACAGATCCCCTTACACAATTAGAGGATGATAAAGCAGAGCCAGATCTTACCTTACCTGAGTTGAAGACCTTACCACCAAATATGAAATACGCTTTCCTTGTGGGTCCACACTGGCAGTTTCCTGTCATTATCAGCGCATATTTGACCAAAGAACAAGAATACCATCTAATGGAGATTCTTGAAAGAAACCGCAAGGTCATTGGGTGGACTATATCCGATCTCCATGGGATAAATCCTGCTTTGTGCTCTCATCATATCTATCTTGATCATGACAGCAGACCCTCCAGAGAGTTTCAGCGTAGGCGGAATCCTGTCTTATGTGATGTTATCAAGAAAGAGTCTGAATGGGTTAGCCCATTACATGTTGTCCCAAACAAGTCAGGAATTCAGATGGTTAAGAATGAGAGTGGAGAGGAGATTCCAAATAGAGTAACCGCGTCGTGGCGGGTATGCGTTGATTACAGAAAGTTGAATGCGTGGCAAAGAAGGACCACTTCTCGTTGCCTTTTATAGACCAAGTGATAGAAAGGATGGCAGGGAAGGAGTACTACTGCTTCTTAGACGGTTACTTCGAATACAATCAGGTTACAATTGCCCCCGAAGACCACCTTCACATGTCCTTTCGGCACGAATGCCTTTAGACGGATGCCCTTTGGATTGTGCAATGCCCCTGCTACATTCCAGAGGTGCATGCTTGTCATCTTTGCAGGCATGGTTCGTGATGAATCTGCAATTCATCATCTTTATTCATTTATTTTAGCTTAAAATCCCTTATAAAACACATGTATATAATACTAACTCTGTGCTCTTACTAACTTGCATCTGTGTGTAAATATTGTATATTTGTATATTATTTTAACCTAAAATAAATAAAGAAAGAAAGAAAGGAAAATAAAGAAAATAAAATAAAATAAAGGAATACTATATATATGTAATAGATACAGGTTGACCCGAACCCCGAGAGAAGGTCAAGACTTGACTTGTTCGATCAGGAATAAAGTAGGGGGAGATTGGATCTTTATTCAGAAAATCCAAAAAATGTGTGTTGTGTATATTTGTATACTTCACTATTTTATTTGTACCTAAATTGACCTCAAATCAAATAACTTTCAAAACCAAAGTTGTAAATAAAAATGTGTCCTAAATAATAAAAATGATTGTACAATCAAATCTTGTACAAATTAAAAGCAACCACACTTGGGAAAAGCCACTAAGCGATAATTGAAAGACCAATTCCAGCTCCATATGAACTCAAATTGAACTAACTCACTTCCATTGTATTCTAAATTAAATTATCTTCAAAATGGTTGTAATTTCATAATTTTTGAAGTTACGGGTAAAAAGTTGGTTTTCTGGGGTTGTGCAATTTTCCCATGTATTTGTACATATTGTATTTTGTAAATATTTTTACTAATTACTTAAAATAAAAAAATAAAAATAAAAATTTTAAAACAGAAAAAAAGCTAATTTCTTTATTTAACTATGTATATAATGTACCATCTGTATATTGTATACGTATATAGTTGCTATTCTTAATTAACCACCATAAAAAATAAAAAATAATATTTTTATTCAAATAAATAAAGTGATGAAAATTCAAAAAAAAGTTAATTTTTATATTATCTCATTTCAATTTTCATCTCTCTTATCTCTTCAACAAAAAATTCAAAAATTCAAATTTCATTCTCAATCTTTTCTATTTATATGGCTCCTTCTCCATTGTTCCAATTAGATCAATCTTTGGTGAGAGGAGCCCAATCTCTAAGAGTCTTCTTGTTGCAGAAGGGTGCCTAGCCTCTGAGCCATCCGGTAACAGCGCGTCGGCCTTCGTCGAGGTGATCATGGTTTCTATCCGCTCCTAAGGTGAGATCCATCATCATTTTCTCTTATTTTTCATCTAGGTTAACCATAGTTTCATTTTTCACAATTTTATATTGTCGTTATTTTTTTCTCTAAATCTTAGAATCATCACTCATGATTTGATCCGCCACCGACTCGATTTTTTTCATCTCATGTTCTCGACCTCTACGCGTTCTTTTCTATCTCCCACGATCTCTCAACTTCGGCTACGCATGGTGGCCGGAGCATCAGATTCGATTCTTCCATTTTTTCTTGGATCTCCGCTCACGCATTCCATTTTGATTTTGGGAGCGAGTCATCGAGGTCGCATCCTAATTTGTCTATAAATAAAAAGAATAAAAAAATGTTTTCTTCTAACATTTATTTTGCAGGAAATTAAAAATAAAAAACACAAAAAAATTAAAAAAATTAAAAAAATTATGTATTCTATTGAAAAATACAAAAAATTAAAAATTAAAAAAAAATCTCTGGTTGGGGACGGTAGCACTCCTGCCGCCGCCGCGAACCCTCTTCGCTGTCGGTCGCCTCCTCCTGTTGTGGCCGCCACCCATGCCTAGAGTTTCCACCCTTCGCCTCCACTCGCGCGCGCCACCCGCATGCGACTCCACCGGCCATCAGCCCTCCACTGTGCAACTCCTCTGCTGCAGCCATGTGGCTTGGGTGAGAGAGAAGCAGGGGCAGTGCCCCCTTTGGCTTGGGAAGCAAGAAAGAACGAAGAAGCCCTTCTCAACCCTAGATTAAAGCATATATTTTTTGGCAAAATTGCTTAAAATCCCTCAGGCATTTTGCAAATAATAAAGAAGGCCCCCGCTCCAGACTATCACATGTACTGCACGTGCTACTTGGGTAACTTGCACATTTCCCCCTCTGTTTAATTTCTTTTATTTATTTAATGCAAAAACAAGAACTATTTACATTTTAGTCGTTATGTTTCCAGACTTTTATTTTGTTAGCTTTTCTTATTGAAATAAATGTTTTGTTTGGTCAATAAATCTCTCAAAAATCATGTTATGCTTCTAATGTGCTTATCTTTTTATTAACATAAATTTTTCATTGCATTTTGTCATCATTTCTTATTATTAAAAATTCAAAAATAGTGTCTTTCTTTTCCTGAATTTCAAAAATTCATAAAAATTTAAATATTACTCCGAAAATTCTAAAAAAAATTAAAGTAATTGTATTTCATTGTCTTTTAATTTTTGTCCAAATTTTGTGCATTAACTATTTATAAAACCCCAAAAAATGAAAAATACCAAAAATTTATAAAAATCACAGAAAATTCTACAAAAATCCAAAATCGTGATTTCAGTTCCTGTTTGTAGATATTTGCATATATTTCATCATAAAAATAATTGCCAGGAGTTTTGGACACTTAAATATTTTTAAGTTGCAAATCACTCCAGGTTGTGCACTGTTTCTCATTTTTGTCACTGTTTGATTTTTAGAAGAATAAAAAAATCTGAAAATTCTACAAAAATTCCCAAAAATATTTCAAAATCTTTAAAATCAAAAATGTTTTCTCTGGATTTTTCTGAGTATTTTTTATATAATTGACAAATACAAAAAGAGTCTGGTGTGTGTAGTTCTTCTTTTGTGCATATTGTTCTTTATTTGAAAATAAAAAATGTAATATTAAAATCACTAAAATTTGAAAACTAGAAAGTAGAAAAATAGAAATTAAAAATTAAAAAATTAAAAAGAGAAAAATTCCACAAAAACAAAGGATAGTTTGCCTTTGAGATTCCTGCTTGTTCTTTTAATTGATGTTTTGATTAATTGAATAACCCTTGGGAATTGTAGCCTCCCTGAGTTTGATCATGTCTGCTATACAGGTAAATAAGTAGCAAAAATATTTCTCTTGCTTCATTATTCGTTTTTAGTTAATTTTGCAGCTTAAAAAGAAAAAAATATTATTGTTTTCTTGTCACGGGATTTTTAGGGATAGCAACGACACTTTCACAATCATATCATTAATAAATACCAATCCTCGAAGGTACCGTGCCAACAAAATGGCATCGTTGCCGGGGAAATAAAATAAAAAAACAAAATGATGCCATTGTCAGGGAGGCACGACGAGGGTAGTTAGGCTTCTCTTTTGACCAGCTATTCTTGGTTGTATACATTTCTGTATATTTTTGCACATTCATTCCATTATTCATATTCACTGTTTCATTTCATTTTTTCTGCTTATATTTGATAATTGTATTTCATACACATTCTCTCTTTTCTTTTTCTTGCGAGGTCCCGCAGAGCGAAGGAGGCGATCCTATGAGAGCCGAAGCACCCAAGCGAAGCGGAGGCATCTTGATTCTTCACTGAGTTGCAAGTTAGCGTGAGAGGAGGAGAAGAAGAATTGAAAGAGAAAAAAAGATTTTTTTATTTATTTATTCTAGCATTTGAACCCTTGTAAATGGACATTCATTTGTTGCGGGGTCTATTTCGCCAAGTGCTGGTGCACTTGGGGGACCTCACTGGATTAGTTTTCATCGCCTCACGCGTATTTTGTGAGCTACCCCTTGATTGCTTTAATTATTTTGCTTGAGCCAGGTAATTAATTAGGTCCAAACAACTTAAACAAGAATTTCTATACCTATAGAGTATAGCGTAATTTGGACTTAGTCAAATTAACTTGTTCTTGCCTGTTAATAAAAGCTATCATCTAGGACGGCTCACTTGCATCATATAGGATAGTTTATTTTTCTGTATTTACATTCTGCGCGGATCACTTGCATGTAGAGTGTCGGCGACAAGGTACGCATCTCTAACCCCTGCAAGCATCATTTTTTTTCACGCATTGGCATTTCTGACCTCCTCCCTTGTTTTTACTCACATAAGTTAAAAAAGAAATTGGACACTCAGTAGGTGATTCTTTGAAAATATTTTAACCAAGTGACAACTGCCTAAAATAAAAGACTGCTAAAGAAAACTCGATCCTAAAATAAACACAAGGAAAAATCACTGATTTGGGGAGAGTAACCCCCCTCAATGTTTGGTTTGTATGTAGCGAGAGAGCGACCCGCACACTAGGATAGAACCACGCCTGAACTCTTTCAGACTACTATCTTGGGTTAGTCGTTCTCCAGTGAGGATCTCTCCAGAGCGACCCGCGATGTCCTTAACAGCTTAAATTGATCGAGTAACCTGTAAACGGTCCACAATTCATATTGGCTGGGAAAGATCTACCTTTGGGATTAAGCCAGTCTCCTGGAGCATTGGGTTCCTAACATCTCGTTCTAACCGCTCTGACAGATTGTATTCTTACCAAACTCTAAAATTGACAAGATAACTGACTGAACCTTCACGGTCTTCACGTTGAGTTGAGTTGGTGAATTGGGGGATTGTATTGTGTTTGATTGCTTATGTGCATAATCGATCCTTATGTGCATTTGCGCCTTTTTCTCCATATCTTTTGACTTGACCCTCGTGCTCTCCTGATCCCGTCTTTTGTTTCGGAGATGGTCGACTGGAGTTATTTTAATCCAAGCTTTGCGGATACCTCGTACCCTCAGCTGATCCACCGTCCTTTTTCCAGGAGGACCTTCCTCCTGATTTTTATGCATATCCGCCTAACCCATTATTTCAGGAGACGGACTCTGATTCTCACCCACCCTCATTCAACACACCTGATCCTGGGATTTTGGAGTCACCTTTCATGATTTCCACACTTGAGACACTGAACCAGATGATGGAGCACTTGAATTCGAGGATTAACAATCTATTTATCATAGATGAGAGCCAGAATGCTGCTCCACTATTTGAGGATATGGATTCACTTGAGGATAATCATGAGAGCTTACAATCGCCCAAAATACAAAAAAATGAGAAAATTTAAAAAAAAAACAAAAAGATTCTGGGAGACACATTATTGATTCATTTTGTGAGGAGAGGGCATCCATGCCAAACCAATTTCCCACACAGTCATCCACTACATGTCCCGACCTTGACTCTGAGGATTCCACTATACATACTACTCTTGGCAATCCTCTTGTAAATGTTGATTCCGACCTCCTTCCTTGTATGGATGAGGTCCAACAATTCAAAAAAATCTTGACTGAACCCGAAGTGGTGGCCACTATTCATGAGATCATTAAAGCCCCACTTCAACAGGCCATGACAGATTTATCTACTCCTCAACACAAGAAGATAAAGCGAATGAGAAGATTTGAGCTTCACATATTGACCATGGCCACTGCCTATGCCATCTCTCAGAGTCCACATTTTAAGAAAGGGAACACTACCATACCTCTTGTGAGCTACTCCATCTCTGAATATTCTTGTGATAACACTCTCAATAACGGTAGTTTGTCAATCAATATAACACCCTTCTCTATGGTATAGTCTCTCCATCTTGGGCCTCTCATGAAAACCAGGATGATAGTTGAATTTGTTGATGGATCTATCAAGAGGCCGAAGGGTATTCTAGAAATACTGTCATTCTTATTCAGGGCATGAATTTCACTTCGAATTTTGTCATGCTGCCCATGGAGACCTCCACCCCATTGGAGCACCCTCCAATCATCCTGGGACAGCCTTTCCTCGCATCTGCAGGAGCCGTTATTGATTATGGTTTAGGAGAGATTCGCTTCCGTTCTGATACGAGGAGCGATGTGTTGATCACTACACCCACAACGGACCAGAGACCTGCATCCCATGAGAGCCCACCCGTGTTAGCCAACCCCAAGGAATTTGACCTCGATGATGATATCAGATATTCTTGTTATATGTTTGATGATAAGGAAACCCAAGAATTCCTCTTGAAGGAGGAAGACTCGGAAAGCATGGACCTTGGAGTTCCCCCTTCTGGTATGTGGAGATGCATTGATGACATCCAAGAAATTTACACGATAGACACCCTAGAGCGGAAGGCAGACTCTGAGACTAGACATGATGGACATGATTCGATTGATGAGTCCATTCCTATTCACCCAGATTCAGATGAAACCGATCAGGCCAAATTTGATTTGATTGCTTTCATAAAGGAATTTGGGCCTTTTGATAAAGATGATGAGCCAGTAGAGGCTCGTCAGGCTGATATTGATCCTATTTTTTCGGATAATGAATCCGAGCCTTTTTTCTTTGATATTTGCAAGACTTCCCATGCAGGACATGACCACACTACTTCCACTAATCGATTCATGCATGCACACTCTGAGATTGTTGAGGATACATTCTTGGTCGATCCTGATCAATTCATGTCTAATGACAACCCCAATATCGACCTACACCTTGGTAGATCCATCAGCGGTCCCGCAAGAAGGTTCTCGTTCGACCTTCTTGACCTTTGTACATCCACTCTTCTTGTATATCCATTCATTTCACTCTTTCTTCTTCTGTTTTATCATTCACCCCTTGTCTGTGTGTGTGTATATGTTATACTTAGGATGTGCTTTATCCTAAGTATAGGGGGTGAATGATTTGTGGTGTCCATATTCGTCATGTTCATCACTCCTGTTGTTGCCTATACTTAGGGATACTCTACCCTAAGTATGGGGGGTGATGTTGTTCATATCATCTTTTTTGTTTTTGAGTCCGTACATTCTTTACATCGGTTTTCCTCTTTTGTACAGTCTACTATACTAAGGATTACTCGATCCTAAGTATAGGGGGATCACCAACTTCTCTTCTTTTTATCTTTTCTTTGAGTCGTAGCATAGGAGTCTTTTCACTTTTCTATACTTAGCACGAGTTATGTCTTCCTTTGTCGTTCTCTGATCACTATGAGGACATAGTTCGAGCTAAGTATAGGGGGTGTCATATATATTGTATATATACTTTAGACATAACTCGTACTTTTTAAGATAATTATTTTGGGGGATATGTATATAATTCTGTAAATTTCACGTGTGTAAAAAACCCAAAAAAACAAAAATAAAAATGAAAACAAAAATGAAAACAAAAAAACAAAAAATAAAAAATAAAAAACAAAAAAAATAAAAAATAAAAAACAAACAAAACAAAAAACAAACAAAACTAACAAAAAATAAAAAATAAAAAAAAATCATATATATACTTGTATATATTTTACTAACCCATTTTCCTTTTTAAAAAAAATACAAAACCAAAAATCTATAAAAACTTGCATAATTAAAAAACCCTTTCTTTTATGTCTGCATTTTTCTCCAAAAATCCATAAAAAAGTTCAAAATTAGAAAATTGTTTAAAAATGTTCTTTTTACATGTGCATCATTTTATAAAAAAGCTTACTTTGCATTGTTCATATTTTCTTGCATTTGCATGTGCATTTTTCAGGATAACATTGACATTTAAACTAAGTCTGGAATAAAATTGAAGAATGGAGCTTAGTTGGACCTTAATCCACTTAATTTTAGAGGAACCTTATAAGAAATGGAGTTAAGACTTTTCAGGTCCTAGTGACTTAATTCTTTGAGTCCATAAGACTATGTTCGTATGTCATCTTGATTAGTCTAAGTAGAACATTTAACAACACGCACATGATTCTTTCAGACCGTGGCTTATCTTGGACAAGCACTCTACATGTAGCTCTTCATGGATGAGGTAGTGAGGACGCAGAATCTTTTGGCTTGTGGTAGCATATGAGGGTAGTACATCTAGGTGGAACCTCTCATCTTCCTCTAGGGAAGGAAGTGCATCTCAACCTGGCCTAGCGATGTTGAGGTCTAAAGACAGGATGATGTGGGGCAGCAATAATGCTTCAAAAGAGGGATAGTCTACTGGCTCAAGAGGAAAAACTCCTTATTTACATGTTGCACCTTGTATATGCTTTCAGAAAAAAGTATGAAAAAATGCAGAATCTCCAAAAGTGGACATGCTTGATTAAAAAGTAAAATGCCTGCCAGAGTGTATATACAAGGATAAAAAAATCAATAAATAAAAAATTCAATAAGAGCTTCAAAGACATTTTTTTGTAAGCTTGCAGCAGATGACTTGGCTGCACTGGTCATGCATCCAAGGATAGGTAGCTACACTGGTTACCGTCCATTCTTTTCTCCATCCCCTCTTCTTGAGCCGGTTGTACTTGAACTTAGAAGGGAATATCTCCGCTCCTCGAGGAAAGAGTTGCTAGATCGGGGAACTAGAGTTACCTTATTGAGGGAGGTTGTTTCTTTGCTACTTTTGAGATGGGGAGCTATATCTCACTTACACTGTACAAGTAAAGATTCATAGTCACAAGAATTTGTGTGCGTAGACTTGTTCTGACATGACTGTTGAGATGACCTGAATAGGAGTCCTGCGGAATATAGAGGATGTTAGGTTTTAAATCCATCTCCCATTAAGGTTCCGACACACTAATAATCCAAAGGTCTGACAGAGCTTCAAACTACAATTTTATGAAGATAAGTTTAATACTAAATATTGTCCTAATTTCTTTATTTTCCCTTTCTTTTTTTTCTTCACTTATTCTTTCAAATAAGTGTTTGCTAAGGGACTAGCAAAGTTAAAGCATAGGGGATGATGAATCTGCGATTCATCATTTTTATTCATTTATTTTAGCTTAAAATCACTTTATAAAACACATGTATATAATACTAACTCCATGCTCTTACTAACTTGCATCTGTGTGTAAATATTGTATATTTGTATATTATTTTAAACTAAAATAAATAAATAAATAAAGGAAGGAAGGAAAAATAAAGAAAAGAAAATAAAAAAGGAAGACTGTATATATGTAATAGATACAGGCTGACCCGAACCCCGAGCGAAGGTCAAGACTTGACCTGATCGACCAGGAATAAAGTAGGGGGAGATAGGGTCTTTATTCAGAAAATCCAAAAAAATTGTGTGATGTGTATATTTGTATATTTCACTATTTTATTTGTACCTGAATTGACCTCAAATCAAATAACTTTCAAAACTAAAATTGTAAATAAAAATGTATCCTAAATAATAAAAATAATTGCACAATCAAATCTTATACAGAATAAAAGCAACCACACTTGAAAAAAGCCACTAAACAATAATTGAAAGACCAATTCCTGCTCCATATGAACTCAAATTGAAACAAACTCACTTCCATTGTATTCTAAATTAAATTATCTTTAAAATGGCTATGATTTTATAATTTTTGGAGTTACGAGTAAAAAGTTGGTTTTCTGGGGTGGTTTATGCAATTTTCCCATGTATTTGTACATATTGTATTTTGTAAATATTTGTAAATATTTTACTAATTACTTAAAATAAAAAATAAAAATAAAAATTTTAAAACATAAAAAAACTAATTTCCTTATTTAACTATGTATATAATGTACCATATGTATATAGTATATGTGTATAGTTGTTATTCTTAATTAACCACCATAAAAAATAACATTTTTATTCAAATAAATAAAGTGACAAAAATTCAAAAAATAGTTAAATTTTACATTATCTCATTTCAATTTTCATCTCTCTTATCTCTTCAACCAAAAAATCAAAAATTCAAATTTCATTCTCTATCTTTTCTATTTATATGGCCCCTTCTCCATCATTCCAACTTGATCAATCTTTGGTGAGAGGAGCCCGATCTCCGATAATCTTCTTGTCGCAGAAGGGTGCCTAGCCTCCGAGCCGTCCGGTGACAGCACATCGGCCTTCGTCGAGGTGATCACGGTTTCCATCCGCTCCTAAGGTCAGATCATCATCTTTCTCATGTTTTACATCTAGGTTAATCGTAGTTTCATTTCACAATTTTATTTTGTTGTCATTTTTTTCTCTAAATCTTAGAATCATCACTCACGATTTGATCCGCCACTGACTCGATTTTTTTCATCTCACGTTCTCGACCTTTACGCATTCTTTTCTATCTCCCACGATCTCTCAACTCTGGCTATGCACGGTGGTCGAAGCATCAGATTCGACTCTTCCATTTTTCGCCAGATCTCTGCTCACGCATTCCGTTTTGATTTTGGTACCGAGTCGTCGAGGTCGCGTCCTAATTTGTCTAAAAATAAAAAGAATTAAAAAAATAAAAAAATATATTTTCTTCTAACATTTGTTTTACAGGAAATAAAAAATAAAAAACTCAAAAAAATAATTAAAAAATTAAAAAAAGTTTTCTGTATTGTGTTTACAAATAAAAAATAAAAAAAAATCTATGGTCTGGGACGGTAGCACTCTTGTCGCCACCGACCCTCTTCGTCGTCGGCCGCCTCCACATGTCGCGACAGCCACCCACACCTGGAGCAGCCACCCTTCGCCACCACCCGTGCACAACTCCACCGACCATCAGCCCTCCACCGCGTAACTCCTCTGTGCAGCCACCTGCAGTGCGCCGCCCCTCGACGCCGCCATCCATCTCCGCCGATCGCGCCTGGAGCCGCGCCCCTCGTCGTTCGAAGAACCCAATCACCGGTCGCCCTCGTCCTCGATCCGTGCGACCGCTGTCATCAATGCACGCCCTCCGCCTGTGCGAGCCTCCTCCGTCCATCGCCGCCGTCCAGATCCAATCGCTAGTCCTCCATCACCACCGTGAAGATCTCGTCGCTTTCCTAGCTCTTCCGTTGGAGCTCCACCCCATCGCACTGTCACATCTCGCCCCCGCCCTTCACTCGCATGGAGCTCCAGACCTCTCCGCCACCGACGACAGCCACTCATTGCCGCCGCCCTGTGGCTTGGGTGAGAGAGAAGCAGGGGTGGTGCCCCTTTGGCTTGGGAACCAAGAAAGAATAAAGAAGCCCTTCTCAACCCTAGATTAAAGCATATATTTTTTGGCAAAATTGCGTAAAAGCCCTGGGCATTTTGCAAATTACAAAGAAGACCCCCGCTCTAGACTATCACATGTACTGCACGTGCTACTTGGGCAACTTGCACATTTCCCCCTCTGTTTAATTTCTTGTATTTATTTAAAGCAAAAACAAGAACTATTTACATTTTAGTCGCTATGTTTCCAGAACTTTATTTTTCTAGCTTTTCTTATTGAAATAAATATTTTCTTTGGTCAATAAATCTCCCAAAAATCATGCTATGCTTCTAATGTGCTTATCTTTTTAGCATAAATTTTTCATTACATTTTGTCAACATTTCTTATTATTAAAAAATAAAAAATAGTGTCTTTTTCTTTTCCTGAATTTCAAAAATTCATAAAAAAATTAAATATTACTCCAAAAATTCAAAAAAATAGAGTAATTCTATTTCATTATCTTTTAATTTCTTTCTAAATTTCGTGCTTTAACTATTTATAAAACCCCAAAAAATAAAAAATACCAAAAATCTTATAAAAATCACAGAAAATTCTACAAAAAGTCAAAAATCGTGATTCCAGTTCCTCTTTGTAGATATGTGCATATATTTCATCATAAAAATAATTGTCATGAGTTTAAGGCACTTAGATATTTTTAAGTTGCAAATTACTCCAGGTTGTGCATTTTTCTCATTTTTGTCACTATTTTGTTTTTAAAAAAAATCTAAAAATTCTACAAAAATTCCCAAAAACATTTCCAAATCCTTAAAACCTGAAAATTTTTTCTCTTGATTTTTTTGAGTATTTTTGATATAATTGAAAAATACAAAAAGAGTTTGGTGTGCGTAGTTCTTCTTTTGTGCATATTGTTCTTTATTTAAAAATAAAAATAATTGCAAAATTAAAATCACTAAAAATTTGAAAATCAGAAAATAAAAAATAGAAAAAAAAATTTAAAAAAATAAAAAGAGAAAAATTCCATAAAAACCAAGGATAGTTAGCCTTTGAGATTCCTGCTTGTACTTTTAATTGATGTTTTGATTAATTGAATAACCTTCGAGAATTGTAGCATCCCTGAGTTCGATCATGTCCGCTATATTGGTAAATAAGTAGCAAAAATATTTCTCCTACTTCGTTATTCGCTTTTAGTTAATTTTGCAGCTTGAGAAGAAAAAATAAAATCGTTTGCTTATCACGGGATTTTTGGGGATAGCAACGACAATTTCACTATCATATCATTAATAAATATCAATCCTCGAAGGTATCGTGCCAACAGTTGATGAGGTCTTTGTGGATGATTTTTCGGTCTACGGTGAGTCCTTTGACGATTGTTTAGTGCATCAAGACCAGGTTCTTTAGAAATGTTGTGAGGTAGATCTTGTTTTGTCTTGGGAAAAGAGCCATTTTATGGTTACAAACGGGATCGTGTTGGGGCATGTCATCTCCAATCAAGGCATGGAGGATGACCCTGCCAAGGTGAATGTCATCAAATGTCTCGATCCACCATCCAACGTTAAGCAGTTACGGTCTTTTCTGGAGCATGTCGACTTTTACTGACGGTTCATATACGACTCCTCTAAGATTGCCCGACCGTTAACTGAACTCTTAGGCAAAGACATTGAGTTCTTGTTAGATGACAAATGTCTTAATGCCTTCCTCACTTTAAAACAAATGATCATCAGTGCTCATGTCCTACAGCCGCCTGATTGGTCTCTACTCTTTGAGATCATAACGGATGCTTCAGATTTTGCGGTCAGGGTTGTATTAGGACAGAGGAGGAACGGACTTCCAGTTGGTATTCACTATGCCAGCCAGACTTTAGATGATGCCCAGCGTAACTAAACAATGACAGAGAAAGAGATGTTGGCAGTGGTATTTGCTTTAGATAAATTCATATCTTATCTTCTTGGCTCAAAAATCATAGTGTATACTGATCACTCAGCTATCTGATTTTTTATGGAAAAGAAGAAAAGCTAAGGCACGCCTTCTCAGATGGATTCTCTTACTCCATGAGTTTGATTTAGACATTAGAGACAAGCCTGGGGTAAATAACGTGGTAGTTGATCACCTCTCCTGACTATAGATAGAGCAGCCTTCAGATGATTACACACCGGAGATTACAGAGAGATTTCCAGATGAGAGCATCTTTGCAGTTACAGAGCTTCCGCGGTATGCAGATATAGTGAACTTTATGGTTACACAGAAGAGTCCACAAGGTTGGCCGAAAGACCGAGTCGACAGGCTAGTGTCCGAGGCACGATACTACCACTGGGAGGATCCGATTCTTTTTCATGAGGGATCGGATTGTGTTTATAGGAGATGTATTCCTCGGGAGGAATAAAATAATTTCCTTACTCTTTGCCATTCCTCAGAGGCAGGAGGATATCATTCGGGGAAGAGGACAGCGCAGAAGGTACTTCAGAGCGGATTTTGGTGGCCGACTCTTACTAGAGATGCTTGTACATTCGTAAAGAGTTGCCCAGATTGACAGGGAGCTGTAGGGACAATCGATGCTAGAGATGCAATGCCTATGCAGCATGTTATCATTTACGAGATCTTTGATGCATGGGGCATAGATTTTATGGGACCGTTTCCCTCCAATAATGGCTTTGAGTGCATCCTTCTCGCTATAGATTATGTTAGTAGATGGGTGGAGGCTATACTCGCACGAACCGTTGACAACAAGATAGTGTGCAGGTTCCTAAGGGAACACAATATTTCGTGGTTCGGTATTCCACGTATTCTCATTTCAGATGGGGTAGCCATTTCATTAATAAGGAGGTGAAAAAGCTAGTGAAGATCTATGGCATTGATTATAGAGTAGCTTCTCCTTACCACCCGCAAAAGAATGACATGGCTGAAGTTTCAAATAGGGAGGTGAAATCCATTCTCCAAAAATTAGTACGACCAGATAGGAAGAACTAGTAACAGCTTCTAGACCAAGTTCTTTGGGCATATCGTACTGCATATAAGACTCCCTTAGGTAATTCATCGTTCAGATTAGTTTACGAAAAGACATGCCATTTGCCCGTAGAAATCATGCACAAATCCGAATGGGCTATCAGAGAGATTTCATTAGAGATACAGAAAGCATGAGCCAAGCAAAAGTTAGATCTAAAAGAGCTGGTAGAGATTCAAAATCAGGCATACGAGAACATCCTCATTTATAAGGACAAAGTGAAGCGATGACATGATAGACATATCCGGCACAAGATCTTTGTTCCTGGGCAAAAAGTATGGTTGTTCAATGCACAATTGAGAATTTTTCCTGTCAAATTGAAAAGCAAGTGGGAAGGACCGTATATAGTCAGAATAGTGCATGACAATGGTAGTATTGCTATATCAGATGTGTCACTTGGTGCAGAATCGTTTGTAGTAAATGGGCAGATGCTGAAGCACTTCGTGGAGAATACTGATCATATAGCCCAAGTTGAAGTGATCGACTTTGTACAGGATCACAATCATCCCCATTTTTTGTCGTCTTCTATGCTTATGATACCAGATCCTAAGTATAGAGGGGACCGATTGCCTGTTGATTCTCGTTTTCAATTTTGATCTTTTTACTATTCTTTTGTATATCCTTTCTTTTACTCTAATCACCGGTCCCTAATTTAGGCCACACTCTTTTCTATACTTAGGATGCATTATTCAAAGTATAGGAGGGACCGAGTGATTTCGATGATTTCATTTTTTTTCTTTCATCTTTTCTTCCTTCGGTTGTATATTCTCTTCCCCAGTCGCCTCGTTTTTTGTTCCACTATACTTACGATGACTTGACCATAAGTATAGGGGGGTCGACTGACTTCTATTCTTCCGTTCTTTTTCACCCACTTTTACTTAGCACGAGTTATGTCCTCCTTTTTCTCTTTTGACGCTATGAGGACATAGCACAAGCTAAGTATAGGGGGTGTGTATATATTGTATATACTTTTGTCCACAACACGTACTTTTATATATTTTCTATATCTATAAAATCCATAAAATATGGGTGAGGGTAATTTAAAATCCACCTATTTATTTAAATTATTTATAAAATCCTTGTAAAGAAGTAAAATATGTTAAAAATCCTTATTTAAAATCCTTAATTTAAAATGTGTATTTAAAAAATGTATAACACTTATTTAAAAGCCTATATATTAAAATATGTTTAAAATTCATTTAATCCTTGTAAAATCTTTTGATATAAAATTTGTAAAATCCATTAGTTATTTAATCCCAATAAAATATGGGTAAATTATCTTGTAAAATTCTTGTACATAAACTTGTTTATAAAAATCACAAAATCCATAAAAATGTAAAGTCTAAAATACATAAAAATTACAAAATCCTTAAAATCCATAAAAATAAGTAAATTTCAGAAAATATGCTTCACAAAAAGATGGTTGCATTTGCATTAGCATTTTTCAGAATAAGTTTGATTTTTAGAACTAAAGATTGGGAAAAGTCTAAAGGATGGAGCTTGATTACGGCCTTTAACTTTCTTTGTAAGGAGCCTAGTTAGGAACTGGAATTTGGACTCTTCGTGTCTTTGACTTAAATCTTTGGGTTCCATGAGACCATGTTTGGGAAGTCAACTCGAAAAGTGCCTAAGTAGAACACTTGATGTCATCCGTTTAACTCTTCATCAGTGAACCAATTTTGGACACATGCACTTTGCACTTAGCTCAACGTGCATGGGGCGGTGAAGGGCAATCCATCTTCGTAGTGTGTTTCTATCCTTGTCTAGTGACATTTACGTCTAAAGACGAGAGAGATTGGGGTTGCAATAATCGCTTCGGATGAGGGAAGGATATGCTGGCATAATTTTTCCAAGACCTTAAAAAATGGACGGAATGAAAAGATGTTATATCCGTCAAGGCATAAAGAGATGAATTCATTGCAAGCAACATTACAAAGCCAACTCAAAGAAGAAGAAACCAAATACAAATACGACCACAATGGTCCGAGCTTCCACCAAAAAGCATGCACATCTTAGTGGAGACTTAGCTACACTGGCTGGGCTTCACAAGATGCGTCTACACTAGTCACACTCCAGTTCTTTTCTCATTCTTCTACTTTCTCTCTATATTTTATTGTGGGCATAGCACGAACTAACCTTAGACGGGAATGCCTCCCTCCTCGAGGAAAGAGTAGTTGGATGAGGAATCAATGGGAGTGTATAGCTGGGATGGGCGGTTTCTTTGCTTCTTTCAAAGTGGGAAGAGCTAAAACAATTCACACACAGTATAGATTGATTTCAAGGTTAATAGAGTTTGTGATATGAATGATTGGATCTAAACTAGTTGTTGAGGAGAACTTAAACAAGGATTTGTGGAACTTGAGGACTGTTGAGGCTAAAATTCTAATCCTAGTTAAGGCTACGATAAAATGCTTGTTTCAGGCCCGATTGAGCTCTGTCCTTTATCTGTTCTCATGAACTGATTCAGGAAAACAAATTCATTCTAACTTTCTTTCTTTTTTCCCCTTATTTTTCAAATAAGTATTTGCTAAGGGACTAGCAAAGTTTAAGAATAGGGGTTGATAAATCCATGATTCATTAACATTTTGTCTGTATTTTGTTTTAAAACCCTTAACAAATAGATGTAAATATCCATTAATTTCCACTTTCTAACAAAATCTCATTCTTGAATAAAAATGCACTTTTATGCATTAAAATCATGTAAATAAATAAAAGAATAAAAAATAAAGGCAAATTGTAGATATGTATATATGTACAATGTGACTTGTAAAAATAAATATAGCTGAAAGATATATTTATAAACTAATCCTTGAGGCCAAGTCAGCATGGATTGGTCGACAAACAAATAAGTAGGGGGAGATAAGGAATAAAACAAATAAAAATAATTAATTTCACATCTCTTACACATTCCATATTAATTATCCAATAAATATCAAAACCTTAAATATTTTAATTAATTCATATTAATATTTTTCACCAAACTCTTCTTCTAGTTATTTCTAAAAATGTATAGAAAATATAAAATAAGTTAAAAATATTACCTTGTATATATATCAAGAAATCCAACTTGTAAATTGTCAAAATGCCAACTTCCGAACATCGAAACTTTCTCATTGAACTCCAATTTCACTCTACTCATTAAAGTTCATAAATAATATTCTCTATTTAATGAAGGTGATTCCACTAAAATCAGAGTCCGTTTGCAAAAAGTCGGTTTTGGGACCTAACCGCAAGTGGGTTTCTGGGCTATTTATTTTATTTAGAACACACTATTTATCGTTTTAATAATTTTATAATTTCTAATTATTTTCTTGATATTTTATTTTAACCCTAATTTATTTCATAATTTTTAGAACTTATTTATAATTTAAAATAAATAAAAAATCTAATTAATAGGTATAAATGAACAGTATACCTTATATACCTATTTATTAATATACTTAAATTAATTTATTAAAATCTATAAAAAAATCGTACATATTTTATTTATTACCCTAATAATTAAAAAAATATAAAAATGATATATTATTTAGTAATTTATTAAATTAAAAATCCAAAACCTATTTATTAAATATTATTTATACTTATTTATTAATATAATATTTATATTTCGTAAAATAATTATTATTTATTAAAATTAAGTACCATAATTTAGATAATTTAATTATCTACATTTTTTATTTTAATACCTATTGAAAATAATGTTATTTACTATTTATTATCTATTTATTAAGGTATTTAATCCCTCCGGCCAACCAGGTGCTGACACGTGTCAGCACCTGGTGCTTCTTTCTCCAAGAACAAGAACAATTGTTCTATTCTACCGACCGACCTTCACTTAATTCTTCCCGCCATTTCCTAACCTCTTTCTCCGATCTAATCCATTGATTCTCTTATTATAACTAACTAGATCCACGTCCACTGTAGATTCCTTTCTAATATCCATCAGATTCATCTATAAAAGCCCCTCAACTTCGCCATTAACAACTAACTGCTCCTAAGATTTCCACTTCTAGACTAACTGGTCGTCGACCCTACTTTCCCGCCTTGCTCCGCCTCCTTCCGGCCATGACAGGGCTTGAGGATCACCCCTCGTGGAAGACGTGTCAACGGAGGAGGGTTCCAAGGCGGAGCATCGCCTTGCATCGTAGCTTCATCATCACGTCCAGCTCCGAGAAGACCGCCTCGTCGAGCCATCACCAAGAAGGCCTTACACCTTCAAAACCCCATGTCAATCCTTCATTCTTTCCCTTCTAGTTTCTCGAGTTGCGTGCCTTGATTAGACATCCTAAGAGTGTTATTAGTTATCTTAATCACCCTTCTTAGATGCCAACATATGATAACTCCTCAAATTCGATTGAATTCATCCCAAATCCATTCTACATTGCTTGTATTTCACAATTATCATCCAATCTGGAAGTACATGTTAGAACTACAAATCCCTTAATTTTGTTGGTCGATTTGCATGCGAATCGAGCAAGAACGTCTTCATTTGCAGGTTCTCATTATAAGAGGAGCATCAACAACTGTCTGGAGCTCAACTTCTTTAAATAAAGATCAGATCTAAAGAAGCTTTCATCAGCTGCAAGATTTGGCCATACCGCCTTCTTCGTTGGCGTTCCACCTCAGTGCTCCTCCACCATTGGAGAAGCTCACCCGCAGGTGAGCTCGGAGGGAGAAGGAGTCTCCCTCCTGGCCCTGTCGGAGGCCAAAGCATCGTGTTGATCGTCATACGTGCGGCAGGTGAAGAACAGGAAGAACACGCCAGAATGTACAGGCTCACGACACGTGGACATAGTGGACGGCTCATATCGTTTTACATATTATAATTTCCGCCATTCAGATGAAGGGGTAGAATATTTGCAACATAAGCCCAGACAAAGATCCTAACTTTCCAACAGCTCCAGAGATTTCAGAAATTTCATTTAGGTCCCCGTGTAGGGACCTAAATGTAATACTTCTAATTTTCTTTTCAAATCAGTCCCTGATATGGACCGTTTTTGTAACTGAACAAACTTTACTTCTTTTGCACTTCTACCCATGTTCTGTAGGGGTGTTTTGGACCTTTATCTTGTTGTATTTTTCCTTGATTTTTCTAGGGTAGTTAAACAACTACCCTAACGACATTCTTCTATTTTTTGTTGATTTCCATAGTGTAGTTTCTCGAACCGATATTTATAAGTTCATGTCAGTTTTGATTCTTTTCTTGAGTTTGTTGTAAAATCAAGAAGATAGTAAAAGCCTCGAGATTTCTTTCTTTCATCAAAGATCATCGTACGATTATTCAGCCTCCTCGAAGTCGACTCAGGCACACTTACCTGGATAAATATTAAAGTGTAGATAAAATAG
Organism: Ottelia alismoides; assembly: GCA_037367405.1. Taxonomy (NCBI): domain Eukaryota; kingdom Viridiplantae; phylum Streptophyta; class Magnoliopsida; order Alismatales; family Hydrocharitaceae; genus Ottelia; species Ottelia alismoides. Next base: position 324,042 of record JAZKJV010002130.1, on the reverse strand, counting down.
GAGAGAGAAGCCGCTTATTCTCATTTTCTCTCTCTTTCCTATTTTATTTATTTTTGTTTGATCAAACGGACCTATCTTCACGGTTCTTCTAGACCAACAATTCTAATTAACCGCGGGCCAGATTTCATTTATCAGGTTATGACACATGGGGGCAGGGCGTAAGGGCAATTGACCCACCAGTCAACATTCCCTACATTCTGGTTGGTGTACGTGGACCAACCAGAAAAATACCCAGGGGAAAACCTTTATTAATTATTTTTAAAATAGAAAATAATTTATTTTTTATGAAAACATAGAAAATGTTTGTAATTTTATGTAGTATTTTATTTTGATTTTTATTTATTTTTACAGGTTAATTTATTAGATGTTAATATTTACATGTATATTTATAGGTATATATACATGTATTTGGTATTTTTAATTTTTATTTTGTAATATGTATTTTATTATTATATATATATATATAATTTCTATATTTATAATTTATTTAAGTACAGATATATAATTGATTTTTTTGAGTTTATTTATATACTTAAATAATTAGGTATATTTATTATATAGATACATTATAGGTATGTTTACATATATATATTAAAATACAATATTTATTTTTAATATATTTTAAATGGTTTTATTCTCATTTTATTATTTACATATATTTTAAATAATATTTACAAATTTATAAAAATATAAGAAAGTGGATAATATAAAGAATGAGTATATTGAATATTATATACAGGTAATATTACACAATGAGGGCCTAAAAGCCAACTTTTGCATCTTAACTCTAAATTGAATGAAACAACCTTCATTAAGTATATAATTTATTTTTATGAACAATAAAGGTGAGTTTCGTGAATTTTGAATATGTATGGAGAAGATACAGGTTTGTAAAGTTTAATTTGTGGCCTTTTATTACGTGTGTCCCCAGCCCACTGTGCATTATTTTTTAATAAAATAAAATTTGTATTTTTCTTTGTATTTTTATGTACAAGTTTTATATTCAAAGTTTATTGATTTGCGGTAGCTATAAAATTAGGATTTTTAAGCTGTGTTTTCTTTACAATTGGTTGCCCTATCTCTCCCTACTTTATTCCTTTTCGACCATGTATTCATGATGATTGGGTCTCGGGGTCTAGGGTCACTCGATGTCTTTGACACTTTATTCCTTTTCTTTTCTTTCCTTTATTCTTTTATTTTGGAATTAAATATAGCATAATGTACAATGTTTTATACAATGTTTTATGTGAATTATTTAGTGTTATTTTGTACAAATTAATATTATATACATGCATTTAGCTTGGGATTTGAGGCAAAATGAAAGAATAAAGGTTGTGGAATGGAGATTCATCACCCCCTTATACTTGCCTTTGCTAGTCCCTAGCAAACACTTGTGTAATAAGTACAGAAAAATAAAAATAAAGAAAAGAAAACGAAAGAACTTGGAACATTTTTTTGACTTTTGAACTTGTCTTAATACAATTAGAGTTTGGTTCTCAATTAAGACCTTTAGATTCTCTGTTTAATTAAAACTGCATTAGGGTTAGGAAGTGTGACACAACAACCTTTAAGCTCCAAAATCCTATTATCCAGTTCAATTCACGGTCTGGTCAGATCAATCCTTTCAATCGTATACCCTCACAGCCTTGAAATGATAGAACCATGTGTGTGAATTTGCTAGCTCTTCCTAGACAAATCACTGAACCATCAAAGAGCCTTCTCCTCTGGTAACTCGTCCTCGTGGAGATAGATATTTACTTCTAAGGTCGGGTGCATGCTAGTTTCACAACTGAGAAAGGGAGAAACTAGAAGAATGGGAAAAGAAGTGGGAATAGACCATCGTAGTCGCATTTCCTCGTGAAGCTCGGCCAGTGTAACCGAGTCCTCACCAAGAAGCAGGCATTTTCTGGAAGCTCGATATTTTTGTAAAATTTCTGGTGTAGGCTTCTATTTGGAATTTTCTTTGCTTTGCATTGCACTGCATTCTTGTTTTTACCTAATAGATATAGAATCCTTTGGTCCACCCATGTTTTGGGGTCTTAGAAAAAGTTATGCTAGCATACCATTCCTCGTTTGAATCATTGCCTCAATCCAGTCTCCAATCGTAAGATGTCCTTGCTACCAAAAGAAGCGGGTTGAAGAGATGAATGGTTCCTAAGCCACCCTTGACGAAGCATCCTAGCATAGTCTCGACTAAACTCCAAGATTTTTCAACGGTCCATCTTGGTTGAGCTAAGTGTTAAGTGCGAGGTTTCTAGTCAAGCCATTGTCTCAAGAGTCATAGGGATGATATGGAGGGTTCTAGTTAGATACATTGAATCGACTCATGAACATAATCTCGTGGAGCCTAAAGAATCAAGTCCAGGTGACCTAAAGCATCTCAATTCCAGTCCTTAATGGATTCCTCTAAAATTAAGGGTATTAAGTTCTATACCAAGATCCAATCTTCAGCTTTATTTCAGACTTGTTCAATTGTCTTGATCATTCCAAAAAATGCAAATGTTATGTACAATGCAAGAAAACCTTTTTATGAATAAATTTTCTGATTTTGAAATTTTTATGGGATTTTTGAAAAGTGTTGATAATTCTTATGCAATTTTTTGAAAACATTTTGCATATTTTTAGGGATTTTATATTTTTGAAATTTGTAGAGGTTTTTGATAAAAGTTAGTGAAAGAAGAATGTGCATATATTTACACAGGGGTATGCGTCAATTTACAAGAATTAGGTGAAAATTTTACATTGGGAATTTGCAAGTTAAGTTAGTTGTTTTTTACAGGTTTTATATACAAGGCTCCTAAAGAGTTTTATTTGATGTAATTATGTATGTGGTTCTCAAAATATTTTGAAAGGGTTGTTGCAAACATTTTGAAAACTGATTTTTCAAATAATTTGATAAACAATTTTGCAAATATTTACAAAATTTGAAAACCATTTGGCAAAGTTTTTTCAAATAGTATGTATAGATTTTGCATACTATTTTTACAACCATTTTCCAAATCATTTATAAATTGAATTTCCAATAAATTTATTCAAACAATTGAAACAAATTCTTGCTAATACTTGAAAAACATTTTTACAAAGGTTTGAAAATGTTTCATAAATGTTTTTCAAATGGTTTCAAAAGATTGTTCAAGCAATTTTACAACTAATTTTCAAATCCATTTGCAAAACATTTTTAAACCGATTTATTAATCATGTTTACAAAGAATTTTGAAAAGTTTTATACATATTTATAGTGTATTCTTTACATCTGATTAATTGTATACTCCTATCCATATAGAATATTGGTCATATTTAAGAAAGAAAAGTACGTTATGGCTAAAGTATATACAACATATATACAACCCCCATATACTTTGCTTAAGCTATGTCCTCATAGGCCAGAGAAAAAAAGGAAGACATAACTTGTGTTAAGTATAAGAAAGCTTACTACAATGACTAAAATATAGAATGAGAAGTCAATCATACCCCCTATACTTAGGATCAACTCATCCTAAGTATAGAGGACTGTATACAAAATATGGATGATCGAGGATCCAGAATTTATGAAATTATTGGACTCATCTCGTCCCCCTATACTTAGGGTAAAATATCCCTAAATATAGGTAGAATGTCAAAAATTGGGGAACAAGCGAGAGAAAGAATAATGAATATCCCGAGGAAACTCACCCCCCCTACTTAGGATGAAGCATATCCTACGTACATCGAAGATGAATGGGGTGAGTGCAACACGGAAGAAAGATTTGGAAGAAAAGAAATTAAAAGAAGAAAAGAAAAAAAGAAAAAAAACTAATCAAAGATATTTTTGGGAGCATTGTCCGACTCCACTGAAGCTTTTGAAGCAGTGATTGCTTCATCGAAGATCACTTGTACAGAGTCGACAACGGTCGAGAATGTATCATGCTCTAAATACAGCTTCAGCAACTGATCGTTGACAATGAAAGGTTGCATGTCAGATGGCAATTATGATATAGGACACTTCCATTGTCATGCATGGTTCTGATTCTGTATGGCCCTATACAATTGCTCTTCAATTGTCCTGGGAAAATCTTCAACTTCGCGTCAAACAACCACACTTTCTATCCAGGTTCGAAGGTCTTTCTCCTGATGTGCTTGTTGTACCAATGTTTGAACTTCTCTTTGCACATCAAGCTATTGTCATATGTATAATCTTGGAATTCCAGGAGTCTGTTCAAATCTAGTTTTCTCTACTGACCACCTTTTTGTGAGTCAAGGTTGCAGATGTTCATTGCCCAAAGTGACTTGTGAATTAGTTCCGCTGATAGGTGGCAAGGCTTTCCGTAGATATGATTATAGGGTGAATGCCCATAGGAGACTTGTAGGACGTTCTGTATGTCCATAGAATTAAATCCAAGAGTTATGACCAGTTCTTGCAGTCCGGCCTCACAAGTTTCTGCATGATCGTCTTGATTTCTTGGTTGGACAAATCTATCAAGCTATTTCACTGAGAATGATAAGGACATGCGACTCAGTGATCGATGCAGTACTCCTTCGTTAATTTCTTGACCTCTTTGTTGATGAAGTGACTACCCACGTTTGAAATCAGGATTTTTGGTATCCCAAACCACGAGATGATGTTTTCTTTCAGGAATTCACATATTGTTCTGCTATCTACGGCTCGAGCAGGGATAGTTCAACCCATCGACTCACATAATCTACGGCAAGCAGGATGTATTCAAAGCCGTGACTATTAGGAAACAGACCCATGAAATATATGCCCCATGCATCAAACACATCAGATATCTGGATGAATTTGAGGGGTATGTTGTCTTTAACACCAAGGTTTTTCTCATTTGTTGACAGTCGATACATGCTTTCACATATTCATTCGCATCCTTAAATAGTGTGGAACACTAAAGTCCACACTATAGTATCTTTGCTACCGTTATTCTTCCATAGTGGTGTCCACCAGAATCGAGCTTACGATAGTGCTCGAGGACACTTGTGTGCTCCTCTTGAGAGTTACAATGCCAAATGCAATCAGCTTCTACCCTGAATAAGTATGGGCCTTCCCATTAGTAAAAATGGATGTCGGACAAGAACTTGTCCTTCTTGATGTTTGTACAATCTTATGGGACAACCCCAAAGGAGAGGTAGTTCACAATATTGGCATACCAAGGGAGAGACCCAATGCTAAGGATAGATTCATCAAGGATGGTCTCTATGATCGGTGCACTGCTCAGTTAAGTCTCTTAGCATTCTATTCTGGATAGATGATCTCGAACCACATTATGGACTCTAGGTTTATCTTGATTTCTATGGCAAATTCCTAGAGGAGAAGGATCCATCTGAGTAGATGTGACTTGGCATCCTTCTCATGTTGAAGATACCGGATAGTAGAGTGGTCAGTGAAAACAATAACTTTAGATCCAAGAAGATAAGATCTGAACTTCTCTAAAGTAAAAACAACGGCCAGCAATTCTTTCTCTGTAACAGTATAGTTTCTTTGTGCTTCATTTAATGTTTTGTTGGCGTAATGGATGGCATAGGGCATCTTGTATCTTCTTTGTCCTAATACAACCCCAACTGCGAAGTCAGATGCATCTGTCATGATCTCGAAAGGAAGAGACCAATCGGGTGGCTGTAGGATTGGAGCCTGAGTGAACAATTCTTTCAACTGATGAAATGATTGGAGAACCTAGTGATCGACAATGTACTCAGTCTCCTTGCATAGAAGCTCGATGAGAGGTCGGGCAAGCTTGCTGAAGCCCTTGATGAATCGGTGATAGAAGCCGACATGCCATGAGAATGACCTCACATTCCTAACATTCTGAGGTGGCTTAAGTTTAGTGATCACATCCACCTTTGTTGGGTCAACCTCCATGCCACGCTTGGAGATGACATGGCCCGGTACAATTCCTTTTGTAACCATGAAGTGACTCTTTTCCCATGATAGAACAATATTAACTTCACGAGATTTCTATAGTACTCTGTCTAGGTGCTGAAGACAAGAGTCGAAACTATCACCGTAGATTGAGAAATCATCCATGAAAACCTCGAGAAAACTTCTTACCATGTCAATAAAGATGACAAGCATGCACCTCTGGAAAGTAGCTGGAGCATTACAAAGTCCAAAGGGAATTCTTTGAAATGCATATGTGTCAAACAAGCAGGTGAAAGTTGTCTTCTCTTGGTCTTTAGGGGTGATCGCCATTTGGTTGTACCCGGAGTACCCATCTAAGAAGTACAAGTATTCTTTCCCTACAAGTTGCTCAAGAACTTGATCGATGAATGGCAGAGAGAAATGGTCCTTCTTTGTCGATGGGTTCAGGCGGTGATAGTCAACACACACCCGCCAAGATTTCGGTACGCAGGTAGAGACCTCCTCTCCTTGGTCATTCTTCATGATAGTGAGCCCTAATTTCTACGGCACAACATGTAAGGGGCTTACCCATTTGGAACTGGAGATGGGGTAAATGAAGCATGCTTCACAGTACTTCGTGATTTCCTTCATCACTACGTCCTACAGGTTCAGATTCAGTCTTCTTTGGAATTCTCAAGATGGTTTGCAATCATCTTCAAGATAGATGTGGTGTGAACATAGAGATGGATTTATCCCTTAGAGATCTAAGACTTTCCAACCAAGTGGCGTGTGGTTCTTTTCTAGAACTCAAGAAGTTGAGATTCTTTATCAAGGGTTAGCATGTTGCTGCTGATGACTGGGTACATGTGTTCTTTGCCTGTAAGGACAGTGTAATTCAGACCTGCTGGGAGCGATCTGAATTCTGGTAATTATTGAGCTTGCTCTGTGGTCACTTTAGACTATGCTAGTAGATGGTTGTTCTTCTAATTTCAATGAGGTAATGCTCACATTTATCACCGCTGCTCTAAAATAAATGTACCGAACATATCTATAATGAATTCTTCATGTTCGGTATGGCATGAATCTTCTTCAAACATGATGATCAGTGACTCGAATTCTGACTCCCAATCGGTAAGGAATCATGGACTGACTGTGCTATCCAGGTTCTCCTCTGAAGAGAGGATTTCCTATGTGAATGTGTCATTCAAAGAAATTGATGGATCTTTGATTATCCACCATATCACAATCTTGAGCTGATGATTCCGACTTCCCTCCATTAGATGTGGCTTTTGGCTCGCTGACCATATCCATGGTAACTTTATCGGTGCTGGAGCGGAAGGTGATCTTCCCATACCCGTAGTCAACAACTACCTTGACTGTGCAAAGGAAAGTTCGACCAAGAATAATGGGGGTCTGGAGTAACGGTACACGAGAGTCCATATCTAGGATAAAAAAATCCATCGGGAATCACATTTCCTACACGTGTCACGATAACGTCCTCCAATAGACCTATGGGTCGCTTAATGGATCGATATGTAAATTACATGATCATCTTGTAGTCTTAAGCGATCCAATTCCAAATTCTTCCAGTAGTGAGGAGGGCATGAGGTTTATTGAAGACCTGCTATCAAACAGAGTGCGCTCAAAAACTTGGTCAAAAATCTAGCATCTTATGTTGAGTGCTCCATTGTATTTCTTTTTATGAGGGAGACCAATGATGGCATTTACCGTGGCCATGGTTAGGATGTGTTTCTCCCCTTTGTTGCGTCTGTTCTTGTGGCTCTAACGCTTTGAGGTACATGCATGTTTCAATCCTTTCTTCACCGCATGCTTGTATCACATGGCCTTCATGAGTGACATTTTCAAAATAAGATTTTCAATTATTTCAACCACACCAGGGTCGGACAATGCATTTTTCAAATTTCTAATTTCTTTGGAATTTTTCGTTGCATATGGAAACATAATACAAGAAAATGCATTGCTCTTATGTGCATAATTATTTACATATGATTGTCCAGTAGAGGGGTCATCGTGCAAAACAAGCAAAAACATATGTACATGAGCTTCATCTTTGTCAGGCTATGCTGGAGGGGTTATTGGTGCTGACTTCTTCATGGATGGTCCTTCTCGGCTCTGGCTCTTATTTTCTTTTTGTAGATTTTCTGCTTGTTGATTTTTTATAAATTTCTCTTGAAGGTGGTGGTGGTGGGTGGTTGGTGCTGCTCCTCCATCATCTTCTTCCTCTCCCATCTCTGCTGGTGGACCAGCTAATGTAGAAGATGACTCTCTAGAAGATGCTTTATTTTCCCCTTTGGTGGTGGCTGATGGCTGCAATACTCTACTGCTCCTTAGAGTCACAACGTTAGATAATATATAATCTGAAATACCTGACTCGGTTGGATCAGTGGAGACATCACAAACTAACTGCTCTTTGCGCTTGAATTTATTGGGGTTCTCCTCAGTCTACGTTGAAATGGGAGTTGTGGTGGTAGTGAGATCATCCAGCTTCTGGGACATCTCTGCGAGGCCTTTGACAAGTTGGACCAAGCAGTCAAGCACTGGGTTCACAGGAGCGGGCTTAGATGATTCAACATGCTAAAAATGCTTGGAGTGATATTGTGGAGGCTGTTGATGAGAATATTGTTGGTGGTGGTGAGGAAGAGGGAGTTATTGCTGATGAAATTGCGAAGGAGGAGGATACTGATTATGAGAAGCAGTCGCGTAATTGTGGTACGGTTGGTATTGACAGTATAAGGGCCGTGGGTAGTGTTTGTTCTGCCTCCAGTTGTTCCAGTATGGTGGAGGCTAATTTTGTAGAGGCTTGTGTGATCCCTAAACAAACCTCCCAACGGAGGGTTGGTGATATGGCCGAAGGGAAGATGATTGGCCATGTTGTTATCCGCATGGACTTGGGCATCATTATTCCAAATGTCGTTCACATCTTTGATGACAGGTGGTGGTGGGAAAATGGATTTGCTTATGAAGGGGGATGAGGCTCTGGTTGGTACAAGACAATCTGTTGCGACGACGGTAGTGGTGACTAGTCAGGTGCCTGCGTGTAGTATACATGATGGATCTGAGGTTGTCCTGAACTCAGCTAAGGTTGATGTGGTGATGATAGCTCCTTCTGCAAAGCAGGAGTTGTAGCGGGCAGGCTCGTAGACTGTACAACATTGATGGTGCTCGCAAGAAGCTCTAGCTGCTTTGAAATCTGATCCAGCTTGTCCAGGTGTTGGGTCCTCTGTTCGATCACAGATAATCTCTTCAAGTCTTATGATCGCTTTTCAATTATATCAACCTTGGATAGGTGGCTCCCTATAATGCTGAGGTTGGAGCTCTTGTCCATGTCCGCTTCACTGGATGTTGCCATATTGATGGGCTTGTAGTGGATCTGTAGTTGTCTCTGATATGCACGAGATGAGGATAGAGCGACCTCTCCTTCAGCCATCTCTTCAAAGATCTACCAAACGATGTCCACATCCTTGTTGAAGTGGAAGCCACCTCATGCAGCATCCACGAGCCTCCTGACTTTCTAAAATGAGGTCCCTGAAGAAGTTGGACCAGGTTGGTTCGAGGGATGTCATGGTGGGGGAACTTCTCCTGCAAATCACGGAATCTCTTCCAGGCTTCATGTATTGACTCGTGTAGTCCCTAGGAGAAGTTAATGATACATGCTCGCATCTGATTGAGACAATCAGGTGGATAATATTTCAGGAGGAATGCAGATTTCAGTTCCTTCCAAGTCATCACGACCTTCCCGGATGTCTAATCCAATATAGATCCTTATCCTAAAGGCTGAAGGGAAACACGATCATCTTGATTATGCCCAACAGAATGTTGGGGTACTAAGTGGTGCGGTAGATGCAAGAGAATTTTTAAGATGGATGTAGGGATTTTCTTTTTGTTCTCGTGGAAGGAGGGAAGAAGAGCCAGAAACTACGGCTTCAGTTCAAAATGTTCATGGACTACAGGGATATGTATCCACTCTGTCATCTGGTCAGCGCCAGGATTGTAGATTTATTTGAGATTTGGCTTGGGAACCTCTCTCTTGGGCTCATCAGCAAACCCTCCATGGTGTCCATCTTCTTCTTCTTCTTCATCACCTCCTCCTCCTCCTCTGTTCTCTCTCTCTCTCTCCTCGGGTTGTTTAGCATTTCTAGGAAATAGACCGGGGCAGGTGCTTGATTTGTTAGTTGTTGTTGGATGGACTGAATTGAAGTAAATCATTGGACACTCACTGTGTTATGATCGGGTTGTCCCTAATATAGTTGGTTAGGTCCCTTTCCCTTTCCCTAAGGAGCCATCTCTGATTCAGACTCAAAGGAATTGATTTGAAAAGGGTCCAGGGTTATCTCTGGATCTGCACATGAAGATGTACCCTGATCAGTCTGGCAAACTATAGCACCATGTGAATTGGATAATCTGGAATTAGAGTCTATTCTAGATGTGTGTGATAGTAGCATTTGATATTGACTAAATCGATCTCCATCCACCCCAATGGTAGGACCAGAGCAATCTGGTTTATTGAAATAAAGGAAGAAGTTGAGGAATCTGGAGATCGATCCGCACCTGCTCCCTTTGACCATGTAATTGGCAGATGGGGAAGAGAAGGATTTAGTTGACATCCGAGCTAGTGAATTGAAGCAAGGACCCGAGCGTGTAGAAGGAGTCGAAAATAGTGGGGAAGCCGAGGTCAACATGGGAATTGCCTCGAACTATTGATGTCGAATTCATGGAATCGGAGTAGGTGTCGGCGGGGACCCAACCAAGCCATCCATGAGACAACATCTTGGAAGAACAATAGGATTCAAACGAGGAATATAAGAATACAGTGATAAACAATAGAGTGTAATAAAGATGAGATAAGAAGAAGACTCACAATGAACAGAATAAAAAGAATTAAAACTGCAGAAATGAAAAATGGCGCAAGTGTGTAAGACTGTATCTTTAACCTAATATTCAATTCAAACAAACACAATACAATCATGGATTCACCAAGCCAATACAATGTAAAGCCGTGAGAGTTCGGCTATTTTTTTCTTTTCAATTTTATCATTATTTTCAGGCAATATTTGAACAAGTCCTTAGAGGCTAACCCTATAGAAGAGTGAATACTGCCAGAAAAGTATCGCATACTTTCCACTTCCTTTGTAACCTATAGCATGTACTTTTTCAAGAGAATCCTTGATATTGGGTATGGATCCACTACTTAACCAAAGAATAGAGGAGGAAGCCAATAGGCGAAACCGCTACTTCCCCCACAAGTTAGGTACTCAGATGCAAGACGATGAGACAGACACACCCGTGAGAGTGTGGCCTAATCTCAATACTTCAGACCAGTTCGGATGTTCTACATAAGGTGAGAACACCATCGTCAACAAAGGCCCTACTCACCAACGTATGATAGAAGCGACAATACTTCATGAATCCAATCAATAACATGGCAATATTCAGGCTAGGTTTTGGGCTCTAACCCTTATGGGTTGTGCCTCACTCAGTCTGGATAGTACCTGAAAACAATGTGGGCTTTATGAACCCCAAACAATGATGGTTCGTTACAAATTTTAATTAGGTCAGAGTTTATTAAATAGTACCCTTATTTTAATTTTTGGATTTTCACCTTTTTATTATTTTTCAAAATAATACGCCTAACGATTTTTTGTATTTTTCTTTAATCTCCTAAGTTATACAAAATTGGGAGAGAAGATGGAAAAGCCGTGCAAGTTGATGCTAAGATGGTAATCTCACCTTAGTATCTAATGATGCATGCAAAGTAAGAGGACTTATAGTGCTTCCCAGCTCTCGCCAAGCGAGATGCAAAGTAGAATTGAAATTTTACACTATATGCATGTTATGTAAAGCGACCAAAATCACCCTAAAAAGAATTGCTATTAATCATGAAGAATTAGATGTTGAATATCTAGAAGAGACACCCAGAGGTCCGGCCTTGGAGGCTCATCAGTGCTTGCCATGCCAGATCCTTCTGCATTTGTATAGAACCTCCTACGATGCTTAGTTTTAAGTCTAAGTAATCAACAATTTTAATTTGACTAAGTCTAAGCATATAAAATATAGGCACATGCTTTTAATTAGGTTTGAGACCTAGTTATCATGTCAAGCAATCCTAAATCTAAGGGCTCATTCACATAAAACAAAGAAAAATAAGGCGGAAAACTCAAAACGTGAAAAAAAAAAGATTAACGAATGGGAAATAGGGAGAATAAAAGTGGAGAAGGCGGGAAAAATGTGAAAAATTCGAGAGGCCCCTGGGTGAACAATCACCCGGGCAATGGACCTCAAAGTATGGCAATGTCCAAATATCCAAGTACATGTATTATTACAATTAATAATTGCAAAATAAAAAGGGTCTCTCTCTCACAAAAATAAAAAAAATAAAATGTTATGCTATTGCTCTATATCCTCATACTCTCTCTCTCTAGCTCTCTCCGATTAGCCTATAAAGAAAAGCCAATCTCCATGCACCTCGAGTGCACTAGCTTCCTAAGAAGTCACCTTCGCCATGCAATCCCTCGTAATAAATCAACTAAGATTGCGGTCTGAAGCAAATAAACAATTATAGATAAAAAAGAAAAATAGAGAAAAATATGCAAGCAAATATGTACACTAAAAACCTATCCTACGTTGCTCCCCGGCAACAATGCCATTTGATAGTTCAATAGGAACAAGGAGCCTAATGCATGGTCTTGGAGGTCCTGCGGTACTTAAGAAGTGGAGTCCAGCAATTGCTGTGTCAGCTGCTCTTGTAGTACTCAGATAGTCACCAATCAATCAAATTAACAATCAACCCACAATCTAAGATAAATCTATGAAAATGTGTGGGTCAAAATTTATTTTTATTTTAACTCTGCAAAATATCTATATGGTGAATAAGTGTAGATCATCAAACCACAGAGAGCAAATCTGCGGATAGAAAAATAATTATTATCTAAAAGTGACAACTATTTTTGTATTTTTTCGCTTTTTAAACTTTTGTGGGTTTTATTTATATTTAATTTTTAAGGATTTTCAATTTTATATTTTATATTTTTTAATTTTATATTTTGTATCTTCTTTTTATTTTTTAATTTAAAGTTATTTTTATTTTTAATATTTAATAAGCATATATATATATATCTTTACACAATACTATGTACAATATAAATATTATATAAGTGACGAGTCCATGAATCGCGGCTTTAAGAAGTTGTTTTTATTTGTTCATGCCAAAATTAATGGTTTGTCGTTCGTTGTAGGCAGTGATCGGAATCGGTCAAGAAATAACCACAAATATTATTCAATTTCAATCAAGTGGTTTTTGTTTATTTTACTTGGGCAAGTCCCAAGGTCGATCACAAGGAGGCAAAGGAACAACCTAGATTCATGTCTATCAAGATTTGTGCACGATTTTTGAGGCGGACTTTTTTTGGAATTTTTTAATGCAAATAAGGGATGCAATATGCAATTTCAGCCTATTTTAGGGACTAAAATACAAATTTCGATCAAATGATGTCCGAAAAATACGAAACTTGGCCACAATGTAAATGATGATGAAATGAATGCATTGTAATTTTTTTTGGAATTTTTAGATGCAATATGGGTTTTTTTAATGAATTTTTAAATACAAAAAGAATGATTTTCAATATTTAATTATAATAAATACTAAACCTACTTGTTTTCAATATATAAAATTATCTAAGATCTACCACTAGGTGATGGATCTCAGAAAAATCCTAGACCTCGAAAATGTGGGGTTTAATACCTATTAAAAATTAAATACTAAAATATGCAAAATGATTTTTACATGGCAAATTATGCATGCAAATGCAAATCTTTTTTTGCACAATGTTAAGAACAATTAACTCTACACTAGGTGATTTTTCGGGAATTTTTAGAGCAATGGTTAATTAATGGCAAATTAAATAGCACAAAATGGGCAAAGTTTACAGATTTTTACAGAATAATTAAATATTAATTAACCATTCATCATAAAAATAACCACGGTATCTCAAAATGTAGAGAATTAAAAGATGAACATCATGCTATTTTTTTAATAATTAAATAAAGTCATGTAGAGGTATTAAAGTAATGGGGAACACAGGGGTATAAGTGCAACAAAATAAATATAAATAAATAAAGAAAGTGTAGGGGGACCTAGTTGAAATTACCGATAACTGCGGGTGTTCCGCTGCAAATTTTCCAAGGAGCACGTGCGTGGCACGAGCCCTTGGAATGGAGGGACTAATGTGCAAAATGGAGGGAAGTCGGGGCGTTTCTACAAATTTTACCAAAGGTTACGTGCGATGCACGTGACCCCTGATCGGCGGAGACTTCTGCGTGATAAGGCGAAAGGGGTGGGGCTTTTGCATAAATTTCCCACGCGGTCACGTGGGAGGCACGTGACCCGTGGGATGGTGACGTCACTGATGACGACCCCCACGCACGTGCCTCGCGTGCTGGGGTCTCGGGCCCAACGCCCGGCCGGCGAGGACAGTGAAGAGGCGGAGTGAAGGCGGAGGCGGTGTCAGTGAAGGTCGTCGATGACGTGGCTCAGAGGCGGAGGAGCTCGGCCTATCCTGGCGGAGCGAAGGCGGTGGTCGGGGAAGAGTCGTTGTCGCTCGGCGAAGAGCGGCGGAGAAGATGGAGCTGCTGGAGATGTCGTTGGTGAAGTCGTAGACGATCGGGGAAGATGGCGGTGTAGTCGTCGACGGTGAAGTTCGATGAAGCGGTGGAGGCGTAGTCGTTGTCGGAGAAGAAACATTGGCGGTGACTCGACGCAGGAGGCGGAGCTAGAGCAGAAGGCAGGAGGGCTACTGCAATCGAGCTTGGATTGCTCGGATCTCGTCGGGAAGGCGACGCGGTGTTGTCACTGTTGCGACGGGTCTCCAAGGTGCAATCGGTGGATGAGGGATAGGGGGGAGGTCGGAGGCCTTTAAATAGGGAAGAGGGTGAGGGCAGCCGGCAGGGGGGTGTTGGCGAGATGAGCGGGGGTGGTTGGCGGAGATCACGGGGTGGTTGGATGGTCGACGCGAGTTTGGCGGCAGCGAGGTCAAAGGAGGGGTGGCTGATTGCGAGGATAGTGGAGGGCATTGCGGGAATTGGGGGCGGCAGCGGGAGGTTGAAGACGAAGAGCAGGGGCCGTTCGATCGGCCGAGATCGGACGGCCCTACGGTGGCCACGTGGCGGACGAGAGAGAGGAGGATGGGGCACGTGCGTAGCACGTGCGGAGCTTTTATTTTGTTATTTTGTTATTTTTATTTTTTAATAAAAACGAATAAAAATAAAGGCTAAAAAACGCTGACATGTGGTGGCCTCTGGAGCTGCCACGTGTCAGCACCAGAAAAATCAAAGATAAAATACTTTGTAAAATCAAAAAGAAATATTAAACGAGCTCGGATCGAAAAAAATCCTTCACAAAAAATGCCCGTCTCGACGAGATCTACAAATTTCATGAACACATCAAAACCAAAATCGATCAAATGCACAAAGTGATTTTTTGGGGTATCCCATATACATAGAATACCTAGATTTTTGGGTTTTCTAATTTTTTTGTCATTTTTAAAACAGATAAAAAAATCTGAGAAATAAGGAGAAATCAAAGATAAATAAAAGACATCTAATTCTATTTTTTTGGATTTTTATTAATTAAGAAAATATGTACATAAAATACGGGTCAAAACCGCTAAAATACACAATGTACAAAAGAGGCCCAAAACCCAACTTTCACAAATGAGTTCTGATTCACTTGAACTTGGTCTTGTTTTGAAGATAATTGAATATACATTAGTTCAAAATTAAGTAGGATCAAATCGGACATTGGATGGGGAAGATATGAGGCTTTTAGTCTGAAAATCCCGAAACTAGGGTTTGGATTTTTGGTCCACTTAACAGGGTTAGTGATTTTTTTGTATTTTTCATTTATTCATGTTAGTGATATGCACACAGTGGAGGTGGTTTTGTGTCATTCGGAGTTAGCATGAAGGAGTTAAAAATAGGGGAAGTTAGGCTAATTACAGGTCATTTTTGGCTTGGATTTTTGGCTTCTTATTTTGTGCAAAAATGATGGATAAAATGTCATTCTTACGAAAACATGCATGAATGCTAATTATGCGAAATAAATGCAGAAATGTTGATGATTTTGAGGAATTGAGCTTAATAAATGAGACAGAGTGATGAATCTGAGATTCATCATCCCCCTATACTTAAACCATGCTCGTTCCTGAGCATCAAAAAGAAATGCCATGAGGTGAAATGAGATTGGGTTCCATACCAAGACCATGAGCTGAAGGTGAAAATGAAACTAAACTCGACCTTTGGATTAATAGTGTGGCAGAACTTCTGTGAGATTTAGAATTTTAAAATCAACAGCCCTCAAGTTCTACACATCATTGTCATAGTTTCAGCTCAGAAGTCATCTTAGATCAATCCTCTTCCCAAAGTAAACCCTATGAACATTGAACAACCGACTCGTGTGTGAAGGGTTTTAGCTCTTCCCAACCAGAATGCCCGACTACCATGCTCCTCTCCTCTCAAGTAACTCGTCCTCGGGGAGTCAGGTATTTCCTTCTAAGGTATGTTGTGTTGTGTTCACAATCAAATTGGGGGAGAAGATAGAAGAAGGGGGAAAGAACTGGAGTGTGGCCAGTGTAGTCACCTCTCCTTGTGAAGATGGCCAGTGTAGCCGAGTCTCCACCAAGATCTGCAGGTTTCTTGAAGCTTGGACCTTTTTGGTCGGATTTTATTTGGTAGTTGCTTCTTTGTATTTGGAATTTTTGGTGGTTCTGCTTGGATCTTGTCGTGCCCCTACGGATATAGAATCTTTTTGTTTCGTACATTTTTTGGGGTTTTAGAAAAAACTGTGCCCAGTCGTCCATCCCTTTTCCGAAGCTTTATTTCAACCCATACTCTGGTCTTTAGATTTCCACACTACCAGAAAAGAGACTCACACAGTCTTCCAACATCCCGTCTAAGTTGAGCTAAGTGCATCGTGCGAGAGTACAAATTAATTCCCTATTCCAGAGTTGTACCCAGAATGAAGATACCAGGTTAGACACTAAGAGTCAAACACTGTACATTGTCATGTGGAACTTAAAGAATTAAGTCAAAAGACCTGAAGCTCTTAAAATCCTATTTCTCGATGAAGTTCCTCTGAAAATTAGGTGGATTAAGGTCAAGTCCAGACCACTCTCGGTTTCTACTCATAACTCGGTTCAGAACCCGATGACTTTTCACAGATGCAAATGAATGCGATGCTGGATGAAGTGCAGGTGTGTGAAATGCAGACACTTTTTTTGTGATGCAAAAATGAAATAAGAAGCCTTTTTTCAAAAAAATTTGGGCAAGGTTAGTGTTAGTAGCAAAACTTTTTTTCTTTTTCTTCTTCTCTTTATTTTTGAAAGATTACCTACCCCGTAAATACATATAGACTTACGCAAAAGTACGAGATATGGGTAAAATATATACGAAGTATATATACAGACCCCCCTATACTTAGCGACCCTATACTTAGCGAGTGTTGTGTCCTCAGAGCACAAGAAGCGGAAAGAAGTCATAGCTCGGGCTAAGCGTAAGGGAGTAGAAAATAACGAAAAGAAAAATGAAGCGGTCGGGATATGTGAATGAGGAGAGTATATTCAGGTGGATGTCGGTTCCCCCTACACTTAGGCTTTGGTCAGCCTAAGTATAGAAGAAGGGTGGAAATAGAGCGATCGGGAGATAGGAGAAGAATGGTATGTACAGATGGCATCGGTCCCCCCCCCACTATACTTAAGCCTTAGCCTAAGTAGAGGAAGAAGTTGTACAAGGAGACCGATGCGGTCGGGAGGGAGGGTGGGTAGCCGATGATTAGGGTGGTTTTCGGCTGATTTTTTTGTGAGCATGTGGTGGGAGATCGTAATGATGAGACGAAGATGAGGCATATGATTCCCAACTATGATCAATGTCATCCTCAGAAAAATCATGATGGATAATAGATGAAGTGTTTGAGTCAGAAGAAAGATATCCATCATCGAAGTTATCCTCAGAGGAATAGTATTTGAAAGTGGACATACTCCAACTATTCATGTCTTTTTGTTTCTTCAGTTGTTTCCTCAGAATTCGTTCCTTCTTGGGGTCAATCACTATATCCTCGGATGAATACTCAGAAGCACTGGTCTCAGTCAGCTCATATGAAATAATTCCAGTGTACTTGAAAAGGGCAGGAGCATCAGCTTTGGATGAGTAGTAGTTAGGAACGGGAGTTGTCCAACGAGAATTGAATTTTGGATCCTTGCGAAGATATGGCTTTAGAGCTGCCGAACAGACTTCACTCATGTAGACTACCTTTTCCGGACCTGATGAGGGATCATCAGCTGATTCCTCTTCCGAAAGGTCAAAGGTCACTCTCTTTTTCTTGTTTCGTGAAGGTGCAGGTTCACTTGAGAATCCAAATGAATAGCCATTGGAATTCTCCTCAGTCGGTTTTCGTTTGTTCTTGGTCTTCTGAATGTTGGTGCACTCTCGATTTGGGATGATTTGGTCAAGATATTCATAGAATGTTGCTCCAGGGTGCGACCATGCATATGTCTCAGAATCATAGTAGAAGGATTTATCTATTTTGAGATCTGCAGGAATTGAAATACTGGGGAGAGTCTCTAAACCAATAGTCTCATCAACAACCGCTATCTCAGGTGTAGCATCGGGGTAGGGCTCTTCTACCGCTTCATGGTTGCGGTTATCGGGGACTTCGTGGGTTTCCTCAGAAGATCGTGGTTCCTCAAAGACTGGGTCAGATCTAAGTGCTTCCAATGCTGTGAAATTGATTTTCTGAGTTTCACAATCAATAATTACCTTAGCCAATGCTAAGAACGGCTTTCTGAGAATGATTGGAGACTGGGTGAATTCTCCTTGATGCTCAATATCAATGATCGTGAATTCTACTTTGAGCGGAGAACCTTGGAATTTCATGATGACAGAAATGATTCCTCTCGGCCTTTTTATCGATCGGTCTGCCAATTGAAAAATCTCTCGTAATTTCCTGATCGGTCCGAGTTTGAGTTCATGAAATACAGAGGTCGGGAGGATACTGATTGTTGAATCGTCATCAATTTGAGCATGGGTGAAAATTGTGTCTTTGATTATGCAGTCAAATCTGGGCAACCGCTTCATTATGCAGCTCTTGGTTTTTCTCCTCAACACCAAGGAGGAGGCCATTGACAAGATATGTCTCTCAATCTTTGTTCTAGTCCTGCCCAACTTTTTCTTAGTTAATTTGTCCATTACAAACCTTTTAAGATCGGGGAAGTGTTCAATGGCCTGTATAAAGGGAAGTTCAAAATTCAATTTCTTTCCTAGTGCTTCCCGTACAGCAGGATCCAAATTTTTCAGATCTTCTTCAGATTCAATTTTTATGTATTTTTCAAGATTTTCGATTTTTTCTTGATTTTCGAATATTTCGATTTTTTTGGTGTTTTGTATGTGATGTGGTGATGTGGTTTCTTCCGTCGATGAGTAGGGGCTTTGATGTTCATAGTCATGTCTAGGAGAATGATAAGCAGAAGTGCCATTCACAGAATCATCCCTAGGTTTTTGAACATCCTCAAAATTGTCAAAATGAGATCCAATCATTTCCTCATTCATTTTTATGTCCGAGCTCCCATAGAGTGAAATTAATCGGTCAGTAAATTTTTGAAATCTATCCTCTATTGAATTGAATCTCTTATTTATCCTCGAAATATCATCCTTAAAATTCTGTTCATGATCAATCATGGGAGCAGTCGGTGTGTGTTCGATAATTTCATCTTCCATTTTCCCGTTTATGCTGAGAGGAGAGTTTCTTGGAATATCTGACATATGATCATTATTTTCTGAAAATTTCTCCTCAAAAATTATGGAAGGAGGCTGCTCAGGCATGTGTAGCTGGTCTGAGTAGAGTTCAATCCTTTGATCGGTCAGACCTTGATATTGTAGAGTCATCATACAGGGTTTATGTGTTTCTATATGATCAGTCCAGTCCTCTTATGAGTATCATGTCTGAAGAGGGGTTTGTCATGGTCAATCCAACGCTGATGATTATTAAGTGCGGGTCTTTCCATCTGGGTTTGGTTTCTCAGCCAGTCATAAGACTCAAAGGTATTTTTATCTTGAAATGGCTCATTAGCGAGAATCCATGAATAAGACAGTTCAGTCCAAGATGGTAGATGGTTATGTGTGGTCGGATGATTCGAGTATGAATTCAATGAGGGGGTCGAATTCATCCGCGGGTGATAATCTCCTACAAATGTTGGAGGATTATTGAAAGAAGAGGATTTGGTTGATTTGGGCCTAACCGAGACAAATTCATTTTCATAGTATAGCTCTGATTGATTTTCAGATAAATGTTCGGTCATTTTTGAAAGGAATGAGGGGTTGGGTCTGCAAGAGTTATTGGACAAGAGTTCCATGATGAGGTTTGAATCAAGAAAGGAGAGAGATGATTGTACGTGATAGTCAAGAGAAATTTTATCAAATGCGCGGCTATTGATCTTCGAAATCGGTTCACGTATACCAATGCAAACACAAATCAAACCCTGATTTCACCAACTCAACTCAAAGTGAAGACCGTGAAGGTTCGGTCAATTTTCTTGTCAATTTTAGAGTTTGGTGATAATACAATATATCAGAGCGGTTAAAGCGAGCTGTTAGGAACCCAATGCTCTCAAGAAATTGGCCTATCCCAAATTAGATCTTTCCCAGCCAGTATGAATTGCGGACCATTTACCGGCTACCCGATCAACTCAATCTGTTAAGGATGTCACGGGTCGCTATACCGGCTACCGGAGAGATCCTCACTGGAGAACGACTAACCCAAGATAGTAGTCTGAAAAGAGTTAGGGCGTGGCTCTATCCTAGTGTGTGGGTCGCTCTCTCGCTCAAGCAAACCAAACAATGATAGGGTTGCTCTCCCACAAAAATTCTTGATTTTATGGGTTTTTAAGATCGGCTATATTTAGCAGTCCTAATTTTAATTAAGTGATCACTGAAGAATTTAAATGAGCACAAATACACGTCTACCGTCCAGTCCCAATTTCCTTTAGAATTATGTGATAAAACAAGAGGGAGGAATTCGGGAAAAGCCGATGCACGCGGAAAACTATGATGAATGCTCAGTTAGAAAACTTATAGTGAATCCTCGCAATCTCCATGTGGGATGCTAGACAGAATTGAAAAATTACTCTAAATGAATGCAAGCCGATGAAAAAACGCACCTAAGCATAAAGTTTTATTAGCGGGGAAGAATTGAGTTAAATTTTGGCTAAATTGAACGATCTATGTGCGTCTCAGTTAATAGTGCAATGCGGCTTAAGATCCTACGAGCACAATCAAAAATTAAAAATGCTCTAAGAGACGTATGTGCAGGTCTATCCTAATCGCCACTCAAGTCGGGCCCCACCCTCACCGGAGAGTGAAACATGCCATGACACACCACAGAAAAGTTCAGAGTCTTTTTACACACGCGAGAGTCCAAACGGACACCATTGTAAATGAGCAATTAATTACAGAACTAAAATTGCAGAAATTGAAAACTAGACTCTACGCTCTCTCACGACTCGACTCGATCTTAAATTAATTGCGGCTTTTCGGACGTCGGTGAAAATGCGTCGGTTTCTTGAAAAACCGCTCCACGTACGTCGGGTACCTCGCAAGAAAAATAAGAGAGAAGATGTAAGAGAGTGACTCAGAAAATAATCAAAAATAAAATGAGTAAAATAAATGTTGAAAAATAAATGCAGGAAATAAAGTGGAATTTACAATAAAAAAATTCGGGGGTCAGACTAACCGAATGCGGAAAACCGAACGAGAAATGTCAAAACACAAAACTAAGCCGATTGCCTCCCCGGTAACGGCACCATCTGACGAGTCTGTAAATCGCGACTTTAAGAAGTTGTTTTTATTTGTTCGTGCCAAAATTAATGGTTTGTCGTTCGTTGTAGGCGGCGATCGGAATCGGTCAAGAAATAAACACAAATATTATTCAATTTCAATCAAGTGGTTTTTCTTTATTTTACTTGGGCAAGTCCCAAGGTCGATCACAAGGAGGCAAAGGAACAACATAAATTCATGTCTATCAAGATTCGTGCACAGTTTTCGAGACGGTCTTTTTTTGGAATTTTTTAATGCAAATAAGGGATGCAAGATGCAATTTCTACCTATTTAAGGGACTAAAATACAAATTTCGATCAAATGATGTCCGAAAAATACGAAACTTGGCCACAATGTAAATGATGATGAAATGAATGTATTGTAATTTTTTTTGGAATTTTTAGATGCAATATGGATTTTTTATGAAAATGCAAACAGAATGATTTTCAATATTTAATTATAATAAATATTAAACCTACTTGTTTTCAAGATATAAAATTATCTAAGATCTATCACTAGGTGATGGATCTTAGAAAAATCCTAGACCTCGAAAATGTGGGTTTAATACCTATTAAAAATTAAATACTGAAATATGCAAAATAATTTTTACAGGGCAAATTATGCATGCAAATCTAAATCTTTTTGGGCACAATGTTAAGAACAATTAACTCTACACTAGATGATTTTTCGGGAATTTTTAGAGCAATAGTTAATTAATGGCAAATTAAATAGCACTAAATGGGCAAAGTTTGCAGATTTTCACAGAATAATAAAATATTAACTAACCATTCATCATAGAAATAACCACAGTATCTCAATGTAGAGAATTAAAAGATGAACATCATGCTATTTTTTGATAATTAAATAAAGTCATGTAGAGGTCTAAAAGTAATGGGTAACACATGGGTATAAGTGCAACAAAATAAATATAAATAAATAAAGAAAGTGCATGGGGACCTAGTTGAAATTACTGATAACTGCGGGTGTTCCGCTGTAAATTTTCCAAGGAGCACGTGCATGGCACGTGCCCTTGGAATGGAGGGACTAATGTGCAAAATGGAGGGAGGTCGGGGCATTTCTGCAAATTTTACCAAAGGTCACGATCGCACGTGACCCGTGATCGGTGGGGACTTCTGCGTGATAAGGCGAAAGGGGTGGGGCTTTTGCATAAATTTCCCACGCGGTCACGTGAGAGGCACGTGATCCGTGGGATGGTGACGTCGCTGATGACGACCGCCACACACGTGCCTCGCACGTGCTGGGGTCTCGGGCCCAACGCCCGGATGACGAGGACGGTGAAGAGGCGGAGCGAAGGCAGAGGCGGTGTCGGTGAAGGTTGTCGATGATGTGGCTCGGAGGCAGAAGAGCCCGGCCTCTCCTGGCGGAGCAAAGGCGGTGGTCGGGGAAGAGTCGTTGTCGCTCGGCGAAGAGTGGCGGAGAAGATGGAGCTGCTGGAGATGTCGTTGGTGAAGTAGTAGACGATCGGGGAAGATGGTGGCGTAGTCGTCGACGGTAAAGTTCGATGAAGCGGTGGAGGCGTAGTCGTTGTCAGAGAAGAAACGTTGGTGGTGGATCGACGCAGGAGGCGGAGCTAGAGCAGAAGGCAGGAGGGCTACTGCAATCGAGCTTGGACTGCTCGGATCTCGCTGGGGAGGCGACGCGGTGCTGTCACCGCCGCGACGGGTCTCCAAGGTGCAATCAGCGGATGAGGGATAGGGGGAGGTCGGAGTCCTTTAAATAGGGAGAGGGTGAGGGCAGCCGGCGGGGGGGTGTTGGCGAGATGAGCGGGGGTGGTTGGCGGAGATCACGAGGGTGGTTGGATGGTCGGCGTGAGTTTGGCGGCGGCGGCGAGGTCAAAGGAGGGGCGGTCGATTGCGAGGATAGCGGAGGGCATTGCAGGAATTGGGGGGAGGCGGCAGAAAGTTGAATACGAAGAGCAGGGGCCGTCCGATCGGCCGAGATCAGACGACCCTGCGGTGGCCACGTGGCAGACGAGAGAGAGGAGGATGGGGCACATGCGACGCACGTGCGAAGCTTTTATTTTATTATTTTTTTATTTTAATTTTTTAATAAAAACGAATAAAAATAAAGGCTAAAAAACGCTGACACGTGGCGGCCTCTGGAGCTGCCACGTGTCAGCACCAGAAAAATCGAAGATAAAATACTTTGCAAATTTTCCAAGGAGCACGTGCGTGGCACGTTCACTATGCAGCTCTTGGTTTTTCTCCTCAACACCAAGGAGGAGGCCATTGACAAGATATGTCTCTCAATCTTTGTTCTAGTCCTGCCCAACTTTTTCTTAGTTAATTTGTCCATTACAAACCTTTTAAGATTGGGGAAGTGTTCAATGGCCTGTATAAAGGGAAGTTCAAAAGTCAATTTCTTTCCTAGTGCTTCCCGTACAGCAGGATCCAAATTTTTCAGATCTTCTTCAGTTTCAATTTTTATGTATTTTTCAAGGTTTTCGATTTTTTCTTGGTTTTTGAATATTTCGATTTTTTTGGTATTTTGTATGTGATGTGGTGATGTGGTTTCTTCTGTCGATGAGTAGGGGCTTTGATGTTCATAGTCATGTCTAGGAGAATGATAAGCAGAAGTGTCGTTCACAGAATCATCCCTAGGTTTTTGAACATCCTCAAAATTGTCAAAATGAGATCCAATCATTTCCTCATTCATTTTTATGTCCGAGCTCCCATAGAGTGAAATTAATCGGTCGGTAAATTTTTGAAATCTATCCTCTATTGAATTGAATCTCTTATTTATCCTCGAAATATCATCCTTAAAATTCTGTTCATGATCAATCATGGGAGCAGTCGGTGTGTTTTCGATAATTTCATCTTCCATTTTCCCGTTTATGCTGAGAGGAGAGTTTCTTGGAATATCCGACATATGATCATTATTTTCTGAAAATTTCTCCTCAAAAATTATGGAAGGAGGCTACTCAGGCATGTGTAGCTGGTCTGAGTAGAGTTCAATCCTTTGATCGGTCAGACCTTGATATTGTGGAGTCATCATACAGGGTTTATGTGTTTCTATATGATCAGTCCAGTGAATCGGTCAAGAAATAACCACAAATATTATTCAATTTCAATCAAGTGGTTTTTCTTTATTTTACTTGGGCAAGTCCCAAGGTCGATCACAAGGAGGCAAAGGAACAACATAAATTCATGTCTATCAAGATTCGTGCACAGTTTTCGAGACGGTCTTTTTTTGGAATTTTTTTAATGCAAATAAGGGATGCAAGATGCAATTTCTGCCTATTTTAGGGACTAAAATACAAATTTCGATCAAATGATGTCCGAAAAATACGAAACTTGGCCACAATGTAAATGATGATGAAATGAATGTATTGTAATTTTTTTTGGAATTTTTAGATGCAATATGGATTTTTTATGAATTCTTAAATGCAAACAGAATGATTTTCATTATTTAATTATAATAAAAATTAAACCTACTTGTTTTCAAGATATAAAATTATCTAAGATCTATCACTAGGTGATGGATCTTAGAAAAATCCTAGACCTCGAAAATGTGGGGTTTAATACCTATTAAAAATTAAATACTGAAATATGCAAAATAATTTTTACAGGGCAAATTATGCATGCAAATGTAAATCTTTTTGGGCACAATGTTAAGAACAATTAACTCTACACTAGATGATTTTTCGGGAATTTTTAGAGCAATAGTTAATTAATGGAAAATTAAATAGCACTAAATAGGCAAAGCTTGCAGATTTTCACAGAATAATAAAATATTAACTAACCATTCATCATAAAAATAACCACAGTATCTCAAATGTAGAGAATTAATAGATGAACATCATGCTATTTTTTGATAATTAAATAAAGTCATGTAGAGGTCTAAAAGTAATGGGGAATACATGGGTATAAGTGCAATAAAATAAATATAAATAAATAAAGAAAGTGCATGGGGACCTAGTTGAAATTACCGATAACTGCGGGTGTTCCGCTGTAAATTTTCCAAGGAGCACGCGCATGGCACGTGCCCTTGGAATGGAGGGACTAATGTGCAAAATGGAGGGAGGTCGGGGCATTTCTGCAAATTTTACCAAAGGTCACGTGCGATGCACGTGACCCCTGATCGGTGGGGACTTCTGCGTGATAAGGCGAAAGGGGTGGGGCTTTTGCATAAATTTCCCACGCGGTCACGTGGGAGGCACGTGATCCGTGGGATGGTGACGTCGCTGATGACGACCGCCACGCACGTGCCTCGCACGTGCTGCGGTCTCGGGCCCAACGCCCGGCTGACGAGGACGGTGAAGAGGCGGAGCGAAGGCAGAGGTAGTGTCGGTGAAGGTTGTCGATGATGTGGCTCGGAGGCAGAAGAGCCCGGCCTCTCCTGGCGGAGCAAAGGCGGTGATCGGGGAAGAGTCGTTGTCGCTCGGCGAAGAGTGGCGGAGAAGATGGAGCTGCTGGAGATGTCGTTGGTGAAGTAGTAGACGATCGGGGAAGATGGTGGCGTAGTCGTCGACGGTGAAGTTCGATGAAGCGGTGGAGGCGTAGTCGTTGTCAGAGAAGAAACGTTGGCGGTGGATCGACGCAGGAGGCGGAGCTAGAGCAGAAGGCAGGAGGGCTACTGCAATCGAGCTTGGACTGCTCGGATCTTGCTGGGGAGGCGACGCGGTGTTGTCACCGCCGTGACGGGTCTCCAAGGAGCAATCAGCGGATGAGGGATAGGGGGGAGGTCGGAGTCCTTTAAATAGGGAGAGGGTGAGGGCAGCCGGCGGGGGGGTGTTGGCGAGATGAGAGGGGGTGGTTGGCGGAGATCACGAGGGTGGTTGGATGGTCGGCGTCAGTTTGGCGGCGGCGAGGTCAAAGGAGGGGCGTCCGATTGCGAGGATAGCAGAGGGCATTGCGGGAATTGGGGGGAGGCGGCGGGAGGTTGAATACGAAGAGCGGGGGCCGTCCGATCGGCCGAGATCGGACGACCCTGCGGTGGCCACGTGGCAGACGAGAGAGAGGAGGATGGGGCACATGCGACGCACGTGCGAAGCTTTTATTTTATTATTTTTTATTTTATTTTTTTAATAAAAACGAATAAAAATAAAGGCTAAAAAACGCTGACACGTGGCGGCCTCTAGAGATGCCACGTGTCAGCACCAGAAAAATCGAAGATAAAATACTTTGCAAATTTTCCAAGGAGCATGTGCGTGGCACGTTCACTATGCAGCTCTTGGTTTTTCTCCTCAACACCAAGGAGGAGGCCATTGACAAGATATGTCTCTCAATCTTTGTTCTAGTCCTGCCCAACTTTTTCTTAGTTAATTTGTCCATTACAAACCTTTTAAGATCGGGGAAGTGTTCAATGGCCTGTATAAAGGGAAGTTCAAAATTCAATTTCTTTCCTAGTGCTTCCCGTACATCAGGATCCAAATTTTTCAGATCTTCTTCAGTTTCAATTTTTATGTATTTTTCAAGGTTTTCGATTTTTTCTTGATTTTCGAATATTTCGATTTTTTTGGTATTTTGTATGTGATATGGTGATGTGGTTTCTTCCGTCGATGAGTAGGGGCTTTGATGTTCATAGTCATGTCTAGGATAATGATAAGCAGAAGTGCCGTTCACATAATCATCCCTAGGTTTTTGAACATCCTCAAAATTGTCAAAATGAGATCCAATCATTTCCTCATTCATTTTTATGTCCGAGCTCCCATAGAGTGAAATTAATCGGTCGGTAAATTTTTGAAATCTATCCTCTATTGAATTGAATCTCTTATTTATCCTCGAAATATCATCCTTAAAAATCTGTTCATGATCAATCATGGGAGCAGTCAGTGTGTGTTCGATAATTTCATCTTCCATTTTCCCGTTTATGCTGAGAGGAGAGTTTCTTAGAATATCCGACATATGATCATTATTTTCTGAAAATTTCTCCTCAAAAATTATGGAAGGAGGCTGCTCAGGCATGTGTAGCTGGTCTGAGTAGAGTTCAATCCTTTGATCGGTCAGACCTTGATATTGTGGAGTCATCATACAGGGTTTATGTGTTTCTATATGATCAGTCCAGTCCTCTTATGAGTATCATGTCTGAAGAGGGGTTTGTCATGGTCAATCCAACGCTGATGATTATTAATTGCGGGTCTTTCCATCTGGGTTTGGTTTCTCGGCCAGTCGTGAGACTCAAAGGTATTTTGATCTTGAAATGGCTCATTAGCGAGAATCCATGAATAAGACAGTTCATTCCAAGATGGTAGATGGTTATGTGTGGTCGGATGATTCGAGTATGAATTCAATGAGGGGGTCGAATTCATCCGCGGGTGATAATCTCCTGCAAATGTTGGAGGATTATTGAAAGAAGAGGATTTGGTTGATTTGGGCCTAACCGAGACAAATTCATTTTCATAGTATAGCTCTGATTGATTTTCAGATAAATGTTCGGTCATTTTTGAAAGGAATGAGGGGTTGGGTCTGCAAGAGTTATTGGACAAGAGTTCCATGATGAGGTTTGAATCAAGAAAGGAGAGAGATGATTGTACGTGATAGTCAAGAGAAATTTTATTAAATGTGCGGCTATTGATCTTCGAAATCGGTTCACGTATACCAATGCAAACACAAATCAAACCCTGATTTCACCAACTCAACTCAAAGTGAAGACCGTGAAGGTTCGATCAATTTTCTTGTCAATTTTAGAGTTTGGTGATAATACAATATATCAGAGCGGTTAAAGCGAGCTGTTAGGAACCCAATGCTCTCAGGAAATTGGCCTATCCCAAATTAGATCTTTCCCAGCCAGTATGAATTGCGGACCATTTACCGGCTACCCGATCAACTCAATCTGTTAAGGATGTCACGGGCCGCTATACCGGCTACCGGAGAGATCCTCACTGGAGAACGACTAACCCAAGATAGTAGTCTGAAAAGAGTTAGGGCGTGGCTCTATCCTAGTGTGCGGGTCGCTCTCTCGCTCAAGCAAACCAAACAATGACAGGGTTGCTCTCCCACAAAAATTCTTGATTTTATGGGTTCTTAAGATCGGCTATATTTAGCAGTCCTAATTTTAATTAAGTGATCACTGAAGAATTTAAATGAGAACAAATACACGTCTACCGTCCAGTCCCAATTTCCTTTAGAATTATGTGATAAAACAAGAGGGAGGAATTCGGGAAAAGCTGATGCACGCGGAAAACTATAATGAATGCTCAGTTAGAAGACTTACAGTGAATCCTCGCAATCTCCATGTGGGATGCTAGACAGAATTGAAAAATTACTCTAAATGAATGCAAGCCGATGAAAAAACGCACCTAAGCAGAAAGTTTTATTAGCGGGGAAGAATTGAGTTAAATTTTGGCTAAATTGAACGATGTGCGTCTCAGTTAATAGTGCAATGCGGCTTAAGATCCTACGAGCACAATCAAAAATTAAAAATGCTCTAAGAGACGTATGTGCAGGTCTATCCTAATCGCCACTCAAGTCGGGCCCCACCCTCACCGGAGAGTGAAACATGCCATGACACACCACAGAAAAGTTCAGAGTCTTTTTAAACACGCGAGAGTCCAAACGGACACCGCTGTAAATGAGCAATTATTACAGAACTAAAATTGCAGAAATTGAAAACTAGACTCTACGCTCTCTCACGACTCGACTCGATCTTAAATTAATTGCGGCTTTTCGGACGTCGGTGAAAATGCGTCGGTTTCTTGAAAAACCGCTCCACGTACGTTGGGTACCTCGTAAGAAAAATAAGAGAGAATATGTAAGAGAGTGACTTAGAAAATAATCAAAAATAAAATGAGTAAAATAAATGTTGAAAAATAAATGCAGGAAATAAAGTGGAATTTACAATAAAAAATTCGGGGGTCAGACTACCCGAATGCGGAAAACCGAACGAGAAATGACAAAACACAAAACTAAGCCGATTGCCTCCCGGGTAACGGCGCCATCTGACGAGTCTGTAAATCGCGACTTTAAGAAGTTGTTTTTATCTGTTCGTGCCAAAATTAATGGTTTGTCGTTCGTTGTAGGCGGCGATCGGAATCGGTCAAGAAATAACCACAAATATTATTCAATTTCAATCAAGTGGTTTTTCTTTATTTTACTTGGGCAAGTCCCAAGGTCGATCACAAGGAGGCAAAGGAACAACATAAATTCATGTCTATCAAGATTCTGCACAGTTTTCGAGACGGTCTTTTTTTGGAATTTTTTTAATGCAAATAAGGGATGCAAGATGCAATTTCTGCCTATTTTAGGGACTAAAATACAAATTTCGATCAAATGATGTCCGAAAAATACGAAACTTGGCCACAATGTAAATGATGATGAAATGAATGTATTGTAATTTTTTTTGGAATTTTTAGATGCAATATGGATTTTTTATGAAAATGCAAACAGAATGATTTTCAATATTTAATTATAATAAATATTAAACCTACTTGTTTTCAAGATATAAAATTATCTAGGTTATGGATCTTAGAAAAGTCCTAGACCTCGAAAATGTGGGGTTTAATACCTATTAAAAATTAAATACTGAAATATGCAAAATAATTTTTACAGGGCAAATTATGCATGCAAATGTAAATCTTTTTGGGCACAATGTTAAGAACAATTAACTCTACACTAGATGATTTTTCGGGAATTTTTAGAGCAATAGTTAATTAATGGTAAATTAAATAGCACTAAATGGGCAAAGTTTGCAGATTTTCACAGAATAATAAAATATTAACTAACCATTCATCATAAAAATAACCACAGTATCTCAAATGTAGAGAATTAAAAGATGAACATCATGCTATTTTTTGATAATTAAATAAAGTCATGTAGAGGTCTAAAATGGGGAACACATGGGTATAAGTGCAACAAAATAAATATAAATAAATAAAGAAAGTGCATGGGGACCTAGTTGAAATTACCGATAACTGCGGGTGTTCCGCTGTAAATTTTCCAAGGAGCACGTGCATGGCACGTGCCCTTGGAATGGAGGGACTAATGTGCAAAATGGAGGGAGGTCGGGGCATTTCTGCAAATTTTACCAAAGGTCACGAGCGATGCACGTGACCCCTGATCGGTGGGGACTTCTGCGTGATAAGGCGAAAGGGGTGGGGCTTTTGCATAAATTTCCCACACGGTCACGTGGGAGGCACGTGATCCGTGGGATGGTGACGTCACTGATGACGACCGCCACGCACGTGCCTCGCACGTGCTGGGGTCTCGGGCCCAACGCCCGGCTGACGAGGACGGTGAAGAGGCGGAGCGAAGGCAGAGGCGGTGTCGGTGAAGGTTGTCGATGATGTGGCTCGGAGGCAGAAGAGCCCGGCCTCTCCTGGCGGAGCAAAGGCGGTGGTCGGGGAAGAGTTGTTGTCGCTCGGCGAAGAGTGGCGGAGAAGATGGAGCTGTTGGAGATGTCGTTGGTGAAGTAGTAGACGATCGGGGAAGATGGTGGCGTAGTCGTCGACGGTGAAGTTCGATGAAGCGGTGGAGGCGTAGTCGTTGTCAGAGAAGAAACGTTGGCGGTGGATCGACGCAGGAGGCGGAGCTAGAGCAGAAGGCAGGAGGGCTACTGCAATCGAGCTTGGACTGCTCGGATCTCGCTGGGGAGGCGACGCGGTGCTGTCACCTCCGCGACGGGTCTCCAAGGTGCAATCAGCGGATGAGGGATAGGGGGAGGTCGGAGTCCTTTAAATAGGGAGAGGGTGAGGGCAGCCGGCGGGGGGGTGTTGGCGAGATGAGCGGGGGTGGTTGGCGGAGATCACGAGGGTGGTTGGATGGTCGGCGTGAGTTTGGCGGCGGCAAGGCCAAAGGAGGGGCGGACGATTGCGAGGATAGCAGAGGGCATTGCGGGAATTGGGGGGAGGCGGCGGAAGGTTGAATACGAAGAGCAGGGGCCGTCCGATCGGCCGAGATCGGACGACCCTGTGGTGGCCACGAGGCAGACGAGAGAGAGGAGGATGGGGCACATGCGACGCACGTGCGAAGCTTTTATTTTAATATTTTTTTATTTTAATTTTTTTAATAAAAACGAATAAAAATAAAGGCTAAAAAACGCTGACACGTGGCGGCCTCTGGAGCTGTCACGTGTCAGCACCAGAAAAATCGAAGATAAAATACTTTGTAAAATAAAAAAGAAATAGTAAATGACTTCGGATCAAAAAAGCTCCTTCGTGAAAAATGCTCGTCTTGATGAGATCTATAGCTTTCATGAAGAATCAAAACCAAAATCGATCAAATGCACAAAGTGATTTTTTGGGGTATCCCATATACATAGAATACCTAGAATTTTGGGTTTTCTAATTTTTTTGTCTTTTTTAAAACAGATAAAAAAATCCGGAAAAATAAGGAAAAATCAAAGATAAATAAAAGACATCAAAATCTAATTTTTTGGATTTTTATTAATTAAGAAAATATGTACATAAAATACGGGTCGAAAAACGCTAAAATACACAATGTACAAAAGAGGCCCAAAACCCAACTTTCACAAACGAGCTCTGATTCACTTGAACTTAGTCTTGTTTTGAAGGTAATTGAATGTACATTAGTTCAAAAGTGAGTAGGATGAAATCGGACACTGGATGGGGAAGATATGGAGCTTTTAGTCCAAAAATCTTGAAACTAGGGTTTGGATTTTTGGTCCACTTAACAGGGTTAGTGATTTTTTTTTGTATTTTTCATTTATTCATGTTAGTGATATGCACACAGTGGACGTGGTTTTGTGTCATTCGAAGTTAGCATGAAGGAGTTAAAAACATAGGAATTTAGGCTAATTACAGGTCATTTTTGGCTTGGATTTTTAGCTTCTTATTTTGTGCAAAAATGATGGATAAAATGCCATTCTTACGCAAACATGCATAAATGCTAATTATGCAGAATAAATGCAGAAATGCTATTGATTTTGAGGGAATTGAGCTTAATAAATGAGACTTAGAGTGATGAATCCGAGATTCATCAATAACATATATATATATTCAGTAAATACAAATAAAAATGGTCCTTTTTATTTTTTGAAGGTTTGAAAATATATTTAGATTTTTATAATTAATAAAAGTAATTATATTTAGTATATATATATACGGTAAATAGTCTATAGATGGTTTAATATTTATAAATATAGATAAAAATACTCAAATTTTATAAAATAAAATCTTTTTTTGTTTTTTCCTAATTCTATGCTTTTTGTGATTTTTTATAATTTTTATTAATTTTTTAAGTATTTTTAAAATCTGAAGTACTCCAAAATATGAAGTTAATAAATAGACCAAATTATTTTGAGATTTAAAAATAGAAAATGTGTGCAAAAATTCTCAAAACTTTTTTTATTACGGAAACTTTTTTTTGATTTTATAGAATTTTTGTAAATTTTTATAGGGCTAGGAGGGTTTTTCGATTTTAGGAGTTTTCTTTTGTATTTTTCTGATTTTTTATCTGGAGTTACGAAACATGGTAATGTATAGCTTTTTGGAATTTTTAAATAAGTTTTTCTATTTTTTCATTTTCATATCTAAACATGGAATAAATAACTCTTACATGATTTTTAATAAATGGAAAATATAAGTAAATGCTAAATAAAAAAATCATTGTCATCAAGCAATATTTGAAGCATTTACTCTAATTTTTCACAAATTTACAAGCACATGAACTATTTAATAAAAAATACAAGACACAAAATATTTTACAATGTACTAGTAGGGGTGAGTTTGCAATAAAATTAAAGTCAGGGGTTGCATGCAAATTAACCAAAAGTTTACATTTATATAAAAATTTTATATATTAAAATGAAATAAAGGAACCCAAGGGGGGTCCTTGCAAAATGGCCAACTCACGTGGGGGACCACGTCAGCTGAGATGGCACTAGACCTAAGTAGAATATTCAACAAATGCCAGATGATCTATGCTTTTTACATAAATGTTTGAACTAAAATTAATATTCATATGACTATTTTATAAATACAAAAAGTCAGGGGTATCTGATGCAATTACCCTACTTAAGTGGCACGGATCGTAGGGTTGAGGACGCTCCACGTGGAAGATCAAGCGACGGGTAGGGCTTTTCTTCGCTTGGACTTGGACATCCGGATTAGATCTAGGCCGCGGCTTTGATCCAATGGTGGTGTATAGACTTGGAAGAACCCAAAAGAAGGTTGGCCTGGAGATGCTTCAATCGGTCGTTTCTCCTACTTCCGGCCTCCTCCTCAGCCATTGATGGGCACCTGAACTTCCTAATGCTCGTGCGCACTTGCAGGTACCCTCAAAGATGTCAGGGATCCAGTGATGGGACCCTGTAGCTTATGCTACCTGGAGCTCCTGTTCAAGCTTCAAGGTAAAGCTCCAGTTGTTGCTAAGTGTCACTAACCTGCATAAAAGTCAAGGGGAGCATGAGGGGGTCGTGATTGACCCTCTTTTGAAGCTGACAACACAGAGGGGTAACGAGGAGATGGAGCTCCGACAACGGCAGAGGGAGGGGCTTCGACTCCCGCCCAATCCTTACGAGATCAAGGGGCAAATAGGGGGTTCGATGGAGCAAGCGATGAGGATCGAGAGTGAGGTGAAAGGCAAATCGGATACAGTGGAGTCACAACGAATTTGGTGCTGGAGCGTAGTGCTCCAGCGAGCTGAAAACTCAATATTGAACTAACCTAGACACTAATCGATCAAATATAGAACTAAATTAAGCTAAAGGAACGAAATACGAGGAAAAGATCTATACCTAGCATCTCGAACAAGCTCTGAAGCTTGGAGCAGACGAGGCATCGCCGAAGCTCCTCCGACAATACCTGGATCACACCACCCTCGTCTTTATCCACATCATTGAGGACTGGAGCTCAAAGCTGTTACCAAGGAGCGTCGACAGGGGTATTCCTCTTGTGGTTACATGCTAATAATGGGGATCAAAACAGAAGAGGAAGTCAGGCTTCCTTATTTTATAGAAGTGGTGAGGGGCAAAAAGGAGAAGACGATGGAGGGAAGAAGGACGATGATAGGTGGCGATTCTGGTATAGGCGAAGAAGAAGGATAATTATGCTGCAGATTGGGGAAGGTCTTGCGGAAGATGAAGGCGTGGATGGTGGATTGAAAAAGGAAGATGCGAGGGGTTGGTGAGGTTCTGACATGAATGGGCAGGGCGCAAGGACAGTTAACCCGCTAGTCAATAGTCACTGTGTTCTGGTTGGTCCACGTGGACCAATAAGAAAAATCCCCAGGGGAAAACCTTTATTAATTGTATTTAAAATAGAAAATGATTTATTTATTTTTTGATGAAAACATAGCAAATGTTCATAATTTTATATAGTATTTTATTTTTATTTATTTATACATGTTAATTTATTATATGTTAATAATTATATGTATATTTATATGTATATATATTAATGTGGTATTTTAAATTTTTTTTGTAATATATTATTTATTATTTTATATACGTAATTTGTATATTTATAATTTATTTAGTTACATATATATAATTGATTTTTATAAATATTTATATACTTAAATAATTAGGTATATTTATTGTATAGATACATTATAAGTATGTTTAACTGTATATTAAAATAAATTATTTATTTTAATATATTTAAATTGTTTTATTATCATTTTATTATTTACATGTATTTTAAATAATATTTACAAATTTATAAAAATATAAGAAAGTGAATAATATAAAGAATGAATATATTGAATATTATATACATGTATACTGCACAATGAGGGCCCAAAAGACAACTTTTGCATCTTAACTCCAAATTGAATGGAACCATCTTCATTAAATAGATAATTTAATTTTACGAATAATAAATACGAGTTTGGTGAATTTTGAATATATATGGAGAAGATACATATATGTGAAGTTTTCTTTTACGACTATTTATTTTGTGTGTCCCGGCTAAACTATGCATTATTTTTGAATGAAATAAATTTTGTATTTTTCTTTGTATTTTATGCACAAATTTCATGTTCAAAGTTTATTGATTGAGGTATAAAAATAAGATAATAAAATAGGCCCCAAAATGTAATTATTAGGCTACAAAATTAGGGTTTTTAGTTATGTTTTCTGTACAATTGACTGCCCTATCTCCCCCTACTTTATTCCTTGTTGTCCAAGTCACCATGATGACTGAGTCTCGAGGACTAGGGTCATTCAGTGTCTTTTACACTTCATTCTTTTTCTTTTCTTTCCTTTATTATTTTATTTTGGAATTAAATACAGTATATTGTACAATAATTTATACAATATTTTATGTGAATTACTGAGTGTTATTTTGTAGAAATTATTGCTATATACATATATTAGTTAAGGATTTAAGGCCAAAATGAAAGAATAGCCACTGATATGTTTTCAATAAGCATGGATGCTAAAAATCCAAGCCAATGCAAATACCCACTGATCTAAGGGACACATCTATGAGCCATGAGTTGTCGAAGATACTGGTCGATACATACGACTAGTTGGCAAATTACCGTATCTAACCATTACTCGACCGAATATAAATCTTGCCATCGAGAAACTAAGTCAATTCACGGACTCTCCAACTTTAGTTCACTTCAATGCATGCATGATGGTCCTAAGGTATATCAAGCCCCCTTCAAGTGAAGGCCCACTATTCACTAAAGGTGATACCTTTGGTTTCATAGCCTATTCAGGTGTGAATTACAAAGGCATGATAGATAGAAAATCCATTACCTAATTCCACACTTACTTGGCAACATACCGGTTTACTAGGATAATCAAGAAACAAGCAATGGTCTTTCTCTCAAGGGTTGAAAGTGAATATAAATTCATGGCTCGTGCAGAAGTAGAACTAGTATGGATTCAATTCATATTCATAGATCTTTATATCGCTTTCAACGATACCATGGAGTTCAGGTGTGATAACCACACATCAATGCGTATATGCAACAACCCACGTTTCACGAACGCACCAAACATGTGGAAGTTGACTGCTATTACACTAGAGATCCGATAAAAAGAGGGCCACTCTATACTTTCAGCGTACCATTTATAGATCAAGCGACAAATATGCTGACTAAGCCACTTTCTCGCGCACATCCCAAAAAATATGACAACAAGCTGAGCATGATTAACATATGCTACAGCTTGAAGGGGAGTGTTGAGTACTATTTTTTAAGCCTTAATTCGATAGCTATCCTGGTCGACTTATTATAAGAGTCGCCTCCCACTGTAACCATAAACCTACGTCTCCACCTATACAAGGAGCCCTAGGGCTCTCACTCTAAATCAAGAAATTCTTATTCTAATTTCAACAACATATAATATCTATTGATAATATAATACATCATTTATGGATATTCTGCCACATCCTTGATGTTTTCATCGCATTTGATATTTCAATAAAATACTAAACATCTTATGAAACACTTTTAATTCCATAAACTTCTGATGGATCAAATAGAAATTATTTTCACAATTTCGTTCATAAACATCAGAATATCATAAACGAGTTAATCTCAACTGATTTTACATACCTACATTTGTAAGCAATATCATTTTCATAACATATAATTCATCCACCCGTATGACAAAAATATATTACTCCCACAAAATATATTCAATGTAACCCGAAATTTTCAAAACTAGGTTTTAAAATAAATATCCTAAATAAAATTCGTAATAAGATAATGTCATATATCTTGTCTAGGTTTGGAATAAAAAAATTATGAATGTCAGAATTAAGAGATGAAGAGGAAGTATAAACAACTAATAAAAGGTAATAAGAACATTGCGGCAATGACACATGTCGATTTAATATTCTTAGAAAGCTGAATCCACGACTTTGACTAACCGTAACAGAAAGACATTTTACATAATAATTATAATAGATTGACAAAAGAGAGTATGCCTCTGCCTCCCTGATTTATCTCTTGATGAGCAAGGGTAAGTGGCTGGAACTTTGAAACAAATCCAATTTCAAAATTCGTGTCAAATGATTAGTTGCAAGGTGATGAACATATAAACTGTAACGGCTAAAAATTTTCCACTTTCCAGCCCAACCTTCCTTTTATTTTCTCAATTATAGCATCGATTCATTTCTAGAATTAATTGCATTACTAGCCTATTTATGGTACCAATTAGTAGCATAAAAATCCATAAGATCTTCCCCCACGTCACTTATTCTTGGAAAAATTTGAGAGAGCAAGAGAGAAGGAGAGAGGGGGAGTAGAGAGAAAATCTCATCGAGAGATTTATCCTCTTCGCAGGAGATATTGGTGTCGATCCGTTAGAGGAGCACGTCGGCTTCGGAGTAAGGAGAAGGACGTATAGATCTCGTAGATACGTTTAGTCGGCTTTGAGGTATGTGTCGAACATATAGGAACATTATATCGTAAGTAAGACAAATATCGTTGTACACGTTCTTTTGGATTTCTTGCTTGGTGTTGCTAACACACCTAAGGTAATCATGGATTTTGGTTTTCAAAAATATTAGCATGTTGATGTATGAAACATAATGTTATTATACTGCAGATGACATACATTGAAAATATGTATCTTCAAGTTCTTATATTTCATTTCATACCTTCCAAGAACATCATATATATATGGATCTTTTTGTTATTTTCGAACCTACACCTAATATTTATTCTGTGTATAGGTTGATCCATACATGCCTGATCACGGATTGCATTTTTTATTGGGATTTGATCTATTTAAGAATATCATTGATACGTATATTCACTTGTATTAATTAATCAGCAAAAATCTAAGAGGGCATATCGATTTTTTTTTGGATCTATTGAAGCATTTCTCAGTAAACCAGAAAGTTAAGTTACCTGCAATAATAGGTTTTTTTTGTACGTTGAGAATCTGTGAATAAAAAATCATGTCGTTTTTAGACAAATATCCTTAGAGGATAATAAACGGATGGGGATATAAATAAAACATGTTAATGAACTAATAGAATTTTGTTGGACTTCCAAGATTCGTTGCACATGTTAGCAGTGTAAAAACGTGCATTTAAAGTGAACATCTCTCATCCATACCATTGAAGGTCACGGAATTAGTCTAGGTCTGTAACTTTAGTACACGTGGTATTAACCTGTTACTAGTGATATGAATGATACCTGTGTAACCATAAATATACACTGTATTGTATTATGTATCAGACAATGCTATACACCATTTTAGATTTAGAATTTAATTACCCATTTTATGATAAAAATATGTATGTATTGTTCAAAGGTTTAAGTGTTGTTCAACGATAGTCATTGAAGTGATCAAGTCATTAAAGATAATAATTAAGTATTGGCACTGACTTAAATTGTGAAGAGATCTTCTCAATGTTGTGGAAAATGTATAAAAAAAAGATTGGATTTTTTTGTAAAATGAATAATGGCATGATAACGATAGGCGGAGCTAAGTGCTACACCTAATGGTGGGAGCCACCTCTAGAGTCCAATTATCGTATGCCCAAGGGGCCACGCCGCATGGGGCGTATGGTTCAAGGAACCGATTGAGGCGAAAGATAAGTCCTCTACAGTTGTAGCTACACTGTCATGTATGTCATGGACCGCTTGTGCCAGCGGAAAAGCCACCAAAGCCAGCAAAGCCACCAAAGCCGTTTAAGGATTAACAATTAAGACAACTTTAACCACTAAGCACACCAATGATATGTGTACAGTTTCTGAAATTGCTAAGGCACATGTGTGCAACTATGGCCAAGTAATGGCACTATGCAAGTGTTATGATTGTACTGGGGCATATATGCAATTATGAAAAATTCTATGGGTACAAGTGAAAATTATGAAAATGTTAAGGCATATATGCAAATACGACAAACTTTAAGAGTATATATAAATTATGGCTTTAATGGATGGATCCGGAAGGAATTCCCCATGTATGCATGTTTACTTGAATTATGACTCTCGTAGTGATAATATATGAGAATGGGTATATATTATCTGCGGTGAGATAATAATGTAAATTGTATCGTTGTTTTGTTAAGATATTACAGGTGAGAAATTATATTATAATGGTTTAAAGTAGCATAGAGAGACTTGTTTTCCACGCTAGCCGGCTTGACCCCAACTCGGCACATACTGAGCGTTAGCTCATAACATGTGATGTTTTTTTTTTCAGGAGAGCACGAGTTGTGATTTAACTTCTAGTTCAAGGCAACTAACCGTCGACGTGAAGTTGGACCGATATAGATCACAGATGCATTGATTAAGAAGGGATGTCGTTATGCCCACTGGAACTTTGAATTGATAGTTTTATTATTGGTCTTTTTGCAATATTACCCATGTTGGACTTGTAATAAGAGAATTTTCATGTTGACTGGACTTTAGTTAAATATTTTTCTCTGCTCATTGATTACCATGCAAGTTTCCGGTAACGGTTCGGTCGTGCGACCTAATGTTGCATGCTTCTGCCGGTCGTCCCGACCTGTTCCGTTACATAAACTATATGCAACTGCTCTACGTACTCCCCGTTCTCTGATGAATTTCATTTTATGATTACAACAAACATGAAAATATTGTTAC
This sequence comes from Ottelia alismoides, assembly GCA_037367405.1. NCBI lineage: Eukaryota > Viridiplantae > Streptophyta > Magnoliopsida > Alismatales > Hydrocharitaceae > Ottelia > Ottelia alismoides. The sequence continues at coordinate 283,899 of JAZKJV010002130.1, read as the reverse complement.
AACGATCAAAGCTATAAGGACAATAATAACAATATAATATATAATAATAAAAATAGAAGACAAGCACGAGAAGTGGGGGCAAAAGCATTGGAAAGGCAGATTCCCACATCGAATTAGTTTCTCGCTCGCAGCAGATTCCCACATCAAAACCGCGTCACTTGGTTTCTCGCTTGCTTCGAAAGTCTTCCCAGCTCTCGCCAAGGGAAGGGAAGGGACCACAAACTGGGCAATTATTTTACCTTGCTCCTAAAATACTCCCCCTCTCCCGCTGCCCTTCAGTCTTCACGTCTCACCCACCCCTTCCCACGCTTCGCATCCCATCGCCCTTTTCCGCCCCCTGCGCCGCCCGATCCCTCGATCACCTCGTATCCCGCCATGGATTCCGAAGACGACATGCACGACGCCAACGATCTCGAGTCATTCGATGACGATTTCTACAGCGGCGAAACCGGCATGGCCTCCGACGACGACGCCGACGCCGAGTACGAATTCGGAGAGAACATCTCGGACGACTCAGACGACGCAGCCTCCCACTACCACCAGGTGCCCCCGCATCCCAAAAAATTAATACTTCATTCCCTCTCCCGCCACTCGATTTCCTCGCATATATTATGTGTTGTGATAGGAAATTGCTTGCAGCAAAACTATTCGGTTCTGAGCGAACTGGACATACATCAGAGACAAGAAGAGGATATAAATAGGATATCGACGGTGCTATCGATTTCGAGATCTGAAGCATGCATCCTTCTCAGATACTATAAGTGGTCAGCTCTTCCCTTTTCGTTTGTTTATATTTGTGCCCGTCTCTGAAGCACCAAATGGCGTATGTTTTCCCATTCGGGTCGATGTAAAATGAAGGGAAAAGGATATTCTTGAAATATACTTGGCAAGATGACTTTGCCGAAGCAGGGAAATAAGAAAATAAATTGCCATGTTTTTTCGCATGGAATTCTTTGCCCTTGAATTCTGTTTCCATGCGGGAACTACCGGGTTTGTGTTGGAGACATTTTGTGTAAACGACTATTTCAGAAAAGGCCCGGTTTGGATTTTTGATGTCTCCGACAGATAATCATCATTAATACGATTTTTCTGCTGTCCTCTTTTCCGCATTTGTTTGTAGATATCCGGTGGAATAGCCATTTTCTGAGGTAAACTCACATGTACTATAGCGAGAAGACCTTATTTACCACTTTAAATTATTGTAATACATGGCTGGAAAGTTTTTCTCAACTATAAAGAAACGGAATGAGTCGTACTCAAGCTATATGGATCAGGTGCCTATAAAAACAATGTGGAGGGAGTTAGTGCACAATGTGAGATGTATATGGTGTCCAACATATCTATACATTATAAATATTATAAAAATAAGAAGAATGCGTACCTTGAATTGAGAAAAATGCTTACATTCTATATAATTAAGACCAGAGGTCTAATAGTTGATAGCATGTCTGCAAGTCCAAAGCAAATCGCCATATCAATATGACTGTACAACATAAGTGATGTCAAAGTTAGCTGCCATGGAAATCCAGGATTGCTTCCCTGTCATTAGGGGTGTTGAGGAATACTGGATGCAATGTATAGGAATCTTTCCTTAGCCCTTAACTGTAACACAATAAGCAGTCTATCAATCTCAATTGCATCTCTAGAATCTAGATGCTAGGCACATATACCTGTAAATGTATACCAAACAAGACAAACTCCAACTCACATGATGCAACTCTCATAGTTGACAATGTTGTTGCAACTATAGTGAAAGGCAGTATTTATGGCTGATATATGCAATCTTGTAAGCAACTTTGTCAACTTGATATGGAGTCAAACAATCTTATGTATCATGGCATGTATTTGCTTTCTGAATCGAGCCTTTAACACTCTCCCTTCATAGTAGAATATATTTAAGATGGCAAATTCGTATATCTTTAATTTGAAGTTTCACTATTTGTCACTTCAGTTCTTTTGGTGACTTTGGGTGGTCAAAAGTCTCCATTGGCCACGATAATAATTTGCTGTGTTTCCTTGGTATAAAGTTTCTTCATTCCAAATTATTGTCAACACAGAGGAGTGCACCTGCCATCATACAACGCTTCAAAGGGTTCCATGCTGAGGCTCACTTGTTAGTTACTGGAGGTGAACTCAACAAGATGAAGTGCTCGATCCATGAGCCCATCAAGTCCATTGCACATGCCTTCGATGGATCCGTAAGAGTTTGAATAGTGTGCTTCAATGGACCAATGGTTTAAGGATGATATCTTGTGTTTAAGATAGTTGCAAGCTTAACGTCTTTGTCAACTTGTTATAGTGTGAGGAAAAGTGTGAGTTTTGGTTCGAAACCACCACTGTGGGATGCCATGGAGGTGAATCCCATGATTAATGCATTACTCAACAGGTTGATATGGACTGAAGCTCCAATTTACTGTAAAAATACGTGTTGTTCAGTGGACAACCCCAAGTTAATTCCAACCCATGTTGGGCTTCAATGCAAATGGCTTCCGTTGGGCTTGGGTGAAAAATACCCAACCAATTTGAGCTTCTGGTGGACAGAAGCTATGCACATTCGACGCTCATATTTGGTGCCTTATTTTACTGCTGCTGGTTGCTGTGTTGGAGAGGTTAGGACTGTCATCTCCTTCACGTCCTTTCCTTCCTATTTGTTTGGATCGGGCTGCATCTTGCCGCTGGAGATCTTGCTGTGGAGACATCAAATGAGAACTGCTGTGAGCTTGGTTTGGGAGCCATCTTTGTGTCATTTCTCCATCTTCTCCCTATTCTATTTATTTGGTGTTGGTACTCTGTTGATACACCATAAGGAGATGATTTTGGCTTTGTATAACCTCTAGGGAGAACATTTTATCACCATATCTAGTGAAGAAGTTTGATTAGGTTGAGTCGGCCTTGTGGGTTTTCCCCCTCTCATTTTGGGGGTTTTCACTTTAAAATCCCTCGTGCACTTGTGGTTGCTTTTGTGGTTATGACTGTGGTTGTTTGCTTGTTTCTTGTTTACTCGTGGTTTGAGTTGCAATTGATTTTGTTTTGTTAATCCGTCAATTGCTCGGTTCGATACACGCTTCCGCATCCTTCGTGGGATTGTTTGTTCCCAACAATATGGTCTTTGTTTGATGACTTATGATATTGCAGATGGCAAGAGCCATCTGCAATATGTGGTGAATCAGTGATAAAGTATTTGGAAATACTTTCCAATTTCGAATAAATTGGATGAAGTTGTATTATTTTAGGTGACTTATGTGGGGAAGTCTTTACCTCTTGTGAGACGATTTGGTTTATAAGGAAAAAAATAGGGGTTAGGAAGTGGGCGATGGCTAAAGAAGAATGAGAAACATCAAACATGCCAGTCACATGAGATTTTAAATAAGAATACACATGATGAGAGGGGGAGTATGTCAAGCCACATGAGGGAGAAGAAATGTGTCTGAGAAGGGGACTGAAGGGTAGAGGAGAAGAAAGACACTAAGAAGAAAGAAGGATAAAACCAATGGTTATAAAAACCTCGTAGGAATGAGGTGCTTTATATAGGGAGTTAACCCATTAGACAAAGTGACCTTCGTAACCCATTAGACAAATTGACCTTCCATCCAAAAGACACATCTAAACTAAAACGACACATCCAAAGGTTGTGATATTTGGATTTCACGACAGTTGGAAATTACAAGGACATAATAATATAACACGACTTTTAAAAAAATTAGATAATGCATCATGTGGGCAACTAAAGCAATAATTGATTAAGTCAGGCACATCCTTTTTCATTTTAAACCATTAAATGTGAGAACAAAGATAGTGCACCTCACATATGATGCCCCTCATCAACTCTAGAGTTTATGGTACATAGACTTAGTGATGGTTATTCAACCCTAGTCTCTAGCTTTAGTCATGCATTTTGGCAACATTGTGTATCAATGTAAAATGTCTCTCGTGGAAGCTAGTCTTGTAACAATCAGACCACACAAATTCATACCGTTCCATGTTATAATAGAGTCAAGGGCAAAGCTATATGTCAGAAACCCTCCACTTCTCTTACCTTTTTCGAGGCTAACCCTTTCTTCTCTACTGCATAAAGTCATGCCTTGATTGGTCCTTCCAGGGAGGATATTTTGAGATTATACCCTTGGCATCTTTTATACCATTACCTCGAGAAATCACAAAGTTTCCAATATTAGATGGCAACGTGTTCAAGATGTAGTATAAATATTGTACTTCCCTTCTTAGTCGTCGACAAAGTCTTCACTTGAGGTAATTCTTGACCTTGAGTTTTTTTTCCAGTTTACTGTTTATAGTGTCACAACTCACAAGTACATGTGAGGAGTCATAATCTAGATGACTTTGCCATTGCTATTATGAAGAATCTCCTTACGTACACTTTGCATCTTTTTTTTAGAGGCAATGTCCTTGACCCTTCTCAAAGAAAGCTATAAAAAATTTACCAAAGGCTTATATGCTGTATGAACAATTTACTAAATTGATGGTGGAGTGGAGGAGTGTACGAGAAGCTCAAAATTAAAAGAACATGCTTTAATGGTATGTCTAAGGATAGAAAAGAGGAAACCGTCACAAACTACAAAATATCAAAGAAGGAAGAAAAGAAGGCTGTAAGCGAAGCTAAGTCAAAAACATATGAAGTTTTATACAAAATCTCGACTCTAAGGAGAGCCAAAAGGATATATTTAGGTTGGCCAAAGTAAGAGAAAGAAAGATCAAAGACCTTTCTTATGTGAGTTGCATTAAGGATGAGGAATGTTATATACTTGTTACTCAGAAGGATAGATTAGATGGGAGCAATATTTCCATAGGCGTTTCATTGGGGAAGGAAATGAAGAGATCACTTTGGGATATCTAGCTAGTAGTGAAAGTTACTTGAATCGTGCAAGCTATAGAAGAATACACGGAAAGGTAGTAGAGGAGGCTTTGAAGGTAATGAGACATGGGATAGGTGTAGGACATGACGGCATTCCTATAGAAGTATGGAGAGTTTTAGGTGAGTGTGGTTTGACTTGGATTATAAATTTATTCAATCTTATTTGGCAAAGCAAGAAAACGTCTGAAGATTCGAGGAGAAGCATCGTGGTGCCTCTTTATAAGAAAATGCCTGAAGATTCAAAATTGTTCAAATTATAGAGTTATCAAGCTGATGAGTTACACAATGAAAATTTAGGAATGTGTGATCGAAAGAAGGTTAAGGCAATTTTACAAAGTAAAAGAAACCAATCGGATTCATGACATGTCGCTCAAGTATTGAAGCCAACCACTTGCTGAGTAGAACAATAGATATTTATAGAGCTAAAATGAAGAACCTCCATATGATTTTTTATTGATTGGGAGAAGGTTTATGGTTCTGTTTCATGGAAGATATTGTGGATAGTTTTGGAGAAGAGACAAGTAGGGCTTCATCTTGTATAAGGATCCAGTCTGGGAAGACGAACTATTTTGACATCAACATTAGTCTGCCTGATCAAGGTTCGGCTTTGAGTCCATTCCTTTTTACTTTGTTTATGAACGAGTTGATAAGTCACATTCAGGATGGGATACCTTGGTGTATGTTATTCACTAATGATATTGCGTTGATTGATGAGACTAGAGATGGAGTAAATGGGAAGCTTGAAGCTCGGAGACATGCATTGGAGACTAAAGGATTTCGTATAAGTAGGGCTAAGACTAAATATATAGAGTGCTCTTTTGATGGAAGTAATAGTGAAATAATCGAGGTGAAGATGGGTGATGATAACGTTCAGAAGAGGAATTCTTTTAGATACTTGGGATCTATTTTACAACATGACGGGGAAATTGATGGAGATGCTACTAATAGAATAAATGCAGGTTGGCTAAAGTAGAGAGGAGCATCTACTGTTCTCTGTGATAAGAAAATTCCTTTGAAAATCAAAGGAAAGTTTTACAAAGCAGAAGTGAGACCTGCTATATTCTATGGATCTGAATGTTGGCATGTGAACCATAGACATGTGCAGAGAATGGCAACGCCATGAATGAAAATGCTAAGGTGGATGTGTGGATACACACTCTCACATGAAAATTGGTTTCAGAATGATGCAATTAGAAGGAAAGTTGCTGCAGTATTGAACGAGGATAAGATGGGAGAAAACCACTTAAGGTGGTTTGACCATTTGCAAAGGAGGTCAGCTGATGCACCAATTAGGAGATCCAAGTTTTGGGATGTTGAGTCGGCTAAGAGAGGGCGAGGAAGGCACAATAAGTGTTGGAATGAGACTATACAAAGGGATTTTCATTTTTTTGGATCTAAGTCCGAGAATGACCCAAGATAGATCTTAATGGATGCAAAGAATCCATGTAGCTGACCCTAAGTAATGTGGGAAAAGGCTTTGTTGTTGTTATTTGTTGTATAAAAACCAGTGTCACACGCTTAGGCCCTCCTTCGACCTAAGTGGAAGGGGGCATATAGGATGAGATGCCTGCTTCGATATCAAGGGGTACATTGACGGTGTGGATCCACCTGTTTACAAGGTGGTTTTATCTAAATAGGAACTCACGACGAAGCGTAACCCGTATGGAATAATCTTGAGACACATACGACATGTCACCGGAGTTTACTCAGACCTATGGGTGGAATCATCTGATACCTTCTCTCATATGGCTCACCTTTCGATTCTTTCGATCCTTTGCTATCACTGTGCACAATCATCAGTCTTTACATCAGTTGGTAGTAACAAATGCATTTCTTTACATGGATTTTAAGGGAGTCATTTACAACAACCAGCTGGGTTTGAGCTTTAGGGGAAGTGTCAGCAAGTTTGCTTACAAAAGGTCGTTTATTACCTCAATCTTAGTCCTAGAATATTGTTGGAGCGTATACGTCATATGTAAGATGGGTAAATGGATCCTTCCAAGATCCATTTACCACATCCATAGTTTAGTCCCACATCTACCATTGGTGGAACTTGGAGAGTCTGTGGAGGCTATATAAGAAGCTCCAGACCTCCGGTATCCAGTGAGAAAGTTCAATGAAATATATGACCCTTTGAGGCCTTCTCCCGTGGTTTCATCACGTTCCTTAGGGAGTAGGGTTCCACGTTAAAATCTCATGTTCCTCAACATTTTATTATTTTCTCTGATATATACTTCCGTATTATATTTTCTAACATAGTATCAGAGCCATGCTGATTTTCAAACATGGTATCGGAGCGAGTTCGATTCTCGAGGACTTATTTTTTCGATATTCGATTTTTTTATGTTGTATTCTTGAAAATTATGATTCATGTTATGAGAGAAGTGTTCTTGGAATTTCTGCATTGAAGATTGCTTTTTATTTTGAGATCGTGCAAACTAGGTTCCTGAAAAGGAACCCTAATCTCAACGGTGAAGTTGGTTCTCCAAGTTCCTGGCCCCATCGTGGGCATGTTCTTCATCTCTAGGTGGGGCGGCGCGACACGTATCGATCTCCATGGCAGAAGGATTCTCCAGGTGTTAGGAGGATCTGTGTGTTCTCTCCACATAAAAGATGAACAAGGCGGGGCGGGGCGGCACATATCGATCCAGTTCCAGGCGGTCTCGTACAGAAAGAAGAGGGGGCTCTCCACCCTCTTCCCAGTTCCTGGCGGCGCAAGCACCTCGCCGCCCTCTTCTCAATTCCAGGCGGCCTCGCGCAGATCCGCAGATCCGTGCAACCGTAACCTCCAAAAAGAAAAAGAAGAAAAAAAATGCTCGCTCGCGTGAGCTCCTTCCGCTCCAAGCGATGCCTCTCCTTTCCAAACACCGCAGCGGCAGTACTTCTTCTCTAGCAGCAGAAGACGGTGCCGCCCCTTCCTCCCTCGCGACTGCGGATCACTCCAGGCGGCACTCCCTCGCGTAGCCACTCTCCGCTTCTAGACGGAGCCTCCTCTCCAGGAAGACGACGACAACCTCACAGGATGCAATACCTCCACAGGCGGCGGCATCAGAGGCGACTCCAGCCTCTCTTGCGCGATCGATGAGGAGACCCTCGCGCTCATCGATCAAGGTGTCGGCCCTCTCCCTCCTGCAGGTGACGACGATAGGAAAAAAGCTCCATCGTGGTCGGGGTCTCTCGAAGAATAGGGTTCCCAAGTGGGAACCCTAAATAATGAGCTCAATTGAGCTGTAAGTTGTAAAAAAAGGAGAGGAAGAGAGCAGACTCAAGTGGGCTGAATGTTAAAAAAAGAGTATAAAAAGGGAGCCCAATCCGCGGTATTTAAAAAGGGGGAGAGGCTAGAAAAGGGCAAGCAGTTTGATTTTGAAAAAAAAATGATGATGAAAAGTCAAAAAAAGAAAAAAAGAAAAGGGCCCAACGCTCATTTTTTAAAAAAGGGTGCGCACAAAAAAAATCGTACGCAAGAAAAAAAAAAGAAAAAATGATTCGAAAAAAAATGATTAAAAAAAAGGAAGATTAAACAAAATTGTAATTGGCTTGTGTGATGTTTTCCCTCATTTTTTGTCTTCTCCCAACTTAGTCGATGTTTGTTATTCTGACAAGTATGGGAGAAAGGGTGAGTACTGTGTAGAGTTACATGTCGGATTCAGATTCTCCAGACCAGCCAGATTTCCAGACTCTACAGTTCAGTTTCAGACTCAGTGGATTGGTTCAGAGTCCAAGTTCGAGGCACCCCATCGTTGAGTGACCCATTTTCTCTGAGTTCTCTAGAGAGACTCCTTTTCAGATGTGCTCATGTTTGCCATCATTTTTATGTGGTCCCCATCTTTTGTTATTTTGGTCAGAGTTTTCATGTGTTCCATAGGGACTCCAGAGTAGAGATCCCATTCACTATGTCATGTGGGTTAGGGTTTTCATGTGGTTTCATAGGGACTCCAGATTAGAGATCTCATTCTCTGAGCCAGTATGAGAGAGACCCAGTTCTTCGACGATGAGACTTTTTTAGACTCCATTCTCCATCGATCGTGGACCCCGACGAGGATTGTTTCCACGACTTTTTCAGTTTGACCCTTTCAGTTTCAGAGATGGAGCAGTTGTCCACATTATTGTGGTGGGCCAGAGTTCTTCAAGTAGAGACTCATTTCCAGTTGCAGTGACTCTGACAAGCACAATACAAAGCACATGCTCCACGATGAGGGGATTCAGTTTGACTCACACCCAGCTCATTTATTCCTCCTTACCTGCACGACATGAGAAGTAACGTCCTCGACAACAGTCGACAGTTGTGCGCATTGAGTTGATATTGTTTGTAGTGTCTTGTATTGCGAGTTGAGATTTCTTTTTGTTTGTCCAAGCCGAGCATTGCATGTTCCAGCTTGAAGGGGAGTGTTGGAGTATATGCGTCATATGTAAGATGGGTAAATGGATCCTTCCAAGATCCATTTACCACATCCAGAGTTTAGTCCTGTAGAGTTATATTTATGTCTTTGTACTATTTTCTTATTTTTCCGTTCTTTTGTCTATCATATGTAATTTAGCCATAGGTCTCTCCCCTATATAAGAGAGTTTAGGGTTCAAGGAATAAATAACTCTCTTATTTTTCCCAACATGGTATTAGAGCGACAGTCATAGACCGGAGCTCTCGTACCTAAAACCCTAACCCTAGCCCCACCCTCCGCCCTCATCTCCGCGCTTGCCGTCGCCCACCTCCGCGTGGTGCGTCGCCCCTGCACACCCTTGTGCCGCCCCGTGTCCCTACGTCACCTCGTGCGCCGCTCCTGCGCGCAATTGCTCCGCAAGGGTGGCTCCCTGCGCTTGCAGCGCCTCTGTGCACAGCTTCTTCTCTAGATGTTGCCGGCCTTCTCCCGAGGCCACCTTTCCCCGCCACTGTGCGGTACGACCTCTACCGCCGGCATCGGCTCCCCCGCTTATTTGATGGATTTTGGCGCATAAGTCTACATATGCATTTAAATCCACGTATGTTAGTGTAGACACTTACTCTTTAGTGTACAAAGCTCTAGTCTTCTACATCCGACAATATGTCAAAAAACAAAGTCGATGTACCCGCCATAGATGCTTTTAGTGGTCCAACGCTTATTGTCAAAATGGGCGGGACAAACTACGAGCTCTGGGCTATGCAGTTCATGAGCATGATGAAGTCGAATGGTAAGAAGTACATTCTTACCGAGGAGGAGCCGGTGGAGAAAATTGGGGTAAACGCCTCATGAGAGGCGGATAATGTATATGCCAAAGTTTGGCTTTCAGGTACATTGGCGATAGAGATCGCCAATGATGTGTTACATCAGCCCACAACCAAGCCGATGTGGGACTTTCTTGCTGCTACTTATTCACAGGCAAGAAATGAGAAAGATTCTGCAACCCTAGCATGATATTTTTACTATCAAGCAGAATGGACAACCCCTTCATTCATTATATACATCGTTGCGTGGGATGTTTGAGAAGCTCCACATACCACTCACGTCTACTCCCGAGCAGTAGAAGACTTATAGGAATGCCACCATGTTTGGTGTATTCCTGGCTGCCCTTGATCCTGAGTATGAGGTTGCTCGTTCTCAGATACTGGCAGACGCCACTATTCCTCCCATGGAGGAAGCTTTTCGCAGGCTCAGTAGGATCACTGTCCCATCCACTACTGCCAGTCAGACTTCTTCAGCGATGGCTGCCTCCCGAGGTCGAGGAGGCTCTTCTCAGTTTCCTGAACGTAGACCTCGTGGTAAAGGAGGTTGTATTCGTCATTCTTGTACTTACTGCCATCATCTTGGACTTACAGAAGATACATGCTACTCCAAGCATGGATTTCCTGCTTTTGCTCGAGTAGCTGAGTAGATTGAACCCCCGACTGCTTCTTCTTTAGATCAACGATTTGAATCTTGATGACCTTGTAGCACGATTGAGGGGCATTATACCTCCTGCCAGTCCCATTACTTCTTCATCGGCCTCCGGAGTCATTCAGATGTGGCTGCTTCAGCTTCCTCCAATACCTCATGTAGTACTTATGCACTTGCTAGCTTTAGCGGATCTGATGTTGTAGAATGTATTATGGACTCCGGTGCTGCACATCACTTGTGTGGAGACAGAGGTCAACTTACAGCATACAGACAGTTCCTCCAGGACAAACTGTGGTTATAGCAGATGAGACTCATTCTCCGATCACTGGATAGGGGGAGATTAGCTTGATACCCTCTATGCGTCTACAGAATGTATTGCATGCACCTGACTATCTATGAATTTGTAATCTATTAGTCAGATTACGAAGGATCTACATTGTTGAGCTATTTTTGACCCATCTTCTCTTGTATTTTAGAACATCCTTACAAGGAAGATGATTGGGTGTGGCTGTGAGCAGGGCGGCGATCTCTATCGCTTGGTTCAAACTCCTTATGCTGGCATTTCCTCTCATTCTACTGGACCTGTCTTCCATTTACGTGGCATCTGCGCTTTGGTCATCTCCCGCTTCAAAAAATGTGTCGTGTTCCCACTTCAGAAAATGTGTCGTGTTCTGCCTCAGATCTCTCCGTACTCGTCCTTTCAATGTGAGGCCTGTCAATTGGGAAAGCATCATCGATCTACCTTCCCCAGTCGTCAGAGTCGGAGCAGTAGCTCTATTTTGAGTTGTTTCATATAGATATTTTGGGTCTCAGCAATATTCCCGATCATTAAGGACACATATTTTATCTTGTCGCTGTTGATGATTTCTCTCGTCTGTCTTGTGTCTTTTTATTAAAGAATAAATCTGAAGCAGGAGATGTTATCAAGAACTTTCTCAATGAAGTCCAGCATCTGTTTTCTTCTTCTGTGAAATTTGTGAGAACTGATAATGCTTTGGAATTCTGAACTCATACTCTTTCCAATTATTTTTCAATCCGAGGTATTATTCATCAAACATCATGCGCCTATACTTCCCAACGAAATTATTGCAGAGAGGAAGCATCGTCATTTGCTTGATGTTACAAGAACTCTTCTCATTAAGAGTCGTGCTCCGCATTCTTTTTGGGGTGATGCTGTTCTTACGACATGCTATTTTATTAATCGCATGCCCTCATCGGTCTTGGGTGAGAAAATTCCCTTCTCTCCTGCTTTTCCTGGGAAAGAATTGTCCTCACTTACTCTTCGTGTGTTTGGCTCGGTCGTCGTTGTCCACTAGTTGTCTCAATATATTGACAAGCTCTCTCCTAGAGCAATCAAGTGTGTCTTTGTTGGGTACTCCAGGACACAAAAGGGTATAGATGTTATGACCCAATGCACAAGAAGTATTACGTTAGTGGTGATGCCACCTTTTTTGAGTCTGTAATGTGCTATTCTCCTATAGGTGATCGTTTGACTTCCTCAGAGTTCGATGATGAAATCTACATGCCATCACCACCATCATCACCTCCTTCACCACCATTGCCACCACCACCTCCACCCCCTCCTACAATCCAAGTCCTACCGTTGCCGCATCATTATACCTGCCGACCTGCTTCTGCTCATGACACCCCTCAATGAGGTACTAGCAGATTTACATATAGATATACCTATTCATGAGTTTTACAATGCGATAACCAATCAGCTCTAGATTGTACACCCCTCAATCATTGTACTAACAGATTTACATATAGATGTACCTATTCATACGTTTCAATGCGATAACCAAGCAGCTCTGTTCATTGCAAACAATCCTGCATTTCATGAGAGAACCAAGCTATTGAAGTGGACTGCCATTACACGAGGGATATGATTCAGAAAGGGTTCATCTCTACTTCTCATGTCAGCTCAGGGGATCAAACTGTAGATATTTTCACTAAGGCTTTGCTTTGAGGGCCGTTCCAGGATTGTTCATCCAAGCTGGGCATGATTGACATCTATGCTCCATCTTAAGCGGGCATGCAGAGTTTTATTTATGTCTTTGTACTGTTTTCTTATTTTTCCGTTCTTCTGTCTATCATATGTAATTTACCCATAGGTCTCTCCCCCATATAAGAGAGCCTAGGGTTCAAGGAATAAATAACTCTTATTTTTCCTAACAGTGATGGCTTAGAAATGTTGGTGGATGTTTTCCTATTCTGGGGTAAATCATTTGGTGATGACTTAAAAATGTTGGAGGATTGAAAGATGCGAGAGATGAAAGACATGCTTTGGAAGGTGGATTTCTTCAAGCCCTATGATTGTGTGGATTTTCGATTCATCTGGACCTCTCTCCTCAAGATAGGTTTCCCTGAAGCTTGGGTTACTTGGGTGAAGATATGCTTCCCAATGGTTTCCTACTCGGTTTTTATGAATGACAAGCCGAAAGGTGGGGTTTTTTATTATAGGGAATCTGTTAGGCAGAGATGCCATCTTTTTTTTGTGGGAAAAAGGACCGACACCGTATATGTATGTGCCCAAAAGCTTTACCATTTATCATTGAAAAAGGAAGTTTACATGGTTTTACAGATCGTACACCCCGGAAGGAAGTTCAAATAACATTATCCCAACCCTCTGCCAACGCCTTGGCATGCGTTACAACGTTTTTCCCGTACCATCTGTCCCTACCAAACACCACGCCGTTTCTGGCTATCCATATCGCCCATGTGAGTGCTGTGTCTAGCCCGCTCCTTTTCATAACCTCTCCAACCTTCCCTGATAACAACAACAATAAGAACAATAACAAAATCTTTTTCCACAATTAAGTAGGGTCGGCTACATGGATTCTTCACCTCCATTCAGATCTATCTTGGGTCAATCTCGGGCTTATATCCAAAATACTAAGATCCCTTCGTATAGCTTCTTTCCAACACTTCTTGGGCCGTCATTGCCCTCTCTTAGCTGGCTCAACATCCCAACACTCGCATCTCCTAACTGGTGCATCCGTTGATCTTCTTGCAAATGACCAAACCATCTTAAGCGGTTTTCTCGCATCTTATCCTCGATCGGAGCTACAACAACTTTCTTTCTGATTGCATCATTCCGAATCCGATCTTTACGTGTGTGTCCACACGTCCACCTTAGCATTTTCATTTCTGCTGCAACAATTCTCTACACATGTCTATGGTTCACAGGCCAACATTCATATCCATAGAGCATAGCAGGTTTCACGGCTGATGTGTAAAACTTTCCTTTAATTTTTAAAGGATTTTTCTTATCACAGAGAACAGTAGAGGCTCCTCTCCACTTTAGCCAGCCTGCATTTATTCTCTTAGTAACATCTCCATTAATTTCCCCATCCTGTTGCAAAATAGATCCCGGATATCTAAAAGAATCTCTCTTCCGAATGTTATTGTCACCAGTCTTCACCTCAATTCCTTCACCATTGCTTCCATCAAAGGTGCACTCCATATATTCCGTCTTAGCCCTACTTATACGAAATCCTTTAGTCTCCAATACATGTCTCCAAACCTCAAGCTTCTCATTTACTCCATCTCTAGTCTCGTCAATCAACACGATATCATCAACAAATAACATACACCAAGGTAACTCATCCTGAATGTGACTTGTCAACTCGTCTATAATCAAAGTAAAAAGAAATGGACTCAAAGCTGAACCTTGATGTAAATCAATGTTGATGTCAAAATAGTCAGTGCCCAGACGGGGTCTTTACACAAGATAAAGCCCTATCATACATGCCCTTTATGAGGTTAATGTATAGGATAGGTACTTGTCTCTTCTCCAAAACTCTCCACAATATCTCTCGTGGGACAGAATCATAAGCCTTCTCCAAATCAATAAAGATCATAGGGAGGTTCTTCCTTTTAGCTCTATAAATCTCCATTGTTCTGCTCAAGAAATGGATGACTTCAATCAAGTGGGCATGGAAGGATGGTTCTTTCTCCACTGGGCATGGAAGGATGGTTCTTTCTCCACGAGGAAGGCGTACTTTGCTCTCGTTACTAGCAATCAAGTGGAAGACATTAATCTTGTGCGTGACTGCAGATTCCTGTGGGGGCTGAAGCTGCCAGAGCGCATTGGCATTTTCTTATGGCTTCTTCGCAGGGGGAGACTCTTAACTCGTAACCGATGTGCAAGTCTATTCCCCAATATTGGGCCTAACTGCGGGCTTTGTGGCTCGGAGCGGGAAACCATCAACCACTTATTCTTCGATTGCGGGTTGGTTCGTGGCCTTCGGGATGATCTTGACTGGATCAATTCCGTGTCCATATCTGCTTTTTGCGAGAGCTTGATAAACCTCAGGGGCAGGGAAAGGAAGGATTTGCTGGATCCGATTGCGAGGTTGTGGAGCATATGGCTGGGGAGGAATGAGGCCCTCTTTGCGGACCAGCGCTTCTACAGGGAAAACATTACTATCCGTACTACGCGTCTTCTGGCTGATTGGTGTCCTGGGTAGGCCTGATTTTGGTTTTTGGGGGGGTGTTTGACTTCGGGCACCCCTTCGGTTCTTTTTTGTTCGACTCTTTTAACCCTGTTGTAATATCTCGTTACGTTTTGTTTTTAATATATTGGGGTGAACACCGTTGAGTGTCTCCCCCTTTTTTGAGCGTAAAAAAAAGAAATGGACGACTTCAATAGTTGAGCGACCTGGTATGAATCCGAATTGATTTTCTTTTACGTTCGAGACTTTCCTCAGCCTTCTTTCGATCATACGTTCCCAAATTTTCATAGTGTGACTCATCAGCTTGATACCTTTGTAATTTGAACAATTTTGAATGTTTTCTTTATTCTTATAAAGAGGCACCACGATATTCCTCCAATTTTCAGGCATTTTCTTGCTTCGCCAAATAACATTGAATAGATTCGTAAGCCAAGTCAAACCACGCTCACCTAAAACTCTCCATACTTCTATAGGGATGTCATCCGGTCCTACACCTTTCCCAGGTCTCATAACCTTCAAAGCCTACTCTACTTCCTTTCTTTGTATTCGTCTATAGCTTGCACGATTCAAGTAACTTTCACTACTAGCTAGATCACCCAAAGTGATCTCTCTATTTCCTTCCCCAATGAAAAGTTTATGGAAGTACTGTTCCCATCTAATCTCTATGTTCTTCTGAGTAACAAGCACGCGACCTTCCTCATCCTTAATGCATCTCACTTAAGAAAGGTCTTTGGTCTTTCTTTTACTTGCTTTGGCCAACTTGAATATATCCTCCTGACCCTCCTTAGAGTCGCGATTTTTATAAAAAAATTTCATAAGCTTTTGACTTAGCTTTGCTTACAACTTTCTATGCTTCCTTCTTCGCTATTTTGTAGTTTGTGACAGTTTCCGCTGTTCTATCCTTAGACATAGCTTTAAAGCATGCTCTTTTAATCAAGGGTCAGGAAAGCGATATGCGTATGCGTTCGGACTGGTCACTGAATACTGATTAAGCCGTATGCGGGAGCATATGCGGGGTATATACGGTTCTAAGCGGTTTTATAATTTTTAATTAAAAAATAAAAAAATCTATGAATAACATTATCACTGAAGTTATGTATCTAAGTGTAGTTAAAGAAGATATAAGAAAAATGGTTCATGTTAGATGGGTGTGTGTATATACTTTTAATTGCCTCATATTTAATCACAAAAAATATTTACCATGAAAACTTTACATTATATGATTCATAATAACAAAACTTCAATACACATACATGCACTACATGAGCAAAACCTCAATCGGCATATATTAAAAATATTCGACGATACATTGTATATACTCGTGAAAATTATACATGAGAAAAACATAAAACATTACATATACATAATGGTATAATGCATTGCAATTGTATATAAATGCATGTCATATTCTAACAATTGAATGAAGAGGCAGAGTTACAGAATTAATGACCTGAATGAGAAGATTGAAAAGTTGGAGCTGCTGGAGCAGTATGCGGGGCATATGTGGGATATGCGGGGCATATGCGGGCCGCATATGCGGGGAGGACGCATACTGCATTGATTCAAGTAATCGGTGCGGTCTATATGCCACACGGGCATATGCGGCATGTGCGACGATTTAGTGAACACTGCTTTTAATTTTAGCTTCTCTTGCACCCCTTCACTCCACCACCAAGCCTCCTTTTGACCGGGAGCTCCTCCCTTCGACTCGCCTAGTATCTCTTTGGCTACCTTTCGGACACAAGATGCTACTGCCTCCCACATCTCGTTTGCACTTCCGCTACAATCCCAAGATAAGTCTTTTAAAACCTTCTCCTTGAAGCTCGATTGCTTCAGTGGAAGATTCCACCATCTAGTTCTAGTGATCTTAGGAACCCTCCTTTTCTTTACCAACCCTTTCATTTGCACATTCAAGACTAATAAGCGATGTTGGATTGTCAAACTCTCTCCTGGGATTACTTTGCAGTCTTTACAACACAATCGATCTCTTCTCCTCAAAGCAAAGTAATCTATCTGTATTCTAGTTGGCCCACTCTTATAAGTAATTAAATGCTCCTCCCTCTTCTTGAAGAGAGTGTTTGCTATGAAAAGATTATATGCCGTTACAAAATCCAGAATGACTTTTCCCTCTTTATTTCTATCCCCAAAACCATGTCCTCCATGAACACTAGCATACCCTGAAGCATCTTTTCCCGCATGTCCATTAAGATCTCCACCTATGCAAATCATCTCTTTTTGTGGGGATTCCTTGTAAAATCTTATCCATATCCTCCCAAAAAGCTTGTTTAGTCCCTAGTACACAGTAGAGAAGGCATCTCCACCTATGCAAATCATCTCTCTTTGTGGGATTCCTTGTAAAATCTTATCCAGATCTTCCCCGATGACCTCCCAAAAATCATTCATCCCATCACAACGGATTGTCGTATTGCCAAACAGAGTCCAGACATCTGCGGAAAACCTACAAGTGAAAAACAAATGATCCAAGTCTTCGACCTCCTTGTGGCACCTAGAACATGTTGGAGCAAATCCATTAAAGATACACGCTGGTCTTTCGCAGTCAACACCCTACCCCTTCTGCAGATCCACAAGAAAACCTTTACTCGAGTCGGGATTTTCTATTTCCAGATCCTTTTGCAGTCCAACTCACATCCTCCCTGATCATAAGACATGGGTCCCCTCAGAACTTTATATGCCTTCTCCACTGTGTATATACCATCTCTCTAGCATCAACAATCTCGGCCATACGATGACACATGCATATTTTCCAGATCATTCAACATCAGCTTCAACTCACCATTCGTTGATCCAACAACTCTGTTCTGAATAGAGGGAAGAAAGCGTGACCATCCCATGCCTCAGCCATCGATGCCTCAGGGTCGGTCACATGCGCCATCAAACATGGGTATCTCTCCCCAATGACACCACTCTCGCTCCAATCATCCGACCATAATTTGAAACCCCTACCGTCGCCAACCATCGGCCTCAGGAATCGGTTGATGTCCTGAGCCAACCTGTAAATGCCATGCCAGAAGTAGGAAGGTGAAGGCCCGACTTCCCTAGCATTTGGCAGTGAGGTGCTGGTCAAGCAGATCATTCGAACAACATTGCATACCAGGCTGCTACAATCACCCCAAATGCGAGTCACCCATTTGCTGAGGAGGGCTTTATTCATCTCCTCCAGACTGTGGACCCCTAGATCCCCGTCGTCGATTGGTCTTGTGATCGTCTTCCTCTCAACAAGCGAAATCCCTCCTCAAATCCCATCGGAGGCCTAGAAAAATCTGCGCATGATGCCCTCCATTCCTTTTTCCACACCAGCCGGGAGCAGTCTAGCAGAGAGGAAAAAATGGGGATCGTCGAAAGGACGGTTTTTAACAGCACAAGTCTACCACCTTTGGAGAGGAAGACAGACTTCCAACCAGCTAATTTTTGCTCCGTTTTCTTGATCACTGGTATTTAGTCCCCCGCCTCCATCCTGCCTGCCAGCACATGCACCCCAAGATACTTTATCGGAAGTTGGCCACGTAGAGAACACAACCAAACACTACACGCCCCTTCCTCTTCATCAGCCAGTCATTTCTAACATGACAAACTTCGACTTATCCCGATTAATCCTCAATCCTGAAATCGGCCCAAAAAGGTCAAGCACCGTAGAGAGCTCAACGACAGTTGGTCGGTTCGCCCTCGCTAAAGATAATAGTATCGTCAACATACTGCAAAATAGGGATCTTCAGCTCACCCTTTGAGAACCCTCTGAGGAAGCACCCAGAGGCAGCTCGGTCAACCATGACTGACAACGCGTCGTCAACGAGGACAAAGAGGAGGGGTGCGAGCAGGCATCCCTGACAGACCCGACGTTGAGGCTGGAAAAAACCTCTCCTCGGTTGCCCATTCACCAGCACGATGCAAGAGGCGATGGTAATATACCTCTTCACCCAAGTAATCCACTTGTCAGGGAAGCTACGTCTGTGCAGCGAGACCCAAATGAAATGCCAGTCAACGCAGTCATAGGCCTTAGAGAAATCAACCTTCCACATCATACCTTTGGTTTTGTTTCTGCGCCAATTTGCCACAATCTCTGAAGCAAGGACCACTCTATCCATGAGCTGCCTGCCAGGCATAAATGCACTCTACACTGGAGAGACCACCTTGTTTAGCACTCTTCTAAGGCGATTAACCAACGCTTTGGCAATTATCAAGTAAATCGTGTTGGAAAGGGCGATGGGCTTGTAGTTCTCCAGTCTCGTGGCCACCTCCTTCCTGGGAAGCATGAAAATAAAGGATCTATTGAGCCTGTCGACACCCCTATTCCCCTCCATAAACTTCGCTACCACCTTCAACAACTCCCCTTTCAGGAGGTCCCAGAACTCCCTGTAGGAGACCAGGAAGACATCCAGACCAGGACAACCATCAGGGTTCAGAGTGAACATGGCTTCACGGACCTCCCTAACCTCGTAAGGTCTTGTAAGTTCATCTGCGTCTTCCTCATCAATGCTCCTCATGCCCAAACCGAGCCATCGTATGCCACCGTGATTTTCATCTTCCATTACGTGGCCACAATGCCAGAGCGTCGTCCATCGTGCACGGTCTCCGCGAGTAGCACCTCCCTCACGACTTCGACGGCTGGCAACCTTCGAAAGCCCCTCTAACAGCCTCGATAACCCCATTGTTGGATAAGCCCTTGATGTACATAAAGCCCCCGGGAGCTCGATGAAGTCTACTACAATCCTGACAGCCATCGCCAACATGACGCCTTCAATGACCGCACAAATGACATCCTCATCGCCTTCTTCGATCACCATACTAGCCAATGGGTGATCACATGTTGCACTCTCGAACAAGGCGGCGAAGAGGGCCACAAACTCCTTCGGTAGTGGGGTGGTCCACTGCTGTACTGCCTTCGCGTTAACCCTCGGACCTAGCTTATTACTCCTGCTTGAGAAAGACCTTCAAAAGTGACTAGCCATCCCACACCGAAAGCAGAGCACCTTTGTGGCTGCGCAGGCCTTTGATAGATGATCACTGCTGTCGCAATGGAAGCACCACAACACTTCGCCATCCATCATCCTATGCCTCCATTCCTCCTTCCAAGGCTCGTCCCCACTGTGTAGCCTACTCGTCGAGGGAACCTCCAAAGCGGTTCTCTCCCCCTTACCCACCACATGCTTCGTCGCACCCTTACTCCCATTCTCCTTGTCGGTAGCCCTCCGATCACCCTTGCTCACGACTTTTGCCCAACTCATGCTGCGGGTAGCCCTTGCCCCGTTTCGCTCCTTCCACTCGCCCCCTGCCCCCGCTCTCGCTCATGATTCTCTCTGCTCTAGAGATGCCATCTTGCACCTCTTTTATTTGTTATTATGACAAACATGCTTGTGGGAAGAGAGACGAATAAGATGTCTATTCCACAGGGATATGGTCTCTTATATAGAGAGAAAACCCTAAAGAGTACAAAAGGAAAAATACATAAATACCCTTGAGGGGTTACATAACCCGAAGGGTTACGAACATAAATGTTAGTATAATAACTCTAACACTCCCCCTCAAGTTGGAGCATATCTGTCGATCATGCCCAACTTAGATACTATGTACATGAGGCGCTTCCTTGGAAGAGCCTTTGTGAAGATGTCTGCAAGTTGAAGTTCAGTGGAGATGTGTAGAGTACTGATTCGTCCTCCTCGTACTGCATCATGAATGAAATGGCAATCAACTTCAATTTTTTAGTCCGCTCATGGAAAACTGGATTGGTGGCGATGTACGTGACAGACTTGTTGTCGCAGTATAAGGGTACATGAGTGACGACTGACACACCAAGTTCTGTTAGGAAAGAGACAAGCCATATGATGTCACAGGTGGCCTGATCCATTGCCCTGTATTCTGCTTCCGCACTGGATATGGAGGCCACTATCTACTTCTTGCTTCGTCAAGTGACAAGGTTATCCCCAACAAACATGACGTATCCTGTGGTGGGTCGACGATCTTCAAGAGAGCTAGCATAGTCAGAATCTGTATAGGCGGATATATTAGTGTGCCCATTCACCCCATAGAAGAGTCCACATCCGGGAGATTCCTTCAAATACCGAAGGATCAAAAGAACATCCTGCCAGTGACTGTAAAGAGGCTTCTCTATATGCTGACTGGCTCTGCTCACAACATATGATATGTCTGACCTAGTAATAGTGAGATAGAGTAATTTTTCCAATAAGCTTCTGTACCGTGTTGCATCCTCAAAAGCTGGATCAGTAAATGCTGAATATTTTCTCACTTCTACAGGGATGCCAGATGGCTTGCATCCAAGTAGTCCTGCCTCAGTCAGAATATCGAGGTAATACTTCCTCTATGAAAGATGGAGCCCCTCTGTTGTGCGTATTAACTCGATGCCAAGAAAATAATGAAGTTGGCCGTGGTCTTTCACGACAAATACCTTCTGGGGAAAGGTCTTGGTCTCCTGAATACCGTCTGCATCATCTCCTGTGACAACCATATCATCAGCATAGACACCAAGAATGACCGCGCCAGTAGACCATCGTCTAACAAAGACAGAGTAGTCAGACGTTGTCCTCTGAAAATCAAGTGTGTTGATCTCCGTATTGAGCCTGTCAAACCATGGCATGGGGCTCTGCTTCAGGCCATAAATGGCATTGCATAGTCGACATTCATGCTTTCCCTCTACTACATACCCCGATGGTTGCATCATGTAGACCTCCTCCTCAATATCACCATAAAGAGAGACGTTCTTCACATCAAGTTGATAAATGGACCAAGCCTTGTTGGCAGCAACAGAGAGAATGGTACGTATCGACCCCATTCTGGAAACGGGCGAGGTCTCAAAATAATCAATTCCAAAGGTTTGTGTGAAACCTTTAGCATCAAGTCTGGCTTTCAACCTGTAAATAGAACCATCAGACGACTGTTTGGTCGTGAAGACCTACCGACAAGCCACATGAGAACTCCCGGGGGGCACGATACAAGATCCCACGTGCCTCGGGAGGTTAGTGCATCCATCTCCTCATCCATGACCTGTCGCTAACCATGATCCTGCATTGCACTGAAATTATCTCTTGGAACAGAAATAACATTCAGAGCATATGCAAATCTCTTGTCACAACTAGATAAACCATCTGTAGAAGTAAAATGTGACACGGGGTGATATGTACATTGCCTTTTTTGCTTGCGTAGAGCTATAGGAAGCTCCTCGGGTACATCCGGGCAGCAGTGGTGGGAGCATTCGAAGTGGTCATATCATCCGCATAAAAGAGACATGCAAAGGTACAAACACTGGTGTAAAAGGTATAGAGGTACGTTGGCGAGTATAGACGATTGGTGGAGGAAGGAGGTCCAGAGGAATGTCACTCACAATCTGTGTGAAATAACTTGTTTGCTCGAAGAAAGTAACATTACCAGACACATAGTATCGACGTCCAATATGATCATAGTAACGATAGCCTTTCTGGGTACGAGAGTACCCAAGAAAGACATATTTGATGACACGAGAGGATAATTTGTCAGTTGCATGAAAGTTATGAACAAAGGAAAATACAACCAAAAAATCGCAGAGGTATGGGAAAACAAGACTCAGTAGGGCAAAGTAAGGAAAATGGAGTTGCCCCTTCTACAATGGACGAAGGAACACGATTGATAAGATAAACTGCAGTAAGGATAGCATCTCCTCTATAATGTTTAGGAACACTCATTTGACTAAGAAGAGCTCTGGAAACATTTAGCAAGTGTCGGAGTTTCCTCTTAGCTATTCTGTTGTGAGGTATATGAACATGATGTTTGTTGAAGAGTTCCCTGAGACGTAAAGAATGATGTCAAGTCCTGTTGGGTTAACTCAAGAGCATTGTCAGTACGAATTATCTTAATAATACTAGAAAAGAAAGCTTTAACATATTGGAAGAATTTTCTGACAATTTGATTAAATCTCTGAACGCTCCTTTAATAGATATACCCAAGAAGATCGACTATAATCTTCAGCGAAAACTATAAAAATAGCGATGACCACTTATTGTGCAATTCGGACAAGGTTTCCAAACATCACATTGAACAAGATGAAAAGCAGCAGTACTACGAGACTCAATGCGAACAAGAAAGAAGCTCGATGGCGTTTCTCGAACTCACACGCCTCGCGCTAAAAGGGCTTCAGAGCAGAGAGTTCAGGAAACACAATGGAGATGGCCTTGGCAGAGGGATGCCCAAGGCGCAGATACCATAGGAGCGAATCTTCGAAGATGGACGCATCACCAACACAATTGGAATCTGAGGGTATGTCAAGATAGTATAGACCGTTCTTCTCATGACCCCTACCAAAAATCTGCCTCATCCAAATGTCCTGAAAATAACAAGACTCATCAGATATCACACGGCAATGAAGCTCAACACAAAGCTTGTGAACTGACAACAAGCTAAGAGAAAAATCAGGAGCACAATAACCCCATAAAGTTGGAACTTGGAAGAGAATTCCATAGCTTCGACAGTAGTAATCGGTGATTGAGTCCCATTAGCGATTCGAACTGACTTCACAGAGGTAGATGGTACGGAAGAGGTAAGCATACTACCTTCTTCAGTGAGAAGAGTAGAGGCATCGGAATCAATAATCCAAGGTAGAGCATGAGTGACAACATAATTGGCTATTGTACCTGAAGGAATAGCCAGAGTAGCAGTGGTAGTGTTACTAGTGGTAGTAGGCCCTGGAGTCTGAAGGATTTGCATCATGCGGGAGTAATCTGCATCATTAAGATGAACAATCTTGCCACTGGAGGTTGCTGTAGGCGATTCCTCTTCCACATCATATGTATCCTCATAGGCATTATTAGCGTGATAAGAAGGTACGCCAAACTTCTGCCAACATTGTTCAGTCAGGTGGTTCTACCTACTGGAGTCTGAAGGATTTGCATCAGGCGGGAGTAATCTGCATCATTAAGATGAACAATCTTACCACTGGAGGTTGCTGTAGGCGATGTCTCTTCCACATCGTAGGTATCCTCATAGGCATTATTAGCGTGATAAGAAGGTACGTCAAACTTCTGCCAACATTGTTCAGTCAGGTGGTTCTACCTACCTTCTTCAATGAGAAGAGTAGAGGCACCGGAATCAATAATCCAAGGTAGAGCATGAGTGACAACATAATTGGCTATTGTACCTGAAGGAATAGCCAGAGTAGCAGTGGTAGTGATACTAGTGGTAGTAGGCCCTGGAGTATGGAGGATTTGCATCAGGCGGGAGTAATCTGCATCATTAAGATGAACAATCTTGCCACTGGAGGTTGCTGTAGGCGATGCCTCTTCCACATCATAAGTATCCTCATAGGCATTATTAGCGTGATAAGAAGGTACACCAAACTTCTGCCAACATTGTTCAGTCAGGTGGTTCTACCTATTGGAGTCTGAAGGATTTGCATCAGGCGGGAGTAATCTGCATCATTAAGATGAACAATCTTGCCACTGGAGGTTGCTGTAGGCGATGTCTCTTCCACATCATAGGTATCCTCATAGGCATTACTAGCGTGATAAGAAGGTACGCCAAACTTCTGCCAACATTGTTCAGTCAGGTGGTTCTACCTACCACAGTGAGTGCATGGGGCAGTAGAGTCTCACCTACGGCCACGACAAAGTCACGGCCTCATCCAGATTCCCGTCCACGGCCACGACTTGGATCATGACCACATCCTCTGTATCTGCCTCCTCGTCCAGATGAGACGATGTGTGCAAAGTTCTCTGTTGAAGGTAAGATGAGAGGTCGGACAACCGATGTCTCGAGTTCCTCAACTCAGCCAAAGATGACCTTCATTGTTGGCAATGTGTCTGATATAAGAAATTTCTCCTTTGCTGCATGGTATCTTGAATGTAGGCAGTGTTGTCAAAGGCGTTAGGCGCTCCAAGGCGCTAGGAGTCCAAAACGCCTGAGGCGCTAGGCGCTTGACTAGGCGCTCTCCTGAGACAATCGAGGCGTTATATATACTACATATATTTTTGTAAATATAATCTTATATACCTATACATACATATATGTATGTGTGTGTATTTATATGTATATGCATGTATTTTTTCAAAAAAATATTACACGTACACACACCTAAATTACAATCTAATATCAATCCAATATACATGTAAGTGTATGTATATTTATTTATATAAACGTATATATGTGTATGTAAGTATATATTATGTTTGCAATTACAATACTTAAAACTAATTTAAATGTAACGTGTAAATAGAACTTCGAACTAACGTGTATAAATGTACATGTATATGTAGAATTAAGGACTAACATGTATGTCTATATGTAGAATTATAGAATTAAGGACTTACATGTATGTGTATATGTAGAATTAATTATTAACATGTATAAATTACATCTAATATCAATCCAATGTATGTGTAAGTACATGTATATTTATTTATATATATACATATATGTGTAGTAATTAAACTAATATAAATGTAACTTGTAAATAGAATTTAGAACTAACATGTATAAATGTATGTGTATATGTAGAATTAAGGACTAACATGTCTGTGTTTATGCAATATTTATAAGTGAATGTCTATTACATGTATATATGTGTAGTACATGTAAATACGTGTACATGTGTATGCATGTACATCTGTACATATGTGTATGCATGGATATGCATGCATATACATATGTTTACATGTATATGTGTATATGTCTATATATACATATATGTGCTTGTATGTATGTAGGGGTGTAAACGGACCGAACCTGAGCGAACCTATGTTTTTTAGGTTCGGTTCGTTTATTTAATCGAGCCTAAACTTGTGTTCAGGTTCGGTTCGTTTATTTTCGAACCGAATCCGAATCGAACCTCTTTTAAACGAATCGAACCTAAGCGAATATCGAACTTAAGAATTCTCTAAAAGAGGGAGTGAAAAGAAGAGAAATGGAAATATATGTGTGTATTTACAGTTAGAATAAATATTCATTTAGTTTTTTTCTTTATCTAACTCATCTTCATCTTTTAAAAAAAATAGATTAATAAGGATTCGTCTCTTTGAAAAAAAGTATAATTATAATATATTTTATATCTATTCAGATGGGGATAAGGAATAAGAATAATGCAAAGATATTCGATAAGTAATGTTTGTACTTGTTCTGTTGATTTGAAGATAAAGAAGTGAAAAGTATTAGACCATAGATGATAGATATTGTAAACATGATGTGATTATTTATTTTTGGATAGTTTATACCGAGATAAAACTAGTTATCCCGTAAATATCTAGTTATCTCTAGACAAATTCACTTACCATAGGATAAAAACCACTCATCTCAAAATAAGTCCACTTCTACGGATAAGGATTTGTAAATATGTATATGTGTATGTTTATCGAGCTTTTAACGAATCGAACCTGAGCGAACCTATGATTTTTAGGTTCGGTTCATTTATTTAATCGAGCCTAAACTTGTGTTCAGGTTCGGTTCGTTTATTTCCGAACCGAATCTGAATCGAACTTTTAGCGAGCCGAACCTGAGCGAATATCGAACTTGAGAATTTTCTTACACCCGTATATGTATGTATAATGTTTTAAATTATAAAACTTATAATTAATATGCATGCGTAAATGTATGTGTATGTGTCTATGTAGAGCTTAGTGCGTATATGTATGTGTATTGCTAGTGTATGTATAATGATGCATGTATTTGTATGCACATATATATACTAACATGTCCAAATATTACTCAGAACTAATATTTATGCAACTTTAAAATTTTAAAAAAGGAAAAATACAAACAATTCAACAAAAAGCCCCAGTTTTGCTTCAGGCGCTCGCCTGAAGCGCCTGGCGCCTTAGGCCATGCGCTCGCCTAGGCAACGCCTGCGGCAAAACGCCTCGCCTGAAGCAAGGCAAGGCGCCTAGGGCTCGCCTCGCCTCGCCTTAGCGCCTAGGCGAGCGCCTTGAGCGCCTTTGACAACACTGAATGTAGGTCATCAAGAAAGCGATATACCTGCCAGTCAGAATGCTCTTGTATCTGTTTGGTGCAACATGAGGGCTGGAATATTACAAGCTCCTCATACATGCTGGAGAGATGCTTGAAGTACTCAACATAGAAGGCCGTATCGGCGATATATCGGCGATATATCCGCGATATATCGGTTTCGACAGGGAATGGGTTTTGATATCACCCAATATATCCTTTTACAGGGATATCAACGATATATCGGCGATATATCGCCATATCGGCTCATATCGATAAAAAATGACTGGATTCAGTACAAAAAATCCTGGGTATCGATCTATATCTCCGATATTTCGCCAATATCTCTATATATCAATGCTATTATTCATGCAAGATTGATTCCACTACTTATCTAGCTACATCCATTATTAACGGTCTAAACGGCCGTTTAAACGCATGCGGTGCCCGGCTGCATCGTTTAATGAAAAACAACCCATAAACGGCCAGTCCGCTTAAACGGCCTTTTAAACGACCTTTTAAACATATTGGTCTATTTTCTTCAAAGGATCACCATTATCCATAACTTTTATGTTGTCTATTTCGACATTTGACTATGAACTCTTGTTGTTTATGTTATCTATTTTGAAATTTGGATGAAACATTCCTTGAATTTGATAATATTTGATCTATATTGTGAATATATGATTACATTTCTTATTTATTTATACTTTTTTTATTAATTATGTATATGTAATATTTTTTACTAATTAAAAATGCAAAACCGCATAACACGTTTAATTTCCGTTTAAACTCCCGCATACCGTTTAATCAATAATAAGTGATCCTACCGACTGAATACCGCATACCGCTTTTTGCAACCTTGAAAAAATGCTATATCCGCTATAAGAGACAACAGGGCAGGGGGGCGATTCAGATCATATACGGAATTCTTGGTTTTAAGTAATCTCTTTTACAATATTTCATTGATTTAAATATTTTTCATTTATTTTTATAAATAGATAAATCTTTATACCAAAGAAACATTGTCTCCTTAAACATTATGTACATTTTTTGAATCAAATGACTCATGTCAATGCCATTCGCTACGTCATGTGACTAATATGACTGATATAAGCGAGTGATATAAGGATCATAGATGATCTATAATTATGTGTCATGAATATCTAAATGTATATTTGCAAGTTATTTCATGTTGTAAGAACTTGAATGAAATCCATTTCCAATATCTATTAGTCAATTCTTCAAAAAATATCTATAAGTCAAGAATCAACATTAATATCGATATGTTCGAAATGATCGATATATGCGATATAAGCTTCATAGATGATCGATGTGTGTGATCTAAGAGTATATTTGTAAGTTATTTAGTTATCTAAAAACTTGGATGAGCTCCATTTTTAATATCTATATAGGTCAACAACTAACAATACCAATGATATGTTCGATATGACCGATATGTGCAATATAAGGATCATAGTCTTCATAAATGATCTATATGTGTCATCTAAGTGTATATTTGTAAGCTATTTAATGTTATAAGAACTTGAATGGAATCCATTTCCAATATCTATAGGTCAGGATAAACATTAACATCGATATGTTCGATAGGACCGATATGTGTGATATATGGGCTATAAATGACCGATATGT
This sequence comes from Ottelia alismoides, assembly GCA_037367405.1. Lineage (NCBI taxonomy): Eukaryota > Viridiplantae > Streptophyta > Magnoliopsida > Alismatales > Hydrocharitaceae > Ottelia > Ottelia alismoides. The sequence continues at coordinate 255,136 of JAZKJV010002130.1, read as the reverse complement.
GTGACATAAGTGTGTATTTGTAGGTTATTTGTTGTTTTAGTATCTTGGATGATCTTAATTTCTAAAAAAATGATAAAAATTGGTTTTTTTTAGCCATTTCCGACATTTCCACCGATATCGTCGATATATCGGCGATATATCCCGATATATCCATTTCCGGGCGGACCGAAACGATATCGATATCGATAAGACCTTCCTTGGTACTCAATGAGGGTGGAATCACCCTGCGATGCAGACCAGATTCACCTGTAAATGTCTGCAAGGTGTGACTTTGTCTTCTTCTGGAAGTATGTTTGCTCGAGATCCTCCCACATTTCCTTGGCCGTATTTTTGTAAAGAAGATTTGAGGCAATGTGAGCCTCAACTCTGTTGGTCATCCAATTGATAACCAAGTAGTTGTCTGTCTGCCAGTTGTTGTACTCTTTGTCCTTTTCATCTAAAGGATCTTTAGTCAGAATGTAGAGTTTCCTTTGATCACCAATGAACACCATAAAAGATCGAAACCAGAGCACGTAATTTTATGTGCTCTTGAGTTTGATAGTAGTGCCTTGTGCCATAATATTCGTGGCCAAGGGATTTGTCTCGGTAGAAGAATGCGCCATGGTGGTCTTGTGATCAGCTAAGGATGCATAAAAGGGCTAGAAAATGCCTTAGAACTCACTTTTGCCCTTGAAGAAGGGCTAAAAAACCTCAGCGAATGGCAAATTTGGATTCCTGGCAGCAGTCCAGTATGAGTTTTGGATCTCCAAAGAGACCTACGGTACCCGTAGAGGATAGCTGTGAGGTTGACGACATTCGTAGGAGGTCTTGGAAGCGTTGGGCAACGCTAGCGGGAGGGTTGTGGCCCTTTGGCGGCACTATCGGGCCTCCATAGGTGGTTTCAATAGCATCGGTAGTGCTGGAGATGCTCCTTTGGGGTCGAGCTGCTACACTGGAGGTGATTGGAGGGCCTTGCGTGGGGCCCTAATTCGGGAAAGAGGGTCTGCGCAGGCTTTTGCGAGGCTTGAAGGTGGCGGTGGGGATTTTAGGTCAGAATCCCAGTCTAAGACCGTTGCTCTGATACCATGTGGAGAAGAGAGACGAATAAGATGTCTATTTCATAGGGCTAGGATCTCTTACATAGAGAGAAAACCCTAAAGAGTATAAAAGAAAAAAAATACATAAATACCCCCGAGGGGTTACGAACCCGAAGGGTTAAGAACTCTAACAATGTTGATTGTGAATTTCCCGGCAACATGTTCTTAGTGGATTTCTTTTAGGTTATAGGATGGTCTTTTGTGCGTGTTCTTTAATATGCTGATGATGCAATTTTCTTTTCTGAGGTAGGGTTGCATGGGGGTGGGGGAACTCGATGGTCCTTGATGTCTTTGGGGCCATTTTCGATCTTAAGGTGAATATTCAGATTGGCTTTTATTCTCTTTGGTTTTCTCAGGAGGAGCCCAGGACAAAGAGGTGGAGGGGTGTGGTAAGGCTTTGAACATTTTGCAAGCTTTTTTGACCCTCACCTTTCTTGAGCTTTCTTTGATTGGTGGATGACTATGGCATACTTACTGGTTTTCATCGGTGAGAAGCTTGAGAAGAGGTTGACTTGGTGGAAGGCTTCTTGTTTATCGAGTGGCAGACACCTTATATGGCTTAAATCTGTGTTAACGACCATCCGTATCTTCTTTAAAAAGAAACCATCTATGTCTTCTTACTTTTGATGTTGTTGCTTTCAATGGGTTTCAGACTCCTCTAGAGTCCTTGATGAGGTGCTCTTTTAGTCTAGTTTAAGGAGACATAATCACAATATCTCTTTGGTTGACTGGGTGATGGTGATGCGACCTTTGAAGGGTGATGGGTCTTATGAAGCATAAGAGATGAATAAGTCCCTCTTGGTGAATTGAGTGTTGTGTATTTAGGGAAACGATGATGGCCTATTTTGTTATTTGGTGCGAAGTATGTATAGGTTAGAGCACACCTGAATACTCAGCTGGGTGGGTGATTTTTGGCCCCCTTCTAGTTTTTGGAGGGGGATTTATAATGGAGCTGCCTGATATCTTGACTCTTATGAGGCATGTGGTGGGCAATGTTGATTCTTTTTGTTTCCGATTGGTCTGAAGAGGGTAGCTGGCTGATTATTTCCCATTATTTATAGCTTTGATGACTTATATGGGGGTCTCCATCGCAGTAGTATGTCGAAGGGGACTTGGACCCCTGAATTCTCTTTTGGACCTTCGGATTAGCAATTGCAAGAGGACCTTGGAGATCTGACCTGGGATTGCAAAGCTTATTTGGACCTTTAAGTTGCTGTTACATGTGAAGATCTTCTTTGGTCGTTAAGAAGCAGGCACCTCATGACGGAGGTTCATAGAGTGAATATTAATGATGTGGAATGCCTAAGATGCTCAGTTTCTAGGTATGGCAGGATGCTGTGTTTGATTGGCTGGATACCTCTTGTATACAGGTTCTTGAGGCTCTATTTGGGCTGCTAAGTTCATGTCGTGGGGAGGAAAATTGCGACTTCTTGCTTTTTTGTGGGCAATCCGGCTAATTCACAATGGAGTTATTTTCTGCGGGAGAGATACTGTGTGGAAAATGGAGTTGAGTATGTTGAGGCTCTTCTTGTGTTGTTTTTTTGTATTTTTGCGATTATTAATGTATTTGTTTAAGGTGTACTATTTTGGAAACACGCCACCTTTCCCTATAAAAAAGTGGGAGAACATCGCTGATTTATATAGTTAGCAATCGCATGTTTCATGAGAGAAGTAAACATATATAGGTGGATAGTCGTTCCACCTGTGATCCCATCCAATGTAACTTATGCAGACTTGTGGTATTTTCTACAGAGCAAACCATAGGTATGTTCACTGAGGCACTCTCCAAGGCTTTTTTTGAGCGATGATGTCATAAGCTGAGCATATTAAACATCTGTGGTCGTGCTTGATGGGGAGTGCTGGAGCATATGAGATTGTAACCTTACATGGAAAGTTTGTAATTTTTTTCGTAAACAATCTCGTTAACCTTAGCCTCCAAATATTTTTGGGGACATTTCGGGGCTTCAGATCAATAGAGAGAAATCAATGGTGGTTCCTTTTGATCTCACGTAGCTAGAGGTGTAGAGGACGACAATAATTTTGGGATGGCAATGGTTGGGCTACCAATCACATACCTGGGGCTGTTGTTGGTGGTGGGATGACCGAAGGCTAGGGACTGGAGAGTGCTGCTGGAGAGATTGGAGGGGAGATTGGCGGGATGGAAGTCGACGATGCTTTCGAGAGGCGGGAAGTTGGTACCTCTGAAGCACGTTCTTTCGGTCATTCCTATCTTCTTTTGTTCCACGAGATTGCTGTCAGTGGGTGTATGCACGAGAATCGAAGCTTTAATGAGGAGGTTCTTTTGGCGGATGGGAGACAAGCTAGGAGAGACATCCACTTGGTCGATTGGGCAAGGTGACGACGTTGAAAAAGAATAAAAGTCTGGGAGTTCTACGGGTGGGCGAGATGAACAAGGCCTTCATGGCGAAGTGGGTGGTCCGCATATGGGGAAAATCAGAGGATCTGGTTTGCAAGCTGTTGAGGAATGTTTATGGGGTGCCCATGTCACTGGCGGCTGTCCCGGGCCGTTTGCCTTCATCTTTGTGGAAGGGGATCACCAAGGTAATCTCAGAGTTACCCATAGCCTTGAAGTTGAGACCGGTTCTGGGAGATGGTGTTGGCTTTCGCTTTTGATGGGATGACTAAACGAGCGAGGGTGCATTGGCCGAGCGCTACCAAGTTTGGGAGATTGGTCGTGGTCTCCTGTTTTCTCTTTGGCCTTATCTGAACAGAGGATTGAAGAGCTCTTGGCATTGCAGTCGGTTTTGACGCAGATTGAGGGTCCGGCGATTGGCAGGGATCACTTTGAATGGGGTGATGGGAAGTTCACGGTGAAGAAGGCTTATCATTTTCTAGTGGGGGCGGAGAGGAGGTGGACGAGGAGGTTGCTGTTGATACCGGGATGATTTGGAGGAGCAGGATGTCAAACCGGATGAAGGTATTCCTTTGGCTTCTATGGATTGGTAGGATTCTCATGTAGGTTTGCTGTTGGCAGCTGTTGGGGGTGGATGTTTATGTGTGTGTCAGATGCGGGTTGGCCGCGGAAGATGTTTACCACTTCTTCTCGTGTCCCTCTTCAGCTCAAGTGTGGAACAAGGCCAGCATCTCGTGGTTTGAGGGTCACGATTGTTCCAGTTTTTGGAGGGGCATTAGATCAGTTTGTGGCTACGGACACGGGGACAATGCTTATCATTTTGTGCTCGCTTGGGCGATCTGGTGGGCGAGGAATGGTGTCATCTTTAGGGGGCAAACATGTTATACTGAGAATGTAATTGAACACAATAGGACATTATGTTTATCTTGGAGAGTGTAATGCGTTATTATTTGTTATACACACACACGTTTGTGGTGGGTCCCATCTGGGGACTCCACCCTTCCCTTTTCAAAAAAAACCTTAGCCTCCAAACTGTAGGGCTCATGGCTCATTATCATTATATGCAACCACTGGCTGCTTGTTACATATTGCTAATCTCCCCTATTATTTGAACTTAGAGACTTAATGTGGAAGTGTTGATCCATCGCATCAGGCAAATTGTATTTCTTGAAGAACTCAAGGCAGATTGCTTTTGTGGTGGCCTCCCTTTGTTGGCAAAGTGTCTGAATAAGCAGTCAATCACAAACAAGGATTCCAAGTCAACTCGAGTATTAGATATCGATATTAAGCAGAAGAAATTGTTTCCCTTGCATAATTTTTGAAAGAAGACAAGTATTTGATGGATATTCTTCAATAGTTAAGTTCAATAGTCAGAAAATATGATATAAATAAAAGAAATATGATGGATATTCTTCAATAGTTAAGTTCAGTAGTCAGAAAATATGATATAAATAAAAGAAAGACGATTTCAACTGCCCAATCTATAGTTAACTCTATTTGTGAAAGATCTTTTATTATAATACGCATGCAAGTTACGTGGTTTTGGTGCGTATTACTGTTTTTAGGCTCTTTAATATTCTGCATGTTCTGTTAAACACATCATCATTGGAATTAATGGACTCACAAATGCAGGCCTGGTTTTGCAAGTTGTTAGAGCAAAAACATCCTTGTTCCCTCCTTAGCATAATTTTCAGTCAGATAATTTATTGACCACTTATGAATTGTCTGGGTGCAGTGTGCCTATCACCCAAAAGACTAGGGGTTCAAATCCCTCTTTGTGGGGGTTGTGTTAGGTAGTCGACAACCAGCGTAAAAAATAGTTGAATCTTTCAACATAGATTTGAGCAAGAATCCATGTAGCCGACCCTACTTATCGTGGGAGAAGGCTTCGCCATATTTTTTTATGAAATGTCTACTCTTTGCATGGACCCCCAAATTTTTTTCCTAATGGCATATTCACGCCGTGACATGGTTGATTGCCAAATATGTTTGTTTTGCAGTTATTAAAGGATACTGAATCTATATAAAAATAGAATTAGAATACATTTGATCAGGAGCGATGGAGCGAGCGGAAGGGCGCAAGCGACTCGGGAGTGGAGAAGCCGTATGGAGGCGGGTGGTTCCTCGAGGGGCCGGGGAGGATGGAAGTAGGGTTGACGATGGTTGGGCACTCGTCTCTCATAGGAAGCCGACGAGAAGATGCTTCAGATGCGGTAAACGTGGACATTTGGTAGCAGCCTGCTACTCCTCCGTGTTATTTCTCCTACGGGCGCATGGGTCATCGCCGCGACTCCTGCCGTGAGATACTCGGTCGTCCTGCGGTGGTGCGGAAGGCGGGAGACTCCACAACCTAGGGGTGACGCGTTTCGGGGTACTCGGACCTATGCATCGGTGGTTCGTGCTCCTGAAGATGAAGACCAATCGGGAGTGCTTGTGGGCTCTTGGACGAAGGACTCCATTTCGGCGGCATTGATACACACAGATATCTCCAGCTTATTTGGACTTGCATTCTCAGGGAATGTGGTGTTACCAGGAGCTCAAAGATGCTGCGCCAGAGGTCTATCGAGGATGCAGATGGAGCACCTCCTGTCGCTGGGCGGTGGAGGTGACGTTATCTGGCGAAGACTTCGCTTTGCGGACGGGGTTTCTGATCACTTAACAAGACCAGTGGTCCGGGTGCGGGGGGTTCCTTTCCTCTCCCATACTGCGTCGTGCTTGGGACTGCCTTTGAAGCAGTGAGGATTGGTGATATCGATTTTAGATGACGGTAGGCAGCTAGGTTCTGTCTCGGAGATAACGTTGCTCGCCATGGAGTACAACTGTTTTGACAACATTAATCCAGGGAATTCAATCTTCTCGGCGGTCTTAGAAGTCGGCCGCTTCTCCTTTCATCTTCAGGTCCAATTTCTCGACCCCCCGCCACCGCCATCCCGCCGGAGGTGGCTCGTGATGCTTCCTCTTCCCGCGTGCCGGTTGGTCTGCCCCTATCAGGGGCAATCAGCGTGAATTCCGAAGAGGAAAATCTGGTTTCTATGGATGCGTCGCTTCAGGAAATCGCTGGTTTGCATTCGTCGTTTGGATTCCCAAGCGCTGATGTCGGTTGGGTTCATTCCATGCACGTGCTGAGCTACGTTCCCCGGACTCAAACGTTGCATTCAGATCTATTTGCATCTCCCGGACTTTCGGATCCGGTTGTCTATAGGAATTCTCGATCGGGCACTCAAGAGGTGAATGGTTGGGTGTTCCAAATGTTTTCTCGGGCCCAAGCATAGTGGCATTGCGAGGGGCTTGGCCCCGGGGTGCTTGCGCCGCACCGAGTCTGTTCTGTGTCCCTCCGCCCTATTGAATATGTGCCTTCTGCGTGCAGCGTGCCTTCTGCGTTATCTATTGGCAACTCGTTCAACGTGCCTTCTGCGTTATGTAAACAAGAGTCGAGGGGAGCCTCTGAAGAGGTCCCGTCCTCTGCCACGATGCTGGAGGCGGAGGGTGCAGACCCAGCCAGTGATTTTGCTGCGGACAATAAATCCGGGAAGCGCTACAGGAGAAGCCAACGTGCAAGGACTCAAAGCGGGGAACCTCCCCTTGTCTCAGAGCGGAAAGCACTAATTGCAAACTTGGCAGGAGTTGTGCGCATCCAGGGCTCAAGTCTGGTTTCTCAATGAAGGTCCTTTCGTGGAATGGTAGGGGTTTGAGCGACCCGGAAAAGAGGAGGGTTCTAGGAATGAAATTTTGGGATTGGGGATGCGACATTGTTTTCCTCCAAGAAATTAAGCTGGACTCTGTTCCGGGTGCGGATTGGCGCTCTTTTGCTGCAGGCACTATTGACGAGTTTAGGACAATCGATGCCTTGGGCTTTGCTGGCGGGTTGCTTGTGGCTTGGAGAAGTTCGGCCTTCACTTTCCGTGCCGAGCTGATGGGCACGAATATTCTCACGGTCCTTCTAGAGTGTCTTTGTTCGAATTCTATTTTAGCCCTTTCCTGCGTTTATGGGCCCTGTCAGCATGCTGTGAGACACCAACCTTGGTTAGACTTGCGGGCGGCGAGGTGCGCCTTCCCGAGGGTCCCCTGGCTCACGAGCGGCGACATCAATGTTACACTGCTCTCCGTGGACATGCCACGCTTACGGTGGGGGGAGGGACAAGACCCGTGATCTACAGATTTTGCAGAAACTGTTGATTTCTTCGAGTTGGAGGTGTTAGATGCCACTGATTTGAAGTACACCTGGAGGAACTCTGGTTCTCGGTCCCGTATTGATCGTTTCTTGGCCTCCGTGGAGTTGATTGAACTTTTTCCCTTGTTGTTTGCAGTGGCTAAACCAAGGTCGAGGTCTGATCACCCTCCCATTGTTTGGGACTCGGGGGAACAACCCCCGAGGGGTTTTTTCAGATATGAGAAGGCATGGCTTCTCGAGGAGTCTTTCAGGGACCTCGTCTCTTCACACTGGTCCTCCTTGGCGGTCTCCGGTTCTGCGACGTCGAGATTTGTGCAGAAGCTGGCCTCTTTGCGCGCACGTCTCTGCACCTTCAAGCGAGAATCCAGGGAAGCTCATCACGCGATCAGGGTGGAGGTGGAGGAGGAAGTGGCTAGGCTTGACGGCTTGCAGGACATTAGAGCTCTGAGCACCGACGAGCTGATCCAACGTGCATTGGCGCAAAAGAAGATCCCCAATGAAGATAAGAAGCGCGTGGTCGAATGGAAACAGAGGTCAAGAGAATTGAATCAGGGAGGGGGATGCAAATACAGCTTTCTTCCACAGGGTGGCCAGCGGGAGGCATCAGAGTAACACTATTCGTTCTATGATCGTTGACGGCGTGAGAGTGGACGGCAATAGGGAGTTGGGTAGAGCGATAGCGGGCCATTTCCATGAGTTCTTGACGCAGGTGAGTGAGAGGCGGTGGAGATGGACGGGACTGGGCGCTTCGAGGCTGTCATCCGGTCACGCCTATAGTTTGACTCAGGCGATCACCATGGATGAGTTGAAGGCTGCAGTCTGGAGCCTGAAGCAAATGGGGCTCCGGGCCCGGATGGCTTCCCGGTGGGTTTTACAGAGATTTCTGGGATCTGGTGGGTGCCTAGATGCTGGAGATTATACTGGAGTGCTGCCAGGGCAATGCGGGGTTTGATAAGATTAATAAGGCCCTGATCGTTCTCCTTCCTTAGTAGGACGCAACAGAAATAATTGAAGATTTCAGACCAATCATGCTGTCTAACGCGTTGTATTTGATCGTGGCGAAGGTCTTTGCTATCGGATTAAGCCGTTCGCTTGAGAACATCATCTCCCCGTTCCAGTCGGCTTTCATTCCGGGGAGGCAGATTGCCGATGGCTTGGTATTGGCCTCTGAGATTATTGCAGATTGGAAGAGGCGTGGGAAAAGGCGCTTCTCTCGAAGGTTGATTTTGCAAAAGCTTACGACACACTGGATTGGAGGTTTCTGTGGTCGGCTTTGCACAAGAGGGGTTTTCCTGACTTATGGATTTCCTGGATGAAGTAATGCATCACGACCTCTTCGATGGCCATTCTCGTCATCGGTCGCTGGAGGGCGGGTTCTTCCAGCCGCAGAGGGGTGTCAGGCAGGGCTGTCCTTTGGCTCCTTTGCTTTTCATCATTGCCTCTGTCGTTTTGGCTTGCCTCATTGATCGGGTTCTCAACGACAGTTTCACCTCTGGTTATTCACGGGATGGGATAGTTATCCCGCTACTTTAGTATGCCGATGACACCATTTTCTTCATTGAGGGGGGCAAAGAGGAAGCAGGTGGCATAACTATCGCTCTGGAGCTTCTTGGCGAGTTGTCTGGTCTGTCGATGAACTCTGACAAATCCACGGTGATTCCTTTTGGCCTTTCGGAGGATGTAGCACGTATTTGTAGCCAAGAGTTGGGTACGTAGTGTGGCACCCTCCCTATCAGGTACTTGGGGGTACCTTTGGCCTCGGGCAGAACAAAATTGGCTGACTGGTTACCTATTATTGAGAAGCTGGAGAGAAGGCTCGCGGGATGGAAATCGTCGATCTTATCCAAGGGTGGCCGCCTGGTGCCACTGAAGGCGGATCCCGATTTTCTTCATGTCCACATGCCTTATGCCGACGGTATTTGTGAACATCTCGAGAGATTGATGCGGAGATTCTTGTGGGGCAAAACTGGCCAGGAGGCTGGAACGATGCATCTCGTGGATTGGGAAACAATCACTCTTCCTAAGGGCGAGGGCGGCCTTGGTGTCAGGCGGATCGATCCGATGAACGAAGCCCTGTTGTTGAAGTGGGTGAGCAGATTATGGGGGAACAGTAAGGATCTATGTTGCGCCCTTGTTCGCTGGATCTATGCAATTAATGGTACATCGCCTCTGAATTGCAGTCGTGGATTGAAGCCTTCGCCTTTCTGGAAGGGGATTCTGGGGACTCTTACCCCCGCTTCCATGATCTCTTTAGGCCGGTCTTGGGTAATGGGGAATCCTTCGCTTTCTGGATGGATGACTGGACGGATGCTGGGCCTCTTTGTTCACGCTATCCTCGTCTTTTTGCTTTGGCGGCTGATCGAGAGTCAAGCGTTGCTAACTGCTGGGCGGATGGAAACAGGATGCCGTTATTCTCTTCTAATTTTTCGGACCAACGCCTCGAAGAGTTTCTCGGCTTGGACTCCTTGCGTGATACGGGGGGACCCGTTGGTATCATGGACCATTGGGCTTGGAGAGGGAGCCCTTTCTCGGTCAAGAAGGCCTATGGTTGCAGACCGCCTCCCTCGCGCTTGGAGGAGCTGATTAGGGATTGTAACTTCTTCTGAGGGCTGGGCCTAGGGATGGGCATTGGCCGGCCCAGCCCGAAGCCCGGCCCAGCCCAAACCCAATACAGGATTGGGTCGGGCCTGGGCCTAAAATGTCGGCCCAAAAATACTTTAGGTCGGGCTCGGGCTTGGTTCGGCCCAACCTGACCCGGCCCAAGGCCCAGCCCGTTCGGGGGCTCGAGGAATGACCCGAGGGTAAAGCTCAAGACCCAGCCCGAACATGGGCATGTGCCTTAGTCAAGGTGTTTTTCCTATAAGGTATACTATATATGTTTGTTGAAGTACCGATATTGCTACTGTTTAGCCATTGTTTTCTCATTGTAATATTACTACTGTTTAGCCATTATTATAGATTCAAGATGTGTGCAAACTTAGCTGATATAGACGTCTTAGATTTTTATACATGGTTTAATAGCTACTTTAATGTAGACATTCTTATGCTTGTAACTTCTTTTTTTGCACTTGATTTAGGGATGTGCAATCCTTCTCTTGAATGTATATCATAATCCATCATTTTCATATTTCTCATGTTGTGATTTTTATGATCAAGAAATGAACCAAGGCTTGGGCCGGCCCGACCCAAAAGAAACGGGCCGTGCCTGGGCTTGGGCCGAGCAACACCAGAATTTGCAGGCCTAAGCCCGGCCCAAGTCCCAATATATTTAGATGGGCTTGGGCCGGGGTCCTTCAGGGCCCGGCCCAGTTCGGCCCATGCCCATCCCTAGCTGGGCCTCCCTGAGAGAATAGGCTTTTTCGTGTGGTTTGTCAGGAGGAAGAGACTGATGACGAGGGACTGCTGCTTTATACTCCTGGGGAATTTGTCTGACAGCTGCCTTCTGTGTGGGGCTGGGATAGAATCTTTGGAACATTTATTTTTTCTTTGTCAGAAGACGGCTCCTATCTGGTCTGAGAGCGGTCTTGAGTGGGTTTGTACGAGGAACCTGAGCTCTTTTTGCGACTCCTTAGAGGCGGACAGGCACCGTCCCCGTAGAGCTCTAATTCGCCCACTAGCTATCTGGGCTATTTGGTTAGCCAGGACTGCGTTTCTCTTCTCTGGGCAAGTATTCTATAAGGAAACTGTTGTGATTCATTCTAGAGGCTTAGTGGAGGATTGGGTTCTGTAGTATCGAGTTTTGTACCTGTCTTTTAATTTTTTCTTTTATTAATAAAATTTGGGGCGGACATCTATGCGTGTTACCCCCTCCTATTGACTTCAAAAAAAAAGAATTAGAATACATTTTTTTAAAAGAAAAACGAGTGACAAAATTCGAAATTATCTAACATAAGACATGTTGGTGAATAGTATGGTGTTTATTCATGTCACTACAATTGTTTTCTACTCGTTTTTAATTTTGTGCAATGACAGACAAACATGCTTTCATGCCTATAACATGCTTTCGTGCCTTCGTGGTTATCATTGTTTTTAAAAATCCAAAGAGAATTACAATGTGCTTTATATTTTGACATCTCTTTTCTATGTTGGATATTATGTGCCCTAACATTGGTACTGTGTGACTGGCTTGTTATATATTGATTTTCTACTCATTAGTTGTTGAACAGGGATGTTGGTAAGGTGCATGATGCATGGTTTGCTGATGAAGAACATGTTAGAAAAGTAGTTGGCTTGATGGCGAATCGTGCTGAAATTTTGCATTCGAAGGAGGTAGTTTCTGTTTGAAATTGCGACTCTAGAAATGCAAGCTAATTCATCTCGCTTTTTTTGTGGGGACGTTGTGGTTGGTTGGAACAACGCTTCGTTCAATCAGATGGAGGCATATGTTGAGATATATAGTTAGTAGTGCTTTTAGGTTTTCTTGGTTTGTAGGCGGAGATTTCTTTTTTAATTGGTTGGGGGCACTCCTGTACAGGCATCTGCATTGATATAGTTTTTCGGATAATCTCTGTCCTGTAGAGATCATCCTTACTTTTCAAAATAGAATTTTGCCATTTGTTTTCTTGAGAACCAATATCTTGATTAGATAATGATGCATTTTTTGATTATATTTGACAATGCATTTACTTTTGCAGTTGACCTGTGGGATTTGCTTTGAATCATTCCCGCACAAGATGATGTCGGCTGCTGCATGTGGTCATCCTTTCTGCATTTCATGTTGGAGAGGTATCCTTGTTGTACAAAGCGGAAAAAATGGACTATATATTTTCTTAGAAAGTGCCTCTTCTTTCTCTTTCTTTCTAACATGTAAACATTTTTTCATAGCATCACTCTAGAATCTTACCGGAAAGATCATCAACGGCATTTAGAAGTTTCAGCTACGACTTGGCCAGCAGAGCTCCATTAAAAATTCTAAACATTAAACACTAGCATCTCATTCGCTTGCCAGATTGAATTGGACCTAGAAGTTTTGGAACATCCTAAAAATACTGTTGAGGGAGATGAAGAATTGGGTTTGGATTTTGTTGAATGGAAGACCTAAATTTTGAAATTGTTTGTGATCGTTAGTGAATGCATGGTTAACAGAATTATCTAAGGCGGTTAGTGAATGAGATGTTGGCTTCTCAGTGCTTAAGAAGAATGAAGAAAAGGAAGAGGAGTTTGATGTGAATTCATAATGAAACTTCCTATTATGATTGTTAGGTGAAAACCATCAGAAAATCTCCGTGGAAGTTTAACACAAAGTGACTTAATGTTGAATTTTCAATCAAGAAGAAATATGAATTATGAAGAGGGGAAGGCTAGAAGATAAGACACAAAAATGATATTTTGATAGATGATCTGTGAGGGAAAGGGGAATCAATTTTGGAAGTTGGACAGAGGAGGAACATTATGATTTTTCGAGAAGATTGAGAAGAGATAGAAGGACATCTATCCTTATCAATGAAGTCAAGGAGTCCAAAAAGGGGGTGGCACGAAGCACTCCAGCTATTTTAAGTTCATTTCATTCTATTGGGGCGTGGTTTCATTTCGGAGTCCATCATTTTTCTGAATTTTCCATATTTCAAGGCCGCCGTGGTCATATCAAAATTATACTTTTGCTTTATTTTAAGGCCTTGTGGTCATAACATCTTTCTACACTTAGTTTTATGTCTTCAAGGCCATGTTGACCATAAACAAAAATTAACTTTTGTGGTTCAAAGCCATTTTGTGCACATGGCCTCAAATTTCAGCGAAATTCGGTTGAATTTCTGTCGAATATCGATATCCAGTCGAAACCGAAATTCGACCGAAATGACCGAAATGACCGAAATATGGGGGTTCTAGTACAAAAAATGACCGAAATGACCGAAATTTCGGTCGAAATTCCACCGAAATTCCATCGAAATTCTGTTTTGGTCGATACCGAAATGGTGACCGAAACCGACATTTAAGGCCTTGTTGCATCTCCAGTTGTTAAACCCAAGTGCCTCACCTTTTGATTGGTCATCTACATATCTTTTGAATCAATGAAAGCAGTTACTCGAGTCACAGAAAATCGAGCTTATAGGTAATAGAAAAATCTTCTTTGCGTTCTTGATTGGCTGGTTCCGTGGTTTTGTGGATCTTCTGGAGGTCTTTCCTTTAGCTTTGTTGCAGTCACTGCCACAGTCTTACTTTGACCATATTCCTATCTACTGGGAGTCTGGGGAGTCATAACGTATGGACACTAATTTTTAGTTGTGTTGAGATATTTATATCTCATTATTGTTATTTTGCAATTTCTTATTTCTTATGTCTACTTTATGTAATATTTCGATTCGAGCTTTTCTCCTATATAAGAGGGCTCTAGGGCTACGATGAATGATAACTTTTTCATTTCACGCATTTCCACATGGTATCATAGCGACAGTCCTAGACCGAAGCCTATGCCCTAGAAATCCCACCCCACCTAAATCCTCACGCGCGCCCGCATCGCCGTCGTGTAGCCATCTTCCTGCGCGATCGCTGCCGCGCGTCCCTGCTCTTCCTCGCAGCAGGACAACGACAAGCCGCCGCCGCTACTGCAGCTGGATCGGCTGCTGCCGCCAGCGGCAAGCCGCTGTCGCCACTGCCATCGGATTGGCTGCTGCCGCCTAGGCTGCTATCCATGCAGCTGCCGCCTCCGACCTCGCAGTCCGTGGGGTTTCGTCTTCTGTTAGGGACGCTCCTTGATTTCTAGGGTGATTTGATCATTTAAAAATCGCCCTCATTGCCAAAAAGGAGACTCCGACGGATGGAAGAGATTGTGGTATGAATCTGCACCCACAACCATCTTCGTATATGTCAGTGTAGACGCTCGTATTACAGGTTGCAGACCTAGTCTTGGTCTGACAACAAAGCTGATGTTTCATCTTTGGATGCCTTCAAAGGTCCAGCGCCCATCGTAAGATGGATGGAACAAACTATGAACTATGGGCCATGCAGTTCATGAATTTAATGCAATGCAATGGCAAGGAGCACATCTACGGAGGAGCCAATTGACAAGACTGGGGTAAATGCCTCATGGGAGGCAGATGATGCTTATGCACGCGTGTGGCTATCTGAGACTGTGTCCACAGAGATAGCAAACTATATACTAAGTCAGCCAACTGCAAAGCTATGTGAGACATTTTCGTCGCAACATACTCTCCGACGAAGAATGAGTCGAAGATACTGCAGCTTCAATACGATATCTTCACATTGAAGTAGAATGGTCGCCCCCTCCATACTCTCTACACTTCTTTAAGGGGTATGTTTGAGAGGCTCCATGGTTACATTCCCTTGACTGCTATGCTAGAGCAGCTCAAGTTTTGCAACGACTTTATGTTGACCGGGTCTTTTAGCGGCTCTTGATCTTGAGTTCGATGCTGCTAGAGCTCAGATTCTTACTGATGCCACCATACCTCCAATGGAGGAGGCATATCGTATTTTAAGTAGGCTCTCTATATCCTCTGGTGGTACCTTGCAGTCTTAGACATCTTTAGCCATGGCTTCATCTTGTGGTAGGGGATGCCCTATACCGCATCGTGGTAAAGGAGGACCTAACCGTGATAGGGGAGGGGGTGGTTTACCCCGTCGGCCATGTATGTACTGCCACAAGTCAAGCCATTCTGAGGAAACATGCTACTCCACGCATGTGTTTTCTGCTTCAGCACGTGTTACAGAGCAGACTCAACATGTTGGTAGTCCATCGTCTGCTTCTGGTCAGATATTTGATGAACTTGTAGCGCGATTCAGGGAGATTATGCTCAAGGTTGTAAAAGTCGCCCGACTGGTCCGACTAGTAGGTCCGAGTAGTCTAGTCAGTGGGGTGACCGACTGAGTACCGACTAATTCCGACTAGGTACATTAGTCGACCAAGTTTTTACTTGGAGATACCATATTCTTATATGTTTTGCTTTTTTATAAGCAAACTTATTATAATATGCTCAGTATTTTCTTTAAATTCAATTACTTTTTTTATTTTATTATAATAGTATAAAAATGTACAAAATCTATGTAAATATATGTATAAAAATGAGATATATATTTAAAATAATAATAAAATTCGAAGCCGACTAAAGTCCGACTAAATCCGACTAGTCATCCTACTGCCGATTAATCCTTAGTCAGTGACACAATCGACCGAGTATCGACTACTGACTTTGCAACCTTGATTATGCCTGCTCCTGGGTCAACCAATTCTCCTTCAGTATCCTCAGAGGTAGCTGCCTCAGCATCTGCATCCACGTCAGGTATAACATATGTTCTTACTAGCTGTTACATAGCAGATTTATCAGAATGGATTATGGATTATGGATTTCGGAGCTTCCTATCTTCTTTGTGGTGACAGAGGACAATTTAGTCACTACAGACCGACTCAATCAGGAAGATCGGTGGTGATAGCTGATGGGACACACTCTCCTATCATTGGTCAGGGGGATGCGCAGTTAACCCTTGCAATGCGACTTCAGAATGTTCTTTATGCTCCCTAATTTTCTATGAAATTACTGTCCATTAGTCAAATCATACATTGTCGTGCCATATTTGACCCATCTACTCTTGTGTTCCCGGACATTCTTATGGGCATGGTGATTGGATATGGCTGTGAGCAAGGAGGTCTCTATAGACTTGTGCAATCTCCATATACTAGTGTTTCTTTTCTTCGCAGTGGATTCATTTCTCCCTATATGTGGCACATTCGATTTAGTCATCTTCCCTTGCAGAAACTGTGTCATGTTCTTCCACAGATCTATCCCCGCACTACTCTTTACTGTGAGGTCTGCCAGCTTGGGAAGCATCATCGATCAACATTTCAGAGTCATCCGGGTCGAAGTAGCCATAATCTGTTTGAGTTAATTCATTTTGACATTTGGGGTCCAAGTCATGTCCCATATCATCAAGGACATAGGTTTTATCTTGTTGCCGTTGATGAGTTCTCTAGATTATCTTGGGTCTTTCTTCTTAAGAACAAGTCTAATGCCGTTCCTGTTATTCAGTCTTTTATTAATGAAATAAGGAGCATTTTTTTCTGCAAATGTCAAGTATATTCGTTCAGATAATGCTCTTGAATTTTGCAGTACTCAACCTCTCAATTCCTTAGAATCTATGGTATTGTGCATCGGGCATTGTGTGCTTATACATCTCGATATAATGGGGTGGCTGAACGAAAACATCGCCACCTTTTGGATATTACCAGGACTCTCTTGATCCAGAGCCATGTTCCTCATTCTTACTGGGGGGATGCGGTTCTTACTGCTTGTTACATGGTGAATCACATGCCTTCATCCGTCCTGGGAGAGAAGATTTCGTTCTCGATCGCATTTCCCGAGACGGATCTTTTCTCTCTTACGCCTCGACTTTTTGGATTTGTTGCTTTTGTTCATCAGATGTCTTGAGGTCTTGACAAGCTCTCTCATAGAGCTATCAAGTGTGCTTTTGTCGGGTATTTCAAGTCCCAGAAGGGATACCGTTGCTTTGACCTTGTTCAACGAAGGTATTATGTTAGTGCTGATGTCACCTTCTTTGAGTCTATTATGTATTTCTCTCCTACATGTGACAAGCTCATTCCTTCCGAGAATTGAGAAGAGGTATATATGCCACCACCACCACCATCTCCACCACCACCACCCCCACCCCCACCACCTGCCACACTTACTTTCTTTCCACAGGTTTACCAGCGTCGACCTCGTGCCCATGTGCTCCCTACATCATCCAGCACACCCCTGGTATGTTTTGAGCATTTGAGTTCTACTGATGGCACTGGTGATTTGCGTGTGCAGCTTGAGGTGCACGATGTTGTAGATGATTCAATCCCCTCTATTGAGGAAGATGAGAACTTGGATGTCCCTATTGCATTACGGAAGATGCGTGCATGCACTATGTATCCACTTGCTTCCCACGTCTCTCTGTCTCGATTCTCCGACAGAAGTTTATTGTGGGTCTTTCGGCCGTTGAGATACCACGATCATATTAGGAGGCATTGCAGAGTAGCCAGTGGCATCTGTCTATGGAGGAGGAGATGGCGGATTACAATCTTGTGGTACGTGTAGTGTTGTACATGCCCCTCCTGGTGCATCTGTTGTTGGCAGCAAACGGGTGTTTACAGTGAAACACCGTGCGAATGGTACTGTAGACAGATATAAGGCCCGACTGGTTGCTCGTAGGTTTACCCAGACCTATGGAGTGGATTATCATGACACTTTTTAGCTGGTTGCACATCATTCTACGCTGCGGATTCTTATTGCTGTTGCTGTGGTACACTATTGGCTGCTTTTCCAATTAGATGTCAAGAATGCCTTTTTGTATGGGTTCTTACAGAAGGAAGTCTACATGCAACAACCACTAGGGTTTGTTGCTGAGATGGAGTCCCGTATGGTGTGCAGACTTTACAAGGCTATATATGGTCTTAAGCAGAGTCCGAAGGCTTGGTTTCGGAGGCTCTCAGAGTTGATTGAACTGCAGGGGTTTGTCAGATCTATTGCAGATCATTCTCTTTTTGTTAAGTGAATCCAGAGAGGTACTGTTGCTATTCTGGTCTATGTTGATAATATTATTGTTACAGGCAGTGATGAATACGACATTCAGGCTGCTAAGGTTTTTCTTGGACAACAGTTTGTGACCAATGATCTTGGTAAGCTGCGTTATTTTCTTGGCCTAGAGTTTGCAAGAAATCAGCATGGTATGGTAATGACGCAACAAAAGTATGTCACTGACCTCCTATATGAGACATGCATGACAAGATGTAGACCTGCTACTACTCCAATGGATCCCAATACTATGCTCAATGATGATAACTCTGAGGAGGTGGATAAGAGACGGTAGAGAGAGCTAGTAGGGGAACTGCTGTATGTTACTATCACCAGGCGTGATATATCTTTTGCTATTAGTAGAGTCAACCAGTTTATGGAGCAACCTAGGCAGGTTCATATGGATGCAACTAACATGATCCTGAGGCATCTGAAGTCTTCTCTCAGTGCAGGATTTTTGTTCAGGAGAGACACATCTCTCACTGTTACTGGATATGCGGATGCAGATTATGCCGGGTGCCCTAAGGACAGGAAGCCGACTTCAGGCTTCACTGTGTTTGTAGGTAGCTCGCTGGTTTCATGGAAGAGCAAGAAACAAATAGTTGTGGCTAGATTTAGGGCTGAATCAGAGTGTAGGGCAAAAATGTTGTGGGTCAAGTCTGTCCTGACTGATCTATCTATTGAGGTGCCTTTTCCTATGCACCTCAAATGTGATAACCAAGCCGCTTTATTCATAGCTAATTATCCATCCTTCTGTGAAAGAACAAAGCACATTGAAGTAGATTTCCAGAAGGGACTTATTTCTATATCTCATGTTGCTTCAGATGATCAGATTGAAGATATATTCACCAAAGGTCTCATGAGAGGACCTTTTCATCGTTGCTGTTCCAAGCTGAGCATGATAGACATATATGCTCCAGCTTGAGGGGGAGTGTTGAGATATTTATATCTCATTATTGTTATTTTGCAGTTTCTTATTTCTTATGTATACTTTATGTAATTTTCCCTTCAAGCTTTTCTCCTATATAAGAGGAATCTAGGGCTACGATGAATGAAAACTTTTCATTTCACGCCTTTCCACAAGTTGATCATTGGAGGGTTTCCAAAATCGTGTCGCTCTCTGTTGGCGAGTATCCAGACCTTTGGTTCAGCTTCCAAACATTTCAGGTGATTGAAATGATTTTTTATGTAGCATGCCACAAAATGTTGTTTATGAACGTTGCTTGGCCTTTTGGCGCCTCTTTGATAAATGGGAACAACACCATTTCCACATTATAAAAGGACGCTGCCCCTTTTTCTTCTACAACACTTTAATCCCTTGACAGTCATTCTCTCTTGATGTCTCATGTGTTCAACCATTCTATTCTCTATGTTCTTCAAGTGCTTTAACGAATTGAGCTCTCTGTTCAATTAATCTTGAGCTCGGAAGTCGCTTCCCATTGTTGTCTTGAAAGAAGTTTCAAGGGAAACATTTTTACAATTAAAGTTCAACTGTTTAATAATCAAAGGCTCTTGATTTTTGTTCAAATTTAAGTACCTAAGGTGGTGTGGGTTCCTACCTTCATGGAAGGTTGTGCCTACCACCCGAAAGACCAGTGTTCAAATTTGGGGGCGGGCATCTGTGCGTGTTTCCCTCTCTTGTTAAAAGAAACTTCGTGAAATATAAATTCTTTCTTCAAGGCTGTTCAAGAAAGTGGTAAATACTGTAAGCAGGTTTTTACTACACCCCTTGAAAGTAGCAAGGTATAGTGAAATAGCTCTATCGAACAAGTGTAGGAAGATGGAATCTTAGAGTGAAGTTCTAGGTTGTGGTTTTTTACCCAAGTGAGGTTTTACATGAAAAAACACTATGAATTTGTAATGCAGAAATTTTTTTATTGCAATTCTGTTTACTGTGAATTCAATCTTACCTTTCTTGTGCCTAGTGATATTGCAATATTTTGATATTTTTATAATTTCCTTTTGATTTGATTCCATGTTTGTGTATCATTAAAACCTTTTTCATTGAGAGACCAAGTGTCAATGAAATAAACAAATATATCCTATTTTTTTACAACGATATATTTTTTATAAGCATAATCATGTGATGTCAAATATCAAATCCGATTTACATTTTCTTTGTGAGATCCGGCATGCGTTATCCAGACTGTGTTGCTAATTATCTTTTTTTGTACAAATAACTGCCATTTTAATCATTTCTTAAATATTAGTAAAACTTTACATGCACTGCAATTTTTTCCTTACATGAAACCTTGCTTGTTAATAGTATTGACCTTTGTTGCAGGGTATTTTAGTACATCTATAAATGATGGTCCAGGATGCTTGATGTTGCGCTGCCCGGATCCATCTTGTGTTGCTGCTGTAGGTCAAGATATGGTTAATTTATTGGCCAGTGATGAAGATAAAGATAAATATTCACGGTATCTTCTGAGGTCTTATGTTGAAGACAGCAAATCGGTATACTGAGCATGCTATTATCTTTCGTGTTATTTCATGATTAGTGTCATTACCTCTAGTTATCATCTTTTGGCTTCTAAAAAAATTGTTGGGTTAAGTATGCATATTTCTTCAACATAAGCTGTGTTTTGATTTTGGGAATGTAAATGTCTTGTATAATTTTTTCTTGGGAGCAATTGTACGATTCTCAAGGACCAATGCTACTTATACAAGATATATTTAACTGTCTTATCCTCTTTTTCACGTCTAAATTTCTGCTTGATTATTGAAATCCCACATCTGCAGGTACAACACAGGTGGAACTACAAGGGAAAGCCATGAGTCCTGTAGTTTTATATTCTTGACATTGTAAATTTGACATACTTGAAATTGGAGTGTTTTTTTTTTTTGAAAAAAAGAGGGTGAGGTCCCAAGACGGAACCCACGACAAAACTTCATTATCAATTAAAAGAGAATGTTACATTGTGTTAGACGAGTTCCGATGCAAGATCTTGCTATGCTCAAGTACATTTTCATAAGAAATTGAAGTTCATCAACTGGGCCTTGTGGCTTCTCTCAAAATATATAATAATAACATCATGATCTGTGGGGTTTAGCAAAGGTGTGAGGTCTATGCATTCTTCTTTCATGCATGCCTGACATCTTGGCCTGCTATGCTTGGTTCTGCAGGTTCTTTTTAAGTGGGATAAGTGGGACAACAAGGTTTCATGCATGCCATACTTGCCTATTCAACAATTCTTTTGCCACATCCTGTTAATATAAGCAGCCTTGATCACTAGTGCTGTGATTGTTGGAATCAATTACATGCGAGCAAATATCTTTGTTAAGACACATGAAAAGACCTCCAGAACTACTAGACAGAACCTTCTCCATTTCTTGCTCATCAATGGTGTGCGACACTTGGTGGGTTTTGGTCCGTCTCCACAACACATAAATTTACTTCCTTGGGTCAGTTTTAGGAGCGGTCATTAAGTAGAGGCAGGGGTGTAGCACAGGCTGTATTCTTGTGCTAAGTGGGTACCATATCAGTCTGGATTTAGTATTTTTTTAATCTCTTGGGGCATTCCCACCTGTCAATATGTTGCATTGCCGAAATAAAACGAGAAGTTTGGAAGGACCACCATTGTTTGCAATGAGAAGTTGGCAAGTATTACACTATTGTTCTGATGTGGTGCAAAGTTTGCAATTGTTCTTGCATGGTGGATACATGCAAGAAAAGAAACTAGTCCCACTGAGTCAGTGCCTATATGTAAGCTTAAATGGGGGATATCTCTATATCTTGATGGAGGAATGTTAGAGCAATGAAGCCTAAGGCAAGTTGCAGGCAGATTCTTGAAGTATTGATATTATAAGAAAGCTCATCGACGCATTACTTATTATGATAATTAGGAGGAATACTTTACACTCGGAGGCAAAGTGAGTTGAAAAATGGAGAAGATTGAAAAGTCTACTTCTAACTTGCCCTACTTTGTAAGGGA
The DNA here is from genome assembly GCA_037367405.1 of Ottelia alismoides. Taxonomy (NCBI): domain Eukaryota; kingdom Viridiplantae; phylum Streptophyta; class Magnoliopsida; order Alismatales; family Hydrocharitaceae; genus Ottelia; species Ottelia alismoides. The sequence goes on along the minus strand of JAZKJV010002130.1, from coordinate 233,072 downwards.
ACAAGCTAGGAATGGCTTGGCATTGTCGTTCATGTTGATTAAAAGGAGTTTGCCATGGAGGTAGAGAGGCTAGGAGCGGATTTTCAGAATGACTTTGAGGAAAAAGTCAATGCCATATGTGAATATGCAATAGGTGGAGAGATATGAGGTGAAATATCTTGATGATTTGCGACCGTGCACTCCAAGTTGGTATAAGGGAAACAATGAAAGGGGCCTTTGGGTAGGAGCTTTATAAGGTAGGTATTCTAAAGGCCCACTTTAGAAGGGATGGTTTCTTAGTGGAGATTAGATAGGACATGTTGGAGACATGGAAGGCCATATCGATATCGATATCGTTTTGGTCTGCCCGGAAATGGATATATCGGGATATATCGACGATATATCGACGATATCGGTGGAAATGTCGAAAATGGCTCAAAAAGCCAATTTTTTGACATTTTTCAGAAATTAAGGTCATCTAAGATATTAAAACAACAAATAACGTACAAATACACACTTATATCACACATATCGGTACATTTATAGATCATGTATCGCATATATCGGTATCACACATATCAGTCATGTCGATGTTAATACTTAATGTTGATTCTTGACTTATAAATGTTGGAAATGGATTCCATTCAAGTTCTTATAAGTTTATAACATGAAATACTATAAATATACACTTCATAAAACGGATAATTTATGAGGACTATGGTCCTTAAACTGCACATATCGGTCATACGATTGGAATATATAACGAGACAATCATTGTTTGGCATAAACATTTATCTATATACATGCTACAGCAATAAATGAGAAATATCCAAATCAATTTAACATTGTAAAAAGAGATGACCTAAAACCAAGAATTCTGCGGCGGATCTAAATCGCCCCCCCTGTCCGGTTGTCTCTCATAGCGGATTACGGACTCAATGAACTCACAATAGTTTTCCCATGTCATGTACGAGTACATGGCCTTATAATCCATAGTATACTGTCTTTGTTGATGGTCATCAATCCCTATGAGTATCCCGAGTCGAGGATAAGCATTGCTAGATCCGGTGTCACGAGGTGCACGTCGAGGCTGCGAAGTACTAGCTTGAGATCCTTGGGATGACGACGACGGAGTAGGAGAAGATCTCTACGGAGGAGGATGTGATGGAGGAGGAGCGTAGTACTCAGGGAAGAAACCGAAACTGTCACCACCAAAGAAGCTGCCCTAGCTCTGCTCGGGCTGGCTACCTTGGTAGTTCTCACCGTTGGGATCACGATGAGTTATTCTTCTAGGGATTTGCATATGCTCTTCTCCAGTACGAAGATGACATGGTCCTCTTTATTGAGGGAGGGAAGGAGGAAGCTGGCTCTATGGCAATCACGCTGGAGATCTTTCGGGAGATCTCTGGGCTCGTTCTGAACCTTGGCAAATCTACAGTTATGCTTTTTGGTCATTCGGATGAAGAATCTCACATATGCAACATGGAGTTGGGTACGGAGTGTGCCTCTGACGCCCGAAAGGGTGAAGGTGGCATATTGGTTACCAGTGGTGGAGAAGTTGGAAAGGAAGTTATCTGGGTGGAAGGCATCTGTTCTATTCGGGGGTGGTCGTCTTGTGCTGGTGAAAGCGTCACTCTTTGCTATTCCTGTTTTCTTCATTTCATCCCGCCTGTTACCCATTAGTATTAGAAAGCGCTTGAAGCGGTTGATGCGGAAGTTCTCGTGGAGCAAATATGGCCAGGAGGGCCACGGTATCTACCTGGTGGATTGGGATACGGTTATGTTGCATAAGGGGATTGGTTGACTTGGTATCAAGTGTCTGGAGATCTTGAACGAGGCTCTGTTACTTAATTGGGTTAGCAGAATTTGGAAGAAGAGTGAGGATATCTGTTGCAGTCTCATCCGTCGCCTCTATGTCGTCTCTCATCCGGACTCTCTGGTTTTGCATCCGGGGCCGCATTCCTCGGCCTTCTGGAAGGGAATTTTGAAGATGATGCCTCGGTTTCAGGAGCTTTTCCACCGTATCTTGGGGAATGGTGCCTCCTTTGCGTTCTAGACGGACAATTGGATGGGCGGTGGCCCACTTTGCGCCCGTTTCCCTCGCCTTTTTGCTTTGGCTGCAGATTCAGAAGCGGCGTTTTGGATTGCTGGGATAAAGAGGATTGGATGCCTACTTTTCGTATATATTTGAGCGGGCACCTTAGCATGTTGCCCCCCTCTTTTGCCTTCAACAAATTCCACACATTTAAAACCATGGGATTTCTCTAATTCCTTCAAACAGTCTACAACATTTTCGTGTTTATCTAATTCCTTCAAACAGTCAACAACATTTCCGTGTTTATCTTTTTAAGGCTGTGTGGTTGGTTATATTTCTGCAAACCCTCGTAATGCTTGAGTGGACCAAATATATTTTCTAACTTTCAATTAGTGTTGATTATAATTTGTTGCGACTCCAATCGAGACAAAGCCCTTCGTTTCCACCTCTACAATAGTAGTACAAGTGAAATCTATCAAAAAAATGTATGTTCTCACAAAGTCTTCTCTAAAGGAAACCGACAAAGAGTATGAATCATGTTTGCGGGGAATACTATCAGATGCTGAATTAGTTGGTCGACATTATTTCAACCCTAATGTGGGGTTCAATAGGGATACTCATTGGCACATATGCTTTTTGTTATTGCAATGGATGTGTTGGCTTGTATGGTTGGGCAAGTGATTTAGCAATGTATCACTGCTGGTTACTCATGTGGAGACATATCCATTCCTCTTCTACAATATGCAGATGACACTATCTTCTTCATAGAAGGCGGAAGAGAGAATGCAAGGGGCATGGCGACGATGCTTGAGATCTTTGGTGAGCTTTCTGGCGTAATATGTACATATCCAAATCATCAGTAATCCCATTTGGCATGTTAAGCACATACATTGAGGAGTGCAACTCTGAACTGGGTACATCTTGTGGCTCCTTTCCAGTCTGTTTTCTAGGACTTTACTGACTTGTGGTAGACTTAGAATTGCTGATAGGCTCCATATTTGAAAAGATGGAGAGAAAACTGACTAGTTAGAAGGCTTCTTTACTGTCGAGAGGCAGTTGTCTGGTTCTTGTGAAAGCGGTATTTGCATCTATACCTATCTTTTTTATGTCATCGAGGCTTCTTCCCATTGGCGTTCGTCGCCGTATAGAATTTGACTATGCAGGGATTTTTTTGGAGCACAACATACCAGGATAACACGGTTGTTTACTTTGTTGATTGAGACATTGTTACACTTTCTAAGGGAGAAGGAATTGCGCCGGAGATGGGTTATTTGAAGAAATATGGGAGCTTTTCCAATAGGTAGTTATCGAGCTTTAACCGCTCCCCTATGACCGATGGTTTGAGGTGAGTGTGGGACAAGTGGCCAGCGAAGGTGTGGGTAGTTAGGGCTTTGACCGAAGGTGGTTGGTTGTCAGAGAGGATGATTGGAGTTGTGTAGGAAATGGTGAGAAGAGGGGGGTTGGCGAGTTTGAATGAGATGGAAGAGGGTAGTTGGAGGTTGACGACGATGCTCAGTCGTTGGATATGAGGATCCAACGGTTGGGAGATGAGGCGGGTGGAGAAGAAAGGTCAGGCCACGTGGGCAACTGTAGAGGCGCCCCATGGTCTAATGAGAAAAAAGAAAATAAATAAAAAACAAAGAAAAATATAAAAGAAATAAATACGAGCTTCAAATGAAAAAGTGTTGAACATGAAAATTGTAGATCGTTTCAAGATCTACAAGTTTCATGTTCAGCCTAAAGTCATAATACGCTATTTATACATATTTATATTTTTGTAAGTATTTTTAAGTAATAAAAAATGCTTCTTCAAATTTCTTTTGTGATTTTTTTGTATTTTTAATTTGTAATTAATGATCAAACAAATATGTACAAAATTAATCTAATTTTTATGAGAATGCTTTGAAAATTAAGAAAGTACAGAAATAAGGGCACATTAATAGGATTATTTATGTACAATAATTAGGGTTAATTATATACGTAGGGTTAAATGCTAATGTTAATGAATTAATGATGAATTTTATTGATTAAGCTAAGTAAGATGGATAATAAATGAAATTTATGATGATAAATCATTGATTTATCACCCCTATACTTAAACCTTGCTCGTCATCGAGCAAATAAAGAAGGAATATGTTGGATTAATTTCTAAATGTGCATGTGAAAGTACAGGACTTTATTCGTTAAGAAATCCCGATTTTAGTGATCCTAAAATTCTGAGCTGAACCAAGCTCTAGTCAACATGTATTCAACTTCCCTAATATTCAAAGTTACTTTATATACATATAGAAGAAGAACATGACATTTAGTGTACACTGTATTTACAAGAGTAGGGTCGAAGCGTCACTCAAAATTCCAGTTCAAGATACTCTCTTAAGAACCCAATCCTCAACATTAGGGAATAAATCATTTAGTTCATCCAATCCACCATCTCTTAGTTGTCAGACTTTAAAAGTGACGACGGAAGGTCGGTTGATGAAGGGCATATGTTGTTCTCTTTTCTTCTTTCCCTCTCATTGGAATAAGGATCCGTCGAGTGCCTTATTAACTCAACACATGTATTATTTTTGGTGTTGATCAGTGCGCCCGTCAAGAGACTGTTGAGTCGTCTGCACTTCTTTTCATGGGAATGCACCAGGGTGTGTCTCTTTCTAGTATCTAACATGGCCTCAAATTTCGGCGAAATTCTGTCGAATTTTGGTCGATTTTTGATATCCTGTCAAAATTAAAATTCGACCGAAAGTAGAGATGACCAAAATATGAGGGCCCGAGTACAAAAAATGATCGAAATGATTGAAATTTCCGTCAAAATTCGACCGAAATTCATTCCATTTCGGCCAGTCACCGAAATAGTGCCCGAAACCGACTTTTAAGGCCTTGGTATCTAATATACCTTCGACCTGCAGACTATCACTATACGATGCATAGACCTTTTTGGGTGCTAGCCCCACTCATAAAAGAGTAGAATGATTGATCCAAGTTGGCACTTTGAAAGTTGGGAGAGCTCGCCTTGAGTGGAAGCTCTTTTGAATGTATCTTTGTAGTATAAGGGCTTTTCTTTATTTTTTTAGTTTTGGCTAAATCCAGTGCTTTTACCAAGTTGACGCACACTGATCATCATTTTTATTATGTTTCATCACACCCTGGCACTTAGGTACCTTGCTCTTAGGTTTCATGAAGCCTTCATTGATTTTATCCCATCCTCGAGCATCATCAGATTGGGCCCAAACTCAAATCTCCCATCCCAGTTCCTGTAGTGAAACCTCAATTCATCTCATAATATATGCAGTCGTGCATGTGGGGTACTTGTCATATTCTTTAGGGTAGAGACTAAGTATGCAATATAGCACACAAATCTTTCAAACTAGGGAAGTGTGAATTATTAAGTCATAAACCCTAATGATGAAAGCCGGTTAACTCTTAATCTTAAGACCTCATAAACCATTTTTTTTAAATCCTCAAGTCTTGAGTGATAGTGAAAGTATCAGGGATTAGACCAACTTTTTAGTTAGTGTTTTTATGATTTTTAATATTCTTTTTTTCTTTTTCTCTTCTTTTTTAATTTTAAGGTTAGAGTTATTTACAAAACAAAATTTAGTCTCATTTACAACCTCATTTTGAAAAGATTTTTGAAAATATTTTACAACCATGTCACATAGATATAGATTTTTCAAATATTCTACAAATGATTTTAAAAATAAGTCAGGCCCCCATTTTTACAAAGCATTGTAAACTATTTTTCAAAACAATGTCACATAGGTGTAAAATTTTTCGTATTATTTTACAAATATTTTTACAAAATCAGTTGAAAGAATAGTTAACCCTTAGCTTAAAAGTTTTGAAAATTTTTAAAATGTGAGCTATAGCTAAAGTATATATGAATTATATACAGTATACTCCCTATACTTAGCGTGTGCTATGTCCTCATGACACTAAGTGATATGAAGACATAGCTCATGCAAGTAGAAAGGGATACACATGAACTGTCTCGGTATTCCCCCTATACTTAGGCTGTAAATAAAATAAGTATAAGAAGAAGATGAAGAAAAGGGATCAATGAGTAAGGAATAGAAGTATACAGGGCTCGGGGTCCCCCTATACTTAGGCCGAGAAGATCCTAAGTAAAGAGATAGGAATGTAGATGAAGGGACCGAGTGAATGACTCAAGGGGCTGAAAGAATATACAGATAGGAGCTGGGATTCCCCATTTACTTAGGCTTTAAATATCCTAAGTATGGAGTGTGTATATACAGAAGAGGAAACCTAAACTCTAAAAGAATGAATAAATCAAGTATGGAGTTTAGTGTCAGTAAGAAAGAATAGGTGAATTTGCTTGGATGTCGAATCTTTGTTCTGCATCTTCATGAAGAATGATATGAAGTATCTGCAATGTACTCGCTCTATATGAAGTCAATCACCACAACTTGGACTAACCATTCTTTTGATTCGACGAAATTCTTCAACAATTGTCCATTAACCAAGAAAGAACGTGCACCATCTTTGAGATCGGCTACCTCTATACTTCCATTGCTGTGCACTTCCTTCACTATGTAGGGACCGGTCCATTTAGACTTAAATTTCTCATGGAAAATCTTCAACTTGGCGTTAAACAACCATACTATCTGTCATGGGACAGTTCTTACACATAATGTGCAGATCATGCCACTTCTTAACATTGTCCTTATATATCAAACTGTTGTCATACGCTCATTTCTAATTTCCACGAGCTCGTTCAAGTTCATGTCACGATAAAGCTTCCCTAGGTGACAACTCGAATTCACTTGTTTTATTGTCTATTTTGATTTGTGAATTAACTCCATGGGCAAATGGCATGACTTGCCATAAATCATCCTGAAAGGTGAAGTAACGAGTGGAGTCTTGTAGACCGTCCTTATAGCCTACAGAATTTGGTCCAATAGGTAGGACCAGTTCATCCTATCAGGACAAACCAACTTTTGAAGAATACTCTTCACTTATCTGTTAGAAACTTATGTTACTTATCACCTCTATGTTAGAAACTTCTGCCATGTTGTTGGATTGTGGGCGGTAAGGACTATTAACTTTATGCCCAAATCCATATTCTTTAGCTATTGATTTGACATCTCTGTTCACAAAGTGGCTACCCTAATAAAAAATCGAGACTTTTGGGACCCAGAACTTAGCAATGATATTGTCCTTCACAAACTTACATACAGTCTTGCTGTCTGCAACTCAGGTTGGAATAACCTCCACCCAATTAGATAAATAGTCAACCACCAACAAGGTGTACTCATATCCTTGGTTATTGTAAAAAAGGACCCATGTTATGCCCCATGTGTCAAAAGTATCATAGAAAATCAAAGACTGCATGGGCATCTCGTCTCTGTAACCAACACTCCCTCCCATCCTTTAACAGATTGGACATGATCGTACAAAATCAATGGCATCTCTAACCAGGGTCGGCCAGTACATCCACATTAGAGTACCTTGTGCATGGTTCTCTTCCCTGAATGGTGTCCTCCAGCCTCAAGCGAATGCCAATACGTGAGGACACTTTGTTCTTCCTCTTGGGGAATGCACCTTCTCCAGACACAATCCAACCCTTCAAAGAAAAGGAACGGATCCTCCCAATTGTATCTCCTCGAATCCGACTTCAGTCGGTCAGTACTGCTTCTAGTACAACCATGGGGAACCTTCTTGGAGACAAGGTAGTTCACCATGTTGGCATACCACGAGAGTGAGTTAATGAAATAAATTGAATCGTATGGGAAGATCTCTCTAATCAGCACAGTTTAAGGAGAATCCTTCAGCTCAAGTCGGGAAAGGTGATCAACCACAACATTCATAACTCTAGGTTTATCCTTACTTTCCTAATCAAACTTCTGAAGTAGTAGAATCCACCAAAGAAGACCGTCCTTCTTTTCCATTAAATACCGAATTGCTGTGTGATCAGTGAACATCATCACCTTAAAGCCCAAAATATAAGATATGAACTTCTTGAGGGCTCATACTTAGACCTGACCAAAGTGCGGGCCAGGCCGGGCCAAACGGGTTGGGGTTCTAAAACCCCCTGTCCAAGGCCCCGCCCGACCCGTCCCATGGGTCATACTTCAAGGCCCAAGCCCGGCCCGTGGACCGAATGTAAAGTATTTTTTTCTTATTTTCAATTTAATTTATAGAGATAAATAAGTTTTTTGAACATCATTTAATCATTGTAATCTAAGTTACCATAACTCGTCAACAAACCATAAAATCAAATACGTTTTGCAAATAGTCCAGCTGACAGAACTGAACATTCTTACATGTACAAGAAACGTATAACATTTTCATCAAAATTTTTTTGTTCTTTTATTTAAGAAGTTAAAGTTTTGAATTCAGAAAAAAAGGGACTGATAATTTCGACCCATAAACATGCACATCTGTTCAAAGTTCAAACTACTAGGAACATTAAGGGAAATACATATGCCAGGACCCTTAGCTGGTTGACATAGTTTAATCAGGCAATTTTTCTTGATAGAAGATACGCCCGTGCAAGAGGAAATATTAAGCTGAAGTATCTAGTTAGGTACTTCAGTAGTTCAGTCATTATCGAGGCCCATGAATTTCGTATAGTGACTGTAACTAGGCATTGTCCCAGAGATTGAATCTTGAAACAATTGACCCCAACACGATTCAAACTCTTCAGGAGTTTCCGACTCATTGACGCGCATTCCTTTAGTTCCCTCTTGAAATTTGCATGTTTGAGATATACATCTGTGAGATGTTGCTTGCATCTAATTAAGATGTGCCACTTAAAAAACGATGATGGATGTTAGGAAAGATCTTGCTAATTGCCCCTTCAACAACCTTATCCCTATCAGAAATCGATACCAAAGGATGGGGCCCTCCCATGGCAGACAACCAAGTTTCAAACAACCAGACATATAAACCCTTTGTTTCATCCATAAGTAAGGCGCAACCAAATGTTACGGACTACAAATGGTGATTAACACCCCCTAAAGGTAGCAACCAGCATCATATACTTTGTTTTCTTGTATGTCGTGTCAAATGTAACATCATCACCCAAATAATTATAAGCCATTCTAGCTTTAACACCGAACCAGAAAACATTGGTCATGCAATTATTATTGTCAACTTGAATCACATAGAAGAAACATGGTTTCTCAGCTTGCATCTGCTTCAGATATTCTAGTATGCCTTGTGCCTCCCCGCCTTCTCCAAAGGGATTGACCCTGATCCCCCTATTAAAATTCTTGAGATTGTTAAATCCCCCGGAAGAATCTCCATAACCACCAATCGAATCATCTTAGTCCACAATCTTCCCGTGGGGATGTATCTTATACTTGACATGTAAACTATAAAAATGATATAATATTGATAATGTAAAATAAAAACTTGAAGTATATTAGATGTATGTAAATTGTAATTTTTAAATATAATTTTTATATTTGCGGGCTGGGTCGGGTTGGAGTGGCACATGTCCACGCCCCGCTCAGTTGATAGGTGGGCCAAAGAGCGGGCCGGGCCGGGCCGACCCATTCATTAAATCTCTTGACCAAAGCCCGACCCATGAGCGGACTGGGCGAGCGGGCCCCCGGCCCATTGGCCATGTCTACTCATACTACTGCGAGCATTTTCTTTTTGGTCACGGTATAGTTTTTTATGATGGGTCCAAAACTTTACTCGCGTAATGGATTGCAAATTGGATCCCTTCTCGCCTCTGACCTAACACAACTGATGGCAAAATCCGATGCATCAATCATGATCTTAAAGGGAAGAGACCAATCAGGAGCTTGTTAGATCGACGAGTCACGTATGTTCCTCTTCGAGAGCTCAAAGGCCTCTAGACACTTGTGATCTACAATGAACTCGATTTCTTTTCCTAAGAGCTCAATCTGTGGGCGGACAATCTTTGAAAAATCTTAAATAAATCTTCTATTAAATCCAAAATGCCCTAAGAATGATCTTATTGATCTTACGTTAGTTGGTGGATCAAGTTTCTTGATCACATCCACCTTGCCAGGGCCAACCTTTATTCTCTATTTGAAAATGACGTGCCTCAAAACGATACCCTCCGTAATCATGAAGTGACGTTTCCCCTGGGAGAGTACCAGATTGACCTCCCTACACCTTCGAAGGGTATGGTCTAAGCGCGCTAAACATGTATTAAAAGAATAGCCTAGATCGAGAAGTCGTACATGAAGACCTCTAGGAAATCTCGCACTATTTCGGCAAATACGATGATCATGCACCGCTGAATGTGCTTGGGGCATTGTAGAGTCCGGATGACTTGTGTCTGAACACGTAAGTACCGAATAGATATGTGAATGTGGTCTTTTCCTGATCCTCAGGGGTGATGGCTACCTGATTGTAGCCTGAGTACCCGTTAAGAAACATAAGAACACTTTCTCTGAGAGTATCTCCAAAATCTAATCAATGCATGGAAAGGAAAGGTTGTCTTTCTTGGTCGTGACATTGAGGCACATATAGTCGATACTGACTCGCCACGATTTGGGTACTCGTGTCGCGATCTCTACCCCCTCCTCATTGGTGTCCATCTGAATTTTTTATTTCTTCAGGACGACATGAAGTGGGGCCACCCATTTGGAATAAAAAATGGGGTATATGAATCCTGCTTTACACCACTTATTCTTTCTTCACTACTTCCCGAAGATTAGGATTAAGTTTCTTCTGGAATTCACGGGAAGGTTTCACACCATCCTTAACAAATATGTGATGCGAGTAGAGAGCATAGTTAATCCCCACGAGATTCGACACCATCCATCCTATTGCTTTGTGGTTTTTCTCAAGAACGTCCAACATCCTAGACTCTTGTTTTAAGGTTAGCTCAGAACTAATGATGACAAGAAATGCATCTTTGGGTTGTAGTGATAATTATGTAGTCGATGTATCGTTTATTCAATTTTTATTTTCTTTATAACCTCTTATGTAATTTACTCATAGGTCATCTCTATATAAGAGAGCCTAGGGTTCTATGGAATAAACAGATAACTCTTTTCCACCAACATGGTATCAGAGCCAAAACCCTAACCCTAAAACCCTAACCCTTCCCACTGCCGCCCCCCATCTCCCTCCCTCTTGGCGCCGCCACCTCCTTCCCCTCCCTCCTCGGCGCCGCCGCCTCCCTCCCACCACGCCGCCGGGTCCCCCTCTACCGCCACACCTCCACGCCGCCACACCTCCTGCCAAGCCCCACCTCCACCGCCACATCTCTACACCGCCAGACCCCTCCACCGTCGGGCCCTCTCCAACGCCGACGCCTACTCTTCCGCCGACCTCTCTCTCTCCATGGATTTGAGTGTGTAACGTCTACATATGCACTCAAATCCTATACAGTTTATGTAGACACTTCTCTTTTGGTCTGCCGATCCTAGTTCTTTGTCTCCAACGACATGTCAGAAAACAAAATCGATATGCCCTCCATAGGCGCGTTCAAAGGTCCAGCGCCAATAGTCAAGATGGATGAGACGAATTATGAGCTCTGGACAATGCAGTTCATGAGCCTCATGAAGTCGAACGGTAAGAAGCACATTCTTACCGAGGAGAACCGACAACGAAGACTGGGATCTATGCCTCCTAGGAGGCTGATGATTCATACGCCAAGTTCTGGCTCTCAGGCACGTTGTCGATGGAGATTGCAAATGATGTTCTCCATCAGCCACTGCTAAGGCGATGTGGGACATACTGGCGGCCACTTATTCACAGGTGCAAAATGAGACGAAGATGTTACAGCTCCAGCATGGCATATTCACCAAAAAGCAGAATGGACGACCACTACATTCCTTGTATACATCCCTATGGGGGAAGTTTGAGAAACTCTACAGTACTATACCTCTCACGACCACCCCTGAGCAATAGAAGACTTTTCGGAATTCTACCATGGTGGGGGTACTGCTTGCGGCTCTTGATCCCGAATATGATGCTGCCCGATCACAGATACTTGCCGATGCTACCATTCCTCCTATGGAGGATGTTTATCGGAGGCTTAACCGCATCTCTGTCTCTTCCAGTACTTTTACTCCACCACCTTCGGCGATGGCTGTGTCACGAGGGAGAGGTGGTCGGTCTTCATTCAGTGGACGTGCACCTCGTGGTCGAGGTGGTCGTTTTCGCCAGCCGTGCACTTTTTACCATCACACATGTCACTCTGAGGATACATGCTATTCTAGGCATGGGTTTCCAACATCGACGCGAGTAGCCGAGCATGTTGCTTCCCCGTCGGCATCCACTTCAGATCACAGGTTCAAGGAATTCGTGGCAGGATTGCACGATATTATGCCTCCCATATCTACAGATTCTCCAGGAGATTCTTCAGATATTGTTGCTTCAGCATCTGCTAGTACTTCTGCCTCTGCTAGCACCTCAGGTAGTGCTTCTGCTTTTACATCATGCCATAATTCAAATATCTCAGATTGGATTATGGACTCCGGCGCAACACATCATCTTTGTCGCGACAGAGATAGTCTTGAGTCATACAGAGACATTCCACCAGGACGGTCAGGGGTCATAGCTGATGTGACTCATTCCCCCATCGTTGGACAGGGGGGGATTACCTTGTCACCTTCCATGCATTTATAGAATGTTCTACATGCCTCTGATTTTTCGATGAATCTACTGTCTATTAGTCAGATTACAAAGGATTTGCACTGTCGCGCTATATTTGACCCATCTTCTCTTATATTTCACGACATACTAAAGGGCAGGGTGATTGGCTGTGGCTTTGAGCATGATGGTCTCTATCGTGTATCGTCTGGTCCGGAATTCCTATGCTGGCGTCTTCTCCTACTCAGCCGGATCAGTCTCTCCGTACACTTGGCATCTACATTTTGGTCACCTCCCGCTTCAGAAGATGCGCCATCTCTTGCTACAGATTTCTCCAAGTTCTTCCTTCGTGTGAAGCCTGTCAGTTGGGAAAGCAACATCGAGCTAGCTTCCCTAGTCGTCCGTGTTGGAGCAGTAGCTCTTCGTTTGAATTATTTCATGTTGATATTTGGGGTCCGAGTCGTGTTCCTAATCATCATGGACACATGTTTTATCTTGTAGTAGTTGATGACTTCTCTCGTGTGTCGTGGGTATTTCTATTAAAGAACAAATCTGAAGCAGGGGATGTTATTAGAAATCTTATAATCGAGGTGCAGAATATTTTTTCCTCTCATGTCAAATATGTTCGTATGGACAATGCATTGGAATTTTGCACTCACTCTCTCTCCCATTTCTTTTCATCAAGAGGTATTATTCATCAAACCACATGTTCTTACACATCTCAACAGAATGGAGTTGCTGAGAGGAAACATCGTCATCTTCTTGATATTACACGAACCCTGCTTATCCAGAGTTGTGCGCCTATTTCTTTATGGGGGGATGCAGTTCTTACAGCCTGTTACCTTATGAATGGTATGCCGTCCTCGGTACTTGATGAGAAAATTCCTCTTTCTGTTATTTTTCCAGACAAGGAATTATTTTTTCTTACCCCTCGTGTCTTTGGTGCTATTGCTTTTGTTCACCAGTTGTCTCCTGGACTTGACAAAATCTCACCTAGAGCTGTCAAGTGTGTCTTTGTGGGTTACTCTCGGACTCAGAAGGGCTACCGTTGTTATGATCCTGTAAACAGGTAATATTTCATCCGTGCTGATGTTACATTTTTTGAGTTAGTTATGTACTTCTCACCTGCAGGTGACAGGTTGGCCTCATACACATCTATTGACGATGTCTATGTTCCTCCTCCTATTCTGAGTCCACCTCCGTCCATTCCCGTCCCGCTTGTCACGCCAACGTCATCCTCACCACCATCACCACCCCAACTACCACCACCACCACCACCACCAAAACCACCTATTCTGCCATTATCTAAATACTATACACGTCGTTCAGGTCCTGCTCATGCTGCACGTCAATCATCCAGCATGCCTCAGGTATGTTCAGATGCTATTACTAACGATGGGTCGGATAGAGTGCATGCACATGATTCATCTTTGCAGGAGGAATGTGACCCAACGAGTACAGTGGATGATGATCTTGATGTCCTTATTGCTATTCGGAAGCAGAAGCGTACTTACGCGTCAGATCCCCTTGCTTCCCAGGTTTCCTTTCACCGTCTCACAGGGGACTTTCAGAGATTTGCTGTAGCCTTGTCGTCCGTAGAGATACCACGGAATTATCAGGATGCATTGAAGAGTGACTGCTGGCAGTTGGCTCTGGAAGAAGAAATGGCTACTTTACAGTCACAGGGTACATGGAGCTTGGTTCCCGCTCCCTCAAGCGCATCTATTGTTAGCTGCAAATGGATATTCACAGTAAAGTACCATGTAAATGGTAGCCTTGACCGGTACAAGGCAAGACTAGTGGCGAGAGGCTTCACTCATACACATGGTGTGGATTATATGGATACCTTCTCTTCCGTTGCTCGCCACTCCACTCTTCGCATTCTTCTGTCTGTTGCTGTGGTATGTGACTGGCCCCTATTTCAGCTTGATGATAAGAATGCATTCTTGTATGGCGATCTGCAGGAAGAAGTCTACATGTAGCAACCCTCGGGGTTTGCTGCTGAGGGGGAGAATCATATGGTGTGTAGACTTCACAAGGCGATATATGGCCTTAAACAGAGCCCAAGGGCGTGATTTCAAAAGCTTTCCCATCTAATTGAACAACAAGAATTCAAAAGATCAAATGTGGTTCACTCGTTGTTCATTCAGAAGACTTCTAGAGGTACGGTTGTCATCATGGTATATGTTGATGATATTCTGGTTATAGGAGATGATGCTCAGGGGATAGAGATGGCAAAAGCATTTTTGGCCATCAGTTTGTTACGAAGGATCTTAGTACCCTACGTTACTTTCTGGGGCTGGAGTTTGCCAGGAATGCACAGGGTCTTGTGATGACCCAAAGGAAATATATTACAGATTTACTTGTTGAAACGGGCATGATTAGATGTAGACCCTCGAGTACTCCTATGGATCCAAGTATGAAATTATATGACAATGATACTGAGGAGGTTGACAGGAGAAGATATAGAGAAATGGTGGGTAAGCTTCTTTACATCACTATAACTCGACCTGATATTGCCTTTGTAGTAAGTCGAGTGAGCCAGTTGATGGAACATCCAAGACAAACACATATGGATGCCATATATGTGATAGTAAGGTATCTAAAGTCTTCTCCAGGCACAAGATTGCTGTTTAGAGAGGACACGGATTTATCTATTTCGGCATGTGCGGATGCAGACTATGCAGGATGTCCTAAGGATCGAAAGTCTACTTCGGGCTTTGCAGTTTTTGTGGACAGCTCACTGGTTTCTTGGAAAAGCAAGAAATAAACTGTTGTGGCTAGATCTAGTGCTGAATCTGAATATAGGGCCATGGCACAAGCAAACACGGGCATGATGTGGGTTCGAGCTGTAGTAGAAGACTTGCATATAGATGTACCTCTACTCATGCAGCTACAGTGTGATAATCAAGTTGCTTTGTTCATTGCCAATGATCCAACCTTTCATGAAAGAACAAAACATATTGAGGTAGACTGCCACTACACTAGAGATATGATCCAGAAGGGCCTGATTTCTACTTCACATGTTTGTTCAGGGGAGCAGACTGCCGACATCTTCACCAAGCCATTGCTCAGAGGACCGTTCCAGAAATGTTCTTCCAAGCTGAGCATGATTGATATCTATGCTCCATCTTAAGGGGGAGTGTAGAGATAATTATGTAGTCGATGTATTGTTTATTCTATTTTTATTTTCCTGATAACCTCTTATGTAATTTACCCATGGGTCCTCTCTATATAAGAGAGCCTAGGTTCTATGGAATAAATAGATAACTCTTTTCCACCAACATGGGTCTCGCAAGAAAGGCATACTTCAGTGTAGGAGGGAACAACTTCAACTCTGTTAGTGTTGTATCATCAATCAGGTCTAGCTGAACCACATCTGAATCTGGTTCCATGATGCTTGGAGGTGGGTCCAACTGTGCTGTACTCGCCACCAACTCTGTTGTGTAAGGAGCAAGCTTGCAAAAATCGGCCGACTAGGCCGACTAGTCGGTCCGACTAGTCGAGTCGGGGGGGGGGGGGTAGCCGACTCGACTAGGCCTAGTCGGTCAGCCTGACTAGTCGGCCGACTAATCATCCGATTTTTACATCAAGCTTTTATAGTTTTTTTCTTTTTTGCTTTTTTAACAACAAACTTATTCTAATATGGTTAATGTTATATTTAATGTCGATTACTTCTTTTGTTTCATTATGTAAGTATAGAGAATATACAAATCTATGCTAATACATAAGCCAACTTATTCTAATATGCAATAATGTTATATTTAAAGTCAATTACTTCTTTTATTTCATTATGAAAGTATAGAAAATATACAAATCTATGTATAAAAATGATTTATATATTTAAAATAATTAAAAAAATTCAAAACCGACTAATAGCCGACTAAATCCGACTAGTCGCCCGACTGCCGATTAATCCTTAGTCAGTGACCCTGCCGACCGAGTACCGACTACCGCTTTCTGCAACCTTGGTAAGGAGTCAGATCACCAAAGAAATGCGGTAATTCGACCAAAGCCGCGTTCGACTCGTCATCTGTCCCTTGACCATTCCGAAGGAGATGGAACCGACAAATCCGAAGGGATCTCTGAGTCATCAAGGGAATAAGGGGATGCATCTCTCAAGATATTTGGCAACACCTGGCAAACTGCATTGTGCACAACATCCTCTTCATATAAGAAGGTCTCACTCTGCTCTGCTGGGGTCTGTCTCCAAATCCTAACTGTGTTGATCACCTTGCAATCCACCTCTGATATTTGTACTCTGCGCTTGTCTCTGATCAGGTAGCTGCCATTTCGTCTGCTTCATATTAAGTTCCACTTCTTCGTCTGGAGATTCCGGTCTGATAATGGAATGAGGCACCGACGGTCCTAAGGAATGGCCACCCAAGAATGATTTGAGATTCTTTTCAATGATTGGGGATTTCCATATCAAGGACTGTAAAGTCCACTTTGCAGTCTTGTCCCTCAATCGAGATAACAACATTTACTTCTCCCTTAGGTCTCTTCATTGACTTGTCAGCAAATTGGTGTATTGCTCTTGATTTGCAAAGTGGCCCTGACTCTACTTTCTCATATAAAGCTAAGAGTAGAAGATTGATAGAAAACCACTATCTAGGAGAGTGCGTGCAAACATAATGTCATCAATATGACTCTCTATATAATAAGCACCCATGTCTTTCTTCTTCCTTGGTAATTGCTGGTTCTTGAGACAATAGGTAGTGGCTATTGATAAGACGCGAGTGTTCACGTAATTATCTGATTTCTTCCTGCTAAAACTAGTAGGCGTGCATTACACCTTAAGGTACTTCTGAAATGTAGGATGGTTATTCATATACTCATCAAATGGCACCTTTACCATGATATGATCCTTACAAAATCGTGCTATTTCTCAAAAGGTCCTCAAGTAAGTGACTTGGTGAAGATATCAGCTGTTTCACCACTTTAACTAACATGAGAGAAGGTGGGGGAGGGGTCAGACTGAGGGGTCACGATGTGGAGGATGGGGTGGTAGGGTTAGATGGTGGAGTGTGCAAGATGCTACTAAAGGGTTTTGAAGGAGGTAGATGATGTGGTTATATAAAGTTGAGGGGCATGAGATTCTATTGTAATATGTGTGTGAGGGGGTGGGGGGATTGGCGTGTTAGGATTAAAAGAAGAGCGGAGAAGTTTGTAGGTGTTTCTACTTTCCACAAATTTCATAATTAATCTTCTTTGCCTAATAATTCCAAGGATAAAATTGAATTGAAGTGATACATGTTAAATTCGTGCAACTTTGTGGGGATATGTATAAATATGAAGAGATGCAGGATGTGAGCTGAGTTGCTGGAATGCACTAGATGCTGACGTAGGTGTCGAAGAAGGTCGATGATGTTGTTGGATAAAGAAGATGAGTGAGGGGAACTGGGTTTTATTTTAGGGGATCAAGAAGAGGAGAAAATAAGTTGGGGGGAGTTTCAACAATTTAAATGATAAAAATCAAACAGTTTCACATAAAAAAATGAATATAAGTGATACACGTAAAAGTTGTGCTGTTTTGTGCGAAGATGTATAAAATATGTAGAGTTGTGGGATATACATAGTACGATTAATATTATAAGAATTAAGGGGTATGCATCTAAATATGGTTTCTGAAATATGCTTTTACGTTTTTGAGCTGGAAATACATATTCATTTTTTTGCTATCTATATAAAGTTGGTTAATTCTTCATTTTATCAATCCATCGTCCTTGTTCTTATCTGAATTAATTTTTTATTCAGACTAAATGGTGCCCTGCTCCTGGATGCGAATTTGCTGTTGATTACATTATAGGAAGTGGTACCTATGACGTTAGTTGCAACTGCTCTTATGGATTTTGCTGGAACGTATGTTAAGTTTGAAATTGCTAGTTGCTGTATTTGCAAGTATTAGTTGATATGCAACTGCCTTTTTGTTTATGATATACTCAACTTTCCTTGTAAGGATTTACAATTTCTGACTTGACATGCAGTGTACTGAGGAAGCGCATAGGCCTGTAGACTGTGGCACTGTAGCAAAGTGGATTTTGAAGAACAGTGCAGAATCTGAAAATATGAATTGGTACAACTTTGATTAATTTCCCCCCATGATATGTAGATTCTCTTAAATGCAAAAAAATGACCGATGATAAGCAGAATTTGCAACATTACTTTTTTAATTCAGCCATTCCCCTAGTCTATGGAGATCCAAGCTGTTAATTTGTCTTAAAGTAGCTTCATCGTCTTTTCTTGGTTTGGGCTCTCTTCTTGATTGGGATAAATTATCAGTTTTCCTTGTTAAAGCTTGTTCGATTGTCTCAACAATTAATGCTGAACTGTGATAATTCTCCGAGTAGTTCTTCTTCCAGTGATTTTCTCAGAATAATATTTTGTTGCTGTATCTAAAGACGTATGATGCTTGTCATAACTCCTGAACTTGGGCGGGGAATATCTCATATGTTTTTCATGAGAAATGGATTGTCCTATATGTGCTTACATCTTTGATGTGTAATGAGTTTTTTGACTTGATTGATTTTTACTGGAGTTATTTGGTGGGATTCTTTTTTCCCCTAGAACACTATTGTCAAAATTTCTGGTGTGCTGGGATAATTTTAATTTGTTTCATAATTTCTCATCTGTCATGCGTTGCAGAGATTTCTCTGTGATGATTTACATTTGTTCACTTTGACATGGTAGCATAAGAGGTCCGCGAGATACTTGACCTTAATACCTCCACGCTTAATTGTATCCGACATATCAACATTGTCTTTGAGCTACCTCCACTACAAATGCCCCTACACTCCACCCCCTCCAATAAAAAACAAAGTGCAATGATTGAAATGACCCAATGAATTTCTGATACATCAGAGGCCTTTGCGCTGCCCGTACAGCTGCGGAATTGCATTTACCGTCCTTCTCTTTGTCCCAGTGACCATCGTGCCATTGATGCAATCATCACATAAGCCTCCTGCTAGGGTGGAGCATTGGACTCGACTCGGCCCAACTTGGGAAAGCCCGACCCGGGCCTATCAGATTTCCATGGGCCTTGAGTCGGGTCGAGGCCCAGATTTTTGATGATTACAAGGACCCGAACACAGCCCAAGGCCCACAGGGTCGGGCCGGGTTCACCCCGCTAGTTTTTTACTTTCCTAATCAATGAACAAAGATGTTTGGGTATGTTGCTAACATGATTCTTTTTTGAATTGCTATTGTCAATGTATTGTAATTATTTTTGCATCTAAGTTTGGATACGATGTTAATAACATATTTTGGAGGTTTGGATATGATGTTAATAACATATTTTGGAGATTACTGTAGAAAAGTTCATATCGATATGTAACAAATTATACTTTTATTTGGAGAATAATGACGAAGTCTTCTCCCACTATAAGTAGGGTCGGCTACATGGATTCTTGCTCAAATCCATGTTGAAAGATTCGACTATATTTTATGCTGGCTGTCGACTACCTAATGCAACCCCCCACAAAGGAGGATTTGAACCTTGGTCTTTTATTTGGAGAATATACAATTAATAAATATATTCTTATTCTTTGTCCAGTTTACTATAAAGAAAATTAGTTTTCTGGCATGAATAAGGTGGAGTCACTTATTCTACAAGATTTAATGCAATAGTTATCATGATTTGTAAGCGGGAATTCCTATTATTTATTTAGACCAACCTTTCAAAATCATTATAATATGATATAAACGAGTGATCACAAATTTCCAATGATTTCCACTTGCTCAATTTTACCGATGGGAGTAGCCAAATGTTGCCCGCCCATTCTGTTCTTCCATGCAAAATCAACTTGTCCAATTTTAGAAAAAATAAGTCATAGTACAATCTCATGCTTGCATCCATAGGAGTAGTAGCAGGTTTGCACCCTGACCCTGTCATACCTATCTCAGAGAGAAGATCCATAACAAATTTCCTCTGAGTCATTACAAGGCCACTTGCTAGTTCCTGACGAACTCCAACTCAAGTAACGAAGATTGCCAAGATCCTTAGTCACAAACTGTTGAGTAGGAACTCTTTGGCAGTAAGAATGCCATGCTCATCATCGCATGTAATGACAATATCATCGACATAAACAAGAATAGCCGCAATACCTCTTTGTGTCTTCTGAACAAACAATGAGTGGTCCGCAGTAGATCGTACAAACCCCTGTTGCTCTATCAACTCCGATAGCTTTTGATACCAAGCTCTCGGACTCTGCTTAAGGCCATAAATTGCCTTATGAAATTTGCACTCCTTCTAAGACTCCCCCTCAGTAGCAAATCCTGGTGGCTGCTGCATATACTTCCTCTTGTAGATCCCCATAGAGAAATGCATTCTTTACATCAAGCCGATAAAACGACAACAGATAGAAGAATGCGTAGTGTCGAGTGTCTTGCTACTGGAGAGAAGGTGTCCTGATAGTCCACCCCATAGGTTTGGGTGAACCCCCGAGCCACCAGCCTTGCTTTAAAGCGGTCCACACTGCCATCTGCCCTTTGCTTAACCGTGAATATCCATTTGCAGCTCACAACAGAGGCACCTGATGGAGCAGAGACAATGCTCCAGGTGCCACGTGATCGTAGAGCTGCCATCTCTTCTTCCATTGCAAGTCTCCACCTATTGTCCTGAAGTGCCTCATGATACGTCCGTAGGATAGTAATAACAGATAGTCCCACCACAAACTTAATATAATCCGACGAAAGATGATCCTTCGTAACATGTGCAACAAGAGGGTATGCGACACATTGGCGACGGGGCTTCCTTAGGGCAATAGGTCGATCATCAGCCTCACTATCTTCTGAAATCAGCTCTTCCTGTATATTATTCAAATCTCCAGTACCATCAGTTGAAATAAAATATTCATGACATACCTGAGGCATGGTGGATGGCGTAGATGGCGCATGAGCAAAGGTGCGAGTAGAAGACCTACGAGTATAAACATGTGGAAAAAACGATGATTTGGTGGTAGAGGGCGGAGGTGGTTGTGGAGGTGGTGAAGACCGATGAGTGTCACAAGGAGCATGCGATGGAGAAGATGGAGGTGGAGGAACGACAACATCCTCTCTAGAACCTGTATTAGACAATCTGTCATCTGTAGGAGAAAAATACATAATAGACTCAAAAAAATGTAAGATCATCGCTCACATGGTATTTTCTCTCAACAGGATCAAAACATCTATACCCTTTTTGGGTACGACAGTAACAAAAAAAGACGCACTTGACAGCTCTCGGTGGGAGCTTCTCACGGCCAGGAGTGAAGTTGTGTACAAAGGCCATCGATCCAAAGACTCTGGGAGTAAGGGAGAATAGTTCCTTCTCGGGAAAATCAATCAAGAAGAGACTCTTCTCTTCAAGAATAGTAGATGGCATGCGATTCACCAAGTAACAGGCGGTGAGAACCGCATCCCCCTAGAAAGAATGAGGGATATGACTGTGAGTCAATAAAGTCCTCATGACGTCAAGAAGGTGACGATGTTTACGTTCTGCAACACCGTTTTGCTGTGACGTATAAATGTAGGAAGTTTGATGAACTATACCAAGAGACCTGAGAAATTCCGCTAAATATAATGTAGAAAATTCCAAAGCATTATCAGTACGAATGAATTTGACATTAGCAGAGAAGATATTATTAACTTCAATAATATAGGTCTTGATGATAGCACCTGCTTCAGATTTATGTTTTAACAAGAAAACCCTAGAGAGTCTAGAATAATCATCCACTGCAACCATATAAAACTGATGCCCCTGAAGATCAGGAACACGACTCGGACCCCAAATGTCGAAATAAAACAACTCGAAAGAACGGCTACTATGACGACTCGAACTACTCGAAAACAAAGAGCGATGGTGTTTCCCAAGTTGACATGCTTCACAGTCCAAAGCAGTACGAGTAGATATTTGCGGAAGAACATGAATCATCTTCTGAAGAGGAAGGTGGCCAAAGCGAAGATGCCACATGAAAGGAGAAATATGTCCGGATGGAATAGAAGCTACCCTAACACATGATGGAATGTCGAGCTTATACAATCCTCTCTGCTCACGGCCATTTCCAATCATCCTGCCAGTTCATATGTCCTGAAACATAAGAGACGAGGGATCAAATATGTCACGATAATGTAAATCTTTTGTAAGTTGACTAATAGACAAAAGATTCATTTGAAAATCAGGAGCGTGTAAGATGTTCTGAAGATGCATAGACGGTGCTAAATCAATCTCCCCCTGACCAACAATGGGTAACCGAGCTCCATTGGAAATGACAACAAATCTCCCTTGAGGAATAGTCCTGTAAGAGGTAAACTGCGTCCGATCGCCACACATATGATGAGACGCTCCGGAGTCCATTATCCAAGCTGTCACATTGGAACTGCTACTACTAGTAAGGACAGAGGGAATACCTGATGAATTGGACAAAGCTCTGGTTGTGGCCGCTGCCTCTGATGGACCTACAGTCGGAGTCGTAGGTGTGATCACCATCTCACGAAGTCTTGAGATAAGATCATCGAAACGAGCATCTGTAGTCGATGCCGATGAAGAGTCAGTCTGCTCAGCAACATGTGCAGACGCCGGATATTCATGCTTTTTAAAGCATGTCTCCTCCGAGTGACCAGGATGACAGCAATAGGAAGAGGGACCACGCTGACGTCCGCCACCTCGACCATGAGGTCCACGGCCACGAAACTGAAAAGAACTTCCCCGATCACGAGAGGCTGCCATAGCTGAGGAAGTCGTCTGTGGCGTAGTAGTAGGCGTAGTAGTAATCCTGCTCAGTCGCTTGTAGACCTCCTCTATTGGGGGAATTGTCTTGCCAGTCAGAAGTTGAGTACAAGCGACATCATACTCTGAGTCCAGGGATGACAAGAAAACTCTAGTCATGGTGGCATTTCGATACGCCTGCTGTTGTTCAGTGCTGGTGATAATAGGCATGAAGCTGTGGAGTCGTTCAAACATGCCCCACATATGAGAAAAGTGAGCATGGAGAAGTCGACCATTCTTCTTGGTTGAGAAAATGTCAAGTTGCAATTGAAGAATCTTGCTTTCATTCTTCACCTGTCCGTATGTGGCTGCCAGTATATCCCACGTAGCCTTTGCAGTTGGTTGATTGACAATATCATTAGCGATCTCTGCAGTAAGTATCCCAGAGAGCCAGATACGAGCATAGGCATCATCTTGCTTCCATGATGCATTGGCCCCAGTTTTGTCTGTCGGCTCTGATTCAGTCATGATGTGCTCCATGTTGTGACATTGCATTAGGGTACGAAACTGCATGGACCATAATTCGTAGTTGGTCCCGTCCATCTTCACAATAGGTGACGGGCCCTTGAATGCGCCGGAAGAGGAGAACACGTCACCCTTAATCTCTGACATATTTCAATAGGCCAAGACGTGGATCAACTCGGGAACAAATCAAGATCGACTTGTCTACAGCAACATAGAAGGGATGGGTTGTATCTGTAGACTTATACATCCATCCCTAACTCTTCGTTCGAGGTCTCGGGCCTCACAACAAGGTATAACTTAGAATAAATCCCTGTTTGTGAATCAGTCTGGTCTCTGAGCAGCCCTAAAACACCGTACCGCGAGCCCCTGAGGGTAGTAGGATGCGTCTACGACGAAGCCTTGGACTGGGCGAGGTCTATGGTTGCTGGGTGGCGCTCAGAGGGGGCCCGACGGCCGCACGGGAGGGCTGGGGGGTCCTCCGGCGGTGGCGCGGGACCCTGGTGTTCGCTGGAGCAGGACCCCCTGGGCGATTGGGGGTCACAGGAGGGCGCGAGAGGTCTTGCGACGGAGCCCCCTGGATGCGGGATGGTGCAGGAGGGTCTGCGGCGGGGCCCCCTACTGCGGCGGAGGGTCTTGGGAGGGCGTAGGAGGGTCACGGGAGGGCGTAGGGGCTCCACGGGAGGAGCTTCGGTTTCTGTTGCGTGCGGCGGCGCCCACGCGGCGGGGGGGGGTATAGGGTTAGGGTTAGGGTTTTGGGTGGTAGAGAACCCCGGTCTAGGACCGTTGCTCTGATACCATGTTTGGATAAAACTTATTCATATCATAGAAGAGATCCCAGGGCTCTCTTTTATTGGAGAAAAGCCCAGGGTTAATTACCTAAGTGATATACAAAGAAAACATAAAATATAAAAGTGATACTGAGAGATACAATTATCTCAACAATGTCCATATCAACAATTTAAGGACACAAATATCACCCTGTAAGTGGATATCCTTTTCCCCAATGTTAATCTATATTGAGCAATATATTTGCAAAATGTCAACTTTTATTGCCATTGCATGAATGTCCCCACATGAATTGCACATGTGGTGGGTAAACCGAATCACATTCTCTGTGCATTACTTCATGCTGTCTACGTCACATATTTGGCCTACATGGCCGCATATTCAACTGCATATACCACATCAGTGTTTAGAAATGCGGTTATACGGTCGCTTATGCAGCTGCATATGCGTGTGCGGGTAGCCTTTTGAGCAATATATGTCATATGTAGCTCAAATGCTTAATCAAACCGCATAAACCGCATATGCGGCCACATATTAGGTGGATAGGCGGTCTGGCGGATTAGGGATCCAACTAAGGATTCGATTAATCCAATAGTGCCCATGTCGAACCCCATTCCCCATCCAACTCGAAACCTACACCATTCCCCATCCATTTCGAAAACCATCCCCAAAAACCTTCTCCCCTGACTCCAGTCACTTCACCACACCACCCCTGACTCCAGTCACTCCACTGCACTGCATAGGCCACCACACCGCCTCTGCATCGCTGTAATGCCTCCTTCTCCGCGATGCCTCCGCAACACCTCTTCCTTAAAGCATGTATGTTTTTTTTTTCATTTTTGTATAGTTAGGGTTGAGAATCCATATTTCCTCTTATTAGTTTGTAAAACATCAATACAACTTGTTGCAACTAGCAAAACACCTCTTATTCTATATGTTGAGAATCCATATTGCCACTTATTAGTTTGCATATCATCTACATTAACATCATGTTGTCTCATTTCCTGTTTATTTTATACGTTGAGAATTTATACTCTCTCTTACTTTTGCTTATACTTCTCTTATTGTACAAGCTATTTAGATTGATAATTTTTTTCTGCTCATGTTTAGGTTAATGAATCCACACATAATGTGGACTCACCATTCTACATTTAGAAATGTGTAAACTAATTTTTCCAATGCCATGTTGAGACATATTGTTTTGTAATCAAATTGTCTAATTAGATATTTTGACTAAAATTTTTATTATGCGGAACTCACATTTTATATTCCACTTGGCTCTACCTATCCGAGGTGGAAACATGTGTACCTCATTTAGAGGATGGATTCGAACACGATTGCATGTCGCTTGTGCGGCAAAGTTATGAAAGGAGGCATCAGTAGGATAAAGCAATGTCTTGCACACATCAAGGGAAACACACGAGCATGTCCAACGACTGATGGAAATGTGTAGAAGGAAATCATAGATTACGCGTAAGATATCATGAAGAAGAAATATGATAAAGTTGTTAGTATGAGAGGACCACGAGAGGAAGCGGCAATCAAAGCATCCAATGGATGCTCTAACACTGTATATCAAGGAGGAAGTGATGCAAAAAGGGCTTAAGTTTTTAAAGATGATGGTTCTTTGGGCACAGCAATGCATCATACAATTGTTAAAGATGCAGTAGCCAAAGATCAACGTGCATGCGTCAACAAGTACGTGGCGAAATTCTTTTATGATTCTGACTTTCCCTTCAATATTGTGACAAAAAATTCCTTTATTCACATGTGTAAGGCAATTGCACAATACCGAAGCATATACTAGCCGCCTTCAAGATTGCAGAAACTTTGCTGAAGGAAGAAGTTGACGACATAATGAATTTTTAAATAGTCACAATGAATCATGGAAAAACAACGGTTGTTCAATAATGACTAATGTATTAACAGATATGAGGGGAGGAGCATTATGAATCTATTCGTGAACTTTGAGTTGGCTACAACTTTCTTAAAGTCTGTTGATGCATCTGCCAATTCTCACATTGCTGAATACATCTCGTCCCTTGTTGCGGAGTGTATCAAAGATGTTGGAGACGATAATATTGTATAAGTTGTTACCGATAATGCTTCTACAAATATGTCAGCTGGGAGGCTACTTAAGACCAAATATGCAAGGATATTTTGGTCTTCACATGCAACTCATTGCATTGATCTTGTGCTTGAAGAGATTAGCAAAGAATCAAAAAATAAAAAAAAGGCATATGAAATGCCAGAACTCTATTTTTCTCCATAGTCATGCGAAACATTGAGCTTGATGAGATAGTTAACTCAAAAGGGTGAGATTGTTAGGTCAGGGCAAACAAGATTTGCCACCATTTTACTTACTACAAAGTGTGATGGATAAGATAATGAAATTGTGGTTGATGTTCTCTTCTGATGAGTGGAAGGAGTGGAAGTGACCAAAATATAAAAAAGGTGAGGTGGTTGCATCCATTCTCTTTAGTGCATCATTTTGGAGCCAAATGTCCTTGACCCTATGGATCTTTTCTCCATTAGTCTACCTCTTATGTGTTAATGGGAAAGGAGGTTACCAACAGGCTTCGTTTATGGAGGGTCGGAGGATGCACAAAAATAAATAAAAGCTATTTTTAAAGATGTTGAATATTCGATTGATGGTTGCTATATGGTTCTGAGATACCATATTTGAAAGCAATTTCTTTGAAGATTTTAAAGTTGACGTCCTCTTCATCCTCTTCTTCTGGCTATTAGAGGAATTGAAATTCATTCGCAACCATATAATTCTCATCATTTGAATGTACAACTAGATACACACATTTAGTTTTTATAATTTACTGCTGATTAATTTTTAAATATTTATACTGCAGATTCAAACCCAAAAAAGAAACAATCTTGAAACCAAGAGATTGAATGATTTTTTTTGAAACGAAAAAAAGGGGGAAATAAGCATTGGTGCCTACCCTAATATATTAATTTAAAAATTTAAAATAAAATAGATTACAGAAGCCAAGATTCAAGAAAATGCGTGTACTGTAAGCATACATTCCCACAATAGAAACAGTATCCCGAGAAAAGGATATCATTACGTGCCAACCAGATGGCCCATAACATCGCTGCCGGAGACATAATCTCATCTCTCTATCGATTACGAGCCCCATAAAAAGAAGACCAAAAGGAATCAAAATCGCGAGTGCATATCCAATCTAGTGCCACCTCACACCAGACCACCGAAGAGATATGGCATCGGAAGAAGAGATGTTCCAGTGTCTCAATGTCCCTGTCGCACAAGGGACATCTATCTGATACCACTTGAAGGAGCTTGGCGCAGTGGTCACGAGTCAAAACCCGCTTACGCCTAAAGAGCCAGAGGAAGAAAGCAATCCTTTCAGCAAGACGGAGCGACCAGATGAAATCACAACCCTGAATCATATCATCCGAAAGCGAGAGTGGAGGGCTACAAATGGCACCATAAGCCCTGCGAACCGAGGAAGGTGCTGTCTTCCAGGTCCATTGGTCCACCCCGGAGGAGGGTCTGCTCACCTGCCCAAGAGAGTCTAAAGGTCAAAGGAGCTCCTCCAACCTCTGATCAGAGAGAGACGATCTGAAAGCCGACATCCAATTTCCATTGTCCCAGCAATCCATAACCCGAGCATTAGTATCAGTGACCAAAGCAAAAAGTCGGGGAAAGCTTCTGCACAAAGGCCACCCCCATCCAATCGTATTAGCACTTGTATTATTATAAATGATTTTAATATTTTCAAACTTTAAACCAAAGTCATTTAATTCTGCTTCATCCACAACACTTGCAAGCATGCAAGAGAGGCAGATATGTATTTAGCTTCTATTGTTGATAAGGTTACACTGTTTTGCTTCTTAGAGAATCAAGAGACCAATGCATTTCCAAGTAAATGACATGTCCCGCTAGTACTCTTCCTATCAGTTCTACTTCCAGCATAATCAACATCACTATAAGATTTTAAATCAATGTGTGGAGATATATGGTAAAATAAGGTATAATTATAAGTATCTTAAAAGTATTTATGATCCTTTTTACATCTTTTAAGTGACTTTCTTTAGGGGTCAATTGTAACCTAACACATAGACAAGTATTAAAAAGTATGTATGGTTTACTAGCAATAAGATACAACAATGAACCAATTATACCTCTGTATTGAGTCGTATCAATATCCTTACCCACGTGCGTCAAGCCAAGCTTGAGCTCCCATAGGTGTCGTCTTTCCTTTAGTACTCTCCATCTCGAATCTTTTGAGAAGATCCTAAGTGTACTTTGTTTGACTTAAGAAGATTCCTTGAGATAACTGTTGAATCAACAAGCCTAGAAAGAAACTGAGTTCTCCGATGAGACTCATTTCAAACTCTTCCTGCATCAAAAAAATGTGCTAAGCCTTCTCCCACTATAAGTAGGGTCGGCTACATGGATTCTTGCTCAAATCCATGTTGAAAGATTCGACTATTTTTTACGCTGGCCGTCGACTACCTAACGCAACCCTTGCAAGAGTGGGATTCGAACCCTGGTCTTTTGTGTGGTAGACACACTGTACTACCACTAGACCATTAAGTGGGTCCAAACTCTTCCTGCATCAACTTAGCAAAATCTCTGCGCAAATCTTCATTAGTAGCTCTGAAAATAATATTATCAACATATATCTGAACTATTAAGAGACGATTTGAATTTCTAATAAACAAGGTTGAGTCTACTTTTCCAATTTCAAAGTTAGCGGATAACAGAAAAGATTTTAATCTATCTGTCATAGCATGCTCTTGATGCTTTAAGTCCATATAAAGTTTTGTTTAGTTTATAAACAAACTCAGGTTTATCTTTATCAACGAAACCAGGAGGTTGTTTGACAAAAACTTCCTCTTTTATATAACCATTACGAAAAGTACTTTTTACATACATTTGATAAAGTTTAGGATTACTTGACCTTCTAGAGAGAGGCTAGGTTCAAATCACGAAATACCTAGCTTCCTCCAATCCCCCCTTGAGATAGAGCAGAGGAAGAACACTTGTGATCATCCTGTTGCTTTGAAATGCAAAAAAATATGGCAACTAGTATCTACTAGGGTCCGATTATGGCCTTTAGATTTTAATGAGCGGTCTCCTTCTCCTTGGTCTCCTTCTCCTTCAAAGCAAAGTAGAATATAAAGATCTTGATAGGGAGTGATCGCTAGAAGCACTCAACTAGATACATTGGTGCAAATTAACCAATCACAAAATAAATTGAAATTTAAAGCAATCATAAGTGCATACATAAATTTCAGAATATAATCCCAACCATGTAAAAATCACGACTTGAGTCAATCCCGGCTGAGGTTTGACATCTAATCTAAGTGGTTTTACTCTAATAATCTTCTTTAACTCAGGTAAGACATTTGTAATCTATAGTATATAACATTTGTAAAACCTACCCGATCAGCTTTATCGTCTCAAAGAAGAAAGGCTATTGACATTTATAATTTATAACGCTTTAAAATCTACCACATCAACTTTATCTCTTGTAAGAAGAATGTCCTGACAAATTAGGCACCCATTGCAGAATATAACAGAAAAAGTACCAATATTATAATTTTTAAATATGAAATATGCGTAGGTATATAAACATTTAACAAGGTGATTGCAAATCAAGATTGTTTGAAAATCATAGAGCTTAGTAACGCAAAATCATTGAACTCTAGTTTTGTTTCTTAATGGTAGAAGTGAATCATAATAGAGAATTTGTTCTTCTTATGTGTTGTATTTGCGTCCATTTTCCTTTTTTTTTGCACCGGGTTAAATGTAGCAAATTGATTGCTTTCTTCTTTCTCGCACATTGGCTACAATTGCACAAGCTATGAAAGAAAATCTGCTTTGTCATTATTAAAACATGCTATGCGAATGCCTTTATGAACAATCTCTTCTTTTTAATGGTGTCAAAACTCACAATGTGGTGTAAAAAGATAGTACAAAAGTGTTTTTATTAAAACATCACTTTTCTTTTTCTCCATCTATTGAAGATAAGTTTTGAAAATACATCTTTTCGCCATCTTTTGACAATATAAAAATGGTTAAAACGGATAGAGAGTTCAAAAGAAAGACACTAAATGAAAATCTGCATAAAAACTCCCCATTTAGATTACTTGTGACTCCCCATTTTAATTAGAGTGCAGATATCATCACTAATGCAATGCTATGCATGCTTAATAAAATAAATAAAATGATAAGAGGTGACCTTAGGTTCTTGATGGTGGATTTCTGAAGTTAGACTAGCTCCGTTGTGTCCATCCCTGGTATTTATAAGGATAGACTCTTTCCCGTGGTTTGGTCCATCTCCTTTGGATCTTCATTCTTGCATTTACCTTTTCTGGTACCCTTTTGGTTTTAGATCCGTCAATGATGAGTTTCTTCTCAGATTATACCACCTAAATCCTTTTACTCTTTTTAGTATGATTCTTACTAGTGATACAATGCCATTTGTTTTTATTTTCTTATGTCATAATTTTCAAGCAATATCCGTATTTTTTTAAAATCATTAATTTCTTTTTCAAGTAGAAAAGTATAATTTGTAAGAGCAAAAATGTCATTTTTAATCAAGTTCGAAAATTTTAATAACTTCTATCATTTAACAAAGATGTTTTTCCACAAACCAGATTGTTATTTATCTTTTCGAGTGTAATAAAACCCTCTATGTGTGCGCGTGTGTATATTAGCCTTCTTTAGAGGTTCACCAAATGCACCCGTAATTCATTGAAAGAGGGTTTATGATTTTCCTTTTTGTCTCTAATATCATTTTTGCTGTCTAACGCTATGAGATCAAGGCATGCCCTTTCTTTGTATTAATCATTGCTCGAATCATCTCAAGTTGCTTGTAAAGCTTTCCTCTTGGGCTTCTTTTCCGAGTTTTCTCATGTGTTTTTGAGGAGTTAGTAGTATTTTCAGATGCCCATGCTTCTTATAGTTAAAGAAATTGGACTCCTTATCTTCGTTATCACGCTTTAGGTGCCTTTTATCTACCCGTTCTTGTTTATACAGTCTCACTTGCATTCATGAATTATGAGTGCTGTCTTCAAATTTTCTTTCTTCTTTGGCTCTTCGTTGTACCTCATATTCGAAATGGTAGTGTGTTATGGGTCCATATGAAGGAACCACATCTTTTGTATTTCATGAGAAGTTTAACGTGCATACTTGACCGGGAGGTCCCTTCTCCCATAGAGTCATGCGATTCTTCAGAGCTACCACAAACCACACAAATCATCTTTTATTTTTCCTTGTTTTTATTTTGCTGCACTTATTTCATATTTATGTATGATAACAATCCACGTTGATAATGGTGATAAAAGTCTGAAGGTTTTTACAATTTCAGTTGTATTATTTTTATTTGAGTCTGATCATTCGAAGAAGGCGTATACAAGTTGCAAGATCACAATGAAGTAGCAATAACGTGTGACTATGCGACATGCCAAAAAATGAATAACAAGTGATCATAGTGGTTTTTGAGAAGAGATGTACACAAGGTTGAAGCAAGGGCAATGGTTGCGATGATTGTTGTTGTAATGATCTTTAGGAAAAAGCGATGTAGCTTCTGAGAAAAGAAGTCTGCAAAGCTGGCAACACCATATAGATCCAACACGTTGCCCAATGGCATGTTAACATCGAGCGAGGCTTCTTGGTTTAGATTTAAATATTGGCGATGCATCGATGATATATCACTCAATATCGTATCTGCATGTGTCAGGTATTGAGGGATCATCTTTGATCTTTGCTTTCACGGATTTGGACATCTATAATGCGATGTATTGATTATTCATCATTTTGTATCATCGATGTTGTCAAAATTATAAGGTATTGTGAATTTTCTGTTGTTTCAACCTATATGGTCGACATCGGTGTTTTCTTGTCGATATCATTTTTTCTGTTTTTTTTGCCGCTTGTTTTGAGGAAAGAAGCTTGGTAGGTAGATTTTAATTTTGTAAGCTTTTAAGGGTTGATTTGTTAGGCATTTTTCGTACCCACTCCCATCCCATGATCACCATATTCAGATATGCCATTTTCATGTTTTTATTTTGGACATGGGGGCCTTCAGCCCTAGTCATTGTCAAGATCAAAAACATTTGCAACTGATCAAGCATGCTAACAACATCTTGCATATTTTATACATATTAGTCTATCACTAGTTTGTACTTAGTATGCAGTAGTTAGTAATATGGATCTTACAAGGGCCACTTGGTATTAATTGTCTTAACTCAAGTAGGAAATTTAGTTTTTAATTTTTGAGATCACCTTTTCTTTCAAATTTGTGGTTATTGTGAATGCTAACTTTATAATCTATATATTATTGTACTCACTTTTTGGATATTGTTCAGGATTTTTTTTGTACATATGTGACATAATGTACAATTCATGGTCGAACTACACTTCCTTCGTATTGATAAGAGTCTACTTTGTGTTACTTCTTAATCAAAGAAATGTTATGGTTTCATTTGCCGGAAAATCATTTTTTGGTCATATTTTTAATTTCCATTGATTTTTCTGATATGCCTTGATATATCTGGGGATACTTATTTTCTAGGTCTATTAATTTGAGATATATATCGATATTTCAAAACTTCTTCCTTAAGAGAGAAAAATACGATGGTGGTTTCATGAAGACAACATGAGGGGTATGAAGACATCATACCCCCCACCCCCTGGGATTTTGTTACGTACGATGTTTGGTGCCTTGCCCAACTGAGCTTTAGTCATTTTAAAAAAATGACAAGTTGTCTCCATGAGCATGATCTGTTTAGATTGTTTCCTCTTCGGCTTCTATTTTGCATCGAAAAAGAAGACATGAGGGTGAACACCCTCTTTTTTGCGTATAGCCTATCCACTTCTTAACACATGTTAGCGCATCTTTTTGGTTTTTATTTGTTTTGTTATTTTTTGGATACGGGCTCATGAGCTATAATTGTTATTAAAAAGAGAAGAAGAATGAAAGAGAAAAACAACAAAAAATGATGCCCGGAACAAAGGAAAAAGAGAGGAAAACAACTAGAACAAAAAGGAATGGCTATAGAGAAATAAAAGAAACAAAATGGTCTACAAAAAAGATGACAGATGGTTACAGAAAAGCAATGGTAAAAAGGAAAAAGAATGGAAAAAGGGAAGTTTTGTTTACCTCACTTTTTTCCCAGCTTAGTCAATTATCATGTTTTTAACAAGTGTTGGTGAAATGAGAGTGAAGGGGCTCACAATTTTCTTGTACTTGAGATCATCCATTAAAGATTTGCCAACCCCTTTTTCCTTGCTTGTTGCACCTAGAACTAGATCTCCTTGATGAGGATCCTTTGCTAGAACCTTTCTCAAGGTCATATATGAGAGAAACTTACTCTTTTAATTTCTTATATTGCAGAAGCTACTCTTGATACTTATGTTTAGGAGATGCCCTTTCTTTGTCTCCTTATATGAGAGGCTCACTTTCGTTGTCCTCTATGGGAGGAGATCACTCTACTTTTGATGCTAGAATTGAACTTCTACTACTAACTCAGATGAACTTTTACCTACTAGTGACTGGGATCATACCCTACTTATGTTGTCCATCAACTTGATAGCATGGATATCAACATGCCAATCATCTACATTTAACATGTCGTCTACACTTAGCATTCATTCCGAGCATGTGTCTATTTACAGAGCTATCTTCTTTATGCGAGCCTCATGACAGTGAGTACTTCATATGAGTTTCCTCCCAGCTCCTAAGATATATCGAATGGAAGATGCAATGACTGTTTTTTTGAAATAAGATACAACTTTTTAGTTCCAGCATAAGGGGGAGTGCTTTATTAATGGGGCACCATAAAAAGAACCTACACCTCTTGCATCTCCTGGGATATATAATACAATGATCTGACTGAAAGGTTCTCTTCTTTTGTGGAGTAGGGTTCTCCTACGAGACTGTTACGAACCACATAAATCATGTTTTGTTTTTTCTTGATCTTATATGTTGCACATTATATTTTTTGACACATTAAAATTTTACATAAGAGGAGCTCGTAAAATGCGTAAAAAAGTAACGGCACTGGTGAGCAGTCATTTACCAATTGTGAGCAATTATCTCTCCATACCTCATGCAACCCATGTAGAGTATAGAATAATCTAATACATATTCGATTAATGCCTTTCACTCTTACAGTTTTGTCATTTTGCTACATATAAATTACCTATAACGGTGCAAATCAGATGACTCTTTCCCTTCAAACTAGTACATGCATATTTGCTTGGTTAATAGTCTTCTTTGTTGGATTTCCACAAGCTTTGCCTAGGGTGGACCACTCGTGGAGTCTTGTTTGAATCTTTTGATTCCGCCTTGGATTTGTTTTCCACAAAATCTACATTCACTTTAAGCATATAGGCTTACAACCGTTCTTTTTTTCTAATATCTTGTCTAGACCCAGTGTTAGAAGAACTTGAGCTATCACTTCGTGACGAAACCATGTCACTCACATGAATGTAATCTGCACGATATATAAATTATATAATACATTCGTCAAAGAAGTTGCGGATTGGTAGTTGGAATATTGGCACTTTGACTGGAAAATTGATGGAGATAGTGGATACGATGGAAAGAAGGAAGATTCATATACTATGTCTTCAAGAAACTAAATGGGTTGGAGAGAAAGCAAGGAAGATCGAGAAGTCATGCTTTAAACTTTGGTATTCAGGTAAAGATAAGGGTAGAAACAGTGTTGGAGTGGTTGTTCATAAGGATTTGAAGGATTGTGTGGTTGAGGTGCAAAGATTCGGGGATCGGATTATTTTGCTAAAATTGATGCTTGAAGAAGAAATTCTGAATATAATCTCAGTTTATGCACCGCAAATTGGTTTAGATGAAAGGACTAAACAAGCTTTTTCGGAGGATCTAGATAAGATTTTACAAGGAATCCCACAAAGAGAGATGATTTGCATAGGTGGAGATCTTAATGGACATGTGGGAAAAGATGCGTCATGGTATGCTAGTGTTCATGGAGGACATGGTTTTGGGGATAGAAATGAAGAGGGAAAAGTCATCCTGGATTTTGTAACGGCATATGATTTTTTCATAGCAAACACTCTCTTCAAGAAGAGGGAGGAGCATTTAATTACTTATAAGAGTGGGCCAACTAGAACTCAGATAGATTACTTTGCGTTGAGGAGAAGAGATCGGATGTGTTGTAAAGACTGCAAAGTAATCCCAGGGGAGAGTTTGACAACCCAACATCGCTTGTTAGTCTTGGATGTACAAATAAAAGGGCTGGTAAAGAAAAGGAGGGTTCCTAAGATCACTAGAACTAGATGGTGGAATCTTCTACTGAAGCAATCGAGCTTCAGGGAGAAGGTTTTAGAAGATTTATCTTGGGATTGTAGTGGAAGTGCAAACGAGATGTGAGAGGCAGTAGCATCTTGTATCCGAAAGGTAGCCAAAGAAATGCTACGCGAGTCAAAGGAAGGAGCCCCAGGTCAAAAGGAGGCTTGGTGGTGGAGTGAAGGGGTGCAAGAGAAGCTAAAAATTAAAAGAGCATGCTTTAAAGCTATGTCTGAGGATAGAACAGAGGAAACTGTCACAAACTACAAAATAGCGAAGAAGGAAGCAAAGAAGGCTGTAAGCGAAGCTAAGTTGAAAGTTTATGAAGTTTTGTATAAAAATCTCGACTCTAAGGAGAGCCAGAAGGATATATTCAGGTTGGCCAAAGCAAGAAAAAGAAAGACCAAAGATTTCTCTCAAGTGAGATGCATTAAGGACGAGGAAGGTCGCGTGCTTGTTACTCAGAAGGATATAGGGACTAGATGGGAGCGGTACTTCCATAAACTTTTCATTAGGGAAGGAAATAGAGAGATCACTTTGGGTGATCTAGCTAGTAGTGAAAGTTACTTGAATCGTGCAAGCTATAGACGGATACAAAGAAAGGAAGTAGAGGAGGCTTTGAAGGTTATGAGACCTGGGAAAGGTGTAGGACCGGATGACATCCCTGTAGAAGTATGGAAAGTTTTAGGTGAGCGCGGTTTGATTTGGCTTACGAATTTATTCAATGTTATTTGGCGAAGCAAGAAAATGCCTGAAAATTGGAGGAGGAGTATCGTGGTGCCTCTTTATAAGAATATAGGAGACATTCAAAATTGTTCAAATTATAGAGGTATCAAGCTGATGAGTCACACTATGAAAACTTGGGAACGTGTGATCGAGAGATGGTTGAGGCAAGTTTCCAACGTCAAAGAAAACCAATTCGGGTTCATGCCAGGTCGCTCAACTATTGAAGCCATCCATTTGCTGAGGAGAACAATGGAGATTTATATAGCTAAAAGGAAGAACCTCCATATGATCTTTGTTGATTTGGAGAAGGCTTATGATTCTGTCCCACGAGAGATATTGTGGAGAGTTTTGGAGAAGAGACAAGTGCCTGTCCTATACATTAACCTCATAAAGGACATGTATGATAGGGTTTTATCTTGTGTAAGGACCCCGTTTGGGAAGACTGGCTATTTTGACATCAACATTGGTTTACATCAAGGTTCAGCTTTGAGTCCATTTCTCTTTACTTTGAATATGGACGAGTTGACAAGTCACATTCAGGATGAGTTACCTTGGTGTATGCTATTTGCTGATGATATTGTGTTGATTGACGAGACCAAAGATGGAGTAAATGAGAAGCTTGAGGTCTGGAGACATGAGTTGGAGAGTAAAGGATTTTGTATAAGTAGGGCTAAGACATAATATATGGAGTGCACCTTTAATGGAAGCAATGGTGAAGGAATTGAGGTAAAGATTGGTGATGATAACATTCAAAAGAGAGTTTCTTTTAGATATCTGGGATCTATTTTGCAACATGATGGGGAAATTGATGGAGACGTTACTAATAGAATAAATGCAGGCTGACTAAAGTGGAGAGGAGCCTCTGCTGTTCTCTGTGATAAGAAAATTCCTTTAAAAATTAAAGGAAAGTTTTACAAGGCAGCCGTGAGACCTGCTATGCTATATGGATCTGAATGTTGGCCTGTGAACCATAGACATGTGCAGAGAATGGCTGTAGCATAAATGAAAATGCTAAGGTGGATGTGTGGACACACACGTAAAGATCAGATTCGGAATGAAGCAATCAGAAAGAAAGTTGGTGTTGCTCCGATCGAGGATAAGATGCGAGAAAACCACTTAAGATGGTTTGGTCATTTGCAAAGAAGATCAGCTGATGCACCGGTTAGGAGATGCGAGTGTTGGGATGTTGAGCCGTCTAAGAGAGGGCGGGGACGACCCAAAAAGTGTTGGAAAGAGACCATACAAAGGGATCTTAGTTTTTTGGATATAAGCCCGGGATTGACCCAAGATAGATCTGAATGGAGGCAAAGAATCCATGTAGCCGACCCTACTTAATTGTGGGAAAAGGCTTTGTTGTTGTTGTTTGTTGTTGTATTCATCAAAATGATAAACAAAGTCAGAACCTTTTATCCAATTATATATTTATACAAATTAAGTCAATTACAACCAAAATTTTAATGTTCTGAACATGGTTTAAAAAACCTGTCTCGAGGTTGTTTTGTTGGAGTATAGCCTTAAGCTTATAGCCTTAGACTGCTTCAGTAAGACGAAGGCTCAATTGTCTGAGGTGGTACTGCAGTGGTGAGGCAACACTGGGGCATCGTGTCGGTTTTTTGTGAACACAATAAGATTTTGAAAGAAGAAATTATGCTCTTACTTTTTCGCCATATATTTAAAACTCAGAAAGAATGACTTATTTCTGATTATTCGACTATCAAACTTATTTTTGTAATTTTACTATATTTTTATTGTATACTGAATTCTTCTTTGATTATTAGTTAGGATTTAATTTTCTATGACTTTTTATGTATTTATTGTGGTCTTTATGGAAGATTCTTACCCTCTTAATCATCTATCATAAAGATAATATTATTTGATGAGATTTTTTGTTGCTTGAGTGCAGGATATTTCAAGAACCTTTTTATTGGTATATGGCAATGAATTTTGTCCAAAATCTACTTGTTAAATCATCTCTTTGCAATATAAAGTGCGTGATCCTTTAAGTTCTGTTAAAATCTAAGAAGCGTAAGCGAATTAATAAAAAGAACAAGTAATATAAAGAAAGATAAACATTGACACATGGATTTATGTGAAAGATAAACATTGACACATGGATTTACATGGAACACTACTCCCTAAGGAGCAGGATGAAACCACGTGAGAATGCCTCAAAGGGCCATATGTGTCTAATGAATTCCTCATTGAGTACATGGGGTGTGGGGCTTCTTATATAGACTAACAGACAGACCATAGTCTCACTGCTCATCCATGTGGGACTAAACATATGTGGACGGTAATTGGATCCTGGAGAGATCCAATTACCACTCTATTACATTCTCCAACACCCCCCTCAAGCTGGAGCTGAGAAAGCTGCAGCTTGCAACAAAAAGAAAAGGTATACATCACATCTTCACATAATACATCACAAGAAGAAGATATCCGCTGCTGGTAGAAGATCTCACTCGAGGACGGGTCTGCGGCATTCATGTCACCGGAATGTATCTCTGCCATGCCTGTAGAGTCACTGCGATACCAGGACGCCAGAACTTATCTCAGTCGTGCCTAGAGAAGAGTCGTAATAGAAAAACTCCAGCGCGGAGTAGTAGTTAAGTCGTAAAAAAAGAAGTATACACCCTGACAAAGAAGTCGATGCTCGGTGAAGACGAATGATCTGTGGGAAGTTGGAGTGACGGTCTGCCAGTTGTAGATGCGCAAAAGTCCTTAAAAATGTTATTTCCGACCCCTCTTTCTCCCATACTTGATAGAATAGGAGTGTGGATGATCAAGTTGAGAGAAACAACGAATAACATGATTTTTTTTCTTTTTTTGTTTGCTTCCTCTTTTTTTTTTCTTTCGTTTTTTTTCAACTCACAACCCACTTGGGCAGCACATTAATCCCCACTTTTTTTTGGGAAAAATAACCAAGGCCCCGCCGTCAGAGAAGATGGGAGTTTGCGATGATCGGAGGGGCGGAAGTTAGCGCCGCATGCGTTGGAGCGTCTCCGCCTGGAGGAGAACTACGGCCGGCGCCACCTACTGGAGAGGGCGGAGGTGCGCCGCCGCCTCCTGTAGCGAGATAGGCTCTGTCTGGAGCGGAAGTGGTGCTACACGAAGGGGGGGTGTCCCGACAGCAGTCATGAGGGAGGATGGGGGACAATGCCGCTTTGACTCTTGGATGGCAGGAGGATGATTGGGCTCGCCGCTTTGGAGTCAACTGGAGGTTTCTAACCCATACGAGGAGGTTTATTTGCTGCCTGGAGGCTACAACACGAAGATGCGTCGCCGTCTGGAAAGGAGAAGCCGCGGTGCAATGGAGATTCTGCGGGAGGAGGGTTGGGTCCATCTCTCTGGAGTTTTGCGATGAGGGCTGTAGTTCCGAAGGGTACAGTGAGGCTTTCGCATAGAGGGTCTATGGCCTATCACATGAGATCGCTTGGAGTTTTTTTTCTGCTTTTAGGAACCCGGACGCATAGAAAAGGTTCCAATAGGGAACCCATACCACAACCATTGCGTGCGATGCAACGATTGCCGCAGGAGATAATCGATAGAGCACATAGATGAAGGCACAAAAATCAAGAGTCTTAGAGGCTCGCTTGAAAAAAATCATGGACATGAACAGATCTCCAACATAATGATCAATATATATATATAAAACTTCAAAAGAAATCTCAAAATTGAGTCCCAGTATCGAACTGCTTTTATACCATGATAAAATCTAAGAAGTGGAAGCAAATCGATAAAAAGAGCAAGTAATATAAAGAAAGATAAACATTGACGCATGGATTTACGTGGAACCCTACTCCCTAAGGAGCGGGTTGAAACGACAGGAGAAGGCCTCAAAGGGCTGTATGTGTCTATTGAATTTCTCATTGAGTACAGGGGGTGTGAGGCTCCTTATATAGCCTCACAGACAGACTAGAGTCCCATTGCTCATCCATGTAGGACTAAACATATGTGGGTGGTAATTGGATCCTGGAGAGATCCAACTACCACTCTACTACATTCTCCAACACGTTCAATGCATATTTTTTGTTATTCATGCAACCTAAATCATTATTATCGTACTAGAAGTAGACGGTTTAATTATGAATTCGTAAGCTTCCAATCCAATGTTTCTTATAGACAAGAATGAATGAATAGAGCAACAAAACTAGTTTGTTATTTAAATTTATAATCTCGTATGACTTCCAACCCTATAATGACTTCCAACTTTTTAATATTGAAAAGGCATTTGTTAATAATTATATACCTATATAAACATATAACATTATTATTATAATATCTTTTTGTAGACACCTAGGATTATACCTTAACCGCCTGGAGGCTTATGCCTCACCTCTTATGTAAGAAATTTCACCTCTTATGTAAGAAATTGACTTGATCTACCTCTTGTTTTTTACAACCTTGGTTTTGAATTTTCTAAATAAAATAGTTAATTCCTTAACTTCAACAATTAAACAAAATATTATCTAACTATATAAGCATATCAAAAACCCAACAAACTTATATTAAAAATGCTTACTTTCGATAAAGACGACGATGCATCAATGAGCTAGTGCAACGATGAAGATATCAATATCAAACACGTTTGATTAATTAAAGAACAAAAAAGATTCAAGAATACTGATTTAAAAAAAGTAAATCAAGTATTAATAAGTATTAGAGATTGCAGAAGATTTCTTTCTTTATATTATATTGTAACCCCATGAGGTCTTTCATGTTAAGAGAATATTCTATGTGGCTATTTGTTAAGAGAATATTCTATAGAGAATATTCTATATTCTATAAAGAATATTCTATAGAATGTTCTCCTTTGAGCCCTCTAGGGTTTAGTCCTATATAAGGACCCCTAGACCTCTTGAATAAACAATGAATCATCTTTTCTTATCAATCTTTCACATGGTATCAGAGCAGCGGTCCTAGGCCGGTGTTCTGACCTAATAACCCCTCCGCCACCGCCAGCCCTCCAAGTTCATCTGCAGCCGCGTGCCGCCTCGGGTCTCCGCACCTCCTGCCTTAGGCACGCGCTGCCTTAGGCCTGCACCGCCTCGGCTGAGCGTCGCCAGGCTGCTTTAGGGCAGCCATGTACCACCGCCAGGCCGGCCAGGCCCGCCTCGCGCCTCCTTGCGCTGCCAGGCACCTCTGCCAGCCCTCCCAGGGCCTCCTTTTAACTGCCAGGCCGACTCCGCCAGGCCCCCTCTTTTGCCATCATACGATCATTGCCCAATGTTGTTAAGGCGCGCGCCTAGGCGGCGCCCAGGCGCCCCAAGCCGTGCGCCTAGAAAGCACGCCTTGCTTTCATTAAAAATGGCGCACGCCTTGGGTCGCCTGGGCGTCAAAGCGCGCCTGGGCGCCGCCTATGCGACTTTTTTTTTATGCGTACTTACACATATATCGCATTTTGAAAATGCGATATACATAACGCATTTAGAAATTGCGATATACATAACGCATTTTCAAATTGCGATATATATGTCGCATTTTGGAAATGCGATATACCCGTTCGACCCTGTATTACCACACCCAATTCGACCCGACCCTCATAACACTGTTTAGCAGAGAAACCCGTTCGACCCGTCCCTGTCTCCACCGCAGCCGCCTCCCTACCTCCTCCAGCGGGCTCCCTCCTCCTCCGACGACCTCCATCCTCCTCCGACGTCCTCCTGAGTCCCTACCTCCTCCAACGGATGCCCTCTTCCTCCAACGGCCTCCTTCCTCCTCCAGCGACCTCCCTACCTCCTCCAGCGGCCTCCCTCCTCCTCCAACGGCCTCCCTCCTCCTCCGGCGACTTCCCTACCTCCTCCAGTGGCCTCCCTCCTCCTCCAGCAGCCTCTGTGCGTTCTCTTGCTCTCCCGTTGTAGAATGACTTCAATGGAATCCTTGGATGGGGATGCCATTCCTAATCCCACTACTACACCAACCCCATCTACTATGCAAAGGCCTGGAGAAATTGATCCCCGCTTCACCGACAAGATGCATGATCCATGCTTGAAAGCGGCGTCGAAGGATCCCGGTTGGAAGTACTCTTTTCGGCCGAATACACTAGACAAGAATAAGGTGCAATGTGCATTGTGCGGCCACATTACTAATGGTGGAATCAAAAGGCAGAAAGAACACTTGATTGGTGGTTATCGAGATGTATCTATGTGTCCAAAAGCCACTGTGGAGATTAAGAAAGAGATGGCTGACTTCAAAAATCGTAACAAGAAGAGGAAGATAGTCGTTGATTACAGATACAATGGAGCTGATTCAAACATTCCAGATGCAGCAGATGATGGTGATCATGGTGAACATGTAGTCATCTGGATGACTCACATCCTACGGCTACAACAGGTAAAAACGTTAAATCTGGTTCTGGTTCATGTTCTGCAAATAGGCCACCTGTACGGAAGGATCCACCCGGCAAGGGTCCTATGGACTCGTTTAGTTCTACTAGCCCATGGGAGGTTGTGGCACAAAGGAGGGCAGCGAGGGCTCGTGGTGAAGCACAACAAACTACAATTGAGTTTGCTTTAAAAAAGGATGCTACACAGGTGGCATATGATGCCATAGCTGAGCTATTCTATACAGGTGGCATCCCTTTTAATGTTGCACAACGAGAAGCTTTTGAGGTGGCAGTGGAGGCTATTGTCCAAGCTGGGAGAGGATTTGTTCCTCCATCTTATCACCAATTGCGAAAGCCCCTACTTGAAAGATTATATGCAAGGACCAAAGATTTGCAGGTGAAGCATGAAAGCCATTGGAGGACATATGGATGCACGATTATGTGTGATGCATGGACTGATAAACGACAACGAAGTCTGATTAACTTCCTTGTAAATTCTCCAGAAGGGTCCTTTTTTATTTATGCAAAGAATGCAACATCCGATGTACACACCGGGGAGTATGTGTTCAAATTGATAGACGAGGCTGTGGAGATGGTGGGTGAGGAGAACATTGTACAAGTTGTCACCGACAATGCAAGTAATTTTGTTTTAGCAGGAAAGTTACTGATGGAGAAGAGGAAAAACCTCTTTTGGACTCCATGTGCTGCACACTGCTTGGATCTGATGCTTGAAGATATTTCCAAGTTACAGAAATTTGCAGGAGTTATCAAGAGGGCCAGAAAAGTAACAACCTATATTTACCAGCATATTCGGTTGCATGATGCGTTTCTACAATTCAGTGAGGATCACCAAGAGCTGTCTAGAAGCGGAGTTACCTGCTTTGCTACCAACTATTTGACCCTTACTAGTTTGCTCAAGCAAAGGAAAGCTTTGGCGTCTTTGTTTATTTCTGAGGTGTGGAACACTAGTTC
Organism: Ottelia alismoides; assembly: GCA_037367405.1. NCBI lineage: Eukaryota > Viridiplantae > Streptophyta > Magnoliopsida > Alismatales > Hydrocharitaceae > Ottelia > Ottelia alismoides. Next base: position 189,183 of record JAZKJV010002130.1, on the reverse strand, counting down.
TTGGTCGAAGACACAGGATGGGAAATATGTCTATGAAACTGTGATGGCGAATGCTTTTTGGGAAAAAATTGAAGATTATCTTAGAGCTGTGCAACCCATCGTTACTGTGCTGCGTTTAGTGGATGCTGACGAGAAGCCGCCCATGGGATACATTGCTAGGGCTTTTGACACTGCAAAGGAAATGATTATTGAAAACTTTGGCAGGAAGGAAACAGATTACATGCCTATTCTACAAATTATCGATTCTCGCTGGGATAATCAGATGGCTCGTCCTTTGTATGGTGCAGGATGTTTCTTGAATCCTGCATTTTATTACCAAGTGAAGGACAACAATGAGGCATTGATGGGAAGGTATGAAGGTGATTTCATATTTTGCCTTGAGAGGATGGTTGATGATACCGATCAACAAGACATGATATGCTCTGAAATGGTGGTCTACAAAGGAGCTCGTGGTATGTTTGGCAGAGCAATTGCTATTAGACAAAGGGAAAAAAAACCACCATGTAAGTTACATTTTATTATTTATATTGAATGATTTAATGGTAACATGTGTTTACATTGTTGACTTATTGTGTAGTGGAATGGTGGGATACTTATGGAAGTCTCACCCCTGCTCTGAAGCGGGTGACAAAGCGTATTTTGGGACTATGTTGCACATCTTCCTCATGTGAACGCAATTGGAGTGCTTTTGACTTTGTATGTATCAAAAACACTTATAAATTTACAAATATAAATGCCAACTTTATACTTGTAATTTTAGGTAATACTTGAATTAATGTGCAGATCGCCAGATCCACACAAAGAGGAGGAATAAGTTGGAGGTTGATAGACTTTCCAAGCTAGTTTACATCCAATACAACAAGCAACTTGAAGAGAGATTCAAAAATAGGAGGCTCGGGAATTTCGCAAAAGATTTTGATCCAATTGCTCTTTCAGAGTTAGATTGGTCAAGTGAATGGATGACAGGTCTTTACGTGGAACCAGAGGTTGTATCGGGGCTTACACTGAGGGTCATTGATGAAGCATTATGTGCTTCTCAAGCATATGAAAGTTCTCGTCCAAGAAGGAGTCAACCACAAGCACAACCAAGCACTTCAGCACGCGGTGGTCTTCGTGGCCGTGGTCGTCGTGGTACTCGTGGTGCACATGTGATTAGGCGACAATATGTACCTCCTCATGTTCCGAACGATGAGGAGGAAGAAGACGAGGAAGATGATGGGTGGATCTTAATGATGATGGCCAAGAGTAAGATGAAGGACATGAAGAAGAAACTAACCTGTGTGATGATGATGATTGAAGCATTGCTGTATTAGATTATGTCTTTAAGTCTTTGAAATGTTGTGTTATGCCAAACAATATGTCTGTATTTTTAGTACATTTTCCACTTTTTTTTGCCAAACAATTTGTCTGTATGCCAAACATAGCTTGTTTAATTATCTATGTTCTGATTCCTTTATGTGTTGTGATTCTTGATTCTTGTGATTAATCACTAATGTTTGGTTAAATGATATTTATTACTCTAACACTCTAGTTACTATGTATTTATAAATACAAAAGGTCTTGACAGAAAAATAAATCCAATGCTTACTGTATTGATATCGCATCTCCAAAATGCGACATACGCTTAAAAAAATAAAAAAAGATGTCGCATTTGAGACATGCGACATCCATTTGCTTGAAATAATTAGATGCGCATGTCTCAAATGCGATATAGGTCACATTTTGTTAGACGCCTAGGCGCGCCTAGGCGTGCCTAAGCGCGCCTAGGCGCCCAGGCGCCCAGGATGATCGCCTGGTCGCCTTGCCGCGTTAATAACCATGTCATTGCCTCATCCTTCTTATTCCTTGATGAGGGTTTAGATATTTGATGATAAATTGAGGCAAGATATACTCTCTAGGTCACTTTTTCTTGACCTAAGCCGCCACGATGACGTCTGCCGAGATCAAGCCCACGTACCCTACTTCTTCTTTGCTGGTACATGGTACTTCTATCAAGTTGAAGGGCTCCGAAAATTATGTTCTATGGTCTTGGTCGTTCAAAGTGTTTGTTGGTGGCCAGCGCAAGAGCTACGTTCTTACAAAAGTTCCACCTGCGAAAACTGATAAGGACTATGAAACTTGGTTTGTTGATAACTGTCAGGTTATCACTTGGATGACGAACAATGTCGATCCAAACATTGCTGCGAATCTTCTTTACAAAGACATCGCTAAGGCAATGTGGGAAAACCTTGAGCGTACATATTCTCAGAAGATGACTAAGTCTCGTCTGTCAGACATATACACAAAGATTTGATCTGCTACTAAGGGAGAATCAAGTCTTATCGAATACTACATGCTTCTTACAAGCCTTTTTGAGGAACTTCTTATTTTTCAGCCTGCATGTTATGATAAACAAGTAGGAGAACGTGCTGAATGACATGTTGACAGATTTCTCTCGGGGCTAAATCTAAAATATAAGCCTGTGAAAGATCAGTTTCTGATGGCTGATACTCTACCTACTCTTGAGACCATCTTCAGATGCTTACAGGAGCTAGAGGCTCCAATTCAGCACTCTACCACCCACACCTCTACAGAGACGATGACCCACTATACCTCCTCAGGATACAGAGGGCGTCATAACTTTCAAGGAGGACGGGGACGTGACTCAGGGCGTGGACGTGGTCGTGAATCTGGACGCAGCCGTGACTCTGGACGTGGACGCGATCGTGGAGACTGTTCACACAGTTTTTATGGAGACTGTTCACACTTGTACATGATTGTTTTTTTTTCTGTAATTATATTGTTAGCATGAAAGTGCATCAACTTGGAAGTGGCTCAATCTGGAAGTGGATCCAAAGGCATGCAAATGGCTCAACTTCATCCATTTCAAATTTAGTAAAAATTTCGAAGAATGGCCTTATAAAAGTATTTAAGGATGTTGATCATGAGAAACGTGGAAGGAAACTTTTATTGGTGATCATTCTTATTTCACTAAGTCATGGTATGTTGGCTCAAAAAAAAGTCATGGTACGACTCCTGCTAATCTGTTTGGAGGCAATGAATCCATATACAAATTTACATCGGAGATTCTCTTTTCTTCTTTGTGTATCTGATTAGACTGTGGGAATCAGATTGTAAATTTCTTTGAGCCGCTTATGTTGAATGTGATGGGCCATGTGCTCTTCGTTCAGATATGTCGTGATGTGGGCGGTATCGAACATAAGATGCAACATTTTTTATTACTCCAGGTAGCTTTTCCTGAACTTATTCGTTTGATTGAGATTCCAAGAATTTTGATCTGTTGAAGCTAATACTAATAATAACTATTATGCTGAAATTATGAATTATTTCGGTGCTTCACTTTTACTAATGACAATAATCTTGCTTTGGTGCTTGAGATCAGGAAATGTTCATTCGTTGAAGGCATTCCTAGCCGGCCGTGTCACCCTTTGGTTGCATGTGTTATTTTGTCTAGTTACTAAAATGGAATTTGATTTCATTTGTTTTGTGTTTCAGTCTCTAAGTATGTGTAGCTCTGTCATTGGATGAGTACTCTTTGTCATAGTTGCAAATTGATTTACAGTGATATCAAATTATCAATTTCTTGCTCATTGGTCAATTTGTGTTACTAAATGCAGGATATTAGCTAATTCTAAACCTTGTCCAAAGTGCAAGCGGCCTATTGAGAAAAACCAGGGTTGCATGCATATAACGTGCACCCCTCCGTGTAAATATGAATTCTGCTGGTATAAGTTATATACATCATAATTATGCTTTCTATTTATTATTGTTCTTCAGATTTTATTTTCTACTGCAGGCTATGTCTTGGTGCATGGTCAGATCATGGTGAGAGGACTGGGGGTTTCTATGCTTGTAATCGGTATGAAACTGCGAAGCAAGAAGGCGCGGTAGGCATACTTGCTTCTGCACTAGTGTGTTACCTTAGCAGATTTTTGACCTTTCTTGTTTCATTAGTATGATGAGTCAGAGAGGCGGAGAGAGATGGCGAAAAATTCTCTTGAAAGATACACCCACTATTATGAGAGATGGGCTACCAACCAATCGGTATGTACACAAAGGAGTTTGGCCTTTTGCGAGTGAAATCTTTTTGCTGACATGTGTTGATTGTGAATTGTTTTGTACATTTAGGTTTATCATCTATTAGCTTACCCAGAAGAACACCATGTAATAGCATGTAATTCATTTAAAACGTCATGTATATCTGAAATTGACTTTCTTTTTCTTCATAAAAAAATGTTATTTTTAATTATACATGTGACATCAGGGACACGTAACAGATTGATTTGATTGAGTTGCAGGTAATGATTATAATAAAAAGAACATTGAAGGTAGGAGTGTGGTTGCCAATTCATACTCTTAGTAATTAATTTATGAGTAAATCAATCTTGGACCCAAATCCCACCGAGGAGTGCGTGTATAATTCTCTTATATTCTGAAAAAAAGACTTCACACGAGTAAATAGATCGTGAATCCAATCCAACATAGGAGTGTGTGCCTATGTGCCTTTACCTTGTGCAATAGTTCGTAGCAATGTTAAGGGCATCGGAGGTGCTCGCTCATGCGCTAAGGTCAGGTGTGGCCATGACTCCTTGCCTCAGTGCAAGTGAAGCATTTCGTCTCATGAGTCGCCTAAGAGAGCACCTAACCTTAGGAGCCATAGCCATATACTCATCTTGAGCGCACGAGGCAAAATGGTGTTTTTCTAACTTTTTACGTGCTATATCCATTTTTATATTTTCAAGTTAAATATAAATTACTTCTAAATACTGTTAATTGACATATACATATTTATCCATACCGTTGCATATATCAAATACAAAGAAGCAATCACACAAATACACGACTTTAAAATTCCACTCGGGATACACATCGGATTCTAAAGTCGAAAATGTGGACGTAGTGCGAGAGGAAAAGCTAAAAATAAAAAAATGACATCTGCACGACTGCACTTACACAATACTTCATGTGAGCACGATCATAACATATATACCCTTTTTGGATCCTCAAGTATTTCACAAAGACAAGATAAATAGAGGGGATTAAAGTACCATGAAGGGAGCTTGTTCATGTAAATTCGACCAGTGCATCTTGTTTATCAAATGATAAGCAGTGGGGATAACATCTCCCCAATAGGAGAGAGTGTGAAAATATAAATCAACAGGGTTTTAAATTTTAATGACATAGAGGTTATGTTGGTGTTTCCTTTTAGCCATCCCATTCGTAGAAAACATGCCTTTAAATGTTTGAGTTCGGCCATGTTTTTGCCAAATATTCGAAAGAGATTTTATTGAATTTTGATCAAATTTCTCCAATATTTGCGGAATTTATGGAAATTACCCTAAAACATGATTTTTTTCACATACCAATTTTTTAATGTTCTTTTATTAATAAATGTGCACCACTTCTACCTACTTTTTGATCCTTGGTTGATGGTGATGGCTAGAAAGGCAGAGGCATGGCTGGCAAGTCTATCTACAGGGAGATGTGTTGAGGGGGCGACGACAACCCTCACCCCCAAATGCGTGGTATGCGATCGTGGGGTGTCACTTTCCTCGGGTGAGTTGGAGGAGAAGGCATTGACTAAAGGAAGGAAATGGAGTCCTGAGGTGGGAACCTAAGAGGGGGACCAACAATGGGGTCGCCATGAAGTAAGGTCGTGAGACGGTTTTGTGGGGTTTTCAGCAGAAGAGGGGCAAAACAAATGAGCCGGCATGGGAAATGAAGAACCTGGAGGAGATCCGGCAAGACTCGTTTGGTTGTCGGGATGTAGAAGCTCCTTTACTAGATAGGGTGGCAAGATGTGTGGATGTTGTGGTGGTAGGAGCGGTCACCCTTGGTTGCTAGATCAAGTTTTTTTCATTGAACGTCGGGAGATTGGTGTAGTCAGTTAAGAGAAGGGTGGTGGGAACCTTGCTTGTTGAGTGGAGGGTAGACCTTGTCTAAATGTGACGAAATTGGAGAATTGGGATTCTCTCTCATGGCGGCTAAGAAAGAATTGGGTAGACATGGCTTGTCTCAGTTAAGAGAATGGTTGAGCCCTGCCTTCGGGTTTGAAAATGGCGGTCCTAGTGCTGGACCTGAAAGAGGCTTGCGCTGGGTTCTAGCTAGAAGAGCTATTGGAGAGGAGGCATTGTGGGGGTTGGGGACAATAGGAATCTTGGGGAGGTTGTAGATGTCAAAGAGGAGCTGAATGAGGGAGTGGGGGTTGTTGGTGGGAGACAGATGAGGACCAACGAGAAAGAGAAGAGTGATGGGATCTGCTGAGATAGAGGGGTATAATGAGGAAGAAAGAAAATAACAATTGATGGATGAAGAAAAGGATGATAAAAAATAAATATTTGTTGGTATGTTAGTCTTTTGATTGCAATTTTCAATGGTGTTGACCCATGGATTTTAATGACAGTGGACACACATAAAAATAAATATTTTGTAGTGGTCTTCCTGTAAATATAAAATTGGCACATGTGTAAAAATCCATAAAATAGTATACTTGCGAAGAAGCAGTCCTTTATAAATAAAGGTAGATAAAAATTGTAGGTTACCTTTGAAATTTTTCTTTTACTTTGGGCTGGGTTGCACCTCTAGTTCTGAACGCTCATATTTTTCCTTTGTTGGGATGCATTATTGCCAATGTTTGGGACCTCTCTTCTTATCTCCTAGAGTATTATTTTTGTGCCAGTTGAGTCGACAGTTTTTGTCATCCTTAGTATAGTGATCCATATGGATGTTGCTCTATATAGACTTGAAATAAGTATGCCACGATATTCTGCATTAAGACAATCTTTTATTTCTTGGTGACATGTTTTGTTCCTCAACTTTTTAGTGGTTGGGGTTGATAGAGGAAAAACGACCTTTTCCCCTCTTTTTTAGTCTTTTTAACTTCTTGGTCAGTATTCTTGTAAACTTTTAAATCTTAAAATTCTATAAGATTGTCATGCACGTTATTTGTGGATTTATTATAAGTGCGAATCTTCCATATTCATTGTTTTCTTATTTCATTTCGACCTTGGAAGTTGGAATTTTTTATACCTCAAAACCCTCTCCCCTTATTTTGAATGCATGCTCCGTATTATACATAACTGTCTCCTATAATTTTGTCATCTGTGCAGCAGCACCCTCGGTCCTGAATATTTCAATGTGTGGAGTAATTTATTTAAAGCTAGACACTAGACATATTTTGTTCCATCAATCCTCACTATTTTCATGCAAAATCGTACTCTTTGTCTTGTTTACATTCCATTCTTTTTACTTATAGTATTAAGCCTCATTTTATATTTTTGCAGTCAAGGCAGAAAGCACTTGCTGATCTACACAATATGCAAACTGTACAGGTTTTTGCTTCTATGCAATATTCTTTCTTATATCCATTCTGATATTTATGTTCGGTAAATGAAATGCTTGCTTTAATTAGTTAACCTAGATGCCGATTTGCCTATTTTTATCTGCTTTAAGCTTACATCAGATTGCTACACTTACCAGATTATATATATATCTGTTGATGGCTTAGCTGATGAATTGATTACTGAGTTTTATGTTAACATACACATGGGTTCATGACACTTTTGTTGTTTGTTGATATCACATTGATCTTTGTCTCCTTCCTTTCTACTATTTTTTGTTCTTCATATACCTAGTTGTGCTAATCGATTTGACTATGTGTCGATCTACTTGGGATTTAGATTTGACTCATTCTTAAATTTTTTGAATCCCAACATAAATCAAATTTTAAACAGATTTGCTAATTTGAATTCAAATTTGATATATTTTGAGTTTCAAATATTCAAAATCGATTCACTTTATTTTGAATGTGCAATGTCAATTGATAATTTAAAGCTTATATATTATCTTATATGAAGAACATTCTAATTTTAATGAATTTATTTATAATTATATTTTTGGATATTGATAACCAAGTTAAAAAGTTCTAAGATCAAGGATTCTCAGATTATAATATATATGAACAATGTTCCTAATTCATGTAGATACTGTATGCCAATCGCTATCCAAAATTGTTTTTTTTTGCGTTGAAAAAATATTTAAAAGAAAAATAGAGGTATATTATGGAGATGGAATATTATTGACAAAAAAATTGAACATATTATAATTATTATTGCATGTTGAAGCACTGTTTGACTAAGATTATATAGAAAATAATATAACATAATCGTATTATTTGGAACAAAAATGGCAACCCAATATTTCAGCCGGAAAAAACAATGAATGCATTCTGATGATCATAGACATCTAAAAACCAAAGCCGTGAATCATATGCAAAATTTAAATATACAAAGGAAGAACCTACAAGATGATGAGAAGAGTTTGTAGATTTCTCACGTGATGATCGTTGCCTCGTCAATTATACACTACCTTTTGTTATGCAAGGATAACCAACATAATGAGAAGCCAGAAAAGGGATACATGGATTTGCCGCTACCACATTAGCTGTCAAGGAGGAACTTGAATTAGTGCCGCAGTCGCTTCGTGTGCAAGAATCCACTGTCTACATTATGGTTGATGGATCTTTGGTAAAGAATGAAAGTGTAAGTGAAAATGTGAGGCATGGAGCACATGAACAAGGACCTAAATGTGAGATGAGGAATTGGAAAAAATCTTAATTAATAACTTTTTTTACTAATAAATGACCCAGGAAATCACTCTCATAAATTTAAATAAAGGGAAATGCTCATGGCCTTACATATGTAGTATAGGCAATATGGAATTAAACTTAAAAAATAAATTAGAAATATGGAAAACATGACCCTAAACTAAGAAAAGTTGAACTAAAATTACAAACATGGCCTTGAAATAATCATTTGTTATTTCTTACAAGATTTCGAGGTCACCGTTTTATGTTTTTATTGGAATGTAGTCTTTAGGTAATAAAATTATATGTAAATTCATGCATTTACATACGCGCATACATTTCAAAATTAAATGAATTATTTTTGAACAAATTCAGATATTCAATTTGTTTGGAAATTGAATCCACAAGTCAAAATTATAATTGATTCTGATTTATTTTTTTAATGTTTATCAAATGAAACCTTTAATCGGTTTTGAATGAATTCAAATCAATTAATGCCCCTACATCAACCTCTATCAATCAAACCTTACTCCCACCTTCCTTCTCCAGCTTTCCTAAATTTTCGTTATTGCAAGAATGATGTAATCAGCAGAGACTAGTCGTCCGTCTCTTCCCATGAGACATGACGAGTGGCGACATATAAATATTGATCAACTTGATGTATTTTAAAGTAGCTGTTAAATGCGGGATTGTTTGTTTCACATTGTCCCTGTGTGGAATAAATGAATCTCTTTTGCGGAGGCTTGTGCTTATTTTGCTGTAAAAGCAACCCTTTTGTCCTGCAAAAAGAAAGTGAAAAAATCGCAATGCAACCTAGCCGCTGCATCAAGGGAAGTGCACATTGGAGTAGGGACCATATAGATGACAGAACATGATGCAGCACAAAATTAAAATATAGGACTTGATGTTTTTATCTGTTAATTTATGTTTATTCGAATCGTCCCATTTTTATTTAAATTAAGAGATCGTGTGTGATCTTGAAATTAGTCAGTTTTAAATTTGAAATTTGAATTTTGAATTAGAGTCAAATTAGGATAATGTAGATTTGAATCTCGATTCAAATCAATTAAGATCGAGTAAGATTTCAATTTTAATTCACTTTCTATTTTTGTAATTCTACCTCTACTATATAAAGAGGTTGGTAGTCTTTTGTAAGGGACAGTTCAGTGATTTATAAAATTGAGATTTATTCTCTATCTCCTCTCCCTTCCCTTTCTCCCACGTGGTCTTCACGTTCTTCCTCCCCCAAATCCCTCGTGTTCCCGACGAGCATCTCTTCTCAACCCATCCAATTTTTCTTCCACCAAAAAATCCACCGTTCAAATAAATATTTTTCGTCACGCAAAATCCCATTTGCGTCATTTGGTATTAGAGCATGGAAACCGAACCGTTCCTACGATTCGCTGATCCTGTTGCATATTGGCGTTTGAAGTTTGATCTCAGCCGCCTATCTCATGGTTCGCAGAAGTTCCAACAACGACTTATATCATGCGTCAAGGTGCAAGCATGGTTAGACGCGCAAAACGAGGGAGAATCACCTGTCGACAACGAAAATCAGACCGCTGTTGCTGCCGTGCAACCCGATTTTGAGCCAAAAAACGAAGGTACTTTCATTCCAAATGAAGATTTATTTGATACAACTATTGTGCAAGAAGAAAAGGACCAAGGGCCCATCTTCGATGAGGATCCCGCGAACGAGGAATACGAAAACCTCAATTTTTTAGCAATTGATGTTGCTGTCCAGAAATCAAAAAATGAAAAAAATGAAGATCGTGAGCCCATATTCGATGAGGATCCTATCGACGAAGAATTAGCATTCGTCGATTTGTTCTCCATAGGAAACAAAGAAGAAGAAATAAAACAAGATGTCGACAATGACACGTTGGCCAGGTTTCATGCCGCTGTTCAGGAACTTTCAAACCCGTATCCAACACGTCTAGAGTTTTTTCCAACATACGACAACCACATGCTCACACGCGGCAACATCTACCCTCGTGGGAATCCCCATCCTCGCCAATGGAGGCCCTCCTATTTGAACAACCCACCATCACGACAACGGCAAGAGCACTCACCCTTTCCATCATTGCTTCCTCTATTAGCAACGTCGTCCCCTTGTTGGACCCGATACCCCATCGTTGTGTACCGATATTGGTGCCATCGCCTTCCTTTTGGGTTCCTCCACCACCGATGGTTGAGGTTCCATTGTTGGAAAGATCTAAGATGGCACCTATACCCTTCGTTGATACTATTCCAGGGACCATCTTGGCTGCTGCCGCCGTACCTGACAGGGAAAGAAGCCGCAGCCGTGATTGACAATCTCGCTCAAAGGGGATTTGGATCCCATGCAATCAGGAATAGGCGACGTAGGGGGAAAGTATGGGTGATGTCCTTCTACCGAAATTATATTGGAATCTTCTGGAAATTTGGTACCATTATGAGAAGGGAGATATCAAGGAAGCCGACTGGAAATGAACTTTACAACTGGAACCCACGTTCCGAAAACCCTGGCTTTGTTAATAGTTGCCAATATTATAATGATGTACCTCAGGTCCGAGTTTTATGGTGCCCACATATTCCAAATATAGTACATAAGATCATTGGTATCTTTGGAGGTTACCGAAAAATCCCTACAAAAGGAAATCTCAGATTTACCTCCAGAAAAAATAATCTGCAGAAGTCCTGTATGGATATAAGAATTTCTAAAAAATTCAAGGAGGTTAAAAAGGGAAGTAATAATCGTCCGTCAAATCCAATTAGGATTACGCACATGGGATTCAACTATATAAAGACCACATGGTCTAGTTGATTGGCCGTATCTCCTCTCATCCTAAATATGTGCTATTCCTTTGCTATGGATTCTGCAAAGGCCGAAATGATCGATATGAAGATGCCCCATCAAGTTTTCAAACACCACGTCAGCAAAGCAATTTCCATGTGGGTGTCGCTATTTGAGCCACATATGTTCTTCCAACATGGTGTTGATGATTTCGACCACTGCACCAAAGACACCTGGGTCCCATTGTTTGCTCCACATCTATTCTTCCAAGAGGTGAACAAGAAAATTGACATCAAATCGTCAAGCTTCGAAGATCAAGTAATTCGTCGGGAGACGAATTTTTCAAGCGGAGGAGAATTGATGCAGCACAAAATTAAAATATAGGACTTGATGTTTTTATCTGTTAATTTATGTTTATTCGAATCGTCGCATTTTTATTTAAATAAAGAGATCGTGTGTGATCTTGAAATTAGTCAGTTTTAAATTTGAAATTTGAATTTTGAATTAGAGTCAAATTAGGATAATGTAGATTTGAATCTCGATTCAAATCAATTAAGATCGAGTCAGATTTCAATTTTAATTCACTTTCTATTTTTGTAATTCTACCTCTACTATATAAAGAGGTTGGTAGTCTTTTGTAAGGGACAGTTCAGTGATTTATAAAATTGAGATTTATTCTCTATCTCCTCTCCCTTCCCCTTCTCCCACGTGATCTTCACGTTCTTCCTTGATGCAGCATAAATTTAAAATATAGGGCTTTATGTTTTTATTCGTTAATTTTATTTACGTTTATTTTGAGTCGTCGTAAATTTTTTAATTTAAATAAAGAGATCGCGTGTGATCTCAATTAAGTAGTTAGAGATTTGAATTACGTAGTTAGTCGGTTAGAGTCAAAATAGGATAAGTTTGTTTTGAATTTGAATTGAGTTTCTATTTTTGTAATCTCGTCCCTCCTATATAAAGGGATGATAGACTAGTTATTTAGGGCAGTTCAAGTTATATGAAAAATTGAGTTATCTCTCTGTCTCTTTCTCTCCCTCGACGCGATCTTGGCGATTCCTCTCCAAAATCTCGCGCAACTGGCGCGTTTTCCTCTCTCTTCCTCTTCTCTCTAGATTTCTCCACCAAACAACTATTTTTCACCGTTGCAAATTTTAATTTGCATCAAGTGGTATCAGAGCATGGAAACCGAATCGTTCCTATGATTCGACGATCTTGTCGAGTATTGGCGTTTGCAACTCAATCTCAGTGGCATATCTCACGGTTCGCATGCTCGTTCGCGGCAACGAGCGTTCAAGAAACGCCTTATGTAAAGCATCAAGGTTCAGGCATGGCTGGACACAACATTCGATGGAGATTCATACGATAACAACAGAAATCAGATTGCAGGACCTGCTGTTCAATCCAACTTCGGCCACGAATATGGAGGTATTTTCATTCAAGATGAAAATTTATTTAATACATTTGTTGCGCAAGAAGAAAACGAAGACCAAGGGCCCATCTTTGACGAAGTTTTCATGGATGGCAAAGTCGAAAATCTTAATATACTCGCAAGCAAACTTGCTGTACATGAATATGCTGATCCCATATATGATGAAAGCATCGCGGAGGAGGTTGTTGAATTCACAGTTGAGCCCCCCTCCGCTGCTATCCAGGAGGCTCGCTCATCCGCTAAATTCAGGGACAGTACTGGCCTCGTTCATAACAACCCCATGGGGCGAGCGACCTCCTCCCAAAACTCCAGTCTATATATGGCGTTGCGGCCCACTCTCGATGCTTCATGCGCCTTTCCCCACCATCTGCACGGCCTGCGTGGAAAATACCACTGTTGCCGCTGTAATCGGAGCCCCATTCCCCGCTACCATCGACGATGGAAGGCCTGTAGGCAAGCTCGACATCACGGCGACCGCACCTCGACGAGAAGGCACTGAACCTATCTCCCACAGCGAGGGGAGGTCGCAAGGCGAGCCAGGCATCGCCACTCCATGCTACGCCCATACCGTCACTATTTCTGTCGCAACGGCTATAGCCTCCTCCTGCGTAATCAATCAACCTGCCGCTGCCGCCGTATAATGGGAAGAGACCCTAACGAAGGTGGGGAATGCCTCCTCAATTGGATCCCCTAAATTGAGGGGTGGCATCTTTTGGAAAAATTACAGGCATGCCTCTCCTCACAAGAGAACTTATTTAAAGGGTCAATTGAAGACTAAATTATATTATTGGTATATTTTAAGTGAAGGGGTAGAATATTTGCAGCCATACCCCTCAATGAAAAGAAATTACAAACGTAACATGGAAAAGGATCAAATTGGGGAGTTTGGAATTATGGTTTCAGATCGAATCCTCCAACGACAAATCGAAGATAAAGCAATTCGTCAGGAGACGAATTTTTCAAGCGGAGGAGAATTGATGCAGCATAAATTTAAAATATAGGGCTTTATATTTTTATTCGTTAATTTTATTTACGTTTATTTTGAGTCGTCGTAAATTTTTTAATCTAAATAAAGAGATCGCGTGTGATCTCAATTAAGTAGTTAGAGATTTGAATTTCGTAGTTAGTCGGTTAGAGTCAAAATAGGATTAGTTTGTTTTGAATTTGAAACGAGTTTCTTTTTTTGTAATCTCGTCCCTCCTATATAAAGGGATGATAGACTAGTTGTTTAGGGCAGTTCAAGTTATATGAAAAATTGAGTTATCTCTCTTTGTCTCTTTCTCTCCCTCGACGCGATCTTGGCGATTCCTCTCCAAAATCTCGCGCAACTGGCACGTTCTCCTCTCTCTTCCTCTTCTCTCTAGATTTTTCCACCAAACAACTATTTTTCACCGTTGCAAATTTTAATTTGCATTAGAACATGATGTAAATTTGAGTTTATTTTTATTTAAATCTATTTACTTGCCTATTGCCATCTAATGGGCGGCTCACATAGAAGAAGTTTGCTTATATCTAAAAAATATTTTAATCATGAAGTGCTAGCCGTAAGTGAGTCAGATGTGGGATATGTATAGATGAAACTGTGGATAATTGTTGCAGATTGAAACTAAGGAAGACAGCTTGCACGCTTGTGTTCTGCTTCAGTAGGTGATGGCTTAACTAGGGATGCAAATGGACAAATACGGATACGGATACAAGTATTACCATATCCTTATCCATTTTTGAATACGAATACAGATGTGGATACGGATATTGACGGATATTAAAACTATCTTACTATATTCTTAAAAAACGGATATGGATGTAAAATGGATACTGATCGCGTACAAGTAATATTAGAAATACTCTATAGAATCAACTTAAATATATACGAATTGGATGGAAAACACCTGATATAAATTTACTAAATGTGATTATATCATAAAAACTATACAAATATGGTAAAAGAAGGTATATAATTATGCTATATACAGTTAAAAATAAAGCTATGACTATATTTATATACAAAAATAGATATACGTATACATATACGGATACATATACATATGTTTGCATATATCAAAACGATATCCATATCCATATCCATTTTAACACGGATACAGATACAAATGTCAGTATGTATAAAACAGATACGATGACTGATCAAATACAGATATATCCATAGGGTTTGCATCCCTAGGCTCAACTCTTTTATTGCATGTTTACTTCTTCACTCATATCAAGTTTTTAAAATATTATCAGGTCTCAAGTGTCATCAATATCTCTTAAATGGTAGTAGTGTGAATCTTAAACTGCCAAGGAAGTTAGTCTAGCTGAAATTTTCAGAACTAATTGCGAGGGAGGTTATCTAGCTGAAAATCACGAAGGTCCAATACAGAAGGTTAGGTGGATGCATCGACCCTCTTTCCCACCCCTTATTAATTTTCCGACCTGTAGCAATCCCAAAGAATAGGTTTGAAGCCTCAGACGCTTTGAAGGGATGAGCTTGCATTTGAAGAAATAGAAAAGAAAGAAAAGGGCAAGCAACACCCATGTCTTAGAAAGAATAGGCTAAAAGTGGGATTCAATTGTCAACTGTAGCAAAATTTAAATTGACCATGGACTCGAGCCATGCCATAGCACATTCATCAAATTCGTACAATTTTTTTGATCAAATTCAAGTAGGTTTGAATTAATAACATTGAAGATTTTGTTCAACGTCGAAAGTGTCTTTCACTGATGGGTGGAAAGAAATTCTCTACAAGATTCCATCACATAATAGGCTTCTCTTTCATATGAGTTTTTCAGTAGATACTGTAAACATATATTTGTTTCTTTTGTACTTCTCTGTTATTTTCTTTTCTGCCGTATGCTTTATGTAATTTACCCATAGGCTACTCTCATATATAAGAGAACCTAGGGCTGATGGAATAAACACTTCTTCTATTTTTCCCAACATGGTATCAGAGCGACGGTCCTAGACCGGAGTTCTTGAAACCCTAACCCTATCCCCACCCCACCCGCGTGCCTCTCTCTCTCCGCCGGCGCCTACTCATGCCACTGGCCGTGCACGCCTCTCGCCTGCGGTGAACCGCACACCGCGCACGCCCCATCGCGCGCCTGCGCCCCTGCGCCTGCGCCCCATCGCGCCCCTGCGCCTGCGCCTCCGTGCATGCGCCTCCGTGCGTACGTGCCCTAGCGCCCTCCAGCACGCCCCTGTGCGCCCCTGTGCGTGCCCCATCGTGCGTGCGCCCCTCAAAACACATGCCCTAGCACCCCTGTGCTCTCTCTCGCGCTATCTGCTGTGCGTGCGTGACTCCTGAATCAGCCCTACACGTTTCTAGCGCGCACACCGTCAACTAAATGGGTTTGGTTGCTTGAAGTCTACACATGCAACTAAACCCGTCTATATCCGTGTAGACGATCTTATCTTCAGTCTATCGCTCCAGTCTTCTGTTTCCATTATGTTAGAAAGCAAGGCGGATATTCCATCTATAGGCGCCTTTCGTGGTCCAGCGCCTATCGTAAAGATGGATGGTACGAACTATGAACTGTGGGCGATGCAGTTCATGAGTATGATGAAGTCAATTGGTAAGAAGCACATTCTTACCGAAGAAGAGCCTGCTGAGAAGAATGGAGCTAATGCCTCATGGGAGGCAGATGATGCATACGCCAAAGTCTGGTTATCTGAAACTTTGGCGATCGAGATTGCCAATGATATTCTTCATCAGCCCACGGCTAAAGACATGTGGGATATTCTGACGGCCACATACTCTCAAGCGAAGAATGAGACAAAGATTCTGCAACTTCAGCATGACATATTCACCATTAAGCAGAATGTAACCCTCTACACTCACTCTACACTTCGCTGCGTGGGATGTTCGAGAAGCTGTACAGCTTCATGCCCCTGACAGTCACGCCAGAGCAATAGAAGACCTACCGAAATGCTACTATGGTAGGTGTTTTCCTTGCTGCCCTTGATCCTGAGTATGAGGCAGCACGATCTCAGATCTTGGCAGACTCTACTATTCCTCCTATGGAGGAAGCCTTTTACAGGTTGGGCCGAATCACTGTTCCCTCTACGACTACGAATCAGACTGCTTCCGCCATGGCTGCCAACAGAGGTCGTGGATGTCACCATCATACTCGTGGCCATGATCCTCGTGGCAAAGGAGGCCGCATTCGGCCAACATGTACCTACTGCCATCGTACCGGACATACTGAGGACACATGCTACTCCAAGCATGGATTTCCTGCATCTGCACGAGTCGCTAAGCAGATAGAGCATCCATCTGCTGCCTCTTTGGATCATCGCTTTGATGACCTTGTTGCTCGTCTAAGGGGCATTATTCCTCCATCCAGCCCAACACATACTACTGAGAGCCAGTCTGACAATGCTGCATCCGCCTCTGCCTCTACCAGTGCATCAGGTAGCACACTTGCATTTTCTAATAGTGGATCAGATACTCTAGCATGGATTATGGACTCTGGAGCCACACATCATTTATGTAGCGATCAAAGTCTACTTACAGGATACAGACAGATCCCTCCAGGTCGAACAATGGTCATTGCTAATGGCACACATTCCCCAATTACTGGTCAGGGGGAGATTAGACTGACATCGTCTATGCAGCTGAAGAATGTGTTACATGCACATGATTTTTCAATGAATTTGTTATCTATCAGCCAAATTACCAAGGATTTACAATGTCAGGCGATTTTTGATCCATCTTCTCTTGTTTTTCAGGACATCCTTACGGGCAACGTGATTGGTCGTGGCTATGAGCAAGGATGCCTCTATCGCCTCAGTCAGCCTCCTTTTGCTGGAACCTCATCCTTACCTACTGGACCTGTATCACCTGTGCTATGGCATCTGCGCTTTGGACATCTACCGCTTCAGAAGCTGTGTCGTGTGTTACCCTAGGGTCTGCCTCACACATCTATCCAATGTGAGGCTTGTCAGTTGGGAAAGCATCATCGGTCTACCTTTCCCAGTCATCAGTGTCGGAGTAGTACCTCCAAGTTTGAGTTATTTCACATTGATATCTGGGGTTCGAGTCGTGTTCCTGATCATCAGGGACACCGGTTTTATATAGTTATTGTGGATGACTTTTCTCGTGTGTCATGGGTGTTTTTGTTAAAGAATAAATCTGAAGCAGGGAATATTATTATCAATTTTCTTAATGAGATTCGTAATGTTTTCTCCAAATCTGTTAAAATTGTGAGAAGTGATAATGCCCTGGAATTATGTTCTCATGTCCTAGCCAGTTATTTCTCTTCCCATGGGATTATCCACCCGACATCCTGTGCCTATATCTCCCAATAGAATGGGATCGCTGAAAGGAAACATCGTCACTTACTAGATGTCACCAGGTCACTCCTTATACAGAGCCATGCTCCTTATTCTTACTGGGGTGACGCGGTTCTTACAACATGTTACCTAATAAATCGTATGCCGTCATCTGTCCTAGGTGAAAAGATTCCCTTCACCCTTATCTTTCCTGGTAAAGATCTATTTTCCCTGACTCCTCGTGTGTTTGGTTCGGTTGCCTTTGTCCACCAGTTGTCTCCCGGTACTGACAAGCTCTCTCCTAGGGCTGTCAAGTGTGTGTTTGTTGGGTACTCCAGAACTCAAAAGGGGTACAAGTGCTACGATCCATTGCGCATGCGGTATCTTGTTAGTGCAGATGTTACATTTTTTGAATCCGTAATGTATTTTTCATCCTCAGGTGATCAATTGCTACCTCCAGTTACTACCGATGCCATCTATGTGACACCACCACCACCAGTACCACCACCACCACCACCACCAGCTCCTTTACCATCATCTGCACCTCCTAGTACTATACCTGTTTCACCACTACCATTTCATTATACCCGCAGGCCTACTCCAGTTAATGTCATGACTCCTCACCTAGCTCGCTTAAGGTATGTTCTGAAGATATTACTCTTGATGGATCTGATGATGTTTCTGAGCAGGATGTGTTACAGAGGACAGATGAGGACACAACTGATTTAGATGTCCCTATTGCTATACGCAAATCAAAGCGGAGCTGCGCCTCATATCCTTTAGCAGCTTCTGTGTCATTTGAACGACTATCTGGGGATTTCAGGAACTTTGTGGTCGCTTTGTCAGCTGTAGAAATTCCACGGAATTACCAAGACGATCTGAAGGATAGTAGATGGCGTCTAGCAATGGAGGAAGAAATGGCAGCACTTCAATCTAGAGGAACTTGGAGTCTAGTTCCTATACCTGCAGATGTGTCCCCAGTGAGCTGCAAGTAGGTATTTACAGTCAAGCAGAATGCAGATGGCAGTATTGACAGATACAAGGCTCGCCTTGTTGCTCGTGGCTTTACACAGACATACGGGGTGGACTATCTTGATACATTCTCGCCAATAGCCCGTCATTCTACTCTACGGATCTTGCTGTCAGTTGCGGTTACTCGTGAGTGGCCGCTATATCAGTTGGATGTGAAGAATGCGTTCTTATATGGCGACTTACAGGAGGAAGTCTACATGCAACAACCATCCGGTTTTGCTGTTGAGGGGTAGTGTTCCAAAGTGTGCAGACTTCATAAGGCTATCTATGGCCTTAAGCAGAGCCCCAGAGCATGGTTTCAGAAGCTCTCAGACCTCTTTGAAAAACAGGGATACAAACGCTCTAATGCTGATCATTCCTTGTTTGTACAAAAGACTTCAAGAGGTATTATTGCAATCATGGTTTATGTAGATGACATCTTGATTACAGGAGATGATGCACAAGGAATAAAGAAGGCGAAAGAAATGCTGGTTAGCGAATTTGTTACTAAGGATCTTGGAGTCCTTAGATATTTTCTGGGGCTGGAGTTTGCCAGAAATCCGTATGGGCTAGTAATGTCGCAGAGAAAATATGTTACAGACCTGTTGAGTGAAACAGGAATGCTCGGTTGCCGGCCTGCTACAACACCAATGGACCCCCAATATGAAGATATATGATGATGATACAGAGGAGGTGGATAGGAGAAGATACAGAGAACTGGTGGACAAACTGTTGTATGTCACGATTACTAGGCCCGATATATCTTTTGTAGTGAGTCGTGTGAGCCAGTTCATGGAACAATCACGTCAGGTTCACATGGATGCTATACATATGATACTCAGGTACCTCAAATCATCTCCAGGTGCGGGTTTGCTATTCAAGAAAGGCAAGGTGATCTCTATCTCAGCATGTGCAGATGCAGATTATGCAGGTTGTCCCAAGGACAGGAAGTCCACCTCTGGGTTTGCGGTTTATGTTGGAGATTCTCTAATCTCATGGAGGAGCAAGAAACAAACTGTGGTAGCCATGTCTAGTGCTGAATCTGAATATAGGGCTATGGCTCAGGTTAGCACAGAAATGATGTGGGTAAAGGCTGTGCTTACAGATTTATGTATAGAAGTCCCACTTCCTATGACCTTAGAATGTGACAATCAGGCGGCCTTGTTCATTACAAACAATCCAGCATTCCATGAGCGAACCAAGCACATTGAAGTTGACTGTCACTTCATACGTGACATGATTCAGAAGGGATTCATTGCTACATCCCATGTTAGTTCAGAGAATCAAACTGCAGATATATTCACCAAGGCATTACTACGAGGCCCATTTCAGAAGTGTGCGTCCAAGCTGAGCATGATTGATATCTATGCTCCATCTTGAGGGGGAGTGTAAACATATATTTGTTTCTTTTGTACTTCTCTGTTATTTTCTTTTCTGCCGTATGCTTTATGTAATTTACCCATAGGCTACTCTCCTATATAAGAGAGCCTAGGGCTGATGGAATAAACACTTCTTTTATTTTTCCCAACAGATACAATAGAAAGGAAGTTGTTGAATCTCCACACCACTCCTATGCTAGGTTTCGAGTAGTAATTAGATGGTGAGGATGTGACGCTGGGAACCTTTAATGTCTTAAATGGAATGGTGTTGTGTCACACCATGTTCACTCCTTTGTAATATATATATAGGAACAGGATCCTACTACATGGAGTAGGTAACTTACCTACTCCACTTTCTTTTTTTCAATTTTTTTTTATTTTTTTTGAAAAATGCTTCCATAGATTTGCATAATTATATCCCTCTAATATGTCACTCAAATTTCGTCAGAAACTTCCTGCGGCCTCCATCCAGAACATGAAAAATACAGCAAATCTGTGACCATTAAAAAATGAATGTCTGGATTGAGGCCATAGGAGTCTTTGTTTCTGACGAAATTTGAATGACATATTAGAGGGATATAGTTATGAAAATTCATGGAAGCATTTTTCAAAAAAAATAAAAAAATTTTGAAAAAGAAGAAAATAGAGTAGGTAAGTTACCTACTCCATGGAGTAGGATCCCTTTTCTCATATATATATATAGATATATATATATGGAGGCTTGTGCCTTGAAATCTAACGTAGTAATTAGCCATTTGGTGCTTACTCCTTCCTGTCCTTCGTGCAAGTCATCATATCGATCCTTTATACTTCTATAAAAAAAACGAAGAGTTGAGGAGAAAAAAAAGGAAGGGAGCTGCGAGAACCTAACCTATTGCATGCCAGAGTAGCCTATCACACAAAACAAGGATGAATCAAAATCATCCTCTTTCGTTGATTATCAGAAAATCTTTCTGGAGGCCTTCTTTCTTTAATGATTCCCGAAACTTCAATTAAAAGTGGGGTTCAGACCAAGTCCAAGTCCGCAGGGAATGGACTGCATGCAATTGTTAATAGACGAACAAGTCGACCTAACCAATGACTATCACCATCAAAATGCCACTGTTGAGAAATGTAAAGTAACTAGTAATTGTGTAATTAGAAATCCACTCATTGCGTTGTATGGAATCTGGTGTATTGGTATGACTATGTAAAAAGCCTATGGATTGTCAGGAACCATACAAATCATGTATTTGTTTTTTATTCTTGATAGCAAGCTTCTAATTTTGTTACTAAAGGATTTCGTATAAGTAGGGCTAAGACTAAATGTACGGAGTGTACATTTGATCGAAACAACGATGATGGACTCGGGGTGAAGATTGGATACGATAACATTCAGAAGAAAGATTCTTTTAAATACATGTGATCTACTTTGCAACATGATGGGGAAATTGATGGAGATGTTACTCATATAATAAATGCAAGCTGGTTAAAGTGGAGAGGAGCCTCTACTATTCTTTGTGATAAGATTATCCCTTTGAAAGTCAAAGGAAAGTATTACAAAGCAGACGTGAGACCATGCTATGCTCTATTGATCAGAATGTTGGCATGTGGACCATGGATTTGTGCATAGAATGACAGTAGCAGAAATGAAAATGCTAAGGTGAATGTATGGTCATACACCAAAAGATTGGATTTGGAATAATGCTATCAAAAGGAAAGTTGGTGTTGCTCCGATAGAGGATAAAATGAGAGAAAACCACTTGAAAATGGTTTGACCATTTGCAAAAGAGGTCGATTGATGCACTAGTTAAAAGATGCGATTTTTGGGATGTGGAGCCGATTAAGAGAGGGCGAGGAAGGCCCAAGAAGTGTTGTAATGAGACTATCCGAAGAGATCTTAGTTATTTGGATTTAAGCTCGAGAATGACCCAAAATAGAATTGAATGGAGGCAAAAAATCTATGTAGCGACCATACTTATTTGTAGGAAAAGGCTTTGTTGTTGTGATAACATGCTTCTAATTTATACTTATACATTGTATTGGAGTGAATTGATTTGAGTATATTTTTCTTAAGGTTTGTGTTGGAGTATTTGGTTGTGCGCCATATGAGTTGTAGGAGGGTAAATGAATCCTGGAGAGATCCATTTACCCTATCCACATGTTTAGTCCCACATCTACCAGTGGTGGGACTTGAAGGCTCTGAGGAGGCTATATAAGGAGCCCTAGACCTCCTGTAACCATTGAGAAAAAGGAATGCTGTTGGAAAAGAAAAGAGCCTACCCATGTGTTTAGTACCACATGCGGGAGCGGTCACTGTTGGGTCTGTCCGTGGGACTATATAAGGAGCCCCACACCCCCTGTACTCATTGAGAACTTCAATAGAAGAAATGCCCAATTCAGGGGCTTCTCCCGTGGTTTCATCCCGCTCCTTCTGGAGTAGGGTTCCACGTTAAAATCTTTATTCTTATTGTTTTATCTTTATTTCCGATTCCGCTTCCGCATTCTATTTTTCTACATGGTATCAGAGCGGGTTCGATTCTCGGAGAATTTATATTGAAGATTTATTTATTTGTAATTCGTTCGAGATTCGAAGTTGGTATTTTATCTTGAAGATTTCTTTGTAAAGATTGAAGATGTATTTGAAGATTTTTCGAGATTCAAATCTGCATCTGGAGAATCTTGCGTCGTGTGGTTCTCCAGGCCGCAGATGGCCGCAGTTCTCAAATACCGAGTAGGTTTTTTTTATGAAACCCTAACTCCAGGCGGCCCTATCTTCCCCAGCAACCTCTACGCGCCCCCCTCTGATCGCACGTGCATGCGCTCCTTCTCAAGTGGAGGCGCGCTATCCCATACGCATCTCTCCACAGGCCAAGCTCCCCTGCGCAATCTCCTTCTCGCGCTCCATCGCCTTCTCGTAGGCGTGCATGCGCAACGCCCCCTATGCGTGAAGCCCTACGCGCGGGACCACCAGGCCGTTTTTCAGATGAGAGGGTGGTATCTCCATCATATCCCTCGCAAGCTGTGGCGAGCGGACCACCCAGGCGGAGTTCTCTCCTCCTAGCGGCATCGCAGACGGCATTTTCTCCCAGGGGGAGACTGCGCTTCTCCCATCTGGAAACCCCATGGCGCAACCATCCAGGCTAGCGATGCAAGACCTCCCATTCCGATCAGGCGGCGACGCCTATCCCCAGATCCTCGCTACAGGCGCACAGGCATCTCCAGTGTCTCTCTCAGATCTCATGTGGCTCGTTGCGGCGAGCCCTAGCCGCCTTCCGCCCTCGTCGCCATGCGGAAGCCCCGCAACTCCCTCGACATCGCAAACCCGCTCCAGGCGGCACCGAAGAAACCCCTCCTTGCATCAGGCGGCGCCGAAGAAGTCCCCACGCCGTGCGATGTGGTGCACCTCGTAGATCCAGCGCCACTTCTCGATATCCCAACAACGCGAGCGGCGCACAGCTCTTGCTCCAGCGCAGGCGGCGCGAATGGGTTCCCAAACTGGGAACCCTAAGCGGCGGGCCCCCTTTCCTAAAAAACAAATTTATTGTTAATGGGGCTGACAGTACACACACAAAAAAGGGGGCTATTTCGAGGGCCTATTTTGGCCGATAGTACCAAAAAAATGATGAGTTTTTTTAGGCCCAAATGGGCCGAAGCTTTTGTTTGAAAAAAAATGAAAAAAAATGAGAGAAAAAAAGACCGTGCGAAGTAAAAGTCGAAAAAAAGAGAGAAAAAGAGGCACGCACAAGAAAAAGCCGTACACATACAAAAAAATCAAAAAAAAAGTCGCGTACAAGGAAAAAGTCGTACGCATAAAAAAATGTGATTCATGTTTGCTTCTCTCAACTTGTCTATTATTTTCATTATTCTCACAAGTTTGGGAGAAAGGGGGAGTAAAAGCCATATGCATCCTACATCATTGACTGACAGACCAAACACTCCGGATTTCGCAGAATATCAAGCCATCTTCACTGTGCATCGATCTTCGTCGTGGTGTCTCTATCCTCGACATCAACTCCGCACTGGATTTCTTTTCTTCAAGGCACGACGGAGACAAAGTCCGGTGACCCGCAGGCACGACTGAGACAGAGATCCGGTGACCATGCAGGCACGACAGAGACAGTCCGGTGACCTTCCAGGCACGACAGAGATACGTTCCGGTGACCTAATATACCCGTCAGCAAGCGGGTTTGTCTACCAGTTGCGGATACATACGTTTATTGTGGTGATTTCAAGTGAAGATGTAATGATGTATATTTTTCTTTATTGTTGCAAGTTGCAGCTGTCCCAGCTACCAACTTGAGGGGGAGTGTTGGAAAAGAAAAGAGCCTACCCATGTGTTTAGTACCACATGGGGGAGCGGTTACTGTTGGGTCTGTCCGTGGGGCTATATAAGGAGCCCCACACCCCCTGTACTCATTGAGAACTTCAATAGAAGAAATGCCCAATTCAGGGGCTTCTCCCGTGGTTTCATCCCGCTCCTTCTGGAGTAGGGTTCCACGTTAAAATCTTTGTTCTTATTGTTCTATCTTTATTTCCGATTCCGCTTCCGCATTCTATTTTTCTACAAATGCAATATCTGCTCCTTTGAGGGCTTATCTCGTGGTTTCATCCCACTCCTTAGGGAGTAGGGTTTCACGTAAAAATCTTTGTGCTCTTCGTTTCTATCTTTATTTTTTATTCCATTTCCGCTTCCTATTTTCTAACATAGTATCAGAGCGGGTCGATTCTCGAGGATTTTGTGTTCGTTTATCATTTGTTCAAGATTAGAGTTTCATTGTTCTAGGGTTTTTCGAAAAACCCTAAATCTGAAGGCATCATCGATTTCATCTCGAAGGCCGCCTGGAGGTTTTCAGCAACAAGTCTCTTGAATCTTGCGCAGACAGCGCAAGATCGAATCCCCCCAGCGACGCTTCCCTAGCAGAGACCTCCATTGCACGCTCCTTTCGCGAGCGCGAGAGTTCCAGACCCATCCATGACTCCATCGCAACATGCACGCGCATCTCAACCAGACTGAAATCAACAGAGCAGCACCTCCGCGCACTCTTCCTTCGGATCGTCCGCTCCTTCTCGCCACCTAACTCCTTGGCGGCTGAAGCCCCAGGCGCAACCCCAACGCGCCAACCTCCAGTCCAGTGCCGTACCTCCCAGTTCAATAGCAAATAGCGGCGATAGCCGCACCTCCCAGCCTCAGGCGGAGGCACCTAGCTCCAAGCGGCAGTGGGTTCCCATGCACTCGAAGCGGCGCAACATCACCTCCGCGGCAAGCCCTAGCCGCCAAGGGCGATCCCACCTCACGCACGAGCCTCACGCACCAGCACAGGCGCATCCCCGCACACTCTCCTCCAGACCCTGGCAACGCCGCTACTCCCTTCGATCGAACCACTCCCGGCGACGTCTCCCTTCCTTCAGCCACTTCTTCTCAGGCGGAATCACCTCCTCCTCGCTTTCCCCTCTGCTCCACAGGCAGCTGCAGCTTTGAAACCATGAGGGACCCCATCACGATGGGACAGATGTCTTCGACAACTAAAAAAAAGGGTTCCCGTGAGGGGAAACCCTAAATAAGTGTTAGTCCCAAGAGGCCGGGTGCTAAAAAAATGTGTGTGGTTAGTGTAAGCGCAAGTGGGCCGTGATATATATATATATATTTATAAAGAGGGGGTGGGGTTGCAGATTTAAAAAAAAAGAGCTGTACAAAAAATAGGAAACGGCTTAAAAAAATTAAAACAAATGATTTGAAAAGCCTTAAAAAAATGGTGAACGGCTTAGTTGAAAAAAAAAGAGAGAGATGGCTAAAAAAAGCCATGAAGAAAAATTTCATTGAAAAGAAAAGTCGAGAAATTGTGATGGCTTATGTTTTGTTACCCTCATTTTCTTGTTTTCTCCCAACTTGGTCGACGTCATTGTTTTCCGACAAATATGGGAGAAAGGGGGAGTATATGTAGAGTCACAGGTCTATTCAGAGTTTCAGATATCAGATATTCTTCAGACCGGCCAGATTATCAGATGATTCAGATCCAGATTTTCCAAGTCGAGATTGCATGGCCAGACAGATTATTTAGATTCTACAGTTATCCAGACTCGACGATTTATTCCGAGTCAGTTTCAGATTCGCACATATATGCGGTCTTCTTTTCAAATGTGCAGATGTTTGCCATCTTTTGTAGTGGTCCCCATCTTTCTTCTTGTTGTTTCGGCCAGAGTTTTCATGTGAGCCATAGGGACTCTAGAGTAGAGGACCATTCCCTATGCCATGTTCGCAAGGATTTTCATGTGGTATCATAGGGACTCCAGAGTAGGGTACCATTCTCTGTGTCAGATGGGATGGGAGAGACCCAGTTCTCCGACGAGGAGACTTCTTTCAGACTCCATTCTCCAGCGACCGTTGACTCTGACGAGGATTGCACTTCCACGACCCTTATTCAGTTCGATCCTTTTCAGAGATGGAGCATTTGCCCGCATGTTGTGGCAGGCCAGAGTACTCCGACGAGGAGACTCATTTTCCAGTTGCAGTAACTGTGATAAGCGCAGTTCGGAGCACATGCTCTCCGACGAGGAGATTCAGCAGACTCACACTCCAGCCCGTTCGTCCTCCTCACATGTATGACATGAGAAGCAACACCCTCGACAACAACAGTTGTGCGCGTTGGGTTGATATTGTCTATAGTGTCCTGTAGCGTGAGTTGAGTTTCTTTCTTTTTGTCCAAGCTGAGCATTGCATGCTGAGGGGTAGTGTTGGAGTATTTGGTTGTGCGTCATATGAGTTGTAGGAGGGTAAATGAATCCTGGAGAGATGCATTTACCCCATCCACAAGTCCCACATCTACCGGTGGTGGGACTTGGAGGCTCTGAGGAGGCTATATAAGGAGCCCCAGATCTCTTGTAACCATTGAGAAAAAGGAATGCAATATCTGCCCCTTTGAGGGCTTCTTCTGTGGTTTCATCCCGCTCCTTAGGGAGTAGGGTTCCACGTAAAAATCTTTGTGTTCTTCGTTTTCTATCTTTATTTTTGATTCCGCTTCCGCTTCCTATTTTCTAACAGTTTGTATTTTATTTTTAGCATCCTTTGATGTGCTCAAAGTTTATGCATTCTTTTGGTTCAGTGGAGCTGTGACCATTGGAAGGATAGTCAGTTGTGTGGGAGGATAGATGCCACATTCTTGATGATTTGGCGATGCTAGAGATGCTCTAATGATGTGTTTTATTAAAAACTCTTGTCGCAATCATAAAGGCATTATCATGACCTATGCGGTGTGTTACCATGTTTTTCTCATTGGTGTGGTCAAAAAGCATGGAAGTGCCTATAAATTTTGATTTTTTTGAAAGTTAAGGTTTCCAATATTCTTTAGTCAGTAAATAAGATAGAAATACACAGTTATCTGATGAATTGCAGGTCTATATACATGCTTTGTAGTAGCGTTGTTATCATAATCGTGACACAAGCTGATATGTAATACCAAGTAAGGCTAGCAATTAGCAGTCTAGTCATGTAGAATAAATAAATAAGTCGAAATAACAAATAACACAATCTTTTAAACTCAAACTTTATAATTTACCAATATAATATCATGTAAATAAACTGAAGAAGATTTTTAAGAAATCAAAATTAAGATTGATCAAACATAACTATATAATATATTATCAAAAAATAAAAATAAACACCTAAACTGAACACACACACACACCATATACTATATTAACTATATATGTTATCAACTTGTTGTAGAGAATCTTGAGTTGTCTTAAATAATAACACGTCTATTTAATCAGACACATTGTATAGGTTATTGTGCAACCTCCTCCAATATTGGCGGGCGAAGCCTGCTGTCTAGATAGGGGTCTTTGTGAGTGCATGCATAAGTCGGGAAATTGTTAGTATATAAGCATGCATACTTTTATAAGATTAGGTCTGGTGGTAGTGCAATGTGCCTAGTACCCAAAAGACTAGGCTTCAAATCCCCCCTTGTGGGGGCTTCTTTAGGTAGCTGACAACCATCGTAAAAAATATCTGGATCTTTCAACATGGATTCGAGCAAGAATCCATGTAGCCGATTCTACTTAAAGTAGGAGAATGCTTCATCATAAGCATGCATATTTTGATGATAACAAAACTTGTGTGCAAATCTTATAGCTAGGTCAAGAGTTGGAAAGCTACTAGACCTAGAAGAAGCTCCTGCTGAGGAGCTCGAGCTTAAGTGAAGAAGAAACTCGAATGAGTTCAAGGTTATGGAACTTCAGCTCAAGTTCAAGTATGAACCTCAAGCTCAATAAAAGACGAAGTCGTTTCTTTTATCGAGTCCTCCTTCTTGTAATTGTCTTAGAATGTAAAAGATCTCAAATCATGCATATTGCATTTCTGTCCTTGACTTTGACTTTCAGGTTAATGAGTCAAGTTGATCGATCAATCATTTACCTCTGATTGATCACTTTTTATTGATCACTCTTCTTTTATGATCGATCATTATTTGAGTTACAACAAGTTATATCTCTGATCGATCATTTTTGAATCATTTATCTCTTGATTTTGATCGATCACCTAAATCCTTGTGATCGATCATTAGATTTTGATCGATCATCTTTGTATCCTGATCGATCATATTCCATTTAAGGATGTTTTTTGAAGCTGATTTCATTCATGGAAGGCCGCATCGCGATATATCGGCGATATATCGACGATATATCGGTATTGTTGGAAGAAATGAAAGAGAGGACTTGTTTATTCCAGTGAACCCTAGGCTCTCTTATAAAGAGGAAGCGTATGGGTAAATTACATAAGATGGAACAACGAATATAAGCATGACACATAAGTACATAAATACCAAGAATATCTCTACACTCCCCCTCAAGATGGAGCATAGATGTCAATCATGCTCAGCTTGGAAGAACATTTTAAAACGGCCCTCTGAGAAACGACTTAGTAAAAATATATGCAGTCTGCTCTCCTCAACTAACATGGGAAGTAGAAATCAATCCCTTCTGAATCATATCCCTGGTATAGTGGCAGTCTACCTCAATATGCTTTGTCCTTTCATGAAAGGTGGGATTATTAGCAATAAATAATGCTGCTTGATTATCACATTGTAATTCCATGGGTAATGGTACATCTATATGCAGATATGCTAATACGGCTCGAACCCACATCATCTCCGTACTTGCTGTGCCATGGCTCTGTACTCAGATTCAACACTAGATTTAACCACCACTGTCTGTTTCTTGCTTTTCCAAGAAACTAAGAAACTGCCAACAAACACTGCAAAACCTGAGGTAGATTTCCGGTCTCTAGGACATCCTGCATAATCCGCATCAATAGAAGCAGAGATAGAAAGATTTGTTTCTTTCCTAAACAACAATCTTGCACCCGGAGATGACTTTAGATATCTCAGTATCATATATACAACATCCATGTGTATCTATCTGGGCTGTTCCATGAACTGACTCACCCGACTAACTGCAAAAGCAATGTCAGGTCTGGTGATAATAATATAGAGAAGTTTTCCCACCATTTCTCTATATCTTCTTTTGTCAACTTCCTCTGTATCATCTCCATATAGCTTCATACTAGGATCCATGAGAGTAGTAGAGGGTCGACACCCGATCATACCTGTCTCAACCAACATATCTGTAATGTATTTTCTTTGTGTCATCACAAGACCCTGCGCATTCCTCGCAAACTCCAATCCCAGAAAGTATCGTAGAGTACTAAGATCCTTCGTCACAAACTGATGGCCTAAAAATGCTTTTGCCATCTTTATCCCCTGCATGTCATCTCTCGTAACAAGTATATCATCAACATATACCATAATAACAACAGTACCTCTGGGAGTCTTCTGGACAAACAAAGAGTGGTCAACATTTGATCTTATGAACCCTTGCTTCTGGATGAGATCTGAAAGCTTCTGAAACCATGCCCGCGGACTTTGTTTAAGATCATATATGGCCTTGTGAAGTCTACACACCATGTGACACTCCCCCTCAACAGCAAACCCCGAAGGCTGCTGCATGTAGACTTCTTCCTGCAGAACCCCATATAAAAAGGTATTTTTAATGTCAAGCTGGAATAAGGGCCAATCACGTACCATTGCGACTGACAGAAGAACACGTAGAGTTGAATGATGGGCCACCGGGGAAAAAGTGTCCATATAATCCACACCATAGGTCTGAGTGAATCTACGAGCCATTAGTCTTGCTTTGTAGCGATCAAGGCTGTCATCCACATTATATTTGACAATAAAGACCCATTTACAACTGACCACAGAAGCTCCTGGGGGAGCATCAACCAAGCTCCATGTACCACGAGACCATAATGCAGCCATTTCATCTTCCATGGCTAACCGCCAGCTGCTGTCTTTCAAGGCATCCTGATAGTTTCGTAGTATCTCCACGGTAGATAGGGCAATAGCAAATATATGGAAATCACCAGTGAGGCGATGAAATGAAACCTGTGAAGCAAGTGGATAAGACGCACACGTCCGCTTGGATTTCCTCAAGGCAATATGTACATCCAAATCATCAGCAGTGTCCACCTGTACATCATTGTCCTGCACTTGTGCATTGTCAGTCCCATCATTACTAATATCACCTGGACATACCTGAGGCGTGGTGGATGAATGACGACCTCCATGAGCAGGATTCAGACGACGAGTATAAAATTTCGGTAGAGGTAGTACTGGCGGTGGTGGAGGTGGTGGTTGTGGTGATGATGATGGTGACGGTGGTGGCACAACATGATTAGGTATGTGATCAGACTGACATACAGGAGGAGTTGACACATAAATGTCATCATCAGTAGTGGAAGGAGTCATTATGTCACCTGTAGGCAAGAAATACATGACATTTTCAAAGAAGGTGACATCAGCACTGGCATAATATTTGTTATTCATAGGATCATAGCATCGATAGCCCTTTTGAGTACGAGAGTACCCCAAAAACACACACTTGACAGCCCTAGGTGAGAGCTTGTCAATCCCTGGAGTGAGGTGATGGACACAAACGCAACTGAACTAAAAACAAAAGGAGTTAGTGGGAATAATTCCCTGTCAGGAAAGACAACAGAAAGAGGAACTTTCTCACCCAACACAGAAGATGGCATATGATTGATCAGATAACCCGCCATAAGGACAATATCACCCCAAAAAGACAGAGGAGCACAACTATGAATGAGTAAAGTCCGAGCCACATCAAGGAGATGATGATGTTTTCTCTCTGCAACACTGTTCTGTTGAGACGTGTAGGCATAAGTTGTTTGATGAGTAATGCCACAAGACAAGAAGAAATGGGACAGAGCACGAGTGCAAAATTCTAATGCATTATCTGTGCGCACAATCTTCACATTAGAGGAAAGAACATTCCGAATTTCTTTGATAAGATTTTTGATGACATCTCCCGCTTCAGATTTATTTTTCAATAAAAAGACCCAAGACAATCTAGAGAAATCATCGATGATGACTAGGTAAAATTTGTGTCCCTGGTGATCAGATACACGACTCAGACCCCAAATGTCAACATGCAATAACTCAAAAAGGGAGTGATCGCTCCTAGACTCACGACGAAGGAAAGTAGACCTGTGATGCTTTCCCAACTGACATGCTTCACACTGGAAAGAAGACTTCGGTGAAATCTGGGGCAAGATATGACACAGCTTCTGAAGAGGAAGATAACCAAAACGCATATGCCAGGTAAAGGGAGAAGCAGATCCACTGGACTGAGATGCGACACCAGCATAGGAGGTGCGAACTAACCGATAAATACCATCCTGCTCACAACCATAACCAATCACCTTGCCCGTTAGAATGTCCTGAAAAATAAGAGATGATGGGTCAAATATAGCTCGACAATGCAAATCCTTTGTAAGCTGACTAATAAAAAATAAGTTCATCGAGAAATCTGGAGCATGCAAAACATTCAACAGGCGAATGGAGGGTGTCAAACTGATCTCCTCCTGTCCAATGATGGGGGAATGAGTCCCATCTGCTATTACTACCGATCTCCCTGGGGAAACCTCCCTGTAGGATGTAAACTTATCTCTGTCCCGACAAAAATGATGTGTCACACCGGAGTCCATGATCCATCCGAAACATCAGAACTGTGACATGATGTAAAGGCATATACGCTACCTGATATGCTTGCCGTGGCTGACGTGGTGGCAGAGGCTGAAGCTGCGGTGTCTGAGTGTCCTCCTGGTGAATCAATAGTGGCAGAAGGCATGATATCCCGTAGTCTGGCGACAAGATCCTCAAACCGCTGGTCTGAAGTAGATGGCGGTGTGGGCACAACATGCTCGGCTACACGGGCAGATGCAGAAAAACCATGCTTAGAATAGCATGTATCTTCCGCATGACCTTGGCGATAACAGAAGGTGCATGGCTGACGGAAGCGTCCACCTCGACCACGAGGTCCACAACCACGAAAAGAGGAGGGGACACCTCTGCCTCGGGAAGCAACCATCGCTGAAGGAGGTGGCGTAGACGCTGGAGAAGAAACCGAAATTCGACTGAGTCGTCAATACACTTCCTCCACTGGAGGAATAGTAGCATCAGCCAGTATCTGCGAGCGAGCCGCATCATACTCCGGGTCTAGGGCTGCTAGTAAGACCCCCTCCATTGTAGCATTCCAGAACATCTTCTGCTGCTCAGGGGTCGCCGTCAGTGGAATGATACTGTAAAGCTTCTCAAACATCCCCCGTAGGGATGTATACAACGAATGCAGCGGTCGGCCATTCTGCTTGACTGTAAAGATGTCATGCTGAAGTTGGAGGATCTTGGTCTCGTTCCTTATTTGCGAGTATGTTGCAGCAAGAATATCCCACATGGCCTTAGCCGTGGGCTGATGTAGGACATCATTAGCAATCTCCATTGTCAGAGTGCCAGAAAGCCAGACATTGGCATACGAATCATCATCCTCCCATGAGGCGTAAATCCCCGTCTTCTCCGCCAGCTCATCTTCCGTAAGAATGTGCTTCTTATCGTTGGACTTCATGAGGCTCATGAACTGCATCGCCCAGAGCTCGTAATTTGTCCCATCCATCTTGACTATTGGCGCTGGACCTTTGAAGGCGCCAATGGAGGGCATATCAACCTTGTTTTCTTACATAATTGGCAGAGACGAAGAACTAGGATTTGTAGACCAATGAAGAATCGTCTACATAAACATGTGGTGATATGAGTGCATATGTAGACTTATGCACTCATACCCATGAAGAGAAGAGGCGGTGCCGAGTTGGGGAAAAGGGGTCGCTTAGAGGCCGCGCACGACGCCCTTGGTGAGGAGGAGAGGCGGTGGGGTGGAGAGGCGGTGGGGAGGAGGGGCGGCGGGGAGGAGGATAGGCGGGGAGGAGGAGAGGCGACAGGGATGGGGTGGGCGGCGATGATGAGAGGGACGGCTAGGGTTTAGGGTGGAGGCTCTGATACCATGTTGGAAGAAATGAAAGAGAGGACTTGTTTATTCCGAGAACCCTAGGCTCTCTTATAAAGAGGAAGCCCATGGGTAAATTACATAAGATGGAACAACGAAAATAAGCATGACACGTAAATACATATATACTAGGAATATCTCTACATGTATCGACAAGTGACCAATATATCGTTGATATGGCCGATATTTGGCCTTCCAAGGCTATTTTATTCACATACTTGGTTCGACATCGACGATATGACGTCGATATATTGTATCGATATGGTATCGATATGAATCGATACCGATATCAACATGGCCTTCACTGATTTCATTATCTATTCGTTCACAACACTAGTTTCTGAGAGCCA
Source organism: Ottelia alismoides (assembly GCA_037367405.1). Lineage (NCBI taxonomy): Eukaryota > Viridiplantae > Streptophyta > Magnoliopsida > Alismatales > Hydrocharitaceae > Ottelia > Ottelia alismoides. The sequence goes on along the minus strand of JAZKJV010002130.1, from coordinate 154,993 downwards.
ATGTTTATGGAACTCTAAAACCTATAAAATAGGAACCCATACTTCATTTTACAACACATACCAAGATCAACAAGCTCTCTACTATCTGCTTTCCACTCTATACTCTGAGAATAGATCGAAGAGTTATTTTCTGTTGCGTTCTTCAATCTGATAGCTTTGGTTCTTTGCGATTGATTCTTACGAGCACATTCCTCGCTCTGTAAGATTGTTTTAGTTTTAACTCATTTTATTCTTTGCGTATTTACTTTGATATTGAGGTTGTTAGGATGTAAGCATAAACAACTCAGACTATAAATGGTGGAGTTGACTGCATAATCTACTCAGGTTGTAAAAGGTTGGGTTGCTGTGTAGGCAACTCGGTTTAGTGGTAAGACTCGTTTGGTCAGGTTGATAGCCTGAGTAGGGAGACTCATGTCGTGATTTTTACCAAGGATGGTTTCCATGTTAAATACTTGTGCACTTATGGTTTACTTGTCTATATTGTGATTGAGAGTGCTACGCAACATTGTATTTACAACAACAACAAAGCCTTTTCCCACTTTAAGTAGGGTCGGCTACATGGATTTTTTGCCTCCATTCAGATCTATCTTGCATCATTCTCGGGCTTAGATCCAAAAATTTAAGATCTCTTCATTTCGTATAGTCTCTTTCCAACACTTCTTGGGCCTTCCACACCCTCTTTTACCGGCTTAATATTCCAAAACTCATATCTCGTCACCAACGCATCAACTGACCTCCTTTGCAAATGGCCAAACTACCTTAAGCGATTTTCTCGCATCTTATCTTCGATAGGAGCTACAACCACTTTCATTCTAATGGCATCATTCTGAATCCGATCTTTACGTGTGCGTCCACACATCCACCTTAGCATTTTCATTTATGCTACTACCATTCTCTGAACATGTCAATGGTTCACAGGACAACATTCAGATTCATAGAGCATAGTAGGTCTCACATCTACTTTGTAAAACTTTCCTTTGATTTTAAAGGAATTTTCTTATCACAGAGAACCGTAGAGGCTCCTCTCCACTTTAGCCAATCTGCATTTATTCTATTTTGTAACATCTCCATCAGTTTCTCCACCATGTTGCAAAATAGATCCCAAGTGTCTAAAAGAATCTCTCTTCTGAATGTTATCATCACCAATCTTAACATCGATTCCTTCACCATTCCATCAAAAGTACACTCCATATATTTAGTCTTAGCCCTACTTATACGAAATCCCTTAGTCTCCAAAGCATGCCTCCATACCTCAAGCTTCTCATTTACTCCATCTCTAGTCTCATCAATAAACACAATATAATCAGCGAATAACATGCACCAAGGTATCTCATCCTGAATGTGGCTTGTCAACTCATCCATAATCATAGTAAAAAGGAATGGACTCAAAGTTGAACCTTGATGCAGACCAGTGTTGATGTCAAAATAGTCAGTCTTCCCATGTATACTTACACAAGATGAAGCCCTATCATACATATCTTTTATGAGGTGAATGTATAGGATAGGTACTTGTCTCTTCTCCAAAACTCTCCACATATCTCCCGTGGGACAGAATCATAAACCTTCTCTAAATCAATAAAAATCATATGGAGGTTCTTCCTTTTAGCTCTGTAAATCTTCATTGTTCTCCTCATAACGTTGTACTTATTTATGTTTATAATTTGCAGCGATTTGGGTTGTACTGTCCGATGCACCCACACCCTTCGATATGTGTCTTGAGAGGGTTACGTAAAAATCAACATTTTGTATCAAAGCCTCGTCCGTGCGAAAGAAGCTTTGCTCCGATGCACACATGGCCAACATCTCAGGATCAGGTCTAGAAGGAAGCTTTATGACTCGTTCACCTATCTTCGATGGGACAAGCTATGCAACTTGGAAGAAGATGTCCATCTTCCTACAAGCAAGTGCCTTTGTAATCTGGAATATGATCTAGAAAAAGTTCCAGTTAATTGAAAAGAGAAGGCGTTCGGCTACACCAAAGTTGAAATGGAAAAGATGGCGCTACATGCAAGAGCGAGAATGTCATATGCTATGCCCTGTCCAATGAGGAGTTTTACTGTATCTCTCATTTGAGTACAACCAATAAAATTTGGAGTTGTCTTGCTTCTATCCATGAAGAAACTCCAAAAGAAGAATACTGCGATGCAAGCTTAAAGTCATCAAGCAACAATGAAGAAAAGGATGAGAATGAGGACCTGTTCGTTGGGATAGTGGAGTCTCACTCATTCGACTCAGATTCAGACTCAGGCACTGAGGTAAATGAACTTTATTATACCGAGCTTTATAGTACCTTGCAAGATCTTTTTAGAAAAGTCATGAACTAGAAAAAATAAACAAGAAACTTATGGAAGACAAATATAGTTTGCCAAATGACTTAGATGCTTTCAAGAAGGAAAATGAGTTGCTTAAACATGATTTAGGTAGTTTTAAAGTAAAAATTACTTGTTTAGAACAAGAAATTGCTACGCTTAAAAATAAATTTACTTCTATACATTCTTCTATAAAAGGAAGAGAAAAAGCAGAAAATAATGCTTCTAGCTCTAGTTCTTTCTAGAAAAGATAATGGATTTGGAGAAAGAAGGAAGCGGTGCAGTCTTGCCCTGAAGGACTCGAAAAAGAGGGTACCGAAGCATCGTTGGACGCCACTGTCATGAAGAAGTTACCAAGATTGGAGAAGTCCACCGCCAAGAACCCTTGACGACTTCTTATCTTTCTTGTTTAATTCATCATGCATAACATGCATTGACGATGAGCCCTCAACTCTTATCTTTAAGGGGAAGCCTTTAAGCAAAAATTAAGGGGTAGGTCTAGCCTAGGGGGAGCCTATATTAAAAAAATACTTCCAAAGAAAAAAAGGGGAGAGTTATTTTAGTTATCTCTTTATGCAACTATTAGTACTTTACTTTTGGTATCTGTTTAGACCTTTCTGATTTTGTCAAAAAAGGAGAGAAAATATTGTTTACAAAAATTGTTTGCTCACACATTATTTTTACAAACATAAAATATTTTGTCATGATAAAAAAGGGAGAGATTGTGAGTGCATGCATCTGTGTGGAAATTGTTAGTATATAAGAATACATATTTTGATGATAACAAAACTTGTGTGCAAAGGCTGTAGCTAGGCTAAGAGAATGAATGATGCTGAACCAGGAAGAAACTCAAGCGAGAGAGCTCAAACTCAAGTGAAGAAGAAGCTTAAAGGAGTTCAAGGCTATGAAACTTCAGCTGCACTCGAGGAAGGGCCTCAAAATCAAGAAGACAAAGTCTTTTTTTTATTGAGTCACGCTTCTTATAATTATCTTAGAATGTAAAAGACCTCAAATCATACATATTGCATTTCGGTCATTTGAATTTGACTTTGACTTTCAGGTCAATGAGTCAAGCTTATTGATCAATCATTTACAACTGAGCGATCACCTCTGATTGATCACTCTCCTCATATGATTGACCACTCTCCTTTTATGATCGACCATTATTTGAATTACAATTGCTATCTCTGATCGATCATTTTTTGACCGTTTATCGATCGTCTCTTGATTCTGATCGGTCACCTAAGTGCTCATGATCGATCATTTGATTCTCGTCGATCACATTTATATTATGATCAATCATATTCCATTTGAGGAAGATTTTTGAAGCCAATTTCATTCTCGATTTACACACAACGGTTAGTTTTTGAGAGCCAACATCTATTAGACCCTAAGGCCTATAAATAGGATCACATACCTCATTCTACAACATAATCGCACACCAATAGCAACACACTCTTTATTCTCTGCTTTCTACTCTATACTCTTAGAGAAAGATCGAAGAGTTATTTTTTGTTGTGTTCTTCATTTTCGTAGCTCTAATTCTCTGCGATTGATTCATATGAGCATGTTCCTCACTTTGTAAGATTGTTTTATTTTTGCCTCATATGATTCATTGCATATTTACTTTAATATTGTGGTTATTTTATGTATACGATTATGAGATGTCCGTGTAAACATCTCATGTTGTAACGGTGGAGTTGACCACATAATCAACTCAGGTTGTAAATGGTTGGGTTGCCGTGTAAGTAACTCTGTTTAGTGGTAAGACCTATTTGGTCAGGTTGAAGGCTCGATTGAGAGACTCAGGTTATGGTTTTTACCCAAGAGGGTTTTCATGTTAAATATTTGTTGAAGCGTTTTTATGTTATGTTACTAGTTTACGGTTTATTTATTTTTTTTATCTGTATAATGTAATTTACTCATTAAGGTTTCTCTCTTCTATATAAGAGAACCTTTGGGCTTTATGAAATAACAATGAAGTATTCTATTCCACATGGTATCAAAGTGACGGTCCTAGACAGAAGCCCTTGGCCCTAAAATACTAACCCTACCCTCTTTCCTCCCCTCCGTAGATGCTCCTCTGCGTGGTCGCTCGCATTAAGGCCCTCAACAGCTACATCCATCGACTGCCTCCCCTTCGTAGGTGCTCCTTCGTGTGGTCGCTCGCATCTGGGCCCTCAGCAGTTGCATTCTCAAGGTTGTGCCACTCTGTTGCAGCACTGTTGCAATGAATCTCAGCAACAGTCAAGCAGCTGCACCGCCCCCTTACTGCATCGTCGCTCTCCAGCCCGACAACAGCAGCCTAGTGGTGCCACCCACGCAGGTGTTCGGCTTTCCGAATGCCTATCCGAGTCTAACCCGCAACCATCTCTTCTCATGTTCGCTTAGACATCTTACAATTTGTCTAAGGTCCCAGTGATTGTTCATGATGTTAGAAAGCAGAGTTGATATGCCATCTATGGCTGCCTTCAAGGGTCCAACACCTATTGTCAAGATGGACGGTACAAACTACGAGTTGTGGGCGATGCCATTCATGAATTAACTACAGAGCCACACATAAAACACATTCTGACGCAGGATAAGTTGGCGGACAAGATTGCGACCAACGCCTCATGGGATGCAGATGATGCATATGCCAAGGTTTGGCTATCTGGTATTGTCTCTGTTGAGATAGCCAATGATATCCTGAGTCAACCCACAACAAAGGCGAAGTGGGATATCCTCGCAGGAACATACTCTCATGCGAGGAATGAGTCGAAGGTATTGCAACTCCAACTGATGTACCATGATTAGTGAATGCTTTGGTGTGGTGACTCCCGCCTCGGGAGGGCTCCCCCGTTTTTTTACTCAAAAAAAAACTCCAGCATGATATCTTCACGATCAAATAGGACGATCACCCTCTTCACGCCTTGTACATCTTTGAGGGATATGTTTGAGCGAGTCCACAACTACATACTCCTAACGGCCTTACCGGAGCAACACAAGGCATATAGCGATTCTGTCATAAGGGGTATTTCTTGATGATCTTAACTCAAAATATGATTCGGCTCGCTCTCAGCTTCTTATCGATGCTACTATGCCTCCTATGGAGGAAGCATCCCGCATGATGAGCTGATTGAGTATCCTCTCAACCACATTCTCTCAGACATCTTCGGCTATGGCAGCTTCTCGTTGAAGAGGTGGTTCATCTCCGTTCAAAGGACGAGTTACACATGGCAGAGGTGGTCTACGTCCACGTCAGCCATGTTCATAATGTCATCGACCATGTCACTCGGAGTATACATGCTATTCCAAGCACGGCTTTCCCGCCATTAGCCTGTGCTGCAGAGCAGATTCATGCTGCTCCTGATCTTGTCAACCATTATTACGATGACTTTGTTGCTCGTCTGAGAGAGATCATGCCTCCAGTCGCTGGACCCTCTAGTTTCGATTCTCCATATATTTCGTCTTCTGCTTTTACTAGTACTTCAAGTATTACTCATGCATTTACTGGTCGCTCTAGACCAGATCCTTCAGAATGGATAATGGACGCTGGGCTTCACATCATTTGTGTGGAGATCGCTTGTAGTTTGGTACATATGATCCAGTCAATGATGATTGTAGATAGGACACATTCTCCAATTACTGGACTTGGAAGGTTCATTTGACACGCTCTATACATTTGCAGAACGTTCTTCATGCACCTGTCTTCTCCATGAATTTTCTATCTATCAGTCAAATTACAAAGGATTTACATTGCCGTGTTATATTTGTACCGATTTCCCATGTTTTTAAGATATACTCATAGACCATGGTGATTGGATGTGGCCTTGAACATGTAGAGCTGTCCAAGTTGACCCAGTCTCCTTTTGCTAGTGCCATATCTCTTTCTGTTGAGTTAGTTTCTCCCTATACATGGCATCTCAGATTTGATCATTGCAGAAGATTGGTCACCTCATTCCTGGCATCTCTACTAAGTCCAGTTTCCAGTGTGAATCATGTCAACTTGGAAAGCATCATCGGTCTAGCTTCCCAGGTCGACAAGGTCGTAATAGTCAGGGTCTGTTTGAGTTATTCCATCTAAATCACACGTACATATCAGGAGGATGAAGACTTTATAGTTTCGTGGCACGTGGAGCATTGTTACAACTTCTGCAGATGTGTCCATTGTAGGATGCAAGTGGGTGTTCACTGTCAAGCATCGAGCAGCTGGTAGCATTGGTCGCTACAAGGCACGACTTTTGGCACATGGGTTCACCTAGACTTATGGGGTGGACTACTAGGACACGTTCTCTCCTGTAGCCCAGCACTCCACACGTAAGGTTTTTCTATATGTTGTAGTCACACATGATTGGTCACTGTATCAGCTTAATGCGACGAATGCATTCCTCTATGGTGGTTTCCAAGAGGAAGTCTATATGCAGCAACCACCACTGTTCACTTCTGAAGGAGTGTCAGAAGGTGTGTAGATTTCATAAGGCATTCTGTGGCCTGAAGAGAATCCGAGAGCATGGTTTCAAAATCTCTCGGATGTGATAGAAAAGAAGGGGTTCGTTAGATCAACTGCTGATCAATCATTGTTTGTTTAGAGGCCCCAAAAGAGAATTGTTGCTATATTTGTGTACATTGACGATATCGTTAATACAGGAGATAATGCACATGACATTCAGGCAGCCAAGGACTTTCTTGCGCAACAGTTCATTACCAAAGACCTTGGCAGTCTACGTTATTTCCATGGACTGGAGTTAGCCAAAAACCAGCGAGGTCTTGTGTTGATCCAGAGGAAGTATGCAACCAACCTTCTCTCAAGGACGTGGATGGCAGACTGCAAGCCAACCACTACTATGGATCCGAGCATGAAGTTATATGATGACGACATTGATGAAGTCGACAAGATGAGATACGTAGAGCTGATTGAGAAGCTGCTATATTTAACCATCATCGGGCCAAACATATCCTTTGTAATGAGCAAAGTGAGTCAGTTCATGGAGCAACCAAGACAAGCCCATTTGGATGCTGTCCATATGATTTTGAGGTATCTAAAGACCTTACCTGGCACCGGTCTTTTGTTTTGCAGAGGCACATCCCTTGTTGTTACAACTTGTGCAGATGCAGACTATGCATGATGTCCCAAGGACAGGAAGTCTACTTCCAGTTTCGCTGTGTTCGTAGGGAATTCATTGGTATCATGGAAGAGAAAGAAGCATACAATTGTCGCCAGATCAAGTGCTGAATCAGAATACAGAGCTATGGCACAAGAAAGCACATAGATGATGTGAGTTAGATCCGTTCTGACCGACTTTAGCTATTGAGGTGCCTCTTCCTATGCACCTCCAATGCAACAACCATGTTGCACTGTTCATTGCCAGCAACCCAACCTTCCATGAGAGAACTAAGCATATCGAGGTAGATTGTCACTGCACTCGACACATGATTCAGAAGGGCCTTATTTCTACATCTCATGTCATCTCAAGTGAGCAGACAACATTCGTGCTTACGAAGGCTCTATCCTGAGGATCCTTTTAAAGGTGTTGTTCCAAGATGAACCTTATAGACATCTATGCTCCAACTTGAGGGGGAATGTTGAAGGGTTTTTATGTTATGTTACTGTTTCACTGTTTATTTCTTCATTTATCCGTGGTATGTAATTTACTCATTACGGTTTCTCTCTTCTATATAAGAGAATCCTTGGGCTCTATGAAATAACAATGAAATCTTCTATTCCACAATACTTGTACACCTGTGCTTTGCTTGTCTATATTGTGATTGAAAGTTATATGTAACGTCGTACTTGTTTAAGTTTATTATTTGCAACGATCCGGGTCATACTGTCTGATACACCTGCTCCCTTCGATAGGCGTCCGCGCGGGTTACATAAAAACCATCATTTGGTATCATAGCCTCGTCCGCGCAGAAGAAGTTACGCTCCGACACACACATGGCCAGCATCTCATGATCACATCTAGAAGGAAGCTCTGTGACTTGTCGACCTTTCTTCGATGGGATAAGCTATGGAAGCAGGAAGAAGATGCCCATCTTCCTACAAGCAAGTGATTTTGGAATATGGAATATGATACAGAAAAAGTTCCAGTTAATCGAAGAGGAGTTCGGCTACACCTAAGTCGAAATGGAAAAGATGACGCTAAATACAAGAGTAATGAATGACATGTACTACACCCTGTCCAATGAGGAGTTTGACCGTATCTCTTGTAAGAGTACAACCAATAAAATTTGGGGTTGCCTTGCTTCTATCCTTGAAGAGATTCTAAAAGAAGAAGCCTGCGATGTAAGCTCATAGTCATCAAGCAACGATGAAGAAGAGGATGAGAATGAGTAAGGCATTCATTGGGATAGTGGAGTCTTACTCATCCGACTCAGATTCAGGCTCAAGCACTGTGGTAAATGAACTTTCTTATACCGAGCTTTATAATACTTCACAAGATCCTTTTAGATTAGTCATCAAACTAGAAAAGATAAACAAGAAACTTGTAGAGGGAAAATCTAGTTTGCTAAATGACTTAAATATTTTCAAAAAGGAAAATGAGCTGCTTAAAAAAGACCTAAGTAGTTTTAAGGTAAAAATTACTAGTTTAGAAGAAGAAATTGCGGAGCTTAAAAGTAAATTTACTTTTATACATTCCTCTATAAAAGGAAAAGAAAAAGTAGAAAATCATGTTTCTAGCTCTAATTCTTTCTAGAAAAGAAAATAGGTTTGGAGAAATAAGGAAACTGTGCAATCAAACTCAGAAGGACCCGGAAAAGAAAGGGTACAACAAAAAAACTTTTCAAGTATTGAAGACCAAATAAAGTGAAGGAAACCGCATCAATAACAAAGGTGGACCCTGCCAAGACTGAACAACTTTCCGAACCATGGTTGGATGCCACTGCCATGGAGAAGCTACCAAGATTGGAGAAGTCTGTCGCCAAGAACCCTAGGCGACTTCTTATCTTTCTTGTTTAGTTGATCATGCATGGCCTCAACCATGGCGGAGGGAGGCTGATCTCATGGTGACGCGAAGCAGCATGCCGGAGATGGATCGCACCAGACTTCCTCGCTCGACGAACAATAACGAGAGCTTCAGTCGCCCTCTCGCTCTGACTAGAGGTTGAAAAATGACGGATAGGGTTTGAAGCTCGGAGGTGGGGATGTTTTATAGATGGATGAGAAAGGTTGGCGGGGGTGATGGACGAATGGCCTAACGCCCGAGGCTGTTAGGGCGTTGGGAGAAAAATTGAAGAAGAAAGGAGAAAATGGAGAAGATGGGAGGAAAAGAGGAGAAGAGAAGGGGGGAGAAAAAGGGGAAGAGGAGGGGTTGAAAGGTCAACCTCTCATGGACTGATGAATACGAGCACGACACGTGGCCAACTGGCCATGTCCACTACATGGCAGAAACCGCTATAGGACAAAACACGTAAGTATAAATAGTATAATTATCTTCTAAATTCAATAATAAATATAAAATTAATTTAAATCAATAAATAATATAAATAAAAATGTTCATATATTATTAAAGAATTTATCTATGAATTTTAATAAAATAAATAAATTAATTTTAATTAGTTAAATAATATAAATAAAGTTAATTTATAGATATATATTACCTATAGTAGTTTATTTATTTTTACACACGTATTTTGATGAATAAGTTTGATGAATAAGTTATTTTTTTATATTTTATTAAGTTAATATAGAAATTAAGGATTATAAATATATATTTTTAATTTGTTTTAGTAATATTATTTAAATAGTTAAATAACTAGTAATATTTAGATACAATATACCTATATAATAAGTATATTTATTTATTTTTGATTCTTTTAGTCTTTAATAATTTTTATTTAGATTTTATATAATTAGTATAAAATATAAGGAAACTAATAAAAATATAAATGATGGAAAATTACGAAGAATAATATAATAAGGGAATAATATACAGTTGTATCGTTGTCATAATACCAAAAAAGTTGACTTTTTCATACTAACTCCATTTTAATTAAACCATTTTCATTTTAAAGATAATTTAATTCTAAATACAATGAAAGTGCGTTTGGTAAATTTTGAGATAATACAAAGTAGATATTTAGCTTTGAATTCCCGGTTTACATCTTTTTGTTCTGAGTGTATCATGATATCTATACGTCTGATTCTTTTTCTTATATTTTTATAAATTAATATACATTATTATAAAGTAGTTTCAAGAAGAAAATATTTTGATTTGCAATGATATGAATGATAAATAAAGTATATGATTATATGTACAATGCGAATAATGTGTATATGTACATTCGTGATATATATTTTATGATATTTTTATAAGTTAAGATCTTTATCTTCACCTACTTATTTATCTTATCGATCACGTCAATATTGACCCGGTATCATGGTTAGGATCAGTATGTACATATTTACATACTTTTTTCTTTTATTATTTTTTTTATTCTTTTATTTTGGATTAAGTAAGTGTTAAATATGTAATATTAACAAGTGGAGTTAGCATGATAGTTAATGAGAATTAGTTGATCTTTACATATATTTTACCAAAGATTTTAGACAAAATGAACGAATAAAGGAGACTAGTCATGGATCCGTCGGCTACCCCATTCTCTTGCGAGGTATGTGGACATGATGTTTGTTGAATAGTCCTTTGGGAGGCAAAGAAAGATGTCAAGTCGTGTCGGGTGAATTCAAGGGCAGTATCAGTTCGAATAATTTGAACACATGTAAAAAAAAGAGGTTTTAACATATTGAAGGAGATCTTATGATAATTTTATTAATATATGAACACTCCTTTATTAGGTACACCTAAGAAGATCTATAATCATCCACAAAGACAATAAAATAGTGACGGTCACTCAAAGTTTGGACCGGATAAGGTCCCTAAACATCACAATGAACAAGAGCAAAAAAAGTGGTACAATGTGACTCATCATGAACTGGAATAGAAGCTCGATGATGTTTTCTGAACTCACACACCTCATACTGAAAGGGATTCAGAGTAGATAGTTCAGTGAACATCATGGATAGAGCCTTGGGAAAAGGATGCCTAAGGCGCATATGCCATATGAGTGGGTCTTCGAAGATTGATGCAACACTGTTGAACTTGGAATCTGATGATATGCCAAGATAATGGACACCATTCTTCTCTTGTCCCCCACCAAAAACCTGCCTCGCATGGATGTCTTAAAAATAGCAACAAAATTCATCAAATATCACATGACAATCAAGCTCAATACAAAGATTATGAACATACAATAAGCTGAGGGGAAATCAGAAGCACAGTGAATCCCCAGATAGTTGGAGCTTGGAGAACTCCATTGTTCCGACGATAGTAACATGTGATTGAGTCCCGTTGGCGGCTCGAACCGACTTCACTGAGAAAGAGGGTTTGGAGAAGGTTAATAGACTACATTCTCTAGTCAGATGAGTAGAGGCTCCAGAGTCAATGATCCGAGCGGGAGCATGAGTGATGGCAACATTGGCTACTGTACTTGAAGGGATAGCTGGAGCAGCAGTGGTCCTCTCACTGGAGGAAGTGAACCCTTGAGTCTGGAAATATGCATTAGACGAGAATTTGAATTATTGAGATGTACCGTCTTTTCACCGGGGTTTGTAGTAGTAGATGCCTCTTCTACATCATAAGCGTCCTCACAGACACTATTGGCTTGATAAAGAGGTACGCCAAACTTCTACCAACATTGTTTGGATGGATGGTTCTGACAACCATAGTGAGTGCACTGTGGATGCTGAGGAGCAGTAGAATCTCGTCCACAACCACGGTCAAAGTCATATCCACGTCCAAACTCTTATCCATGGCGTCAATCAGAGTCACGTCCACGACCTCCTCGAAAGCTATGTCGTCCTCCTCTCTCAGATGATGTGACGTATGCGGAACTCTTTGCAGGAGGTAAGGTAGGAGGCCGTGCAACAAATGCCTCTAGTTCCTCAAGATGTTCAAAGATGACCTTCATCATTTGCGTCGTGTCTTTGAAAAGCAAATTTGAGGCGATATATGTCTCAATGTTGTTGGTCATCCACTTGATAACTTGATAGTTGTCTGCAAGCTGTTTCTCATCTGGAGGATCTTTGGTCAGTATATAGACCTTCCGCTGACCACCAATGAACACCTTAAATGAGCAAGATTATTAGTATGCAGTTTTCATTGCCCTTCAGGTTGATAATTGTGCCTTATGTCAACATAGAAGATGGAGTGGACAAGGACTTTGTCTCGGTGAAGTAGATGTCATGGTGATCAGATATAGAGATCAAAGTTTTGTTGTTGATCAAGTATGCATGGGAGGGCGGAAAATTGCCCTAGAACTCACGCATGTATGCTCAAATAGTTCTGGCTGGCGGCACCCGTGTGGGGTGCAGGTGAATAAGGTGCTGGCGGCACCCAAGATTAGCCCTAGATGGGTAGGATGCCCTAGAAAGAGTTTGTGGCGGCGTTGCTAAGCCCTAAAAGGGGTTGGTGATGCTGTCCAGTAGCCGCAAGTGACCTGGCATCGCCCAATCGGGGTGCTTGCGGCACCCTATGATGCTGTAGATGCCGAGCAGCAGCTGCAGGTTGTCTGGTGTCGCTTGCATCAGCTCCATCGTGGGAGAGAGGGCCTCACATGGGGCCCTGGGTGAGGGAGAAGGGCCCGTGCAGGCTCGCGACAAGAAAGGAGGCTTGGAGGTGGCGACTGATTTTTCGATTGAGTAAATTCAAGTTTGAGTTGGATAATGGACTCGTCATCCTTATCGAGTCGAGTTCGAGTTCACTGGTGCTAACTGCTAACTTGATTTGATCCATTAATTTTTTATTAGGTACTTGCTCTACACTAGGGCCACATATACGTCCATCATTATTCATTTCCCATCAACGGATAGATACGTTCACGTCATGACAAACTCACTTTGGCTTTTCCTAAATCCTCTCTGCAGCCTTAAATACTTCTGCATCCTCAGCTCTCCTTTCGCCTTTTACCCATGTGGTTGTGTGCCACAGCTCCTTCGCTAGTTGGCTCTTCCCAGCTCTGTTAATGCTGTGATGTTGCAACACCACCTCATTCCTTTGCCTTTCCTCGTGACACCTGCAACAGTGTCCTCCCTTTGGAAAGCTTTTACACATCGCCCCTTTCTTCTTCAATGTCGTCTTTTTTATGAATGCTCCACCCAAATTCGTGTTCTTTACTGCTCTTTTCAAAAGTTTCGGGTGCTTCTTAACTTCTCGTTATTTTTAACAGTTTTTCTTTTTATTTTAAAGGCTAAGATTGTGCAGTGTTCATCGTATGTATCTTATACGTACAAATAAAAAAAATCCATATGCTATTTTAATATGGACTTAAAATCAGCCATATTTTAGCATCTTGGTTAAATCAAATATGTTTTTGATTCTATGATTAAACTTCTTATTGAGATTAAATTGTCATTACTTTGTTTCATAGAGTTCAGAAGTTAATTGCATTAGTCCTCGAAGTATGTAGATAATAAGGTAATGGGTTACAATATGGATTACTTGATATGAATTTTGACGTACTGTATTATGCCTAATTAAAGTGACATGTAATAGAAAACATTATGAACAAAGGAATATAAATTGGATAACACAATATTTAAATAATGGATACACACAAGAGTGGTCAAGGATAACTTCATCTATATATACTGTTGAAAAACTTGTTATTATTATTGACATTCCTAATGAATTCAATGTAGTTCGTTAAAGAAAGTTTATAAACAAGGAACGTAGAAATCAACCTATAAAGGGCTCGATAATAGGCTTATGAGACAACTCGAACTCAATGAGTTTGAGATTGAGTCAGCATTCACTGACTGAAGCTTATCGAGTCTGAGCTTTGTTATCGAGTTTGAGTCTGACTCGACTTGTTCAACTCGATAGAAACCCCTAGAACAGATAAAAAATGACATTGAGTGAACCTTTAAGGACAAAAAATAAAGTTCTTTTAGAATTAAATAAACTCTTACAAATGATTTACGTGGAAAATCCTTGAAAGAAAAATCACGGGAGGGAAGCACACACTCTTTAGAAGTATCGGCATTGGGATGTGGCTACTATTTATAAGATTAGGTGCGGAACAGTTCCATACCCAAGTTTTTTTTTACCCAAGTACATCTCTCAAGATACTTGTATCTTTGCAACCTGACAGTCCTCATTTTGCAGCTTGAAAAGCTAAGCAATAAACAAAGCCAACCAGAGTCTCAACTTAAGTTCATAACAGAAGCTTGGTTGCAGGTATTTTATTATTAATTTATTCTGATGTTGTTTGCTTGGCTTACATTGCTTCTTTTGCTGCAGATTGTAGAGTGCAGACGAGTGTTAAAATGGACATATGCCTATGGATATTACTTACCCGAAAATGAGCATGCTAAGAGGATTTTTTTTGAGTACCTGCAAGGTTCCTGTCTCCCTCTTTTTTTTTGTTATTAGGTTGGCTAGCTTTATTATAAACATCATTTTATTCTTTAGGCGAGGCGGAATCTGGACTTGAACGTCTTCATCAATGCGCAGAGAAAGAACTTCAAACATTTCTTGGAGATGGTCCTTCAAAAGAATTTAATGATTTTAGAACTAAACTAGCTGGTTTAACTAGGTATCGTTTCAGAGAAATTATTTTGCTGCAGAAGATCTTATTTATGCGAATATTATTTCTTTTTATGGAGATTGGTCTGTTTACCTCTTAATCATTTTGATTTTGGCTTTTATCTAGTGGTAGAAAATCATGTGCCAAGTTTTGTAGCTTTGGATATATCTGTGATAGGGCCAGTGCTCTATTTATATATAGTTTAATTTCCTTGCATATTTCTTTTCAGTGTGACAAGGAACTACTTTGAGAATCTTGTCCGTGCTCTGGAAACTGGGCTTAATGATGTTGGACCTGGCATTGATCAACCTATGTGCAGCAAGACATCAAATTCCAAAAGTCTCAACGGCAAGAACAAGAGTGGAAAAACTAGAGGGACTGGAGCAACTTCAAAATCTGGCGGTCCCAGTCGCAGTGTAGATGCTGGGAGCCATTGGTCGTGCGAGCATTGCACTTTTGCAAATTCTAAATCCTCCACAGTCTGCCAGGTCTGCCACCGCCACCAGTGACTGCAAATCGTCGTAGGTTCCGCAGCACATTGCGCTGATAAGGCTTTGCCAGCTTTAGGCTCGCATTCAACATGAGGAGGTTTGTGGTGGATGGAACAGAAGGGAATTACAGGTAAAAACATAGATGACCTTAATAGATGGCGCTTCGTAAAATGGTAGTCAGTGGATGTCAGATGGGCATACCTAGGATCATATTACTTTTGTACATATATACATACTTTATATATTACATATATAGCAACTGCCATTGTGATAGCCTTAACTCTATGAAAGGTTTTTTAACATTGATATAATGGCCATCCCATCTCTCCCATGTTTAACATTATTTTGGAACTCGTTGGGAGAAAGGGTCTATTTATTCCAGGCTTCGATTGTATACTTTCTGTTAAATAGAGCTAGTGTCGTAGAAGTTCAATCCTCAAAAAGGGAACTTGTTTTATATGGACATATTGATGATATGGCGCAAAGGTTCCAACGTGCGTTTAATTGAAACGTTTATTATTGGCAATTACTTTCCTATAAGAGCTCCATGATGTAGATGTACTGTTCGGTTATTTTGTTTGAATGCACTAATATTTGTGTTTTACTTATTATTAGTCTTGCATTGCCCTCGTGATATGGCTTATAATTCTTTTTATATTTTCATGCAAAAGAGCCTGAAGATGTGGAGTGTTGTACGCCTGTGCTGTTGTTTTTCATTTTCTTATGTATTGGCACTATTTCTGGAGTCACCTGCGATTTGTGCGTACGCTGCATATTTGTTATTTTTGAAACATCCAGTGATGGAATATTAGCTAGATGCCGTATCAGAGAGTTTCTTCTGGGTTCAAAATCAATATGAATAAATGAGTTGATATTACGTTCATTTGTTACACTGGATCAACTACGTGTTCAGATGTATCATACTCATCTGAGAATAAATATACATTACTTGAATTTTTCTTTTTAAATTGAATACAAATTTGATTCATTTTCTTAATGAGTTGCATATTTTGACTACATGTATATCTAGCGAATAAATTCTATTTCAAGTATATTTCAAATGTGAGACATACTGCCTAACTAATATTCTATATTTAAGTTGGGTTTGTCGTGGACACTCAATTGAGTATAAATGTTTTATTAATCTTATCTGCTAATGATATATTACAATGCTTCAAAGGGTGTTCTGGAGAGTGGTTTAGTTTTGGCATAACTTGATACTGTAAATTAATCACAAACTCCATTAATATCCGTCCACATACACTTCATTTTTTTAATTTAACTTGTATTTGTATTCTTTTTTGGTAACTTATATTGTTCTTATTTGATTCATTTGTGGGAAATTATTGGTAAAAAATGATATTGCCCTTTAGTTTAATTGTGTGCTCTTTATCATTTAATAATGGATTAATAGATTTCTTCAATATATGTAATTGAGTGACATTCAAATATTGTTTTCTTTGCATATATCCATATTATCAATTTTTGAACCATAATTCAAATGTATAGGGTCAGTGTGCTGTTAAAAACAAACATGAGAAAGTAGACTACTTAGCATGAATAATAATTAATTATAAATTCTAATCCAGTCTGTAATCTAATGAATTGATTGGATTGAGCCAATTTTCGATCCCATCGGATACATGTGCACTCTTGGGTGCAATAGGGAAGCCTCAACAATCGAGATAATCATGGCTCTAATTCACTATAAAAGAGGTTTATTGCATTCTCTCTTGAGAGAATGATAGAGGAGATGCTAGAATAAAGGAGGATTCCCTAGGCGAGGCTTTGATCAGATCACATATATAATCTATTTTCTTTTAACGATGATCCTACAAGGAGCATCATGTGAGGGCAGATGGTATCACGGAGGATGGAGATAACATTGTCCAAGATGAGTGTTGATATTGAAGGGAGGTTTGACCTTGTACATCATGGAAATGTGGAATAAACGAATCATTTTGCAAAAAAGATGTCCATTGTATAAACATCAATGTAGTCGTATAACAAAAAAATAAATTAATTGTAAATATGTAACCACATGGTATAGTAAATATTTTCCAAACCTATTCGTATAATTAAAAGTGTTTAGGAATACCTTTTCAAACATGGGTCTCTAAAGAAGAGACCCCTTGAATAAAGTATAATCTGACTAGCTTTCTCTTGCGGGCGCTATGATGACTTTTGTTGCTTCCCACAAACTTGAGAGTTCTTCTCCACCAAGTAGTCCATACTTATAGAGATCTAGATGATCTCTACATCCTATTTTTTTGCACAAAATCGAGTCCTTCACGTACATGGATCATGAGGAAGGTGTCCTCTAATGATTGACCAAGCTAATGTAGAGGATGGAGAGGCAAGTAGAAAGGTGGATGGTCAAGGATTTTTGGAGATAGGGTGGATTATCAAGAGAAGAGTCTTCAACTCTCTCTTCTCTACAACTTTTAAGACAATTGGTGGTTCGTTCTTTTGAAATTGAATTATGTAAAATGAATTGAAAAGAGAGGCCAAACCCCTGTTTAAATACAGGGGGTGGACGTCCATTATGAGTCCAACTCCTCAGGTGGACAACCACATCATGGCTCTTGAATTCCTCTTTGGTGAATAGGATGGATATACAATCCTTACGTAGCTGGCTAACAAACTAGCCAACACTTCATAAGATGAATTAGAGGTTGATCGCCGTAGTGATTGGCGTTCTAGCTTTGTTTAATATACCAGATCTATCTCTGTTAAACAAATGGCATCATTGCCGGGGAGCATATGGTTTTATATTTAGGGTAGATAGCATGTACATATGTTATCTACCTTGTTTATCTACTTTTTTATTTTTGTTTAATAATTATTTATATGTTCTAATCATCCTATCTTGTTCTCTTTGTTGCTAGGGCCTGTAGAGAGAGGGCGATTTTTTAGGAGACTGATGCACCGATGCAAGATAGTGATCATATTTTTTCTTCACAAGCCGATAAGAGAGAGCATCAAAGAAGAGCATGAGAGTAAGAAGATCAGTAGCTTAGAAAGCTACCTTTTATTTTTTTTTGTGTGCGAGAGAGACATTTGTATTAAATTGTAATAATTTGACTCTCTGGACACTTAGACTTTATCATGTCTACTATTTTAGCGGGTGTCTATTCATGCGGGGACCTGGTCGATTTTTACGCGGTTTTTATCAATTTCTCACTTTCCCTATTTGTATACTTCGAATATTTTGTTTCCCATGATTTGTGTTTTTAATCTTATTTCTATTTACATCTTTGTGATTATGCCCATAGACGTTGGATTTGGTTGATCGAGTAAGAAAAGTCCAAAGCCCTAAGTATATCCTGTGCCTATAGTTTCTACGCTTGGACTCAGATCAAATTACTTGGTTCTTCATGAAATAGCAATTCCTGTCTTAGGACGATTTCATCGTTGCGTTGTGAGAATTGTTTGAGCAACAAATAGCGAGAATACCTTTCTTAATAGGTGGATGGTCGAGCGAATTATTAGGTTTGTTTCTTTCAGATATATATCTTTTAGCAGTTTTCCCTGGAGATCTTTCTCATCAAGGAAACCTTCATTTTTCTCATTCTTGGAGTTGTATTTAGTACCTCTCCAAAGGATGTCACCTAGAAAGATGGACCATTGAGAGTCAATAAAAATAAATAATATTTTATAACACTCATAGATAATTATCTAAAGTTTTCCTATGTATATCTCTTAAGAAAGATGTAATAGTCTTTAAAATATTCAAGAGACACTATAGAAGTGGATAAGAGATGAGAAAAATCAAATAAGATGCTTAAGACTGATAGAGATGTATAATGAAACTTAAAGGAGCTTGAGGAATTCTACATTTCTATAGGCATTTATAGGAAGATTACAATGGCATACACAAAATAAAATGGTGTGACTGAAAGAAACAACTAATAGTGATGAATGCAGTAAAAATGTATGTTATTATACTTAGGTATTTGAAAGAAATTTTGGGGAGTAGTAACAATAAGTACCAAGTGCATACAAAACAAAATACTCACCAAGTCTATCGAATCAATGTCATATGAAATTTTGAATGGGAAACTTGAGTTGGTCATTTCTAGAAATAACTAGGGATACATTGAACGCGTAATAATATTGAGTCAACCTAGACTAAAGGATATAGTGAACATTCCAAAGAAAATAAGTTCTTCCAGGAATTCAAAGTTTCATCAAAAGCCATGATGTAACCTTCCTTAAATATCATGAAGAAAAGGAGTATAAAAAGGAATCAAATTCAGTGTTTTCCCTACAAGACAATAAAGATGAGTCAGATGTAAGATATGAATTTCTAGATTATAAAGATCATAGATACTTAGAGAATAAACCTGTAAATTCTTATAATGTTTTAGAGTAATAGATGAACAAACATATCCCACTAGTATAAGCGGTAACAACCCATATGAATGGAAGATTTTATTTCAATAGATACAAGGTATTGCTGATAAATTTAAGATACACCTGATAGGTATGGAAGCTTTATTATAGGATCGATCATTTATGCTTGAGCCTATGGATCACAAAAAATAAAAAAGTCATGCACAATATTTTCCAATCATAAAAAATATATGCAATCACAAATGGACAAAAATATTTTTATGATGAAATCCAATCATGTAAATTTTTATCCATATTCATCCTAACTTGATATTTCAATTAATTGAGCCAGTTGATACTATCAACCATCAAGTTTCTCTAAACAAGAACATCCCCTCCTCAATTACATATTAGAGTTCTAGAAAATCTAACTAACCGAAAGAGAGGCTCCAACACCCCAAGCACTCCATACAATATAAACAAGAAGGAAAAATAAAGACAATCTTAGAAATAAATTGAGCAAGCTTGATGTAGTGAAGAACAACATAAAACATTTCTTTTTCTTCTGCTCTTGCAAAGAATAGAGTTGAACTCAATGAGAGACTATATTCTTTTAGCATTAGAAGGATGCCAGTGAAATTATTAGAGTGTAGAATGAGTGTAAAGAGTGAATGAAAGAAAATGATGTTGCTTTCCTTTTATTAGCATCAAAACTAGCTTTTTAGAGCAGTTACTAAATTTTATTTAATGAAAGGATGTGGTTGTTGGCTGAAGTAGTCGTTGCCCATAAGAATAAAGTACCCTGTCAAAATTATTTGACTTTAATTTATGTTGGTGACGAGCGCTGAATTCCCTACGTTAATTTTGTGGAATTAATGAATAAAATGATGGAGTTGTTGTTGGGAAATTTTGCGATACGTCAATAATGATCACACCGAGAAATGATACAGAAAACCAATTCTCAATACGATCGAATTTTTTTATTTTACTTGGGTAAGTCCCAAGGTCAGGAAGGTAATATGAGGGTCTAAGATTAATAATTAAATCATCTAGAAATTAGGTTTCCAAAGGAAGAAGAATTATTTATTTTTGGTGTTTTTATTTTTTTCAACTTTTTACGGATTTTTTTTATTAAAGGTGTAATTCATAATCGAAGCAAATATGATACATGGCATTTTGTATAATTTAGTGCATATAAATAATGCTATGCTTATGTGTTGAGGAATAAATAAATGCACTATTTTTGTGATTTTGAAATGATATGCGATATGATATAACGTGATAATGCAAAGTGAGCAGACCAAATCAAGACAAGCTAATTATATATATTCAAGATCTCTCCCTCAAATATCAAGTTACTACTGTATTAAACCATCAATCCCAAATAATTGCCTCAGACAAATCACAAATTATTTCGCAACATGAGTCAATGATGGAGAATAATGTTGGACATGCGAGCCCACAACGAACCATTCTACAATAAATGTTATTGCAAATATCATTCTCTGATCTGAAATGAAGAATAACTGATTTGCACAATAGGTCCGTGGCGAGTCCGTATTTGCCAATGTTAATATGCGCGAATTATCGGGCGTTTTAAATTAATGTTGAATTTGTCATTGTCAGGCAATCGGAATAGGTCATGAAATTAACCACAATAAATTAATCAATTTTATTCGAAGTGGTTTAATATTTATTTTACAAAGTTGAACTAAAGGAGGCAAATGAACAACCTAGGAATTTGTCTATCAAAGTTCTCGAACGATTTTGGAGATGTTATTTTTTTGGTATTTTTAATGCAATTTCAGGATGAAAAATGCAAATGTGGCCAATTTTAGGGACTAAAATATGATTTTCAATCAAACAATGTCCAAAAAATACGAAACTTGGCCAAGATGTCAATAATGATGAAATTAATGCATCGTAATTTTTTTGGAATTTTTGGATGTATGGTAAATATTTTATGGATTTATGAATGCAAATGATGCGAATTTTAATATTTAATTATAATAAATATTAAACATATTAATTTTCAAGAGATAAAATTATCCAAGATCTATCACTAGGTGATCGATCTCAGAAAATCCTAAAGCTCAAAAATATTAGATTTAATACCTATTAAAAATTAAAGATCAAAATAGGCAAAATGATTATTACAGGGAAAACTATGCTTACAAATGCAAATATTTTTGGACATGATGTAATATACAATTAAATCTACAATTCGTGATTTTTTTGGCAATTTTCAGAGCTATGGTTAATTAGTTAAGAATTTTCAAGCATAGAATGGGCAAAATATGCAATTTTCCACAAAATAATAATTTTAATTAACCACAGATCACAAAAATATCAAACATATGCCATAATGTAGAGATATAATTCAAGAACATCATGCTATTTTTGAATAATAAAAATAATGCAATGTAGAGGTTCAAAATGAAAGGAGAATACAAGGGTATTTATGTAATTACAGTAAATAAGTACCAAAGAAAATGGAGAACAAGGGCTAACGTGTAATTACCGAGATCCAGGGGATGATTCCTGCAAAATTCCCAAGGGGCACGTGCTGTGCATGTGCCCTTGGGGGAGCCTTGACCTAGAAGAAGAATTGGCTGGTCTAGAGGGGCTTCTTCGCAAAATTCTTAAGAGGTCACGTGCTATGTACGTGACCCTTGAGAGGCAGGGATGCTTCAAAAAATTAGGAAACTCCAGGGGGGCTCAGCGCAAAGTTTACCGCCCCCACATGTAGATCACGTGCGAGGGGGTTCGTCAGGATTGAGGCGTACTCCGGGTGTCTGGCAACAAATGTCCCCAGGCCACACGTGAGTAGCACGTGACCGCCTGGGACTTTGGGTCTGATGAATCTCCGTTTCATCATCTTTATTCTATCATTTTGGCCTTAAAAACCCTAGTAAATGCGTGTAAATAAGCTTAATTTAGGCATTTTATCATGCATGCATTATTGTGTAAATATTGTATAAAATACAGTTTTTAAAGACAAAAATATAGAATAAAGAAAAGAAAAGAAAAAGAAAGAAAATTGTAAATATTTTATGACCCGAAACCCCGAGATCTAGGCACTCGATGACTAGGTCGATAAGGAATAAAGTAGGGGGAGATAGGGGCAAAAATACAATAAAAATCCCTTTTATTTAATTAACATTTTATTCATTTTTGAGACCTATTTTTAGTTCCACTTTTTATGCTTCAAATAAAGAAACTTTTCATAAAAGTTGTAGATAATTAAATATAAAAAAATTCAAAATTGATTTCACATAAAAATAATATACAGATAAAAAGTTATGATCTGAACAAGATTCCAGAATCCCAACTTCCCAGACCTGTATCTCTCAAATAAAAACTAGAAATTATCAAAATCATCTTTAATTGTATATGATTTTCAACAAGCTATTTAATGAAGATAGTTTCATATTTTTCTGAGTTACGGTTTGAAAGTTAAGTTTTGGACCCTTATTGTATACTTGTATCGATTAAAATATTCATTTTATTTATTATTCATTATTCTTATAATTTTATATTTTTTATAATTTTGTAAATATTATTATAATATATGTATATATTAAAATAGGAATAAAAACATAAAGAAAACACAAAAATAAAAGACTTGTACAAAATACATAGGTATAATACCAATAAGTATACCTATACAGACTATATACCTATTTAATTAATTGTATAAAATACATCACAAAAATAAAAATAAAAAAATATATTTAAGTGTATAAAATTAAGTTGTAAATATATAAAATAATAAACAAAATAAATAAAATTTAAAATATAAAATAAAAATAAAAATTTAAAAATATAAAGATACATAAACCTATATAGCTCATAAAAGGTAACTTGTAATTCCAAACCTCTAAAAAATAAATAAAAATCATAATAAAATAATTCAGAAAATAATAAACATTTTCTATTTGATAACCTAAAATTAATAAATTTGTTTATTATTTTTAATCGATTTTATAAACCTTTTTTGCCAAGGATTTTTCTGGTTGGTCTACGTGGACCAACCAGAATCATCCATTGGTTGATCTCGGTCAACTCTCTGACCGAGGTCTGTACAGTGTCAGAAAAAGGTTTCGCCTCGATTTCATCGATTTTTAGAGGGTGCGTCTTGCATCCTTTCATGATGCGTCCTGCATGACTTTTTCTCCCAAGCTATTGACCTTATACGCCCGATGTTTGTCTTGGGGATTGCACTGCTGAAACACATGCTACACTTCGATCTTTGGAGCGCCAGAACCACCTATTCAAAATGTCCCCCCGTCACCTCCTCTCGATTTTGAACCCTTTTTGACCTAGCAAAGCCCTTCCTTTCGTGTGTTCTGGACTAGAGATGGTGACAGGATCTCCTCCAGCCATCTAGGAGGGTCGTGCGTGGCCGAGGAGCGGCTCCACCACCTTCGCCGATCTCCAGCGTCGAGGTTCTTCTCCTGGCTTTTTAGCCCGTTGAGCTTGTGTTTTTCCTTTAATTTTCTACCCGTTAGTTAGCTGTAAGTTTCATCTGTAGTCTCGTGTTTTCAGTTTGTTGTTTAAATTAAGAAATCAGTGAAGATTTGGTTTTCAAACACCTCGCTGGAGCCCTCAAGCTCCGACCACCACTGCCACTCCATGCTCCGCCGACTAGTCGCCAATAAAAGCCAAGTCTCTGCCATGTTTTCCTGCCATGCTTTTCCTTTTGTTTGCAGGTCCTGAAGGGGGATTCTGCGCCCCATTTGGAGCTTGGAAGTGGCACATGGAGCAGCATGTCTTTCCCGACCTCGTGGTAGCACTTCATCGCCCTTCACGCAATTTTGATGACTCCAAAAGATAAAGGAAGTCGTCATGAAGGTTTTGTGCCTCGGAGGGGCACCTGAGACAGCTGGAACCGCACATCATTGCCGATCGAACCACATCCGTGTGTCGTTCTTCGCGTGTTCTTCCTGATGGCCCGACGGCTGTCCGATTGAGCCCCCTTCCTCCAGGCGAGCAGCTATCGTTGGATCTTGCCCGCCTTTGGCCGTAGATCTCTTCCCTGAGATTTAATCCCAACCATTCAGCTGAAACGGTATCGGATGCCCTGGGAAAGACACGTGGCATTAGTGAGGCACTAATCACCGTGGATCCACGCCGAGGAGAGGGTATTTTGCATCATCGCTCCTCCTCCTTTTTGTATTTAAGTGTTGAATACCTAAACTTTCATTGGTAGTTTAAATTATTTTGTAACATTTGCATTTCGAACCCCCAACTTTCTCTTATTTGCATTGGGGCATGAGCCACGTCACCTCACGTGGCCGACCACGAGAGGGAGACATTTTACAGTTAACCCCCTTTATTTTGGTTGGATCCAAGAACTATTTTATGTCGTTATATTATTTGTGGATAAATTGTAAGTTCGCCCTAGATTTTGTAGAAATTACAATTTCACCCCTGCTCGGTTCACGTGTTTGGCACGTGAGCTGTGGCGATTTTGCAGGGAAGAGCTTGCAGTTTTGGATATTTCTGATTGGTCTATAAACATTTTTATTTAGTTATATTATTTGCAGGAAAATTGCACATTGGCCCCAGGCTTTTTGCATATTTCCAAAAATAATTCTGCCAGGGGTGAATTTTCTCTTTGTTTCTTGCATTTATTTCATGCATCTCTAAATCTCTAAAAAATCTCAAAAAAATATCCAAGCTTCCAGTTGCATTGTGCTTCCACACCATTTTATTTTGTATTTTTGCTACATTTTATTATTTTTAAAAAATAAAAAACATGAATTTTCATCACTGTTTGCATTAGAAAATACATAAAATTTATTAAACATTTTTGAAAAATTCCAAAAAAATTATTTTTTTGTGTTTTTGCATCTTTTAACTTCATACCAAAAATCACTAAAATACAAAAGAAAACTCATAAAAATTATAAAACCCCTAAAACATTTATAAAAATTTATAAAATCTACAAAAAATCCTAAAAATATAATTTCTATTTCTAAATTTTCTTTATTTTATTATCTTTACTTTTAAATTAATTTGAGGATTTTTTGACTCTGTTTGATATTTTTCATCCCATTTTAATTTCGGATCTTTATTTTATTCCCTATTTTGAGTTTTTGTGACTTTAAAATAAAAAAATTCGAAAATATAGAAAAATCATAAAAACACAAGAAAAACATAAAAGGCACAATTTTGCTTATTTTTTTACATATTTTTTATAAATACATTATCTCTCTCTTTCCCTTATTGTATTTACATCTTATTTGATAGAAAAAGAAAATAAAAAATATATAATATAAAAATAAAATTTAAAATCAGAAAATTAAAAATTAAAATACAGAAATATAAAATCAAAAATAAATTTAAAAATTATATATTTAAAAACCCACAAAAAATAACACATATAGACAAATATATCACACTCGCACTTTGAGCATTCATTTGCCTCGATCTTCCTTCTTTCTTATTGTGTTCGACCTGTACACTACTTGCACTATACACATCTTTTGTAGAGTTATAATAAATTTTAACTCCGTACCGTTTTTCATTGTTTGATCTCTATTTTGGGTTAATTGTTGTTTGAATTCCGGATTTCTTGCGAGGTCAAATCAACGACTGTTGATTCGCCTTGTGAGTCAACATGACCTCCCGATTTTTGGGCTAAACAAATGGCGCCATTGCTAGGGAGCAACAACACTTAGATTGGGATTATTTGTGCTTGTGATTATTTGTCTATTTTTACGGTTTTATTTATTTGCTTTTTATTTGATATAATTACTTGACTTGTCTAATCACCATCTCTTGTTGACTTTGTGCGAGGAACCACGGATCGAGGGAGGCGCTTCATCCTAGGTGCCAGCGCACCCACGTGAAGGCGGTGTGATTTTCTGACCTAGCATCAAAGAAGGCAGGGAGGAATTGAGAAGGCAGTCACCATTTTAGCATATTTTTTGTATGTATTTATTTTTATAGTTTGAAGTAAGTGAGAGACTCTATTATTGTAATAATACAGGTACTCAGACTCCGGACACTTGAGCCCAATTTCCAAGTGATTGTTCACTTGGGGGCTCACCGCAGTTTTCTCGTGTTTTCCTTCACATTTTTTTCCTTTGTTTTCCGATTTTTGTTTTCTTCCTTTTTTGTGATTGAGCCTTAGCTGTAGGAGCCGCTTGTCGCTAACATTAGGTCCAAACACCTAATATACTTGCATGTGCCTATAATCTACGTTTGGATCTAGACAAATTTTGAAAACTGTACTTCACGCTAATAATGATTTCTCACACTAGGGTGATTTCATCGGCTGCATTGCATATAGATAGATTTCAATTCTGCTGAGCATTCTTGCATGTAGAGTGTTGGAGGCAAGGTGAGCATTTACGCTTTAGCATTCATTATCGTTTGCCGCTTGCATTGCTTTTCCGCCTCTACCTCTGATTTGCCAACCTAGCTGCTAAATAAAATTGATTCCTCGTTAGACGCATGCATTTCTCACTAAAAATTCAAAAAAAGTGATAACAAATAAAATTGAGATTGTAAATTACTCGACCCTAAATTCAACCAAAAAGAAAAATTCTCTTGGGGCGAGTAATCCCCTCATTGTCTTTGTTTTACATTGCTCGCACACACACTAAGGATTAGTGCCAAAATCCCATTTCAGCCCCCTAAGTGTTAACGTGATTTTTGGACTTCTCACCTAACTCTAAAACAAATAAGAAAAAAGACCGCATTTGCGATCTTCACTGAGTTGAGTAGGTGAATTGAGGGTTTTTATTGTGTGAGTTTGTCTGTGTTTGTTTGTGTGCACTCTAGATCACTTCTGCGTACTTTCGCCTTTTTTCTCACTCTCTTGATTTGACTTTTGTGCTCTCCCGATCCCTTCCTTTTGTTTTTGAGATGGACCCTTGGAGCGTATTTTTATCCGGACTTTGCGGATTCCTCCTTCACTCCAGTCGGTCCACCTCCCTTTTATCAGGAGGATCCTCCTCCTAGTTTTTTCTGATATTTATACATATTCACCTCAGCGACAGATTCAGGACTCAGACTTCTACCCACTTCCACCACCGCCTGCATATTTTCCACCTTCACATCCACCCAAGACTGAGCTGTTGGAGTCACCATTCATGGAGTCCACCATTGAGCACTTGACCCAGATGATGGATCATATGAGACAAAGGGATTGACAACCTCACTAGTATAAATAAGAGCGATCATGATATTCCACCATCTGATGATATGGGTTCATTCGATGATTTCCATGAGAGCTTGCAATCGCCCAAAATACAAAAAATGAAAAAAAATTTAAAAATACAAAAATATTTCAGGAGACACATGATCGATTCAGATTGTGAGGAGAGGTACCACTTGCCAGATCCCTTGCCCATATAACCATTCACACCTTGTTCCACCTTTGACCCCGATGATGCCGCTGTACAGACTGCTCTTGGCATGCCTCGTGTAGATGCTGATTCTGACCTTCTTCCTTGTTTGGAGGAGGTCCAAAAATTAAAAAAAATATTGACTGAATCCGAAGTAGTGGCTACTATTCATGAGATCATTCGTGCCGCACTTTAGTAGGCTATGACTGATTTATCTGCTCCTCTTCCCAAGAAGAGAAAGTGGAGGAGCAGATCTGAGCGTCATATTTTGACCATGGCCACTGCCCATTCCATCACACACCGTCCCATTCCTAGGAAAACACTGCCACACCTTTCATTAGCTGCACCATCTCTGACTTCACATGTGATCACACTCTCCTCGACGGCGGTGCTTCGATTAGCATCATACGCTTCTCGTTGGTACAGTCTCTTCACTTAGGGCCTCTAAAGAAAACCAAGATGATCGTTCAGTTTGCTGATAGATCAATAAAAAAGCCAAAGGGTATCCTTGAAAATGCCGTCATTTCATTTCAGGGCATGAGCTACCGTGTTGACTTTATCGTTTTGCCCATGGAGACCTCCACTGGGGAGCATTCTCCAATCATCCTGGGACGACCATTCCTCGCCTCTACAAGGGTCGTTATTAATTACGGATCAGGAGAGATTCGCTTCCGTCCTATTGACGAGAGCGAAGTATTGATCACCACACCCATAGCTGACCAGAGACCTGCATCTTATGCACCTTCACCTATCTTGGCTGACCTCAAGGGACCATGACCTTGATGAGACCATTAGAGAATTTTGCTGCATGTTGGACTCCACTGAGACCCGAGAATTCCTCCCTATGGAGGAACACTCGAAAAGCATGGACCTCAGAGTTCTTCCTTCTGGGACTTGGCGTTATGTTGATGACATCCGCGGGATTTACATGATTGACACCTTAGAGCAGAGGGTAGATTTAGAGACTAGACATGACGGACATGACTTGACTACTTTCACTGATGAGTCCATTCCTGTTCACTTAGATTCATATGAGACAAAGGCCAAATTTGATTTGGTTGCTTTTATTCTGGAATTCGGGCCTTTTAATGAGAAGGATGATCCTGTTGAGATTATAGAGGACGAACAAAGTTCGACTACTTCCACTGATGAGTTCGTTCCTTTTGGTTTTGACCTAGAAGACACTTCACAAGACGACTCTGACTACACTTCTTCCGATGGTGACGAGTTCATCCCATTTCACTTCGATATCAGCAAGACCCCAAAGGCCAGACCTAGTCGTACTTCTTCCATTCACCCATCTGTGCCTTCACACCCCAGGACCATTGATGACCTACACCCTGTCGACCCTGATCATATTCCGTCCACTATGGACCCTGATGTTGACCTACACCATGCCAGATCTATTCCTCAGTGGTCCCGCAAGAAGGTTCGCTTTCAACCTTCTTGATCTATGTACATCCATCCTGTTGTATATTCATTCATTTTCCTCTGTCTATCTCCCGTATCGCTCGTCCACTCATTCTCGTGTATGCCTTGCTTAGGACATTTTGTCCTAAGTGTAGGGGGGTGGATGAGCCGAGTGTTCATCGTTCTGTTTCATTACTCTTGTTGTTTCCTATACTTAGGGCTTCTTTTAACCTAAGTATAGGAGGAGTGATGTGTACATCCTCATCTATCCTTCCATCTTCATATCTCTTTTCTTCTTTTCTTCTTTTCCTTTTCTATTATCTTTTCCTATCAAAATGGTATCACCCCTTTTTGTCAGTCTTCTATACTTAGGACGTACTTTGTCCTAAGTATAGGGGGTGTGCACCTCGCGTTTCTCTATTCTTTGATCCTCTCCATTGTATCCTCTTCTTGTCTGTACTTAGGGATATCTTACCCTAAGTATGGGGGAGACAGTCTGAGTACGATCTGTTAATTCCCAACCTTGATCCTCCCTGCTTTGTGTACCGTCTGCTATACTTAGGATTATTTGATCCTAAGTTTAGGGGGGACAGTCAACTTCTTATTTGTTCATTCATTCTTCATTCATTCTTTATTCTTTAGATTTTTCTATACTTAGTATGAGTTATGTCTTCTCTTTTCTCTCTGATCTATGAGGACATAGCTCAAGCTAAGTATAGGGGGGTCGTATATACTCCGTATATACTTTAGCCATAACTCGTACTTTCGTATTTTTATTAAATATGGCTAATAACACTAATTTAATTCATTAAAAACCTTAATAATAAGATGTAATTTTCCTCAAATTTGTTTTTATAATTACCGATTAATAAATCAGGAGAAAATATTTTTTTGCAAAATGTTTGAAAAATAGTTTGAAAATCTCTTTGAAAAATATTTTAAAACTATTTGGAAAACAGTTTGTACAATATTTTCAACCTTTGAAAAAATGTTTTGTTTGAAAATTTTATTTTCTTTGTGTGAAATAAAATGTTCGAAAAATTATTTGCAAATGGTTTGTAAATGGTTGCAAAATATTTTGAAAAAAAATCTATTTACATTATTTAAAAAACCTTTGCAAAATGATTTTCAAATATGTGTACATGTTTGTAAAAATGTTTGTAAAAATTATTTTGGACTATAGTTTTTAAAATTATTTGAAAAATCTTTTCGAATAAGTTTTAAGAATATATACATCACACCTAAAATTCTTTATTATATATACCTATAAAATTGACCATTTACCCTTGTAAATTCTTAAAATCTACTTCTTGTAAATATAAGATGCATTTTTGTGTAAAGATTTTGACCTAGTTTTCACCCAAAATCTTTTATTTTCAAAAATCCCAAAAGCATTTGCAAAATTAAAATACCGTAAACATTTGAAAAAATCTTTTTGAAAATAAAAAAGTGCATATGCATCATCATTCATCTATAACCAAAAATCCATAAAAAGTTCAAAATCTTTGAAAATTGCATCACAAAAAATATTTTCTGCATTCTGCATAGCATTTGCATAGCATTAGCATTTTTCGGATTGAGTTTGATTTTTGGAAAAGTCTAAGTACAATCCGGATATGGGAGCTTGGTTGGACCTTAAAATCTAGCTAATAACAGGAACCTTATAGGAGCTGGAATTGAGGTATTTCAGGTCTAGTTGACTTAATTCTTTGAGGATCACGAGACTTGGTTCAATGGATTCTTGATTGCCTAAGTAGAGTATTTCAGAGCACATGCACGACTCTTGTTGATAATGACCTAACTTGGACACCTGCATCTTTCACTTGGCTCAACTCAATTGGAGTGGTGCGAGGATTGGATTTGTCGGTATGAGATGCACGCAAGTGGAAACACTTGTCCTCCTCTAGGGAGGGAAGTGTACCCCTACCCGTCCAGTGATGAGGAATTCTAAAGACATGAGAGTGTGGGTTGCAATAAAGCTTCAAAAGAGGGATAGTCTATTGGCTCAAGAGAAAAAACTCCTTATGTATATGCTGCTGTGAATAGTACTTCAAAAAAAAAACTCCAAAAAAGTTGACATGCCTGTATAAAAATAAAATGCCTGCCAGAGTATGTGAATATGTTGTATAGAAAATAAGCAAGCTTGAGCATTAAAGTCAAATCATCTGAGCCTACAGCTGGATGACTTGACTACACTGGTCTTGCATCCTAGGATAGGTAGCTACACTGGCTACCGTCCATTCTTCTCTTCACCCCCCTCCTCTTGAGTTGTTTGCCACTTGAACTTAGAAGGGAATACCCCGCTCCTCGAGGAAGGAGTTGTTGGATTGGGGAATCACTGGGTTATCGTACTGGAGAAGTCAGTCCCTTTGTCATTCTAGTTGGGGAGAACCACTATCACTTACACTGTACGAGTCAAATTCATAGTCGTAAGGGTTTGCGTACGAGTTGACATATTTCTGACCTGACTATTGAAGAGACTTGAGCAGAGTTTTGGGATTCTCGAAGGCTGTTGGATTTTAAACCCGATTCCCATTAAGATTCCGCCCACACTAAAATTCCAAAGGTCTGACTTAAGCTCCAAACTTTGATTTTCTGAAGACAAGTTTTGATAATTAAACTTAATCCAAATTTCTTCTTTTTCTTTTCTTTGTTTTTCTTTTTCTGCACTTATTGCATAAGTGTTTGCTAGGGACTAGCAAAGGCAAGTATAGGGGAATGATGAATCTCCGTTTCATCATCTTTATTCTATTATTTTGGCCTTAAAAACCCTAGTAAATGCGTGCAAATAAGCTTAATTTAGGCATTTTATCATGCATGCATTATTATGTAAATATTGTATAAAATATGATTTTAAAGTCAAAATTATAGAATAAAGAAAAGAATAGAAAAAGAATAAAATATTGTAAATATTTTGTGACCCAAAACCCCGAGACCTAGGCATCTCGATGACTACGTCGACAAGGAATAAAGTAGGGGGAGATAAGGGCCAAAATACAATAAAAATCCCTTTTATTTAATTCACATTTTATTCATTTTTGGGACCTATTTTTAGTTCCACTTTTTATACTCCAAATAAAGAAACTTTGTACATGAAAGTTGTAGATAAGTAAATATAAAAAAATACAAACTTGATTTCACAAAAAAAAATATACAGATAAAATGTTATGATCTGAACGAGATTCCAGAATCCCAACTTCCCAGACCTGTATCTCTCAAATAAAAACTTGAAATTATCAAAATCACATTTAACTTTATATAATTTTCTATAAACTATTTAATGAAGGTGTTTTCATATTTTTTTGAGTTACGGTTTGAAAGTTAGGTTTTGGACCCCTATTATATATTTGTATCGATTAAAATATTCATTTTATTTATTATTCATTATTCATATAATTTTATATTTTTATAATTTTGTAAATATTATTTATAATATATGTGTATATTAAAATAGGAATAAAAACATAAAAAAACACAAAAATAAAAGACTTGTACAAAATACATAGCTATAATGCCAATAAGTATAGCTATACAGACTATATACCTATTTATTTAATTATATAAAATACATCATAAAAATAAAAAAATACATTTAAGTGTATAAAATTAAGTTGTAAATATATAAAATAATAAATAAAATAAATAAAATTAAAAATACAAAATAAAAATAAAAATATTAAAATATATAGATACATATACCTATATAACTCATAAAAGGTAACTTGTAATTCCAAACCTATAAAAAATAAATAAAAATCATAATAAAATAATTCAGAAAATAAACATTTTCTATTTAATAACCTAAAATTAACAAATTCCTTTATTATTTTTAAACGATTTTATAAACCTTTTTTGCCAAGGATTTTTCTGGTTGGTCCATGTGGACCAACCATAATCATCCGTTGGTTGACCTCGATCAACTCTCTGACCGAGGTCTGTATAGTGTCAGAAACATTCAATTTCACCGATTTTTGGAGGGTGCTTCTTGCATCCTTTCATGATGCATCCTGCATGATTTTTTCTCCCCAGCTATTGACCTTACATGCCCGATGTTTGTATTGGGGATTGCATCGCTGAAACGCCTTCTACACTTCGATCTTTGGAGCGCCAGAACCACCTATTCAAAATGCCTCCCGTCACCTCCTCTCAATTTTGAACCCTTTTCAACCTAGCAAAGCCCTTCCTCTCGTGTGCTCTGGACTGGAGATGGTGACAGGATCTCCTCCAGCCATCTAGGAGGATTGCGCGTAGCCGAGGAGCGACTCCACCACCTTCACCGGTCTCCGACATCGAGGTTCTTCTCCTGGATTTTTATCCCGTTGAGCTTTTGTTTTCCTTTAATTTTCTACCCGTTACTTAGCTTTAAGTTTCATCTGTAGTCTCGTGTTTTCAGTTTGTTGTTTAAAGTAATAAATTAGTGAAGATTTGGTTTTCAAACACCTTGCCGGAGCCCTCTAACTCCGACCACCACTGCCACTCCGTGCTTCGTTGACTAGTCACCAATAAAATCCAGGTCTTTGCCGTGTTTTCCTGTCGTGCTTTCCCTTTTGTTTGCTGGGCCTGAAAGGGGGCTTCTGCGCCCCATTTGGAACTTGGAAGTAGCACATGGAGCAGCAGGCCTTTCCCGACCTTGTGGCAGCACCTCATCGCCCTTCATGCCATTTTGATGACTCCAGAAGATAAAGGAAATCGTCTGGAAGGTTTTGTGACTCGGAGGGGCACCTGAGACAGCCGGAGCCGCACAACATCGCTGATCGAATCTCATCCACGCGTTATTCTTCGCATGTTCTTCCTGATGGCCTGACGACCGTCCGATCGAACCCCCTTCTTCCAAGCGAGCAGCTATCGTTGGATCTTGCCTGCCTCCGACCGTAGATCTCTACCCCGGGATTTAATCCCAACCATTCAGTCGAATCAGTATCAGATGCCTTGGGAACGACACGTGGCATTAGTGAGGCACTATTCACCGTGGATCCGTGCTGAGGAGAGGGTATTTTGCATCACCGCTCCTCCTCATTTTTGTATTTAAGTGTTGAATACCTAAACTTTCATTGGTAGTTTATATTATTTTGTAAAATTTGCATTTCGAACCCCCAGCACTTTCTCTTATTTACATTGGGGCCCAAGCCACGTCACCTCACGTGGGAGACCACGTGAGGGAGACATTTTTTGGTTAAACCCCAGGGGTTTGGTTTATTTTGGTCGGATCCAAGAACTATTTTATGCCGTTATATTATTTGTGGATAAATTATAAGTTCTCCCTAGATTTTATGGAAATCACAATTTCGCCCCCGTCCGATTCACGTGTTTGGCCAGTGAGCTGTGGCGATTTTGCAGGGAAGAGCTTGTAGTTTTGGATATTTCTATTTGGTCTATAAACATTTTTATTTATTTATATTATTTGTGGGAGAACTGCACATTGGCCCCTGACTTTTTGCATATTTTCGGAAACACCCCTGCTAGGGGTGAATTTTCTCTTTGTTTCTTGCATTTATTTCATGCATCTCTAAATCTCAAAAAAATATCCAAGCTTCCTGTTGCATTGTGCTTCCATGCCGTATTTTTATTTTGCATTTTTTCTCATTTTATTATTTATAAAAAAATAAAAAACATGCATTTTCATCCCTATTTGCATTATAAAATACATAAAAATTATTAAACGTTTTGAAAAATTCCAAAACAATTATATTTTGTGTGTTTTTGCATCTTTTAAATTCAAACAAAAAATCACTAAAAATACAAAAGAAAACTCATAAAAATTATAAAACACCTAATACATTTATAAAAATTTATAAAATCTATAAAAAATCCTAAAAAATATAATTTTTGTTTCTAAAATTAATTTGGGGGATTTTTGACTCTATTTTGATATTTTTCATCCTCATTTTAATTTTAGATCTCTATTTTATTTCCTGTTTTGAGTTTTTGTGACTTTAGAAATACAAAAAAAATTAGAAAAAATATAGAAAAATCACAAAAAACATTAGAAAAACATAAAAGGCACAAAAATACTTTATTTCCTGAATTTTACTTATTTTTTACATATTTTTATAAATACATTATCTCTCTCTTTCCCTTATTATATATACATCTTATTTTATAGAAAAAGGAAATAAAAAAATATATAATATAAAAAAGAAAATATAAAATCAGAAAATTAAAAATAAAAAAATTATATATTTAAAAACCCACAAAAAATAGCACACTTAGACAAATATATCACACTTGCATTTTGAGCATTCATTTGCCCCGATCTACCTGCTTGCTCCCTGTGTTCGACCTCTACACTACTTACACTATACACATCTTTTATAGAGTTATAATAAATTTTAACTCGACATTGCTTTTCATTGTTTGATCTCTGTTGTGGGTTAATTGTTGTTTGAATTCTGGATTTCGTGCGAGGTCAACTCAACGACTGTTGATTCGCCTTGTGAGTCAACATGACCTCACGATTTTCGGGTTAAACAGGGTCCGACTGAGTGAGGTGGTGCAAGCGAGTAGGTGGAGGACCTTCGACCACTATTGGCAGAGCAATGTAAGGAGGTTATCAGGCGGTGGCGTGAGGGCGACGAGGGCGGTGGCGTGGCCTCCGAGGCAAAACTACGGAGGTGGTGGCTTGGCTCCAGACCGGCATGATGTTGATGGTTGTCACGGTGGAGGTAGAGTAGCAAGCTCCTACAGGAGAGGAGGCACATGGTCGAAATTTTGGTGTTGGTGCTCGAGGTGGTGCAACAGAGCGAGGGAAATGCGGATGTCAGCGTTGATGAACGGAGGTTGAAGTTGATGAAGGTGAATGGGGTTATCAGGTGGCGTTGTCTCAACGTCATGATGCCAGAGCAAAACAGCGAGGTCAAGGGACGTAGCTGCAATGAGGAGGATATCCCTCGGATCTCGCCAGCTGGCGGAGGTGACGTTGTTATCGTCGACTTCATCTTCAGTTGTGGATCGATGGATGAGGATGGAGGGGGGCAGTAGTGTAGCTTAAATAGGAGAGGAGGAGGGCGATGAAGATGGCATGTTGGGTGGCGATGATCGATTCTTTGTTTGATGGAGATCTGATTGGGGCGAGAGGGATTTGCGAGGGAGGACGATGCCAGAAGAGGAAGGCAGTGTGGACGAGATACACGGTGGATGAAGGGATTCAGTGCCCCGATTAGGCAGCGACGATGGAGGAAATTGGTGGAAGGAGAAGGTGCGACGGCCGTCCGATCAGCCGAGATCGGACGGCCGAGATGCTGCCACATGGCAGCGAGAGGAGGGGCAGGTTGAGCACGTGCACATGAGACACGTGCTCCGCACATGCGAGGCTTTTTTTTGTTTTGTTTTCTATAAAAGAAAATAAAAAGCCCAAAAATGGCTGACACATGGCGGCTCCAGGAGCTGCCACGTGTCAGCCCCAAAATAATCGAAAATAAAAATACAAAGATAATTCAAAAAGAAATAGTAAACGACCTCGGATCGAATGATTTTCTCACAAAAGTTGCTCGTCTCGATGAGATCTACAACTTTCATGAAGAGACCAAAACCAAAATCGATCATTTGTGCAAAGTGATATTTTTGGGGTATCCCATGTACATAGAATACCTTGATTTTTGGGTTTTATATTTTTTTGTCATTTTTAAACCAGATAAAAATCTGGAAAATTATGACAAAATCAAAGATAGATCTTTACACATTAATCTATTTTTTTTGGATTTTTATTAATTAAGGAAAAGAAGAAATAAAATACAAAAAACACATTTTTTGTACAGACTAATAGTGAGGACTCAGTCTCAGTTAGTTTCTTTGATTTCAAGCTCATTTTGGATTTGGATTTTTGTGCATTGTAATAAAACTTTTATCAAAGAAAATAAATGAAAAGGAAATAAAATAAAATGAGTTAATTATGTACATAAAATATTCGGTCAAAAACTGCTAAAATACAAAATGTATAAAAGAGGCTCAAAACCCAACTTTCACATATGAGCTCCGATTCACTTGAACTTAGTCTTGTTTTGAAGGTATTTGGATGTATATTAGTTCAAAAGTAAGTACGATCAAAATGGACATTAGATGAGGAAGATATTGAGGTTTTAGTTTGGAAATCCTAGAACTAGGGTTTGGGTTTTTGGTCCACTTATTTTTGATAGTAAATTTTTTTATTTTTCATTTATTCTTGTTAGTGATATGTACACAATAGAGGTAGCTTTAGGTCAATTGGAGTTAGAATGAGTTAGTTAAAAATCAGGGAAGTTAGGCTATTTTACAAGTCATTTTGGTTGGGTTTTTTGGCTTCTTATTTTGTGCAATAATAAGTGATGAAATACGATTCTTATCAAAACATGCATGAATGCTAATTATGCAATATACATGAAGAAGTACCAATGAATTTTAGTGATTTGAGCTTAATTCATCAATTTTAGAGTGATGAATATGATATTCATTATCCCCCTATACTTAAACCATGCTTGTCCCTGAGCATCAAAAGCAATGCAATGAGGTGAAATGAGATTGGGTTCCATACCAAGACCATGAGCAGAAGGCGAAATGAAACTAGACCTAACCTTTGGATTATTAGTGTGGCGGAACTTCTGTGAGACTTAGAATTTAAAATCAACATCCTTCAAGTTCTACACATCAGTGTCACAGTTTAGGCTCAGAAGTCATCTTAGATCGATCCTCCTCCCAAAGCATACCCCATGAGCATTGAACAATTGACTCATGTGTGTGAAATGTTTTAGCTCTTCCCGTCCAGAATACTGGACTACCATGCAAACCTCCTCTCCAGTAACTCGTCCTTGGGGAGTCAGGTATTTCCTTCTGAGGTCTGAAGTGTTGTGTTCACAATCGAATAGAGGGAGAAATTAGTAGAAGGAGAAAAGAACTGGAGGGTGACCAATGTAGACACCTATCATTGTGAAGCCAGCCAGTTTATCCAAGTCTCCACCGAGATCTGCAGGTTTTCTTGAAGCTTGGACCTTTTTGGCCAAATATTTGTTTGGTAGTAGGTTTCTTTGTATTTGGATTTTTGGTGGTTCTGCATGGATCTTGTTGTGCCTCTACGGATATAGAATCTTTTTTTCCGTACATATTTTGGGATCTTAGAAAAAATTGTGCCCAGCCGTCCATCCCTTTTCGAAGCTTTATTTCAACCCGTACTCCGGTCTTTAGATGTCCATGCTACTAGAAAAGAAATTCACACAGTCTTCCAATACCCCGTCTGAGTTGAGCTAAGTGCATAGTGCAAGAATACAAATTAATTCCTTATTCCAGAGTCATGCCTAGAATGAAGAGATCAGGTTAGACACTAAGAGTCAAACTCTGCACATTGTCATGTGGAACTCAAAGAATTAAGTCAATGACCTGAAGTTTCTAAAATCCTATTTCTCGGCGAAGTTACTCTTAAAATTAGGTGGATTAAGATCAAGTCCAGACCACTCTCAGTTTCTTCTCATAACTCGGTTCTGAACCCAAGGTCTTTTCATATATGCAAATGCATGTAATGCTGGATGAAGTACATGTGTGTGAAATGCAGACAATGTTTTTTTTTGACTTTTGATTTTTTTATGCAAGGATTTTTTTGAGATTTTTTATGCAAAAATGAATAAGAAGCCATTTTTTTAAATTTTTGGTGGGACACAGTCAGTGTTAGTAGAAAAACTTTTTTTATTGTTGTTGTTTTCTTTTCAAGTTAGTTACCCACCCCCTAAATACATATATACTTATATGAAAGTACGAGATATGGGTAAAATATATACATAATATATATATATACACCCCCTATACTTAGTGAGTGATGTGTCCTCAGAGCACAAGAAGCGTAAAGATGACATAGCTCGGGCTAAGCGTAAGAGAGTGAAAAAAAAAGATATATCGGTCCGCCCCATATACTTAGGATGTGAACAGTCTAAGTATAGAAGAAGAGCGAAAATGAGATGGTCGGACATGTGAATGAGGAGAGTATATACAGATGAGCATCGGTTCCCCCTATACTTAGGCTCTGGTCATCCTAAGTATACAAGAAGGGTGAAAATGAGGCGATCATGAGATGGGGAGAATGGTATGTACAGATGGCATCGGTCCCTCCTATACTTAGGCCTTGAACTATGTAGGGGAAGAAGATGTACAAGGTGACTGATGGGGTCAGGAGGGAGGGTGTTAGCCGATGATTAAGGTTGTTTTCAGCTGACCTTTTTGTGAGCCTGTGGTGGGAGATCATAATGATAAGAAGGAGATGAAGCATATGATTCCTAACCATTATCAGTATTATCCTCAGAGAAATAATTCTGGAGATTAGATGAAGTGTATGAATCAGATGAAAGATAATCATCATCGGAGTTATCCTCAGAGGAATAGTATTTGAAAGTGGAGGTACTCCAACTATTCTTGTTCTTTATTTGCTTCAGTTGTTTTCTCATAATTCGTTCCTTCTTGGGATCAAGCAATTCATCCTCTGATGATGAATAATCTGAAGCAATAGTCTAAGTCAGCTCATAAGAAATTATTCCAGTATATTTAATGAGACCAGGAGAATCATCTTTGGATGAATAATAGTGCGGAACGGGAGTCGTCAAACGGGAATTGATGTTTGGATCCTTGTGAAGATAGGTTTTTAGGGATGCCGAACAGACCTCACTCATGTAGATTACCCTTTCAGGACCTGATGAGGGATCATCAGACAATTCCTCTTATGGAAGGTCGAAGGCGACTTTCTTTTTAGATGAAGGAGCGGCAATTTTGTTTTGTATAGGTGTTGGTCCCACGAGTAAGGTGTTGATACTCGAGTCTCCAGATGAATAACCATTGAAATTTTTCTCCTTGGTCAGTGCACGTTCTACGTATTTGTTCTTAGTTTTCTTAATGTTAGTGCACTCCTGAGTTGGAATGATTTGGTCAAGGTAGTCAGAGAAGGTTGACTCAGGGTGAGCCCACACATATATCTCAGGATCATATAAGAACCACTTTTCTATGGCGCGAGCAGCGAGAAATGGAACAATGGGGAGAGTCTCTGCACCAATAATCTCATCAACAACTGCTATCTCAGGTATAGAAATCGGGTAGGGCTCATCTACTGCTTGATGGTTACGACTATCGAGGGCTTCGTGGGTTGCCTCAGAAAATCGTGGTTCCTCAAAGACTGGTTGAGATCGAAGTGCTCCTAATGCTGTAAAATTGATTTCCCGAGCCTCAGACTCAATATTTGCCTTAGACAATACCAAGAATGGCTTTCCAAGAATGATCAGAGATTGGGTGAATTCTCCTTGATGCTCAATATCAATGATTGTGAAGTTTATTTTGAGCTAAACACCTTGAAATGTAATGATGACAGAAATGGTTCCTCTCAGCCGCTTTATCGATCGATCAACCAGTTGAACGATCTCTCATATCTTCCTGATAGGTCCAGTTTGAGCTCGTTAAATATAGAGACCGGGAGGATATTAATTGGTGAGTCGTCATAAATTCAAGCATGGGTAAATATGATGTCTTAGATTCCACAGTCAAATTTGGTCAACCGCTTCACTATGCGGCTCTTGGTTTTTCTCCTCAACACCAAGGAGGTGGCCATTAACAAGATATGTCTTTCATTCTTTGTTCTTATCTTGTCTGACGTTTTCATCATTAATTTGTTCATTACAAATCATTTAAGGTCGGGGAAGTGTTCAATGGCCTGTATAAAGGGAAATTCAAAAATCAGCCTTCTCTCAAATGCTTCCCTTAGAGAATGATCCAAATTCTTCATATCTTCTTCATTTTCAATATTTATTTATTTTTCAGGATTTTCATTTTTTTGGTTGTTTTTTTATATTTCAATTTTTTTGGTATTTTTGTGTGGTGTGGTGATTTTGTGTTTTCCGTAGATGAGCAAAGGCTTTGATGTGGTGAGTGAGAATCAGAGTCAGAGTTATTCTTAGGGGAGTAATATGCAGAGATGTCGCTGTTAGAGTCGTCCCTAGGGTGAGCATAGTCCATGGTTTTCTGAATATACTCAGATTTCTCATCATTAGATCCATTTATTTCATCCTCTTCTTTTATACCCGAGCTTCTGTAAAATGAAATTAGTCAGTTTTTGAATTTTTCCTCCATCAATTCATATCTCTTACTTATCCTCGAAATGTCATCCTCCAAAGAATTTTTAGGAACAATCTGTGTGGTTTCTTGTTTTTGAATTTGAGATTCAATCATTGCTCTTCAATTTTCATTATTGCTCTTCAATTTTCATGTATGACCTGGGAGAAGATTCTCTTGGAATACCCACTGTATGATCGTTCGAAATTTTCTTCTTAAAAATCATGGAAGGAGTCTATTCAATAGGATAGAAACCATACGTATCATGGTGTGATTCAGAAATTTCAAGTCCATTCCTTTGGTCATATCTGAAGGTGGGATTGTCACGGTTAATCCAAGATGGAAGATTATCAGGTGCGAGCCAATCCTCTTGATATTTTCAGACCTCCATTTTATTCCCAATGGTCAAATCTAGTTGTGGATTTGTGAAATATTGACCTGTTCCAACAATATGGTGAGGAGAGATTGAAGTCAGTTGGAGTTGTTGTCTCGGTCGGTCATTTATCTCAAAAGTGGTTTGATATTCAAATGATTCATGATTTCCGTCGAGTAATGGGTCAATCCAAGATGGTAGTTGCTCATTTGTGTTCAAGGGTGGGGAAGGTGGAAGATGTGAAGAAGTGTTAAATTCGATCATGTGGTTAGAATCTCCTATGAATGATGAATTGACATATACAAAATATGAAGGATGGATTGTATGATCAGAGTATAGAGGATTGATATATGAAGAAGTGGAGACCTCAGTTAGTTGTTTGTTTGTATGATCCAAATACAAAGGATTGTAATTCATGAAGTAGATTAGATTTGTAGAAAGGGTTGGATCTATTTGTGGGTGAGAGTCTCCCGTGGAAGTTGGATGATGTCTAGTTGGAGGAGGTTTTGATGCTTTGTGTCTAACTAAGATAAATTCATTTTCATAATATAGCTCTGACGGACACTCAGACAAATGTTCTATTTTGAAAGCGCTGACATAATGAATGATGCTTTGGGATTGACCGAGATGAATTTATTTTCATAATACAGATCTGGAGGGTACTTGGACAAAAGTTCCAAAATTTTCTAAGGAGGCTTATTGGTTGACATAATGTATCTTGGTTAAGGATGTTCAAGTGCTTAGGATATTCAACAGAAGAAACCTTAACTATTTCAGATCAAGAAAGGAGAGTGATGGCACAAGTGTGTGGTTTTTGATATTTGAAATCGGTTCACGCACACCAATACAAACACAAATCCAACCCCAGGTTCACCAACTCACACAATGAAGCTGCAAGAGTTCGGCACTTTATCTTTTCAATTTTAGTTGGTGATAAATTCAATATTGGAAAAACTTTAGCGAGTTGTTAGGTGCCGACAATTTTCTTAATGACTAGCCCGAATTCTCACAACTAGTTGCACCTACTTTCAGCCAGTATGGGTGTAAGTATGGACCGTAAAATGACTACCCATGTTACTTAAGGATGGAGCCTTATGCAATGTCCTTCAAACCACCCACTCTGCTAAGGAAATCCAGACTGTTTACCGACTATCTGTAGATCCTCACTGAGAAGTAGCTAATCATTTTTTATAAAATCAGTAGTCAATATGAAAATACAGATTTGGGTTCTAGCCTTAAGTGTCGTCTCTCGCTCACTCAGATAAATAAATGAGTAGGGGTTGCTCTCCTGCAAAAATTATCGATTTTATGGGTTAATTAAAGTCGATTATATTTAACAGTCCTAATTTTAATTAGGCGATCACTTAAATTTTAAGTGATCACAAATACATGTTTATCGTACAGTCCTAATTTCCTTTAAAATTATATGACAAAACAGGAGGGAGAAATTCGGGAAAAGTCGATGCACGCGAAAAATGATGATGTATGCTCAGTTAGAAGACTTACAGTGATTCCTCGCAATCTCCATGTGGGATGCAATACAAGAATTGAAAATTTAATCTATGTGAATGCAAGACGATGAAAACCGCACCTACTAGAATGTTCCATTAGCTGGAAAGAAATGAGTTAAATTTTTGAATAGATTGAACGACCTAATGTGCATCTCAATTAAAGTGCAATGTGGTCCTAGATTCTATGAGCACAAAAAATTTAAAAGCTCTAATAGTCGTATGTACAGGTCTATCATAAGCGCCACTCAAGTCAGGCCCCACCCAGAGAGTGAAACATGCCACAACACACCACAGAAAATGTTCAAGGTCTTGTTACACATGCGAGAGTCCAAACAGACACCGTTATAAATGAGAAATTCATTACAAAAATGTAAAATTGTAGAAAAATAAATCCTAGACTCTACGCTCTCTCACGACTCGACTCGATCTTAATTTTAATGCGGCTTTTTGGGCGTCGGTGAAGATGCGTCGGTTTTGTGAGAAACCGCTCCACATAAGTCGGGTACCTCGCAAGAAAAATAAGAGAGAGAGAGTGTGTAAGAGAGTAACACAAAAAATAGTAAAAACTAAAATAAGAAAATCAATGCTGAAAATAAAATAAATGTAGAGAGAAAAAATGATAATCTACAAAGAAAATTCAGGGGTCAGACTACTCGAATAAAGAAAACCAAACAAAAATTTTTTAGACAAAAAACTAAGCTGTTTACCTCCCCGGCAATGACGCCATCTGACGAATTTAGGGTTTTGCAAATTTTCAGTCTTATAAAAGATATAATAAAGCAAATCTATTTTTTATAATTTTAAGGCATTTTTCGAATTTTTAGGAATTTTCTAAGGCAAACAGGGAATTTTTGGTGAGTTTTGAAATTTTAATAATAGAAAATAAGGAAATAAATCAAACGAAAATTACCAAAAATAAGGGACATTGACTAGCACTTATCCTAATTTGTAGGGGATTTTCAGATCAACTTTGATATTTATTTCAATAAAAAAGAAACAAAATTAAAATGCTGGATGCAAAAGGACCAAAATGTAATTATTTTAAGTTATGGGGCCAATTAATAACAAGCAATAAAATCTAAGGGCCAAATGCACAAAAATCCTAGCACAAACGTGCATCATACATGACACAAGCTCATAGGGGCATAAATGCTAATATCAAAAAACTTTCCTGATTTAGATAGCAAAAGAAAGCACAAGTAAAAAGATGCAAATAACCTATTAAAGCACGTGTACATGGACGTGTGTTCAGTTCGGCAGGACTAATATGCAAATAAGAATACTATAGGGCCCTTACTGCAAATGTTCAAAACTAACTTTTATAATTATTAAA
This sequence comes from Ottelia alismoides, assembly GCA_037367405.1. Taxonomy (NCBI): domain Eukaryota; kingdom Viridiplantae; phylum Streptophyta; class Magnoliopsida; order Alismatales; family Hydrocharitaceae; genus Ottelia; species Ottelia alismoides. The sequence continues at coordinate 110,256 of JAZKJV010002130.1, read as the reverse complement.
CTAAAATGAAATAGCAGAAAAATAGGGGGCTAAAGTAAAATATACCCCTGCAGGCAGTATGCGGCAGATGGCTGCCAAGACGTACAGCTCTGATGGCTCCAGAAAAGATCTGTCGGTAAGGGAAAAGGCGAGGACATGCAATGGCGGTGGTGGCGCATATCTGACGGTCAGAACAGAAAGGCATAATGTGCAGTCAGATCTGACCTAGAACTGATCATATCGTTACTATTTGGGCGTGCTCATATGGTCCGGATCACATCTGGGAAGAGGTCTACTTATCGGACATTGTTGAAGGCATCTTGAAGAACAGATATGAAGGTGCTATCGGCTGAGCTTCGATCGGGAATGTCTTGCGCTACTCGCCTGACTAAGAGGTTCAACACACTACTGGAGGTGGTCCACGTAAGAGGGGATGCTCAGATGGTCGTACAAATTGCTCGATGAAGTCTGGTAAGGGGTCCACCTGGAGCTACTCTGCCACTAAAGTTGGGGCTTGATTTGAGCCTTACGCACGCACTCGGACCTGCAAGGAAACTCACAGCTCGGAGATGAAGCTCCGGTCCGAGTTATTTGGCTAAAACAACAAAGAAAGCGACATGAATGGATGTTTGACCTCCGGCAAACATGGAGGAGGGAGGTCAGAGCCTAATCTCGCTCAGATGAGCGAGTCTTAGGGTGATCATATTGCATGAGAAGGGTGGCTATGATATGGTGATCGGATAGATAGGGTGATCGGGGTGAATCGAGCCTCCAACCTGATGGTCGGAGATGGGGGAGCGAACTACGGTGGTGATATAAAAATCAAAAGAAGAAAGGCGAAATGGGAACGATAGAAGATACCTGATGCTATGGGAAGGGAAGGTGGAGAGCTACAGAGTGGATGGCGAGGTCATGGTCTTGATTCCGCCGGAGGAGGCGGAAGAGGCTGGTCGCGGTGGAGGTCCCCAACAACGAAGCGAGTCTGCTCAAGTGACCACCAATTCAAGCTCCAAAGAATCCTTTGGAGTCCTGTTACTACCCTAGAGATGCAGGTGGAGAGGCACAGAGCGAACTTGAGCGTAGAAGAGGGGGATGCGGTGATTTATAGGGTTCCCTAGGGTCTAGAAAGATCGGGAATTTTCATTCGAACCGAGGGGGATTTTGACCCTCCTAGGTATCTGCGAGGATCACGGATCTTCAGGGAGTAATGGGGTCCTCAATACGATGCGAGTGGCTATTGGACTCAAGTTGGGGAAATGGAAGAAATCTGGTCCGACAAAGCCTAGACGGGTCCGGACCTAAGAGAGGGAAGGTGGACCTGGGTCAACGGACTCCGGTTGACTAATAGGAAAAAAGGATTTACAAAAATAAAATAAATTTCAATTTAAAATAGTAAATGATTTAAAATAAAAATGGTAAAAATGAAAAATGTTAGTTAATTTACAGACTACTTTTTTGTGATTTTTAAAAATACTATATTTATAATACTGTATATAGTATACATCAATATGTACATGTATAAATATAGTACACTTATAAAAACAACCATCCCAAAAAATCGACTTTCAAACCGTAACTCTAAAATTATGAAACCACCTTCATTTTAAAGCTAATTTTATTTAGAATGCTATGAAAGTGAGTTTGGTTCGATTTGAGTTCACATGGAGAAGGTATTGATCTTTTTATTCTCATTTTACAACTTTTTCTGAGTGTTATGTCTTTTATTTTATAAAAGATTATTTTGCATTTATTTTTATTATTTACATCACATTTTTATGTACAAGTCTTATTAAGGAAAAAAGTTAATTTGAGGATCTTTTTATTGAGAAATAAAATAATAAAATATATATACAATATACATAGTGATGAAAAGGAAAATGATGAGCAATATATACAAGGTATTTTTGGGTTTTCTGAATTTTTATACATTAACGACCCTATCTCTCCCTACTTTATTCCTTGTCGCTTAGGTCAATTCTTGACCTTCTCTCGGGGTTCGGGTCAGTCTGTACTTATTACATAATTACAACCTTATTCTTTTCTTTTTCTTTTCTTCTTTATTCTTTTTATTTTGGATAAATAAATGTTGATTATGCATTATTAACAAAAGCATACACAATGCTAATTTATTAGATTTAGTATATATTTTACAGTTATTTTGCATAGGGATTTCTATTAAAATAAAAGAATAAAGGATGTGAATCATGGATTCATCATTCCCCTATACTTTACCTTTGATAGTACCTTAGAAAATACTTGAAAAAGAAGTGAAAACAAAAATAAAGAAAATAAAAAGAAAGAAATGAGAATTTGTGTTGATTATTAAACTTATCTTCGTAAAATTAAAGTCTAGAGCTCAGTCAAACCTTTGGATTATTAGTTTGGCGAAACCATATTGTGAAACAAATTTAAGGCTCAACAACCCTTAAATTCCACAATTCTATGGTTTGGTCGCCTCAACAGTACAGAATCAAAACTTCATTCTCGATTCTACGAGAATTTTTATGAAAGCGTTTCATTTGCTTCTCTTCCATGGAAGTTTCATTTTCCCAGAATGTATCTTAATTTTTGGCCTAATTCTTATTCTGATGATCGATTCAACCTCTGATCAAAAAGATAGACCTTGGTTCTATTTCATCTCTTCAACAAGAACAAAAGAAAAAAGATATGGAAGAGGACTACATAGGATCATCAAACATTAAAAATAAAAAAGGTAGAAAAAAAAACAATACAAGAGCAAGAAAGAAGCGGAATTGGATTTATTCCTGAAAAAATAACAAGTCTACATACACAAACTCTTATGACTATGAATCTTTACTTTTACAGTGTAAGTGATATATAGCTCCCCACCTTAAAAGTGGCAAAGAGACAATCCCCCTCAACATGGTAACTCTAGTCCCTCGGTCTAGCAACTCTTTCCTCGAGGAGCGTGGTATTCCCTTATAAGTTCAAGTGCAACCAACTCGAGAAGAGGGGGGAAGAAGAGAATGGACTGTGGCCAGTGTAGCCACATATCCCGTGGAGCTTGATCAGTGTAGCCAAGTTTCCAGCTGCAAGCTTCCATGAGATGAGACAATGTATCACATAAGCTTTGCTTATTCAACTATATACACTCCTACATGCATTTTATTTTCAATATGGCATGTCCCCTTTTTGGAGTTTTTGCATTTTTTTTCAACATTTATACAACATGTGCGGCATGTACATAAAGAGTTTTTCCTATTGAGCCAGTAAACTATCCCTCTTTTGAAGCATTATTACAACCCATAACATCCTGTCATTAGACCTCAATGCTACTAGACCAGGTTGAGATGCACATCCCTCCCTAGACTAGGATGAGTGTTTTTACTAGTTGTAACACACCCGTGTGCTAACCCAAGCCAAAGGATTTTGCCCCCTCACCACCTCATCCTTGAAAAGCTACGTGTAAAGTGCATGTCCAAGTCAATCCACTATCTGTAAGGGTCATGCGCGCCTCAAAATATTCTACTTAGACTAATCAACATGACATGTGAACATAGCCTTGTGGACTCAAAAAGTTAAGTCGTTAGGACCCAAAAAGTCTCAACTCCAGATCCTATAAGGTTCCTCTGAAGTTAAGTGGATTAAGGTTTTAACCAAGCTCAATTCTTCAATTTTATTCCAGACTAGTTTAAATGTCAATAATGATTTTGAATAATGCATATGTTATAAATCCCATATTTATCATCATTAATTACCATTATTATCTCTCTTTCTTAAATAAATCAATAGAAATGATTGACAATTAACATTACTGAACAATTTGTGTGTTGTATGTAATTGATAATAATTACACTATATTATATAACCCGAATATTGTGGTTTTATTCTATGTATTTTTTATTGTTAAAAATAAAATAAAAATTAGTATAATATTGTATATAAATAAACTAACATAAAATAAACTAAAAACCAAAAAAATAACCAAAAGAAAAATGAAAGAAAATGTTTTACATTATTTTAAATTGTATTTAATTTTTATCTATATGTAGATGACCTTTGATCTCTTTGACTTCTACATGAAAGCTGTAGATCTCATCGAGATCTACAACTTTCATGTTCTGTATTATTTCCAATTCTTTCTCTAACTATTTTTTCGAATTATTTTATACTTTTGTAATTCTCATTAATCCTATTGGGCCAAGTGGTGCCATTTTGGCTGCCCACGAGTTCTCCTTACTTTGTCCCCACCGACATCGAATTCCTAACTGTTTTATGACCCTACTTTTTCATCACGCTTGTCCTTCATCGCCTATATCTAGGCTGTTGGATCTTAGTCCAATGGATCAGATATCTCCTTCAACCTCTAGCCATTGCTTCTAACGTCGGGACCGTGCTAACTTTACCCTCTTCGCATAATTTTCCCAGCCACCTCGAGTAACTCCTCAACAAACTTCCACATCCATTGCCTTCCCCCCATTGTCCCTTCTCCACGCTATCTCAATAACGACCATCATCCGTAACTTCCCTAACCAGTAGCAGTGGTTGAAACCACCACCTCAGTTCGTCAACCACCAAACTTCCACCACATCAAAACTCCTCCTCTGCCTCCATCAAATGCCATCCGCCCTCATGCAAGGAACCTCGAAGCTTGTCTTCTCCATCTGTGACAGAGATAGCGATGTATATTGAGCATAGAAAAAGTATTTCTCCGGTGTGATCTGAAGTCATGTTATAGCCTCCTTATCAATGCTGCTCGAGCTCTACTTCCAGCTGAAGTATTGAGCGTAGACCCGAGGTTATTTTAAACCTCTCCACAGGCTGAATCATTTGCAATCTTCTTTAAATCCATTGATTCAAGTTCATTCTTTCAGGTAAGCACTTCATTCAATCTTCTCTTCATTCAATGCTTAACTATTTTCTTAGTATCCATTGCTATACTTTATCCATATTTGATAACTTGGATCCCTTCGCCATCGATCATTCATTTACGCGTACCTCTCCAGTGAACCATCTCGCTTCTCCATGCGTGTATACACTCCGATTCATTCCAGGTTCTGAGCTGACCAGAGAACCGTTTAGGGCTAGATCCCCCACCTTCATAAGCCCTCCATTACACTTCACAAACCTCTCAAATCCCATGTTTGGTCTTTGGCTTTTGTTTGGACTAACATTGCAGGTCAGTAGAGTGTCAATCATTAGAGATTGAAGCAGAACTCCGATCTTAGTTTTCTTCTACATAAGCACGTCGTCTTTATATTATTTTGAGGAACTTCTTGCTTCCATTGACCGTGCATCATCTTCGCGGGACACTCAGGATCCTTATCCAATCATTAGAAGATCTCCTGGAGTGACGAGGAGCTTTTGGGCCACTGTCGGAGCTCCACTCGAGCCCTGCCACCTACGGATGAGGAGAAAAACAGATGAGGAGTAGATACTGTCAATCTTCCCAAGTTGGGAAAGATCCGACGGTGATTATCATGCCACATAGTGAACCCAGAGCGGTGATTCAAAGCTAAGGCTAGTGTGTCGAGTATATTCCCGAGCATGCAGCGAGCCACCACGTGCACCCTAGCCCGCGTTCGAGCCTTATCACATCTAGACCTGGCCAAAGTGTGGGCTGGGCTGGGCCATGGGCAGAGCCAAACATGCTGATGAGGTTCTAAAACCCCTTGTCCAAGGCTCGACCCGAACTACAGGGCATTCTTCAAGACCCAAGCCCGACCTAGGTCTGGGCCGAGCCGAGATGGCCCATGGGCCGAATGTAAGGTTATTTTTATTAATTTGTTAATCAAATTTATGGAGATAATTAAGTTTTTTTAACATCATCTAATCTTTCTAAATCCAAGTAACCATAATATGTGTTACTTTGCATGTAAACTATAAAATAAGATGTAATATTGATAATGTAAACAAAAAACTTGAAGTATACTATATTAAATATATATAAAATATATTTTTTAAATTTATATTTTCATATGTGCGGTTTGGGTCGGGTTTTATGACACATGCCCACGGCCGCCCCGATTGATGGGTGTGCCAACCGACCCATTCTCGAAATCGCTTGGACCAAGCTTGGCCTATGAGCGGATTGGGCGGGCAGGTCCCATCCCATTGGCTAGGTCTAATCACGTCAAGCGCAATAGGCACGTGAAGGGAAAAGCTGCAACGCTGACCTTCTACTTTCCCTTATTTGCAGATAAGCCCTTCCACCTTTATGTAAATTACATTTTAGCCCTTACGACTTATTTTACTTGCATTTTAGTCAAATTTAGTCCTTATTTGTTATAAGAACATGTTATTTTTATTACAAAAATGCCCCTAGATTAAACATTGAATATCTTTTCATTGATAAATTAAATTAAGTGATTTTAGTCTCATTTGAAAGCTATTTTAATGCTCTTTATCTTGGCATGATCTATTATGAATTTTGATTTAAAAATCATGCTTGATTTGTTCCTTCTCTTGAGTGCTTTCACTAACTTATAAATGAAATTGAAAAAGGACCTTGTGTGACAAATAAGCTTGATGTGCATAGTGAATCTTGGTGACTCTATTCTAGTTATTTTTATCAATATCATTAAGTACTGAAGTGATTTAATTGCCATTTAATCAATTAAACATCAAAGTGAGATTAAAGAATAAATTATTCTTACAAGCTTTTGAGAATCATCATTGGACTGATTCTTGCTTTAATTATCGCTAAATTAATTCAAGGAATTTCTGTGATTAATTCAAGTATTTTATGTTGTGTCTTTAACCATTGTGATTGCCATAATTGTGATGTTTGTGCATTAGCGTCTTCATGTAAATTAATTGCATAAAAATGTGTTGAAAATTTATTTTTTATGTGTTTTGTGCATCCGCTCGCTATGATCATCCTATAGATTTCTATATTAAATATTTGACATATAAATTTATTCACCTAATTTATCATGTCCCTATGTTCGACCCTGGACTTCACAGTTTTATAAATTCAAGCTGAGAATCTTGTAATTGAGATTCTTCTCGCTTCTACATGATTCGATAAGTACCTAGGCTACAACGGATACATATTAATCTATGCATTTAGCGATTCACCAATATACACATGCCAATGCAAGTATTTACAAAAAAACTTCTTTTTGTGGAAATTTTTCTAGATATGTAATTTTTTTATGGAATTTATATTTTTCAAACTTCTATGTATTTTGAAAAAGAAGGAAAAGAAAAGAGAGTATTTACAAATATTTGCAAATCTTTGTACATATTTACACAGATTTTTATACGAAAAACTTTATACAAGATCTATAAGCAATTTGTACAAGATTTTACAAGGAGAATATTTACAAGTTTTATGTACAAGATTTTATAAAAGAAATTTATATATATATTTAGATTTACAAAAGAATTTTATCTTACATAAACGTGGATTTTACAAGTTTACAAAATAATTTTTATACACATATGTGATAACCCACGTGACAAAATAATTTACAATTTTTTTTCAAAATTTTTCAAAAGATTTTTCAAAACTAGTTTTACAAACTTTTTTACAAATCATTTTACAAACAATTTTAAAAAATGTTTTTGCAAACATTTTATTTTCACATATTTTACAAACATTTGTACAATATACACAATTTTGATACAAAAAATAATTTAAAACACTTTATAAACAAAGCATTTTTACAAAAAAAGTACAAAAACAATTTTACAAAGGTTTTTACAAATGATTTTACAATGAATTTACAAATCATTTTACAAAAATATTTTACAAGCATTTTTGTGAATATTTTTCAAAACATATTTATTCTATTTTTATAATTAATAGCCATATTATTAACAACAAAGTACGAGTTATGGCTAAAGTATATTTACAATATATAGGACACCCGTACTTAGCTTGAACTGTGTCCTCATAGTGATCAAAGAGCGATAAAGGAAGACATAACTCGTGCTAAGTATAGAAAGTGAAAAGAATCCTATACTACAACGCATCAAAGAATGGAAGAATGAATTGAATAGAAGTCGGTGATCCCGCCTATACTTAGGATCGAATAGTCCTATGTGTAGAAGACTATACAAGTGGGGAATACTGAGGAAGAGAATATACACGAAATCAATGACTCGACTTGTCCCCCTATACTTAGTGTAAAAGATCCCTAAGTATAGAAAAGAATATCAATAATTGAGGGACAAGTGAGAGAATAATTAAAGAAGTGAGAAACAAATATTACCTCCCCTATACTTAGGGTTGGATGTCCCTAAGTATATGAAAAAAAGTAGAGGTAATAGGCCAAACATATATATGAAAACACAAGTTCAACACCACCCTATACTTAGGATAAAGCACATCCTAAGTACAATAAGAATCCTAAGAGAGACATGGGGTGTTAAACAAAAGACGGAAGAATGAAAGAATAAAATAGAAAACACAGATATATAAAGAAGCAGACATAAGTGTAACTCATGTATGAGATGCCAAAGATGAGAATCAAAGAAGTCATCTCATACAAAATGAATAGGGGCAACAAAAATGGCCAACAAGACATGATCAAGAAAAAGGCTTCAGGCATTGACCATTGACCTGAAAGGTGGACTCAGAAGACAACTCGAATATGTCAATACTGCCGTTGTCATGCACCTTTCTGACATGATATGGTCCTTTCCACTTGCTTTGTAATTTCCCTGGAAATAATCTCAATCGTGCATCAAATATCCATACTCTCCGATTCGGCTCAAACTTCTTATGGATTATGTGTGAATCATGCCATATCTTCACTGTATTCTTATACTGCAGGCTAGTCAAAAAGGTTGTATCTCTAAGCTCCTCCGGGGCTGCCAACTCTACTCTCTCTGATCTCCTACACTCTCTGGATCCAGTAATGTCTCTGTGACTTCCCATAGTGACTTGTGCTTTATCTTCACAGGCAAGTGGCATGGCTTGCCATAAATGAGTCAAAATAGAGAGGTACTCAAAGGAGTCTTGAAGGATGTCCTGTAGGCCCACAAGACCGAGTCCAAAAGCTGTGATCAATCATTTCGGTCTGGGTAAACAACCTTTGCAATATCGTCTTGATCTCCTAGTTCGAAACCTCAATAAGGCCATTTGTCTGTGGATCATATGGAGGGGTGAATCTATGGTCTATATTGAACTCGTTAGCAATGGACCTTACCTTGTCGTTGAAAAAATGAGTACCCCCATTAGAAATCAGAACTCTAGGAAAACCGAATCATGATATGATATTCTTCCTCATAAATCTGCAAATAGTCCTCACATTAGCGACTTGGGCGAGGATGGCCTCAACCCAACGACTCATATAATCTACAACCAACAAAATGTACTCAAATCCCTAATTCTTTGGGAATGGGCCCATAAAATCGATGCCCCGTGCGTCAAAAACCTCACAGAAGTGAAGGGGTTGCATCAACATCATGTCTCTATTATCACAACTACCCATCCTCTGACAATCAACACACCTTTTCATGAATTCATCTGAATCCTTAAAGAGTGTTAGCCACCAAAGGTCATATTGGAGAACCTATTGTGTTATCCTTTGCCCAGAGTGATGTCCTCCTGCCTCAAGCTTGTGGTAATAGGTCAGGATGTTGTGGTGCTCCTCCTGAGGAATACATAGACGTCAAACACTATCTCCTCCTTCATGGTAAAGGATAAGATCCTCTCAATGGTATGACTTGACTTTCGCAAGGAAAATCTCAAGTCGTTGTCTAGTCCAACCTTGTGGAACTTCCTTGGCAACAAGATAGTTCACGATGTCAACATACCAAGGGAAAGAGGTGATAGAAAGAATCACCTCGTCTGGGAAAGTCTCAGTAGTAGGTGTGGTTGTCTCTGAATCCTAAAAATGCTCTAATCGGGAGAGGTGATCCACCACCACATTCTTGACTCCAGGTTTATCCTTAATCTCAATATCAAACTCCTGGAGTAGAAGGATCCATATAGTCAATCGTGCCTTGTCATCCTTCTTAGCCATTAAGTACCGGATGGTGGTGTGATCAATATATCACTCTAGATCTAAGATGTAAGATATGAACTTATCCAAAGTAAAGACTACCGCTAACGTCTCCTTCTTTATAACAATATAATTCTGTTGGGCGACATCCAAAGTCCTACTAGCGTAGTAAATGGCAAAAGGCAAACCATCCCTCCTCTATCCTAAAATAGCCTCTACGGTGAAATATGAAGCATTTGTCATGATCTCGAATGGGAGAGACCAATTGGGTGGCTGAAGGACAGGAGCCCGCATAACCAGATTCTTGGGAGTCTCAAATGACGAAAGATACTTATCATCTACAAGGAACTCAATGTATTTCATGAGAAGATCAGTACGAAGTTAGGTAATACGACTGAAGTCCTAAATGAACCGTCAGTAGAAACCGACATGCCCCAGAAAATTTCGCAACTGCCTCAGATTGGACTGTGGAGTGAGCTTCTTGATGGTATCCACCTTGGCCGGATCGACCTCCAAGCCCCTATTGGGGATGATGTGACCAAGGATCGTCTCTTGAATCATCATAAAATGACTTTTCTCCCAAGAAAGAACAAGGTTGACCTCAATGCACTGCTAAAGCACACAATCTAGACAAGAAAGACAAGCATTAAACCCGTCGCAATAGACCGAAAAATCATCCAATGAGACCTCTAAACAGTCACCCACCGTGTCCGAAAATGAGGAAAGCATGCACCTTTGGAATGTAGCCAGGGCATTACATAGTCCAAAGAGCACCCGTTTTAAAGCATACATCCTAAATGGACATGTGAATGTCATCTTATCCTAGTCTTCAGGTGCAAGGGCCATCTGATTATACCCCGAGTACCCGTCAAGAAAGCAATAATGAATCTTCCCAGCCAATCTTTCAATAATCCGATCAAATGGTAGCAGGAAGTGATCCTTCTTTGTGGCCTGATTCAATCATTTGTAGTCCACACATACCCTCCAAGAAGTGGGTGCACGGGTAGAAATCTCCTCTCCGTCCTCATTTGTAACTGTAGTAATACTCATCTTCTTGGGCAACACATGTAACAGAATAACCCATTTGGAGTCGGAGATGGGGTGGATAAAATAGGTGCTCCACCACTTAGATAATTCCTTCATAACCACCTCTCAAAGATTTAGGTTCAGCCTGAAATGAAACTCACGAGATGGCTTGGCGTCATCCCCAAGATAGATGTGGTGGGAGCAAAAAGATGGACTTATCCCCTGGAGATCTGCTACAGACCAACCAATTGCCTTGCGGGTCCTTTCAAGAACCTCCATTAAACGAGATTCTTGCTCATCAATCAAATCTGCTGAGATAATGACTTGAAACATATCTGGCTCTCCTGTAAGGAATCTGTACTTCATGCTCTACGGTAAGGTCTTCAATTCTAGGCATGTGGGAGCTGGTAAATCTGGCCTCTGAAATGTTTGCATTAGATCTACCAGATCTGAATGTTTGAACTCTCACTGTATCTTTGAACTTGACGAAGATAGCCCTACTACTGTCTATATCAATTGCTTAAACACTGTCCCCGTCCTGACTATAGGCTCTGCAGAAATCAAACACGGAAGGTGCTCATCAAACTCCTACTAGTAAAGTCCATGTCGGACTTGGAGGGATCATAATGACAAGATATGAAATCAGCTTCACTAACCGAATCAGCATCACCAATTTCTGTGGTATCCTGCTCCATAAGTACGTTCTTCGAACTCTCGTTAACTGGCATTTGTATATCTGCTGCCTCTAAAGATGTGACTAGGGCTCATGAATCCTTATCAACCTAAACTGCTTCATCATATGTAATCACAAAGACGCACTCATGGTAGATGCGTGGCTCTGAATCTGTCCTCTGCTCTGAGCTGACTGAATCTCTTCCTCTCATCTCCTTAATCATCTCTATTTGTATACTCTCACCCTCGACGTGAAAGTATACCTTCCTGCTATCATGATCAAACACGACCTTTGTTGTTGTCAGAAAAGGTCGACCTAATATGATCAGGGTATCAGTCACGTATTCAGGGATCCCCATGTCCAACACGACGAAGTCCAGAGGGAATTTCGGGCCCTGAATGGTGACGACGATGTCCTTCAGTAACCCCTTCGGCCTCTTGATAAATCTATCTGCAAACTGAAGTACTGTCCTGCTCTGTCTAAGAGGGCCAAACTCGAAGCGGTCAAGTAAGGATGCTGAAAGAAGGTTAATCGAAGACCCGTTTGTCTAATAGACTATGATCAAACTATTGCTCGTGAATGTGGCATTTGACATATGGAGCCCCTGCATCTTCCTCTTTGTTGGAAAATAGTTCTGGATAGCGAAGCACGTGTCATGGGTAAGTACATGTATCTCTACACTATGGTTGCGCCTCTTCTTCTTACGGACTGTGGTCTTCTCTCTAAGAATCTTCTGAAAGAGAGGGATGCGCTCTAATGCCTCTTGTGGAGCCAGATGAATATAGAATCGATTTATCATCTGCTCAGTGAACTCTATCTGCTATCTCTTTTTGGGATTTTCAATGTCTTGGCCCTTCCCTAAGCAGAGTGCTTGAGGGAAGGGGATGGATGCACCCTCATCAGGAACTTGAGGGTTTGGAGTAGGAATAGGTCTCTGAGCATACAAATGGCTGGAATCCATACAGGCATCATCAAGCATCACGTCAAATGGACTCAGAGAAGAAACATACACCTTCCCTCTATTCATCTTTTAATTTTTCAAAATCTTGACATTTTTTTGTATTTTTCTAAAAACATCATCCTCAGGTACAAGAAGAGAAGCCAAAACAAATGGAGTGTCTGTACAAGTGGCTTTAGTGGCATCAGCACCACCGAGAACATCTGAAGAAACGACATCAGTACCACTCTCTGGCCCATCATGTGGAATACAGGTGGCATCAGCACCACCATCTGCAACATCTGGATAGTTGACGACATCAGTATCGTCATCTGGATCATCAATCTTGGTGGCATCAACACCACCATCAACATCAAAATCAACAACATCAACACCACTCTCTAGCTCATCTAATGCTCCTGAATGGGCATCCTGTTGTCGCTTAGATGAGGCATCACCTGCTGACTCCCTACTGCTCCTAAATGTCACAAAATCAATGTCAAATAAATAATGGATATCGTCAAGTAGCTAACTAGGAGTGGCAGACTCTATTGACTGTACATGTATAGACTTCCTCTTCAGGTTGTTTAGATTAGGCTCAATCTGTGCAGGTATGATAACTTTGCCCTTGATGATCTCTCTCATCTCCTGGCAGAACTCATCCATCTCTCTCCAGAAAGTGATCTGCTACTCTGGAAGCATGCGAGTAAGGTCGTCTAAAGCTGGGTTCTCATACGAGGGTGCATGGGAACCAGATGGGTTGCCTATCTAAAAGTGTTGAGGCTGGCCATGCTGCTGTTGTTGTGGGTATGAGTGAGGGGGAGGCTACTGGAACTGGGACTGAGGCTTTTGTTGCCTCCACTGCTGACCCTGGTACTGGGATCGAGGAATGGTATGCTGGGAGTACTGGGGTTGTGACCGCTACGTACCCTATCCTCACTTTGCTGGAGGCTGGTGCTAGGACTGAGCACCTCCAGCAGACCATCTGAAGCCTGGGTGATCATGACGGATACATGGATACTTCTGGTACTAAGAATACCAAATCCCGTTGATTTCCATTTATGGATCTGACTGCTCGTGCAATGGTGGAGGATGATATGCCAATGGCTGATCACTGTGGTACACCACCATCTATGTATCTAGTGAAGGTGGTGTTGGCAACTGGTACTATAGGGCTAGTTGAACATGCTTCGCTCCTGAATGTGACCTAGACGATGGCAAAGAAGCCGTCTGTGCCTTTTGAAGGCACATGATCTATGCCTTCAGGTCACTCAAATTCTGGGCCAACTCATCAGTATTGTTGAGCTTGTCCAGGCCCTGACACATCTTCTTCTCTAGGATTTCCATGTGGTCCAACTTCTGGTTGATAATGCCCATGTCTGCAGCTGATGACTCTGCTAGTGCTGCTACTGTGGAAGATGAAGATGGACCGACCTCTATACAAGCAACTCTATGGTGGTACAATGATTTGTGGGGAGGCTTTCCCTGAGTGTAGACATGGGTCTAGGTCATAACAATGTAGTTCTCAACCATCTCCTCATAGATGGCCCATACCTAATCCTCATCCTTGGAGAAATAGGATCCTCCACAAGAGGCATTGACAATCCCCTGCAGCTCAGGTGTAAGCCCACAAAAGAAACTCCATACCAGGTTGGGCGTGCTAATATCATGGTGGGGACACCTTTCAATGAGCTCTCTGAATTGATCCCATGCCACATGGAACTGATCGTTTGCGATCATGGTGAAGCTACTAATAATATCTCTCACCGCATTGGTCCGATCGAGTGGATAGTACTTGTTGAGGTACTCGGTCCTCAACTGCTCCTAGGTAGTGGCAACCTTCCCCAAGTGCTTCAGCTAGTAGGCTACTCTGTCAAGCAAGGAGAATGGAAAGGCTATCAGCTTGATGGTATCCTCATCCACCATATTGTCATGGACGGTACTGCATATCAACTCGAACTCCTGCAAGTGGATGTGAGGCTCCTTGGTGGAAAACCCATGGAACATGGGAAACAACTAGATCGTTTGTGGACATAGCTCAAAATATCTCAGAATGGCAGGCAACTAAATCCACCTATGAGTGAGAGTTGCACCTGGGTTGTGCAACTCCCTCATGGTGCGTAAGGGTCTATCCTCTGCTCTGGCATCTGCTCGGTCCTTAGGTCTAGGAATCTCTGGTCCACCAATAAGTCTCTCAACTATAGCATCTCTGATCTCCGTCAACTCCATCCTAACCTCTGTCATCAGTAGCCCCTGGTCCTGGATCTGTCTCTACATCTCCTCTAGGGATGCCAGGAGGCTGTTGTTGATCACAGCCTGATCAAATACATCAGGAATCTTTGGCTGCTTATCCTCTCTATTCTCTCGAACTATCTCATCAGACTCTGAAAATGAAAAAGAGCGGACCTCAGGTGTTGCCAAGTCAATAAAAATCTACTCTGACTGTTGCTGTATCTCAGGTGATGTATTGGGAAGGTCAAAGAAGAAGGAATTGGAATACTCAGGTTTCGAGAGAGGGTCAGAGCTCTCTGGAACTGCCCTAGATGAACGGACATGTGTGATGTGAAGCGCTGCCATCAGAGGTAGCCTAAGAGACCGCCTGCCCATCATTGTGATGTGGAGAGAAGTGAAGAGTAGATCTGGACTGAAAAATAATGATCAGAAAACAAACCCCTAAGTTCACCAACTCAACACAATGACAACCATGAGAGCTCGATAGTTAATCTTTTCTGTTTTAGAGTTTAGTGATCAAATAGTTATACTAGCAAGCTCACAGGTTTAGTCTACTAGAGTAGACTTTGAATAAGTCGATGAATCCCCCAAGTAGAGAACTATCCTCATAAGAGCTCATGAATCGTTATAAGGAAATCCACGTCCTTATCCACACGACTACATTTACTAACGTCCGAGGCAAGTGCTTGCAGCAATAACATGACGCGAGAGTCAAAGTCCGAGCACTTAGGGCACAAGTCTAGGGCTTTGGTCTCTACTCCTCAAGTGTACATGCCTCACTCTATCTGGAGAGTACCCGCAAATATGGAGGGGGTTACTCTCCCCAAAACAATGAATGTGATAGTTACGTTTATTTTAGGGTCGAGTTGTTTTAGCAGTCTCGATTTTTATTTGGTTATCATTTTTTTGAGTACTTTTTCCAGAAAGAAATGTCTAACAATTTTCTGATGTCCTTTATTTCCTAGGTGAAAGAAATCAAGTGAGGAAATCGGAAAAGTCGATGCGCGGGAAAACTATGAATGCATGTACGAGATAGAAGGCGTACCTTGCTCCAACAGTCTACATGCAATACGATTCGTGCATAAATTAAAACTAAGCTATGTTATGCAAAGGCAAGAACCGTGCTAAATAGAAACTTCTATTATCGTGAAGAACCAATTATTTTGACTAAGTCAAATCGTGTCTGTAGGAAAAAATATTCTATTAGAGCTGTAGACCAAATCACTACCTGGATCAATCAAATAGAAACCTAAGGCTAGGGGCTTAAGCACACAGAAATTGCGAGAAACAAATAAAAATAAAGTCCAAGAAAACCAAAATCTGATGAGGTTCCTCAAGTGCACCAACACTTAGCAAAATAGATCCCGCAATCTAAGGTATGTAATGGCCTAGAAAATAGAAAAAGGACAAGTGCCAAAAATTAATTACAAATTAATTACAAAAATGGAATAAAATGACTGACAAATAAATTTAAAAACACGGTCTTCTACTCCTCCTACGCCTCCTAGGCTGCTCTCTCCTGTTAATTGTTGTAGAATGCCGGCCTCCACCTCGCTCGCGTGCATCGGCTCTCCTAAGATAGCATCCCTCCACCCCACGGGTCCTCGCAACAAAGGTGAAACCAGAGATGTATCAGATAACCGCATAAAAAATATAAGCAAATAAAAAGAAAGGAAATATAAAAAAATAAGATACAAATATAGACATAATAAAAGAAACAAGTGACATAAATATAGATAAAATTAAAAGAGAAAAACAAGTATACACAAAGCAAGAGTAGAAGGCAAAGATGTCCTAACTACCCTCGCCATGCCTCTCTGACAACGATACCATTTTGATGTCCGGTACTCTGGCTAATTTAGGTTAAGCGAATTAATGCGTCGTTGTGCCTCAATTATTCAACCTCAAAATGAATCAAGTAAGTAAAGCAAGTTGTGTAAGCTACTTTTATTAACATGGTATAGCGACCATGGTTGAACACAAGGAGGCAACTATAATTAAACGAGGGTAAACCAATTCAATGAAAAATCAAAGAAAAGAAATAAGGCAATACAAAGAAAGCCACCCTTGGCTTTTTATGGATTTTTCTCTTTTTAAATTTTTTATGGGTTTTTAATTTTTATTAATTTTTATGTTTTCTGATTTTTCAAATTTTTAATGATTTTTTAATGTTGCAAATTTTTATTTTTTCAAATTTTCAAACAAAGCAATAAAAATAATGAATAAAAGGTACACAAACCCTTTTTGGATTTTTAAAATATGGTAAAAATAGTAAGAAAAATCAAGTAATTTTTTTATATTTTTTTGATAACTTTATACCTTTTTTGTAAATTTTGTAAGGATTTTTAGATTTTTTAGGTTTTTAAAATGATTAAAAACAAGTAATAAAACAAACAATGCACAACCAGGAGTATTTTTCAAATTAAAACTAGAAAATAAGTTCAAAGTCATGATTGTCAATTCCATCAAAAAGTACGCTTAAATATTTATAAATATAGACCAAAAACATAATTTTTGGATTTATAAAAGTTTTTATATGATTTTATGGTATTTTCAGGGTTTTGCAAATTTTTAGAGTTTCATAAAAGATAAAAAAGTGAAAATTGGAAAAAATCAAACAAATAAAAATAAAGCTAATCTAAATATTTTAGAAATTTAAAGTTATTTTTCAATTTTCTATGAGTTTTCTAAAGCAGCCAGGGAATTTTTGGTGAGTTTTTGAATTTTTAATAATAACAAATAAAAGAAATAAATCAAGTAGAAATTACCACAAATAAAGGACACTAGCAGACACTAATCCTAATTTTTAGGGGATTTTTGGATCAAATTTGATATTTATTTCAATAAAAAAGAAACAAAAAAATGCTGGATGCAGAAGGACCAACATACAACTATTTTAAGTTCTAGGCTAACTAATAACGAGCAATAAAACCTCATGGCCAAATGTGTAAAAATCCCAACACAAACGTACGTCACACGTGACACATGCTTACATGGGCATAATTGCAAATATCCAAAAACATTCCTGATTTAGATAACAAGTGAAAGAACATGTAAAAAGATGCAAATAACACAGTAAAGCACGTGTATAGGCATGTGAATTCAGCTCGATAGGACTAAAGTGCAAATAAGAAAACTATTGGATCCTTACTGCAAATGTTTAATACTATCTTTTACAATTATTAGACTAACAATGAAAAAGCAGAAAAAGAGAGGGCTAAAGTGAAATATACCCCTTCAGGTGGCGTGCGACACGTGGCTACCCTGATGTATGATGAATACCCATTCATCACTCTTTATTCTTTTATTTTAGCTACAAAACCCATGCAAAACACATGTAGATCCTTGTAAATATCAATAATTGTCATTCAGCATGCATTGTGTAATTATGAATAATTAACATGTTTTTGTGCATAAATAAAAGAATAAAGAAATAAAAGAAAAAGAGGGAGATATTTAGAATAAATATTGAGCGACCTAATCCCAAGGGAGGGCTCAGCATGGGCCTGACCGCATAAAAACCCAAGTAGAGAGAGATAAGGAAGCTCATATATGTGTACATATATACCTGTAAATAAAATAAAAGTATTTTCCTCTTATTCGAATAAAAATGGGTTTGTATTTATATGTTATATTTGTAAATATAAAATTAAAACAAAAATGAGAAAATTAAAAAGGAATAAAAATCCCTTCACCCTTGTATATACACCATGTACATAAAACCATATATATATTTATCCCTATAAATAAATAAATAAAAATTCCATAAAATATGAACATATTCCAAATTCCATAATGTAAATATATAAAATAAAAATTACAAAAATAAAAATAAAATAAAAAGAAATAAAAATAAAACCAAACCCTACATTGTATATATACCATGTATGTACATAAATAAAAGTATTTATTTAGCCCTTGTAAATAAATAATAAAAACAAAATAAAAGTACCAAATTATTCCAAATTTTATTATATAAATAAATAAAATATAAATTTGGAAAAAAATGTACAAAAATAAATAATTAAAAATCAAAATAAAGAATACAATATTGTATATACCTATATATTAATACTATATTGTACATACCTAATTTATTTTTCAAAAAAATAAATAAAAATCACTAAAAAAATAGTTTAAAAATAAATAAACATTTTTTATGTTTTAAGTTTTTCGAAAATAAGTCAATTAGTATTTTTAAATGAATTATCAAATAATTAATAATTGGCGGGCTCTGATTGGTCCACGGGGGATGTTGACCCCCGGTCAACTCTCCCCCAGGACCACCAGAACCAGATCTTGTCGCCCCGACCTGATTTCTCTGATTTTTCGCCACTTGATCCGACCACCAGATCCTTAATTTCGGGTCCTAATCCTTCCTTGATCATCCGAGATCCACGCCCGGGGTGGGTTTTAGGGATCCGAGCTCCGATCTGATCGCCCGACTCCCATCTTCTCGGACCCCTAGCACTATTTATCCTCAGCTCCAACAGCCTTTTCACTCCATCTTTGCGTCTCTCCTTCCACCCAGGACCTCCACCCGATACCCTAGAGTGACAGCTAGCCGTCAGAATGTTGCAGAGAGGCGGAGGAGCACTGCATCACTGATCCGGCAGCTTATCACCACCGTGCGCCGCCCAGAGCTGCGCACGAGCCTCGGGCCATCGACGTCCCTCGAGGCGAAGACCAAGAGCTCCAGGAGCTCAACCCCAGTCGACCACAGTCACCAGGTGAGCCTAGTTCTTTCTATATTGCTCGAATTTCTGATTTCGCCCAAATCCATTCTTCACTGTCGTTCATCGATTAGTCCCATTCCGACCATCGTTCCGATCATCTGAATTGACCTTCATAGTTGCCATCCTCCCCTGCACGTTATTCACCCATCCATCCAACCCAGTTCGCCCCAAAATTGGGAGTCGATCTCCCTCGCCGTCGCATCGTCGGAGATCATCCGCCCCGACGCATCTTCCACCCATTTCACCCCTCACAGGGTCGAGGCAGTTTGCCCTTGACCCAGGAGTCTCCCTGTGGAGTTTTCCAGGTCCGAAGAGGCCCATCTGAGGGTCGAAGCATTCGAGCACAGGAGCTCCAAGCCACCGCCGTCGCCGGGCCACTCCGGTGGTCGCCAACCTCATCGGAGAGGCGCATCAGCTGCGGGACGTCAAGGCGGATCCATTCCGCACCTTATCAGCAGCGGAGGAGGCATCCAGCGCGAGTATCGGGCTGGCGAAGTTCGCTGGCCACCTATTCTTTTAGGACCTTCCTCAGCCGTCTATCGAGCCCCCTCGCCCAGTTTTGATCACGACCATCCATTGGCGAGGGGATAGCAGCCGTCAGATCAGAGATCAGACCTCATCTGGAGCGTCCGTCGCAGAGGAGAGGCGAGCCCATTCCATAACCATCTGATCATCCACGTGGCTCCCTCTCCGCTGTCAGATCAGAACCGAGGTTTCTTCGTTGAGGCGCTGCGCATCTCCACCGTTTGATCAGCCACGTGGCCTCTCCTCAGCCCTCGGATAATAAGGGGTAAATATCACTTAGGCCCCCTTCTGTTTTGTGTTTATTGTTTAGTCCTGTAATAGTTTAGTTAGTTCTTTTATTTTTGTAAAATTGCACTGAAGACCTGGTAGTTTATTTTATTTGCATTTTCATCCCTGTGAATGTTGGACACGTGCATCGTCACGTGATTTATGTGAAAATTGCATGGTATGGGCTTATAGATTCTGGGTGTTAATGAATGAAATATAATTCATGATATTTGCACTTATGTCCCTGTGAATGGTTTTATTTGACATGTGCTGAATCTTTTGGGCATTTTGCAATATCTTCCCTGGACTTTTAGCACATGTTGCTAATAAGTCCCTGGAAGTATTTTTTATTGCATATTGGTCCTTCCGTGCCCAGTACACGTGCCTGGCGCGTGAGATATTGGAAATTTTGCATGAGGACCCCCCCCCCAGTTTTTGATTTTGTTACTCTTTGGCCCCTGGACTATACTTTCATTGCAACTAGGTCCCTGTGCACTTTTTGTGTGTTTTTGATTTTAATAAAATATCAAAATTAATCCAAATTGAGTGAAAATTGGATACGTGGCTCCTGCCACTGTGTAAAATTTTCACCAATTTTTGGGTACATTTTTGAGCTCTTTTATTATTTTTTAAAAATTCAAAAACACCCCCTTTTGTTTCTGTTCAGATTGAAAATTCATAAAAAAATATTAAAACCTTTTAAAAAAATTTACAAAAAATCAAGTTTTGTGTGTTTTTGTGTCCTTGATTTTCTGTCCATTTTTGTTATTTTTAGATTTATAAAAAGCATAAAAATTAATAAACATTGAAAAACTCATAAAAATTCTAGAAAATTAAAGAAAATCCAAAAATTAATAAATCTTTTTCCTGTTTTTTCCTTTTTGTTTATACTTTACATGAAAAATACCTCTAGGCCTTGATCAAACCATTTGATATTTTTAAATGGTCTTTGGAGCCTGATTGGACAGTTTTCCCTTGTTTCAGCCTTCTTTCATTTTTATAAAATCCCATAAAAATCATAAAATTATCAAAAAATCACCAAAAATAATAAAAAATCCATAAAACTTAAAAATATTTTTGTTTGAATTTTTAGAGCTTTTTAGAGTAGTTAAATAAATGGTTGTTTGTGCTTGTTTTTACCTTCTTATTATTTTTCTTCATAACTAAAAATCCAAAAAATATAAAAATATTAAAAATCCACCAAAAAATTATGTTTTTAGTTACTTTTATTTTTCGTCTACTTCGTAGGCTGCAAGGCCAATCCGCGCTCCCTGAGTCCGACCCTGGGTGCTACACCAGGCTAATCTCATAGCCAGGGCCACTATTTGTTTTTCTCTGATTTTATCTCTGTTTGGTGGTCTGTTCCTACATTTTTTTCTTGTTGAGCCGACTAATTTCTCGAGTGACTGAGGTGCAACGACCTTCTCTAGATTTTATTCACCTTAGTCCATTCGTGGAGATTTTTCGGCTCATCAGAATGGCGCCGTTGCCGGGGAGCACGGCTTAGTAGTCACTTTTATTTTTGTTTTTATTTTATTTTATTTTTGTTTTTGTTTTCACGGTTTTCCGCAGTTTTTTCTTCGTCTGCGGCTTTTCGTGGCTTTTTATTTTTCTTTTATTTTCATTTTCTTTTATTTTCATTTCTTTTCTTTTATTTTTGATTTTTGTTTGTTTTGCTTATTTATTTTTATTTCTATTTTTGCATATATACCCTATTTTCTTTTTCTTATTTTATTTGTTTTATTTGCTTGGTCTGTGACACTTTGTTGTTTTCTTGCGAGGGCCCGAGGACCGAGGCGGCGACTTTCGAGAAGCCGACGCAACCGCGGCAATCGGAGGCGGCTCCCTTCTGCAGGGAGCCGCAGGAGAGCGCGAAGAGACAACAGAGTGCGGGAGGATTAGCTTAGAGTAGATTAGGTTTTCTTTTCAGCTCATTTAAACTATTATTGTAATAAAACAGGGACATGATACTCAGCCGGACTTTTGAGACTCTAGGGGTCTGTTCCGTCGAGCACTAGTGTGCTCGGGGGACCCCTCGGCTTTTTCGCAGTTTTTGCGGTTTTTACACATTTTTCTTTACCGTTTATTTACTGCTTTTCTGATTCTCGCGGATTACAGCCCCTAGCCTTAGGATTTTTGCTTGACTGTGACGTAATTAGTAGGGTCCACACACTTTAATAACCTTGCATGTACCTATAGATCGATTAATTGGACCAAGAATAAAAATCTAAAATAAATAGTCGATCCACTACCTTCGAGCCTACGCGTCGCGAGCCCGCCCAGCCAAGCGCTGCTCCTGAACTCGATTTGTCGAGAGGAGGAGGGGTGAGCCTAGACCAGACTCTTGGATTGAAGGTTGGTGATCGACTAGACGTTCTGTCGGGTAGTTTTGCTTGCTTAGGGCTCGGATTTCTGCCTGCATCATTTAGGTAGTTTTATTTCAGTCTTTAAATTCTGCGCGGATCATTTTGCATGTAGACTGCTGGAGTCAGGTACGCATCTCTTACTCTGCATGCATCATTGATTTTTTCTCGCATCGGCTTTTTCGACTTCTCCCCCCGTTTTTGGACTTAATAACCAGGAGAATCGAAAAATTCGTTAGGCGATTTGTTTTTATTTGAAAAACACCTAAAAAGAAAAACCATAAAATTGGGACTGGTTAACTCTATTGACCCTAAAAGACACTCATCATAAAAATCTGTCTTGGGGAGAGCAACCCTCTCCTTGTCTGGTTTGCTTGCGCGAGAGAGTGACATGCACACTAGGCTAGAGCCATATCCGAGCCACGATCAGACTACCGGCCTTTTATACGGGACAGTCTGGTTGGCGGATTGGATTCCTAACAGGTCACGTTAATCGCTCTGCTATCCTAACTTGATCACCTAATAAAATTGACAAGATAACTGACCGAACCTTTACGGTCTTCAGCTCGCGTTGTGTAGGTGAATCAGGGGTTTGCTTGTGATCATTGTTGGTACCAGATCTCATCCGCCTGACTCGCCAGATCAAGATGATGGGTAGAAGGTCCCTTAGGCAGCCTTTGGCTGCACTGCTTCTCAGCACTTCTGCCCGCTCATCTAGGTTGGTTCGCGAGAGCTGAGACCCGCTCTCCGAACCCGAGTTCGACTCCACCCTGTTCCCCCTCGACCCCCCTTCTTTCAGTTCCGAGATACCAGTGCCAGAGGAGAGACCGTTAGATGATTTATCGGCACCTAAGTTTGGGTCCTTTGCTTTTGTAGAGGCCATGGCCAGCAGCAGTGACAATCGCACCGGAGGTCCCCGAGCAGAGCAGACCTTCATCTTGGACCAGGGTGCGATCAACTCCACCCTGATCGCCTCGCTCGAGACAGTTCAGCAGCAGTTGAGGGATCAGGGAGCTTTTATGATTGAGATGAGGTGTGAGATGGAGCAGTTGAGAGCCGCCTGCGACCAGCGCGAGCTAGGAGACGGGCCGAGGAGACCCGATGAGGCAGCAGCAGCCGCAGCCGCAGCAGCAGCCGCCATAGCCGCGGCAGCACTGGACCAGCCGAGACCGATGCGGGAGTTACACAACCCCGGATCGACGTTGACTCATCGTTGGGTTGTTCTACCAGCCATCGTGGGGGACTTCAAGTTCCCCCCGAACACTTTGCAGCTCCTCCCCCGGTTCCATGGGCTCGCTATAGAGGAGCCCCATCTCCACCTACAGGAGTTCTTGATGGTCTGCAGCACAGTCCACGACAGACAGGTGGACGAGGACACCATCCGCATGATTGCCTTCCCCTTCTCCTTAGCAGACAGAGCATCCACCTGGCTGAAGCACTTGGGGAAGTTTGTCTACACCAGGGAGCAGCTCCGCACCGAGTACCATCACGCCCATTCTGAGACAAGTTGTAAGAGCAAGTACTATCCACTCGGGCAGACGAATGCAGCTATAGCCCTGATCAGTAACTTCTCCATGCTCCCCAACGAGCAGTTCCATGAGGCATGAGAGAGGTTCCGTGAGCTGACCGATAGATGCCCGTACCATGAGATATCAAAGTCGAACCTTGTTCAGAGTTTTTTCTGCGGGCTGACACCAGAGCTTCAGGGCTTGGTGAATGCTTCTTGTGGCTGGTCCTATTTCACCAAGGATCATGATCAGGTCTGGGCCATCTACGAGGAGATGGTCGAGAACTATATGGTGATGTCCCAGACCCGACTCTACATACGGGGACGACCCCAGCCACATACCGTGCAGTACCAGAGGATAGCACGGGTTGACGCCGATCCATCCACTTCATCAGCGGCAGCAGCACAGGTCGTGTCCATAGCCGCCGACATGGGTATCATCAGCGAGAAGCTGGACCGGATGGAGATCATTGAGAAGAAGCAGTGCCAGGGTATCACGCAGATGGAGCAGATGGCACAGACTTTGAGTGACCTGAAGACACAGCTCATGTGTCTCCAGGAGGCACAGACGGCTTCCCAGCCCCGTCTTCTGGCACGAGGCGATCCGAGTAGCACCAACAACTCGTCCCAGCACTCTAGCAACCAGCAGCCTAGACAGGTTCACCTTGTACAGGCGGAGCCGTACCAGCAGCCGCAACCCACTTACTAGTCACCGCCATCTCCAGACACACAGATGGTGGTATACCAGCCGGATCAGCCTTTGGCAGTACTCCCGCCAGCCCCTTACGAGTCAGAGCCATTGATGGATGTCAACGGGATTTGGTACGACCGACCCCAGCCCGGTATCCGACGAGACCATCCCGGATTTCGTTGGTCGGTCGGAGGTTCCAGCTCCCAACAGCAGTCGTCAGGATAGGGTGGCCAATACAGCCATCAGAGAGATCACTAGCAGCAGCAGCCCCCCAGTGTATACCCAACAGCAGCAGCAGTCACAACAGTTTGGTCCTCGTCCCTATCAGCAGGGACATTCTTGGAGGCGTGATCAGCCTCAGCAGCAGCATCATCCACAGTCATACCCCTCTCACCCACAGCAGCAACAGTAGCAGCCTCACTACTAGCGAGGCTATCCGTCAGGTTATCATGGGCCACCCTATGAGAACCCCGCCTTAGATGACATAGCCCGCCTCCTTACCGATCAACAGGCTACATTCAGACGGGAGATGGATGAGTTCCGCCAGGAGATGCGGGACATTGTGAGAGGGAAGGCCGTCATCCCTGCCCAGATAGAGCCCAATTCGAACAACCTCAAGAGAAAGTCTGAGCAAGTAGATTTCACAGAGCACGCCACTCCTAGTGATACATTTGGAGATATGTCTGCATATTTGTTTGATACTTATTTTATCACACTTAGGAGCAATAGGATGCCAGCAGGCGGCGCCTCGTCTGAGCGACATCCCGAGGATACTTCCAGAGCGCCAGATGAGGAGGAGAGCGGTACTGATGCCGCTAGAGATGATGACGGTGGTACTGATGCCACCACGGATGCTGATCCCACCGACGATATTGAGGCCGTCGCTACACCAGATGGAGGAGGTGGTACTGATGCCACCGATGTTGCCGAGCCAGAGCGCGGTACTGATGCCGTACGTCTACCAGCCTAGGGTGTTGCTGATGCCACCATTTTCACTTCTGAGAGTCCTGTAGTTTTTCCTTCTGTTGATGTATCTCAAAACACTTCTGGCAATAAAGGAAAGGGTTTGTTTTCTTCTGGTCCACCTGTGGTGCTTGAGTATGTGTGGATCCTACCGTCGAGCAGTCTAGACCCTCTCCTAGTCCTTCATCTGAGAAGGACCCTGTGATCCCCTTCCCTAGAGCTCTTCACATGGGGAAGGGGAAGAAAATAGAAAATCCCAAAAAGTGGCAGCAGGAAGAGTTCAGCCAGCAGATGATCGACCGCTTCCACATTCAACTGACTCTTCAGGAAGCTTTGCAGCACATCCCTCTACTCTAGAGATCGCTCAAAGACAAGACCACAGTTAGGAGGAAGAGGAGGAACCACCAGTCAGAGATCCATGTGCTGACCAGAGCTACTTGTTTCGCGATTCAGAACCATCTGCCGGCCAAGAGGCCAGACTCAGGAGCCCCGTATGTCAGATGCCATATCAGAGAGCAGAGGTTCGACCGTACTCTATTAGACAGCAATTCATTGATCAACCTACTTCCAGCAGCCCTTCTCGACCGCTTCGAGTTGGGCACTCTTCGACAGAGCAGGACATACCTTCAGTTTGCTGATCGATTTGTCAAGAGGCCGAAGGGGTTGCTAAGGGACGTTGTCGTCATGATTCAGGGGCTGCAATTCCCCGTGGACTTCGTAGTGTTGGGCATGGAGATCCCTGAGTCAGTGACTGATACACCCATCATTTTAGGTCGCCCGTTCTTGGCCACAGCCAAGGCAGTGACTGACCACGAGAGCGGGAAGGTATACTTTCGCGTCGAGGGCGAGATTGTACAAATAGAGACGGTCGAGGACATCAGAGCCAGAGATACAACATGCTCAAAGACTACATCCGATATAGAGCAGATGACAGATGCAGGGCCAGACATCCACCAGGACTGCGACTTTGTGATTACAGATGATGAGGCAGTTTGGGCAGATCCAGTCGCACATGCCATCCTCTCACATTCAGAGTTCGCTGAGGCAGAGACTCCAGCAGAGGAGAGTTTGGAGAGCGCATTCCTGGTCAAGGATACCGTTCAGTTGGTAGAGCCGGTTCTCGACCGCGAGACTGATTTGTTTTATGATGACGGTGGTATTGAGGCCACCATGGATGATGCAGATCCCTCGGAGTCAGATTTTGACTGGCCAGAGTTTGAGGATTTTATACCAGATATGATTTCTACTGAGCCTACAACTAGGGAGGAGGTAGATGCCGAGCAGAGCAGAGACAGTCCAACATGGCAGCCTTCTCCAGATTCAGAGTGTGATCGAGAGTTCGAATTCTCCCATGTGGATTTGGCAGCGTTCACTCAGAGTTTTCAGAGGCCAGATCCATCAGCACTTAGTTGTCAAGAGTTGAAGTCACTTCCTGCGTCGTTGAAGTATAGATTCCTTGCGGGTGAGCATGAGATGTACCCAGTCATTATCTCCGCTGATTTGACTGAGAGCAGGAATCCCGTCCGATGGGGGTTCTTGAAAAGAACTGCAAGGCGATAGGATGGAGAGTAGCCGATCTCCAGGGGATAAGTCCGACCCTGTGCTCCCACCATATCTATCTCGAGGATGAGGCGAAGCTGTCACGTGAGTTCCAGCGGCGGCTGAACCCGAATCTGAGAGAGGTTGTCATGAAGGAGATATCGAAATGGTGGAGTACTGATTTTATCTACCCATCTCCGAATCCAAGTGGGTCAGTCCGTTGCATGTGGTGCCCAAGAAGACGGGCATCCCTACAGTTGTCAGCGAATCTGGAGAGGAGATCGCTACCCGGGTACCCACTTCTTGGTGGGTCTGCGTGGATTATAGACGACTCAACCAGGCCACCAAGAAGGATCATTTCCCTTGCCCTTTATAGATCAGATCATTGAGAGACTGGCAAGGAAGAGCCACTACTGTTTTCTGGATGGGTACTCCGGCTACAACCAGGTGGCCTTCGCTCCCGAGGACCAGGACAAGACCACCTTTACCTGTCCCTTCGGCACATACGCCTTCAGACGCATGCCATTTGGGCTATGCAATGCGCCTGCGACTTTTCAAAGATGCATGCTGTCTATCTTTTCGGACATGGTGGGGGAGTGCTTGGAGGTCTTCATGGATGATTTCTCGGTCTACGACGACGGATTCGACTCCTGTCTTGACTGCCTAGACCTAGTCCTTCAGCGATGTATAGAGGTTCACCTTGTGCTGTATTGGGAGAAGAGTCACTTCATGGTGACTCTAGGAACGGTGCTTGGCCATATCATCTCCAACAAGTGCATGGAGGTTGATTCGGCCAAGGTAGATGCCATTAGAAAACTCGCACCGCCGTCCAACTTGCGGCAGTTACGGTCTTTCCTTGGGCACGTCAGTTTCTACCAGCGCTTTATTCAGGATTTCAGTAGGATTGACCGACCGTTGACTGATCTGCTGACGAAAGACATCGAGTTCCTTGTCGATGACAAGTGTCTTTCGTTGTTTGAGACTCTCAAGCGATGTATTGTTGAGGCTCCTGTTCTCCAGCTGCCTGATTGGTCTCTCCCATTCGAGATCATGACGGATGCCTCTGACTTTGTTGTAGGGGCCGTGCTGGGATAGAGGAGGGATGGAGTCCCATTTGCCATTCACTACGCTAGCCATACATTGGATGCCGTACAGTGGAACTACACAGTCACTGAGAAGGAGATGCTAGCCGTAGTTTTTGCATTAGATAAGTTCAGATCGTACATTATTGGATCTAGAGTGACCTTATACACTGATCATACCGCCATCAGGTACCTCATGGCAAAGAAGGATGCCAAAGCCAGATTGACCAGATGGATCCTTCTACTCCAGGAGTTTGACATAGAGATTAAGGATAAGCCTGGAGTCAAGAATGTGGTGGCGGATCATCTCTCCCGATTAGAGCATCTTGAGGATTCTGAGCAGACTGAGCCGATTTGTGAGACCTTCCCAGATGAGGAGATCCTTGCTATCACCTCTCTCCCGTGGTACGCCGATATTGTGAACTTTCTTGTTGCTAAGAAAGTTCCACAAGATTGGCCCAGGCAGAGACTTGAGACCTTCCTCGCGAAGGCCAAGTCCTACCACTGGGAGGATCCCATCCTTTACCATGAAGGAGGGGATAGCGTCTGGCGTAGGTGCATTCCTCAGGAGGAACACCATAGCGTCCTCACTTACTGCCACAAGCTTGAGGCAAGAGGACATCACTCTGGGAGAAGAAAGGCATAGAAAGTGCTCCAATCCGGCCTATGGTGGGCTACCCTCTTCAAGGACTCTGATGAGTTCGTGAAGAGGTGTACTGACTGTCAGAGGATGGGCACTTGTGGATAGCGTGATATGATGCCGATGTAGCCCATTCACTTCTGTGAGGTTTTTGACGCATGGGGCATCGATTTCATGGGTCCATTGCCTAAGAGTCAGGGATTCGAGTACATTCTGTTGGCCGTGGATTATGTTAGTCGTTGGGTTGAGGCCATCCCCACCCGAACCGCAGATGCAAGGACTATTTGCAGTTTTTTGAGGAAGCATATCATTTCACGGTTCGGGGTACCTCGAGTGTTGATATCTGACGGGTGGTCTCATTTTGTCAACGACTAGGTGAAGGCCCTTGCTAGCGAGTTCGGCATAGACCATCGAGTTGCCACTCCATACCACCCTCAGACGAGTGGTCTAGCCGAAGTGTCGAACAGGGAGATCAAGACTATATTGCAGAAAGTCGTCCGCCCTGACCGAAAGGATTGGTCACAACTTTTGGACTCGGTCTTGTGGGCATATCGGACGTCTTTCAAGACACCTTTGGGCACATCTCCCTTTCACCTCGTTTATGGCAAGCCATGCCATTTACCTGTTGAGTTGAGGCATAGGTCACTTTGGGCTGTCACAGATATACTTTTGGATCCAGATAGTGTAGGAGATCAGAGGAGGGCAGAGTTAGCAGCCTTGGAGGAGCTTCGTGATACCGCCTTCTCAAACAGCCTATAGTACAAGGAGAGAGTGAAGGAGTGGCATGATTCTCATATCAGCCACAAGCATTTTGAGCCTGGACAGAGAGTATGGCTGTTTGATGCTAGGCTTCGTCTATTTCCAGGGAAGCTACAGAGAAAATGGAAGGGACTGTATCTAGTGAGAAAGGTACACGACAATGGGAGTATTGATATATCTGAGTTGTCTTCTGAGAGTACCTTTCGAGTGAACGGCCAGCGGCTCAAGCCATATCTTGATCATGAGCCGCGGGTCGTTGATGTTGCCCCTATTCACTTTGCGTGAGATGTGGTCTCTTGACTCACATCTATTGCATCTCACGCCTGATTATCACTGTTCTCCCGAACTGTATAGATCCAGTTGTCTATATCTCTCTATTCTTTAGTCCCACATCCATTTCTTCATCGTTTGATTATGTTATACTTAGGGTGTACTTTACCCTAAGTATAGGGGGGATGTAGGACTCTCGGGTATTTCTTTTGATTCATTCTACCCCTATTTTTGCTGCCTATACTTAGGGATATTTTACCCTAAGTATAGGGGGGGAAGACCCTGTACATTCTTCACTCGGTTTTTCATTCGTGTACAGCCTGCTATACTTAGGATTATTTGATCCTAAATATAGGGGGAAAAGCCGAGGTCCTCTTGATTTCTATTCTTTCATTCGTCTTTGTATATAGCCTTCCTTTTCATTTCCCTATACTAAGCACGAGTTATGTCTTCTTCATCACTCTTGACTCTGAGGACATCGTTCGAGCTAAGTATAGGGGGGTGTGTATATATTTCATATATACTTTAGCCATAACTCGTACTTTGTGTGAGTGTGTAAATAAATAAAGATGGCTAAAAACCCCAAAA
Source organism: Ottelia alismoides (assembly GCA_037367405.1). Taxonomy (NCBI): domain Eukaryota; kingdom Viridiplantae; phylum Streptophyta; class Magnoliopsida; order Alismatales; family Hydrocharitaceae; genus Ottelia; species Ottelia alismoides. Next base: position 79,562 of record JAZKJV010002130.1, on the reverse strand, counting down.
ATCCATAAAAATAAAAAATTTTCCCTGTAAATAATCATTCTTTTATTTGCACATACATAGCTAGTGTACAAATTATTTTTGTAAAAATGTTTTCAAAAACTTTTTGTGTAAAGATTGTGTAAATATGTGCATATCAAAATTATGTATATAGTACAAAATTTTTCCAAAATGTTTTGAAAATCAAAAGTTTGCAAAAACCTTGTGTAAATTTGTGTAAATATTTTGCAAAACTTGCATTCATGCATACATCCATGATCTCAAAACATTTTTCAAAAATTTTGCATTTGTGTAAATATTGTATAAATAGCATCCTTGTATATTTGTATAGTTTTTCCTGAATTATAGTTGACATTTAAACTAGCCTGGAATTAAATTGGGAAATGGAGCTTGATTAAGATCTTAATCCACCTAATTCTAAGAGGAACCTTATAGGGCTTAGGGTTAAGGCTTTTCAGGTCCATGGTGACTTAATTCTTTGAGTCCACTAGGCTATGATCACATGTCATCTCAATGAGCCTAAGTAGAGCACTTAACAACACACACATGACTCATATAGACAATGGCTTGACTTGGACCCGCACTTTACACCGAGCTCTCTACGGATGAGGTGGTGAGGAGGCAATTTTCCTTGACTTGGGGTAGCATATGAGGGTAGTACTTCTAGGCGGAACCTCTCTTCTTCTTTTAGTGAAGGAAGTGCGTCTCAACTTGGTCTGGTTGCCATGAGGTCTAATGACAGGAGTTGTGGGTTGCAATAATGCTTCAAAAGAGGGATAGTCTACTGGCTCAAGAGGAAAAACTCGTTATGTACATATGCTGCACATTGTATATGTTGTATAGATGCACTTGAAAAAAAATGCAAAAAGAAAATAACTCCAAAAAAGTGGTGGGTCTGATAGAAAATGATAATCCCACCGGAGTATGTATATAGTGCAAATAAGCAAAGCTTGAGACTTATGGTTCCATCTTATGTAGCTTGCAGCAGGGAGACTTAGCTACACTGGTTGAGCTCCCAAGGATACATGGCTACACTGGCCATGGTCCATTCTCTTCTTCCCCCTCTTCTTGAGCCGGTTGAACTTGAACTTAGAAGGGAATACCCCGCTCCTCGAGGAAAGAGTGGCCAGACTAGGGTCATAGAGTTACCTTGTTGGGGAGGGTTGTCAAGTTGCTACTTCTGAGGCGGAGAGCTTATATCACATACACTGTACAAGGAAAGATTCATAGTCTTCAGGGTTTGTGTATGTAGACTTGTTCTGATCTGGATTATTGAGGAGTCTTGATTATAGATTAGTGGATCTTAGAGGCTGTTGAGTTTTAAACTTAAGTCCAAATAAGGTTCCGACACATCAATAATCCAAAGATCTGATCGAGCTCCATATTTCAATTTAACGAAGGCAAGTTTAATTATCAGCATTAATCCATGCATTTTCTCCTCTTTTTCTTTTTCTTTTTCTTTTTCACTTCTTTTTCAAATAAGAGTTTGCTAAGGGACTAGCAAAGTTAAGTATAGGGGGGTGATGAATACCCATTCATCACTCTTTATTCTTTTATTTTAGCTACAAAACCCATGGAAAACACATGTAGATCCTTGTAAATATCAATAATTGTCATTCAGCATGCATTGTGTAATTATGAATAATTAGCATGTTTTTGTGCATAAAGAAAAGAATAAAGAAATAAAATAAAAAGAGGGAGATATTTAGAATAAATATTGAGCGACCTAATCCCAAGGGAGGGCTCAACATGGGCCTGACCGCATAAAAACCCAAGTAGAGAGAGATAAGGAAGCTCATATATGTGTACATATATACCTGTAAATAAAATAAAAGTATTTTCCTCTTATTCGAATAAAAAGGTGTTTGTATTTATATGTATATATTTGTAAATATAAAATTAAAACAAAAATGAGAAAATCAAAAAGGAATAAAAATCCCTTCACCCTTGTATATACACCATGTACATAAACCATATATATATATATTTATCCCTATAAATAAATAAATAAATAAAAATTTCATAAAATATGAACATATTCCAAATTCCATAATGTAAATAAATAAAATAAAAATTACAAAAATAAAAATAAAATAAAAAGAAATAAAAATAAAACCAAACCCTATATTGTATATATACCATGTATGTACATAAATAAAAGTATTTTTTAGCCCTTGTAAATAAATAATAAAAACAAAATAAAAGTACCAAATTATTCCAAATTTTATTATATAAATAAAGAAAATATAAAATTGGAATAAAATTTACAAAAATAAATAATTAAAAAACAAAATCAAAAATACAATATTATATATACCAATATATATTAATACTATATTGTACATACCTAATTTTTATTTCAAAAAAATAAATAAAAATCACTAAAAATAGTTTAAAAATAAATAAACATATGTTTTAAGTTTTTCAAAAATAAGTCAATTAGTATTTTTAAATGAATTATCAAATAACTAATAATTGGCGGGCTCTGATTGGTCCACGGGGGATGTTGACCCCCGGTCAACTCTCCCCCCAGGACCACCAGAGCTGGATCTTGTCGCCCCGACCTGATTTCTCTGATTTTTCGCCACTTGATCCGACCACCAGATCCTTAAACCTGGGTCCTAATCCTTCCTTGATCATCCGAGATCCACGCCCGGGGTGGGTTTTAGGGATCCGATCGCCTGACTCCCATCTTCTCGGACCCCTAGCACTATTTATCCTCAGCTCCGGCAACCTTTTCACTCCATCTTTGGCGTCTCCCCTTCCACCCAGGACCTCCACCCGATACCCTAGAGTGACAGCTAGCCGTCGCAGTGTTGCAGAGAGGCGGAGGAGCACTGTATCACTGATCCGGCAGCTTATCGCTGTCGTGCGCCGCCCAGAGCTGCGCCCGAGCCTCGGGCCATCGACGTACCTCGAGGCGATGACCAAGAGCTCCAAGAGCTCAACCCCAGTCGACCACAGTCACCAGGTGAGCCTAGTTCTTTCTATCTTGCTCGAATTTCTGATTTCGCCCAAATCCATTCTTCGCTGTCGTTCATCAATTAGTCCCATTCCGACCATCGTTCCGACCATCCAAATCGACCTTCATAATCGCCATCCTCCCCTGCACGTTCTTCACCCATCCATCCAACCCAGTTCGCTCCAGAACTGGGAGTCGATCTCCCTCGCCGTCGCATCGCCGGAGATCATCTACCCCGACGCATCTTCCACCCACTTCACCCCTCACAGGGTCGAGGCAGGTTGCCCTCGACCCAGGAGTCTCCCTGTGGTATTTTCCAGGTCCAAAGGGGCCCATCTGAGGGTCGAAGCATTCGAGCACAGGAGCTCCAGGCCACCGCCGTCGCTGGGCCACTCCAGTGGTCGCCGGCCTCATCGGAGAGGCGCATTAGCTACGGGACGTCAAGGCGGATCCATTCCGCACCTTATCAGCAGCGGAGGAGGCATCCAGCGTGAGTATCGGGCCGGCAAAGTTCGCCGGCCACCTGTTCTTGGAGGACCTTCCTCAGCCGTCCATCGAGCCCCCTCGCCCAGTTTTGATCACGATCGTCCATTGGCGAGGGGATAGCAACCGTCATATCAGAGATCAGACCTCATCTGGAGCGTCCGTCGCAGAGGAGAGGTGAGCCCATTCCATAGCCATCCGATCATCCACGTGGCTCCCTCTCCGTCGTCAGATCAGAACCGAGGTTTCTTCGTTGAGGTGCAGCGCATCTCCACTGTTTGATCAACCACATGGCCTCTCCTCAGCCCTCGGATAATAAGGGGTAAATATCACTTAGGCCCCCTTCTGTTTTGTTTTTATTGTTTAGTCCTGTAATTAGTTTAGTTAGTTCTTTTATTTTTGTAAAAATTGCACTTAAGACCTGGTAGTTTACTTTTTTTGCATTTTCATCCCTATGAATGTTGGACACGCGCATCGTCACATGATTTATGTGAAAATTGCATGATATGGGCTTATAGATTCTGGGTGTTAATGAATGAAATATAATTCATGATATTTGCAGTTATGCCCCTGTGAATGGTTTTATTTGACATGTGCTGAATCTTTTGGGCATTTTGCAATATCTTCCCTGGACTTTTAGCACCTGTTGCTAATAAGTCCCTAGAAGAATTTTTATGCATATTGGTCCTTCCGTGCCGAGTACATGTTCCTGGTGCGTGAGATATTGGAAATTTTGCACGAGGACCCCCCCAGTTTCTGATTTTGTTACTCTTTGGCCCCTGGACTATACTTTCATTGCAACTAGGCCCCTATGCACTATTTGTGTGTTTTTGATTTTAATAAAATATCAAAATTAATCCAAATTGAGTGAAAACTGGACACGTGGCTCCTGCCATTCTGTAAAATTTTCACCAAATTTTGGGTACATTTTTGAGCCCTTTTATTATTTAAAAAAATTCAAAAACACCCCTTTTTGTCTCTGTTCTAATTGAAAATTCATAAAAAATATTAAAACCTTTTGAAAAAAATAACACAAAAATGAAGTTTTGTGTGTTTTTGTGTCCTTGATTTTCTTTCCATTTTTGGTTATTTTTAGATTTATAAAAAGCATAAAAATTAATAAAACTTGAAAAACTCATAAAAACTCTAGAAAATTAAAGAAAATCAAAAAGTTAATAAATCTTTTTCCTGATTTTTCCTTTTTGTTTATACTTTACATGAAAAATGCCTCCAGGCCTTGATCAGAATATTTTTAAATGGTCTTTGGAGCCTGATTGGACAGTTTTCCCTTATTTCAGCCTTCTTTCATTTTTATAAAATCCCATAAAAATCATAAAATTATCAAAAATTCACCAAAAACAGTAAAAAATCAATAAAACTTAAAAATATTTTTTTTTTGAATTTTTAGAGCTTTTTAGAGTAGTTAAATAAATGGTTGTTTGTGCTTGTTTTTACCTTCTTATTATTTTTCTTCATAACTAAAAATCCAAAAAATATAAAAATATTAAAAATCCACCAAAAAATTATGTGTTTTAGTTACTTTCATTTTTCGACTACTTCGTAGGCCGCAAGGCCAATCCGCGCTCCCTGAGTCCGACCTTGGGTGCTACACCAGGATAATCTCATAGCCAGGGTCACTATTTGTTTTTCTATGATTTTATCTCTGTTTGGTGGTCTGTTCCTACATTTTTTTCTTGTTGAGCCGACTGATTTCTCGAGTGACTAAGGTCGCAACGACCTTCGCTAGATTATATTCACCTTAGTCCATTCGTGGAGATTTTTCGACTCATTAATGTACGACTCTGATGGCTCTAGAAAAGATGTTATGGTCAAGGAAAAGGCGAGGACATGCGGCTCTGATGGCGGTGGTGGCGCAGATCTGACTGTCAGAACAAAAAGGCGTAACGTGCGGTCGGATTTGACTTTTACTATCTAGGTGTGCTCGTACAGTCTGGATCAAATCTGGGAGGAGGGCATCTCATCGGACGGTGCCGAAGGTTTTTCGAACAACAAATATGAATGTGTTGTCGGTCGAGTTTCGATCGGGAATGTCTCGTGCTGCTTTGGTCTGATCGCCCAGCTGAGAGGTCCAACACACTACTGGAGGTAGTCCGCGTCGGAGGGCATGCTCGGATGGTCCTCCAAACTACTCGATGAATATCTGGGATGGGGTCCACCTGAAGCCGCTCCACTACTGAAGTTGGGGCTCGATTGGAGCCTCACGCGTGCGCTTGGACTGGTAAGGAAACTCATAGCTCGGAGATGAAGCTCCAACCTGGGTTATTTGGCTAAAACAATTACATAAGCATCGTGAATGGATGTTTGACCTCCGAAAAACATGGAGGAGGGAGGTCGGATCCTAATCACGCTATGATGAGCAAGTCTAAGGGTGATCAGCTTACGCAAGAAGGGTGGCCATGATATGATGGTGACTGAGGTGAATCGAGCCTCCAACCTGAAGGATGAGATGGGGGAGCAGACTACGATGACGATATAGAAATCAAGAGAAGAACGACGAAGTGGGAATGAAAGAAGATACCTGATGCTACGAGAAGGGAAGGTTGGAGTACTAGGTCACTAACCTAGAGATGCAGGTGGAGAAAGAAGAGGCACAGAGCGAACTAGAGCTCGGTGGAGGGGGATGCGATAATTTATAGGGTTCCTAGGGTCTAGAAAGATCAGGAATTTTCACGCGGACCGAGGGGAATTCAGACCCACCTAGGTATCTGCGAAGATCGTAGATCTTCAAGGAGCAACGAGGTCTGTAATTCAAGGTAAGAGGCTGTTAGACTTGGGCTGGGGAAATGGAAGAAATCAGGTCCGACGAAGCCTAGCTAACTCCAGACCTGGGAGAGGGAAGTTTGACTCGGGTCAATGGACCTAGTATGATCGATAGAAAAAAGAATTTACAAAAATAAAATAAAAATCAATTTAAAATAGTAAATGATTTAGAAAAATAGTAAAAATGCAAAATGTTAGTTAAATTATAAACTATTTTTTATTATTTTTAATAATTGTAATACTATATTTACAATACTATATACAATAAACATCAATATGTACATGTATAAATATAGAAAACTTATATAAACAACTGTCCCAAAAAGCAGACTTTCAAACCGTAACTCCAAAAAGTATGAAACCACCTTCATTTTAAAGCTAATTTTATTGAAATACAATGAAAGTGAGTTTGGTTCAATTTGAATTCATATGGAGAAGGTATTGATCTTTTTATTCCTGTTTTGTAGTTTTTTCTTAGTGTTATATCTTTTATTCTATACAAAATTTATTTTGCAATTATTTTATTATTCACATCACATTTTTATGTACAAGTCTTATTAAGGAAATGAGTTTATTTGAGGATATTTTTATTGAGAAATAAAAAACATAATATATATACAATATACATAGTGATGAAAATGCAAATGATGAGCACTATATACAAGGTATTTTTGGGTTTTCTGAATTTTTATACATTAAGGACCCTATCTCTCTCTACTTTAGTCCTTGTCGATCATGTCAATTCTTGACCTTCTCTTGGGGTTCGAGTCAATCTGTACTTATTACATAATTACAACCTTATTTATTTCTTTTATTTTTCTTTTCTTCTTTATTATTTTATTTTGGATAAATAAATGTTAATTGTACATTATTAACAATAGCATACTCAATGATAATTTATTTGATTTAGTATATATTTACAATTATTTTACATAGGGATTTCTACTAAAATAAAAGAATAAATGATGTGAATCATGGATCCATCATCGTCCTATAGGCCCACAGAACATGGTCCAAAAGCTGTGACCCGTTCTTCCTATCGGGACGGACCAACTTTTGAAGAATGCTCTTCACCGCTCTATTAGAAACCTCTACCATGCCATTAGATTGTGGATGGTACGGATTGGCCACTCCCTGCTCAAACTTATAGTCCTTAGCCAATGCTCTCATCTCTCTATTCACAAAGTGGTTACCCCCATCAGTAATCAAAACCTTTAGCATCCCAAACCTTACAATAATGTGATCCTTGATAAGTTTACAAACAATCTTGTTGTCTGCTGTTTGGGTCGGGATAGCCTCTGCTGACCTTTATAGATAATCAAATGCCGACAAGATGTACTCATGTCTATTGCTATTGGGAAAGGGACCCATAAAATGAATTCCCAATGCGTCAAAAACATAATAGAAATTTATCGACAGCATGGGCATCTCATCTCTTTGACTAACAGTCCCTCCCATTCTTTGACAGATCGGGCACAACCGTACAAAGTCAATATTAAATAGGGTCGGCCAATAAAATCCACAATTGGAGTAGCTTGTGCATAGTTTTCTTTCCCGAATGGTGTCCTCTAGTCTCAAGTGTATGACAATGAGGAGGACACTCTAGTATTCCTCTTGAGGAATACACCTTCGCCAAATGCAACCTGACCCTTCAAAGAAATGGAGTGGATAGTTCTAGTAGTATCTCCTCGAATCTGACTTTAGTCGATCAATACTACTCCTAGTCCAACTCTGAGGAACCTACTTGGAGTCAAGGTTGTTCACCATGTAGGCATACTACGGGAGTGAATCAATTGCAGAAACCGACTCGTCTGGGAAAGTTTCACGAATTGGTTCAATATCAAGATTATCATTTTGCTCAATTCGGGAAAGGTGATCAACAATGAATATTCTTTGTTACAGGTTTATCCTTATTTACAAATTAAATTTCTGGATTAATAAGATCCATCTCAGAAGACACACCTTCGCGTCCTTCTTTTCCATTAGGTACTTGATTGCTATGTGATCCGTAAAAATTGTCACCTTGGATTCTAAAATATAAGATCAGAATTTCTCAAGGGCCCAAACTACTACGAGCATTACCTTTTTATTTACTATGTAACTTTTCTATGCAAGATCCAAATGTTTGCACACATAGGAATGCCTAAGGTTCCCTAGTAGCATTTCCATGGAATTGTGGCAAGAGGTTCGTTAAAGGCAGCTTCAATTAAAATCAACTCTTGGATCTAGAGGATTTAGATAATTTCTCAATCTATACTATCCCAGGTTGTATGCCTCATCCATTGGTGGTTCGACCCCAACATTTAGCTGGCCAATTTGTACTCTAAGTAAAAGTTGTTGCCGCTCAGATGCAACTAGTCTTGCTAATGCCATCTGCATCATATCTTTGTTTGGTTCATCTTCATTGTCTTTTTGGAGGCATCTTTTCTAAATATTATTTTTCACCTTCAGAATCAAATGTATTGGTATTAATAGAGTTGGAAGAATTAAAATGAGAAGCATAGAGGTGAGAGTTTTTGTAGATGTGGTGAGAGAAGAGAGGGTTTCCTTGATGTGGTGAGAGAAGAGAGGGTGTCCTCGATGTGGTGAGAGAATAGAGGGTTGATCTGGGATTGACCTCCCTTGAGGAAGAAGAGAAAATCAGGGATTTGAGTCCAAGGAGGTTCAGGGAAAGAGTATCCCTGAGTAGGTGAAGATGGTAGGTTTGCGGTAGTCAGTGGGAGGCTTACGGAGTCCGAGTAAATATCATCACAACCCTCCCTTCTCGATGTCAAGCAGTTCAGAGAAAGATTACTGTTCATAAATTAACAAGGGAGAGTAATGGCACAGATGTGTGTTATTTGATGTTTGACTGGATCTATTCCCACAATATAAACACAATACAATCCCTAATTTCACCAACACACACAGTGAAGGCCGCAAAATTCTAGCAATTTATCTTTTCAATTTTAAATTGGTGTTAATTCAATCTTATAATGAGTCCTTAGCAGCTAGACCTATAGGGGTGTGAGTACTGCCACAAAAGTATCCCGTGCTTGTCCACCTCCTTTGTAACCTATATCCTACACATTTTGAGGTCCTTGTTATCAGATCTGGATCCAATACTCAACCAAAGAAGTAGAGAGAGGAAGCAAACATTGGCAAATTAGGTACATCGGACTAAGCTCGAGACGGAATCACCCATGATCGTGCTAGGCCCTAATCGGATGCGAGACGATGAGATAGACACCCCTGTGAGGGCGTGGCCTAAGCTCAATACTTAAGAACGGGTCAATGCTCTATACAACGTGAGAACACCGTCGTTGACCCGACCCTACTCGTCCACGTATGATAGAAGCGCCGGTACTTCGTGAATTTAGGTGATAGACACGGTAGTATTCATGCAGTATTTTGGGCTCTAATCCTTATGGGTTGTGCCTTGCTCAATCAGGGGTGGTGACCATACCCTGGAATGTATCTGAATCCAAAGGATGAGGTTCCTCTCCTGCAAAAATTGATAATTTTATGGGTTTAGTTAAATCAGATTTATTTAGTAGTCCTGATTTTAATTGGTGATCACTGAAGTTTTTTAGTTGAGCAGAAAAAACACATCTACCATCCATTCCCAATTTCCTTTAGATCTTACATGACAAAATAAGAGGGGGAAATCGAGAAAAGATGACGCACATGAAAAACAGTGATGTATGCTCAGATAGAAGACTTACAATGCCTCGTCGCAATCTCCATGTGGAATGCAGTACAAGAATTTTAAATTTATTCTAGATGAAATGCAAGCAGACAAAACCACACCTAGCAGAAAGTTCTATTAGCCGGGAAGAGTCGAGTTAAATTTTGACTAGGTTGAACGATCTAAAAGTACATCTCAATTAAGTGCGAAGTATGGTCCTAAGTTCAATGAGCACAAACAATGAAATCCTATTGCTCTACTAGCCGTATAAGCAGGTCTAACCTACGAACCACTCATGTCGGGCCTGCCCTCACCACATGGCATATATTTGACTTTTGTACATATCTAACATACACTAAGCTTCCCAAAGCTGATGCACTACGACATGTAGCTTTGGTATTCACATTCTCAACTCTTTGAGGTGTTATCCCTTCAGATAGGTCAGTACCATATCTTAAGGAAAAGAAGCCTTCCTTGGAGTTTTACCAAAAATGGAATATATCCATGGTGTACCACTAATGTGATGGTCCCAATACCCTTTTCTCTTTGATTCTGAATATTTTCAGAACTAAGATCTTAAGAGGTATCCTTGAGATCATATCTTAAGATATGGAACAACTGGATTATAAAACACTTACTATTATCCTTATATCATTTCAAATGATTAGGCTATCATCTACATTTAGCACGATGAACACAATGACACTCCCACTAAGCTTCACATGGTTCATCAAGATTCTATCTGAAATCATAACCTTTATAATTTCATCAAATATGATGTTCCAACTATAAGAGGCATTATTTGAGTACATAGATGGAGTTCTTTTAGCTTGCACATCTTTCCTTCCTCAACTATGAAACCATGGGACTACTACATATCAATATACTCAAAGTAATATTCATAGAGGAATGCAATATTTACATCCATCTTGTAGATGCCAAAGTCAAGTTGTGTAGCTATGGTTAGCAATATTCTGATGGGTTTAAGTATGGTCACAAAAAGCAAGTCTCATCGCAAGCGATGTCTTCTCTTCATGTAATCTTGTGGATACGAGCCGTGCTTTAGAGGTCTCTGCCTTCTCATCAGGTTCCTTTTTTCTCTTGTTGGTCCATTAATACCTTAACGGGTCTTACCCATATCGGTGGATCTTCGAGGGTCCATATACAACACTCGTATATGAAGTCTACTTTAGACTTTATTGCTAACATCCATCTCTCCTTGTCATGATCAATGGAAGCTTCATCATATGAAGTCAGATCATTGTCAGACGTAGCTGACACATGGAATCCATACACTTTAGGTGGTCATACCACCCTCAAACTAATTTGAAGAGTTATGAGTGTTTTATCTTTAATTGTCCTTTTAGTTTCTGATTTCAGGAGACCCATTATCTTCTCAAGATTCAATGAGATCCTTAACTTCATTTTCATCTTGGTTCTTAGAAAGTCATTCTCTAAGAATCATATCCTTAGAGACGAAATCTAAGAATCTCAAGGTCATAAAGTAGGTATCCAATACCATCCTTTATTTCCCTAATAAAGTAACACTCTCTAGTGCTAGGTTCCAGTTTACTTGTATGGAACCTTATGAAGGATATATATTGCAGTCTCTACTATATATATACTTTGGAAACTAAGAGATAATTATGCTAAGATTCATCATTTATCAAATCATGTCACACATGATCCGACCGCATCTCTCTACAACTCTATTGAGTTTAGGTGTATTAGGAGGAGTGAGATAGGAATGATATTCCTTTCTCCATAAGGTATTCATTGAATTAATCTAATAGGAACTTGCTACTTTGATTAGATCAAATTCTTTCATATTCCTTCAAACATTGATTCTAAACCAAAATTGTGAAATCTTTGAACATTTCAAATCTTTCTAAGGTGAAGGGAAGAAATCTCATATCACAATAATCATTAATTGATATCACATATTATTATGATACAGATGATCCACATACATCAATATGCATGAGATCTTGAATACCTTGGCATCTTACACCATTCCCAGAGTAGGGCATATCAGTCATTTACTTTGAATCTCTATTCAAAAGTATGTAGTTTGAACCTTTAGATAGTCTAAAGTTTAATATCTTACTAAGCTATTGATCTCATCAATAGACATATGTCCAAGGCTTGATGCCAGATCATTATCAAATGATCTTCATCCTCCTATTGATCTTGTTAAGGTTTAGTTTTTAGTATTTGGAAATATTGATGAACTATTCATTAATATTCTAATTTAGTAGAGTCATCTAGATATTAGATTACTACTGAAATATATCCATAATAACACTTTATGATAGGTCTATTCCAAAATACATGTTCATTTCCATCTTTTAGAAATAAATAATGAATGTACTCCAATATCTAGGTCATAGAGACATTCTCTAAGACTAAGGGCTTTCCCACTGAAAATATGTAGTCTATCTATCCAATGGAGATTGTTGCAACAATTGCATCAACATTCCATTAAAACTCAATATCAATTTTTCCAATCTTCTAAAAAAATATATGCAACAAATTGCACGTGTTATTAAAAGACCGAGATGCAATTTTAGACTTTGATCTTATCTAATAAGCAAGTCAATTTCAATGATAATAAGTAGATTATTTTGATGCACTGTCTAAGCCCTTCCGTAAGGATTTTAGATAGTCTAGATAGTCATACTATCTATATATCAGCTTGTTGCAGTATTTGCATTCATCCAACTTTTTGGATGTCATATGTGTGGAAACCATAGAAGTACAATCAACTCTTTGACTTTCCTTCTTACTTGGGTCAGACCCACACTTCCATTGTGCTCCCTTCATCTATAAACAACCATTACTTAAGATAAAGGATCTCTTATGTTGAATTCAAAAGATTTCAATATAAGAATATTTCAACATTTATACATGCTTCGTTCAATTTATACAATATGAATATTATGAAGCTTCATGAATAACTAGAGTTTAGATAGTAGAATGATAAAACTCATCATATCTAGATCCATCTTAACTCTTAAAGATATTTGGTTCAGATAGGTACTCAAACAATTTGAGTACATCATCTCTTATCGTGCCACCATTCTGCATAATGCAGTGAAGCATATCATTCATGATTAAATGTTGAGAGCACATATGCATGCCAAAAAATCTTCTTAGATTTTATATGGATTATTTTACTACTATGATCATCACTGATATGACACTTCTAAAGCACACATGATGAGAGATAAAGACTATAGATACATACAAACCCTAGGTTGTTGTCCTATTGTCTATTTAATTGTCATTCCTCTATATTACGAGGAAACTTCCACATTGCAACCACATACATTATGTGTCCAATTGCAAGTACAATATCTTGATCATGGATCAAATCCATGATATTTTACTGGTTGTTATTGAGTATAGTATTGAGTGGGTTTAATAAGGATTATCTGAAATAAGAAATTTGCATATATATACATATATTACTTTTATTTAGGAATTTTTATATCAAAGTTGCCTTGCCTTGTCAACACTGAAAGTTCATTCCCTTAGTCACTTTCAATGTAAGATATACACTTACCATTATATCTCAAGCAAGATCTAGGATCTCCTTTTTTTATCTTTGTTACATACCAATAATATGAGAAAATGTAACTCGGTTAAAAGGAAGCGGGAACTCATTCCGCCTTGCAAGTACAACATGCATTTCCCAATTCAGTCTTTAACATCCAAGCCCACCACCCCTAAGGTGATGTTGACCCGTTGTTAATTGAACCAACCATCAATAGGAATAGAACTCGCTAAGCGCAATCCAAAATCACCCCAATAATATGAGGAACCGATATTGCGGTCACTACGCATACGATCTTACTCTTTCAAGAAACAAAGATACTGATCCAGATGCGCTTGTATGGAGCTATCACTTCAGACAGACATCTCCTACATACAATCCCTGGTGAAGAAACCCTTCACCTTGGTGGAAGATCATGGATGTCACTTATTTGATCCTCCATATCATGTTCAAATTCTAATTAATTATTATGAATCATATTCATACAATTAATTATTCAAAGGGAATAACATCTCTATTAATAATACCATGTTTCTTTGGATCTAATTAATTAAGTAATATTACTTCAATTATCAATCCAATCAATCAACCAACAAACAATTTTGATTATTACTTGAAGGATTGCATATATGAAAATATGTATTATTTAAATTTAAAAATTAGAAAAATATATCACGATCATTTCAAGCATTATCCTTTCCTTACCCGTTGTCATGGCCAGTATACCCAGGATATGGGATAGATCACTCACGGAGCAACTTGCTACCCCATCGATCTCCTACTAGACACCATATCTGCCTCAGGTCATAATAATGCGATTTGATCATTTTGTATTTCAGATGATAATCAGTCTTACAATCAAATTTATACCATATAATATTTATCAAAATTATTTTGGTTAGTATTATAACGAAATTTGCTAAATAAATCCCCAATCCTATTCAAGCAACTATGTTTGTTAGAATTTGTGTAACCAATTGTGATCAAGATCGATTATCTTATCAAGTTTGGTCAAGTCAATGTCATTTAAGGAAATAATAATCATTATTAAATATTTCACAAATATTCATCAATAATTATTTCAGAAAATTAATCATTAATTTCTATTAATTTAATTGAATGACAATCACAAGGTTCATGATCAGGTATGAAATTTCCAACAGTGACCCATACATACTAAAATTAGCATATCTTGAGCAAATAAACTCCAAATCAAGAAAACTAAATTTCGTTGATTTGCCAATTTCATTTATAACATAAATCAAATGATAAACATGTATTTATAGGCATTTTAAAACCATGCTTATCTCTTGATTACGTTCTAAAAAAACATTCCCTCAATAGTGGACACATGTCCACTACAACAATCATAACTTGAGCAAACAGATTCCAAGTCATGCAAACTCAAGTCCTACGGTTTGATAATTTAATGAAGAACATATCCATGTGAAAAACTTACGTTTTAAGTTACTTATAAAAGGAGAAAATATCATATAAAATAGGGTTGCGTGAATAAAATGCGAAGAAACTTCACACAACTTAAAATGCCCATGTCATCTTAAGTTTATGGATCATATCATAAACCTCTGACCCATAGCTTTGACACCACTTGAAGGATATGGGAAGATCTTTAAGCACGTCATGGAAGCATGGTGATCGCATCATATGTGATCGGGAGCGACTAGTCGTACTAGTTGCTCGGGGTAACGCAATTTAAAAAAATTTGAATGATGAAACCACTTGATCCAAGAACACTTCTCGGATCATTTTATCTAAGCCACAAACAAGTATTAGGTTTAACTCTTGAAGCGTGGTTGCGATCAAGTCTCTGAATAAAGAGACCTCCAATTTTGAATCTGATCCAATGGAGGAGATGCTTGCGAGCACGTTGATGGAAACACGTGCTCCCCGCATTCCATGTTGATGATCAAAGTGACGAATCTCCTGATCTCATCTCATGAGATCTGACGTCTTCTTCACAAGCCAAGTGCACCGAAGAAGATGGAGATCCACAAGTAGTCAATCCGGCAGTACAACGACGTTGCGATGACTACAACCCTCTCTAGTGTTTAGGGTGGACAACAACTTTAAGTAGGAAGAGAGGGGGCGTGTGTAGAGTGAGAGAGATACAAAGAGTTTAACTTCTCATGGAATTATGTGTGTTATCTAAAAGGCAAGTGCTACCCTTCATTTTGTACTAGTTGGATGTATATGGATCTCAATACTTGTGCCCTCTTAATCCAATGGTTTAGAGTAAGAGGCTATTAATCAATGGCCATGATTTGTTGCTACAAAGTTGCAACAACAAATTTAACAAAGATAATTAAATAAACCCTTTATCAAAATATAAATTAATTCATTTTAATGACAATTATAATAAATATATAATCAGGGAGGCAATCACCACTCTAAAAAGAGGGTGACCATCCCCCCTTTTGACTTGGTCAAGGTGGACGACCAACTTGTTAATGGTTTTACTTTCCTTAATATATATTTATTATATAGGATAAAATCCAAGAACTATTATTGTATTGATCTTTAGAAAAATAATTCCAAATTAAATTTGTGAAAACATCAATCCTGACATTGAGAAATATGAATCATATTCATATATCCAACATAATATGTAAATCAGATTTACAGTTAATTGTTTATTGTGAATCCAATTCACAACAACATATAATTTATTATTATATTTACAATTAAATATCTGCAACATGTTATAATTCATATTTATAATATCCATGATTATTATGAATAGAGATAACCACATTAATCATATCTTTAATAATTAAATCTCATTTAATTATATAAGATGTCTCTTCACATGTGCCCAAATAACATGAATCACATTCACATTACTCACATCTTTGATAATTAAATCAAATTTAAGCATCACAGATAACTATCCTGATATGACCAAATAATATTAGTCAAATTCATATTATCCATGATAATTAAATCACATTTTATTATCAATATCTCAATGCCTAAATACATAACTCAACAGTGGAATTATTCTTAACCTCTTTCAAGAACAATGCACTTTCTCCATGGATACTTAGAGATAAGGACATGGCGATTATACGTTCCATTTATAGTGACTTAGATATTGAGATAACATCTCAAATCCAGATCTTGGGAACATCCCATAGATGTTTGATTAAATCAAAGCTGTAGATCTAATCTTCTCATTTTATCTAAATCACTTTCAGATCAATGTCCAACATTTGGACTAAGAACTGATCACTTTTCTATGAGAGGAGTCACTAAAATCCAAACCTGTTTCATCACTCCCTCGGAATGGAAGAGTCATGGTTATACAATAGTTTATGATCACATCACCCTATGGTATACCTAATACCTGTACATCTTGCATATTGGAAGACCTAGAAGAAGCTCGAAGTTTTAGATCTATTTAGGTTGTCTCGTTCAGAGTTTTATCGTTGTCTCTTATTTGACCATTGGGAGTCGGTATCGATCATATACTTTCCAAAAGCATATATCAGACCCAGGTATTCATCATAAACTTTACAAAAGCATGTATCAAACCTACAAATTCAGTCAAGCTTCCAAAGTGAGACGACTGTGCACGGAATTGATCGCAATATCTAATGAGTGAGCTCATGTCTTTCGGTTCAGTATATGGACCTGTATGATCCTTTGGGAGATCGTATTACTCATATGCCCTTGTATGTACACCAGCGCACGGGTGTATAGACCTTGATTAGGCCATCAAACTATCGGTTTGCCAAATGTACATACTTAGACATATAGTAACACATCTGTCTCCGATCAAAGGATGCATGCATATATCATGACAACATACGATATAGGTCTTTGGTTATCTTGATCATGTTAAGTCAACTCTTTGACCTAACCTAACACCTCAGAATCTCTATTCCGATGTAGAGGACCTACATCAAGAGGTCTGTCAGATATCAACCAAAAGAGAAAGGATTTCCATCTCCTACTCAGGATTGAGATCATCTCTTAGTAATCATTTGATGGTGCCTGATGAGTCATCAATCTAACTCTTTCGATATTCATCAAAGCACCAACCTCTATGGTTCATTAATTGAATCAACAACTGTATGATCATTAAGATAGCCATGGTACATAACCCTAATTGTACTAAGGTACCTATTATGCAAATTAATTATTCTTTATTTCAGATCAGGGAATGATACTTGCAATAATATTTATTGCATAATGGCTTGCCTGGGCTCGCATGTCCAACATTCTTAATATATGTACATCCAACATACTGGAAGGCCTAGAATAAACCCGAAGTTTTTATATCTTATTTAGATTGTCTCCTTCAGGGTTTTATAATTAAGTTTCTCATTTGATCATTGGGATTCAGTATCAATCATTGCTGACATGGTAATCTCGAGGATTGGTTATTATTGATACAAAGTTGTCGTTGCGATCCCAAAAATTCCCGGCTCAAATAAACGATTTTTTCTTTCTCAAGACAATAATTAATTACAAAAGAATAATGAAGTGAGAGAAAATTTTGCTACTTATTTACCTGTATAGCAACAAGATCGAACTCAGGGAGGCTAAAATTCCCGAGGGTTACTCAAAAAATAAAAAATCAATTAAAAGAAACAAGGAATCTCAAATGCAAACTATCTTGATTTTTTGTGAATTTTTTGTCTTTTCATTTTTTCTATTTTTTATTTTTTCAAATTTTTAATGATTTTGAATTTTGTAATTTTTTTTTCAAAAATATGATTTTGAAAACAATTTCATGCACAAAAAATACATTTTTTTGGATTTTTCAAATATAAAAAATGCAAAAAAGGTTCAAATAAAATATTTTTATGTTTTTATGATTTCTTTACTATTTTTGTAATTTTTCAGACATTTTAGAACTTTTTATGTTTTTAAAATGAATAAAAATAAGGGAAAATGCAAAAAGTGAAAACGCAGAACTTTTTCACAATTTAAAAATATGAAATGAAATAAAAAATTGCAGAAAATATTTTTTTGAAAAATTAGAGAAAAGTATCTTCAAATAGGAATCAAATCATATTTTTTTTCATTTTCCTATAATTTTATGCATTTTTTTAAATTTTTAGTATTTTGCAAATTTTTTAGGCTTTATAAATAATTAATGCACGGAATTTGTACATAAATTAAAACATACCAAAAGAGAATTAATATAATTTTTTTTGGAATTTTTGAAGAAATATTCGAATTTTTAGGATTTTTTAAATTTCAAACAGAGGAAATGACATTGTTTTGATTTTTTAATAATAACAAATGATGATAAAATGCAATGAAAATTTTCTGCTAGAAAGATACACACATCAGGAGCATAGCATGTTTTTGGGGAATTTATTCAGCAACAAAAATATTTATTTCAACAAGAAACACATGCAATTTAGAGTCTGGATAAATAGGTACTGAAATGCAAATTTTAAGGTTTTTGCATAAATGAATAACACGAATAAAATAGAGGGAAGAAAACATAAATTACCCACGAGGGCGTGCATTAGGCATGACTATTCTGGAGCTAGGCTTCTTTGAAATATTCAGAACTTTCAAGGGCTTGTTTGCAATTTACCAAAAATATATTTTATTCTTAGGGTTCATTGTTCCTTCATTCTTTCTCACGCAAGCCAAAGGGGGAAAAGGGGGTGCGCCGTCACCCTTCTCCCTTTCTTCTCGTGCGGCGAATAGGCGGCGACCAGCGTGGTGGAGCACACACGTTGGCGATGAGCACCGCTGGTTGGTAGAGGCGGCTGGCTGAGGTGGAGTGGTGGGTGCTGGCACGTGTGCGTGGCGGTGCTGGCGATGAAGCAGTGGCATGTGCGGACGCTCAATGGAGGAGGAGAAGGGTGCGATGGCACGGAGGAGCCGGGATGCACACAGCTAGCGGTGATGCTGATTGAAGATGGGGTGCGACGCTCCTTCGGCAGTGAAGATCTGGCGGAGGGATAGGGTGGTGCTGTAGCAGCGAGCTCCTGGAGTAGGAGGTGGCTGTGGTGGCGTGAGGATATGGCGAAGAAGACGAAGCCACTGGAGGCTTCAGGAGCGGCTCTGCCCCATGAAATGCACGCGCGCACCGATGATGCTGGAGGCCTCGTGTGGGTGAAGGAGGCCGCTACAGGCGGCTACAAGCAGACATACATTGCTGGAGGGCGATGGGTGGCGGGCACCGCCTGCGGATGGGGAGGGCGGCGCCTGCTGCTGATTTTTTTATTTATTTTTGAAAAGTAGAAACAAAAGGGAAAAAACTTTTATTTTGTTATTTATTTTAAACAGAAACTGCAGAAATTTATATATATATATTTATTTATTTTTTTAATCTTTTTTCTTTATTCTTGCAAAACAAATGTTATAAAGAGAAAACTATATATATTTTTATTTTATTTATTTATTTATTATTTATAAACAAATTAGGATGCGAACATGACGACCAAATCCCAAAATAAAAATGGAATACATGAACGGAGACCCGACAAAAATTGAGGAATGGATCTATGTCTCCGACCATCATACACGATCGGAGTTGGAAGATTGCATAAGGTAGAATAAGAATGCAAATAGATCGAGATGTGAAGGTGAACAGTCGAGTCATATTCGGATCAAATCGTGATGTGTGATTCTAAGATCTAGAAAAAAATGACAATGAAATAAAAATGCGAGAAGTAAACTGCGACTAACCTTGGTTAAAAATAAGAAGAGAAAAATGGATCTCACCTTAGGAGCGGAAAAGACTGTGGTCGCCTCGACGAACGTCAACTCGCTGTCACCGAACGGCTCGGTGGCTAGGCACCCTTCTGTGACAAGATAACTCTCGAAGAATAGGCTCCTCTCACCCAAGATTGACCAAGTTGAAATGAGAGAGGAGGAGCCATATTAATAGATAAAAGGATGGAGTTTGAGTTACAAAAAATGAAGATAAGAGATAAGAGAAAAATTTGAAAGGAGATAAAGATAAGAAAGGATTAGTTGCTAAAATTATTTACAATAGTTAAATTCTTTTTTTTTATTTTCATCACTTAATTAAATTGAATAAAAACTTCTAAATTTTTATTTTTTTGTGGTGGTTATTTAAGAATATCAACTATATACATATACTATATACATATGGTACATTTTATACATATTTAAATAAGGAAATTAATTTTTTTTAGTTTTAATTTTTTTATCTATATATTTTATTTATTTATTACTTTTTTGTATTTTAAATAATTATCAAAAATATTTACAAATACAATATGTACAAATAAATGGTAAAATTGCACGAACCACCCAAGAAAATTGACTTTCAAACCGTAACTCCAAAAATTATGAAACCATAACCATTTTAAAGATAATTTAATTTAGAATACAATGGAAGTGAGTTTGGTTTAGTTTGAGTTCATATGGAGCCAGAATTGATCTTTCAATTATCGCTTAATGTCTTTTTCCAAGTTGGTTGCTTTTATTCTATACATGATTTTATTTTGCAGACATTTTTATTATTTAGAAAACATTTTTATTTACAACTTTTGTTTTGAAAGTTGTTTAATTTGAGGTAAATTTATGTAAAAATAAAATAGTGTACGTATACAAATATACACATCATTATTTTTGGATTTTTTGATTAAGGACCCTATCTCCCCCTACTTTATTCCAGATCGATTAGGTCAAGTCTTGACCTTCTCTCAGGGTTCGGTCAGCCTATATCTATTACATATATACAATATTCTTTTTTTCTTTATTTTCCCTTTATTTATTTATTTATTGTAGGTTAAAATAGTAATAAGTGTACAATATTTACATACAGATGCAAGTTAGTAAGATTATGGAGTTAGTATTATATACAGGTGTTTTATAAGGGATTTTAAGCTAAAATAAATGAATTAAGATGATAAAATGCAGATTCATCAATCATATACTTTCCAAAAGCATATATCATACCTAGGTATTGATCATATACTTTCCAAAAGCATATATCAAACCTACAAATTTAATCAAGCTTCCAAAGCGAGACGTCCACACATGGAATTTGATTCCCAATATCTCATGAGTGAGCTCATATCTACCAGTTCAATAATGAACCTGTGTGATCCCTTTGAGAGATCGTATTATTCATATGCCCTTGTATGTACACTAGTGTGCCGGTGGATAAACCTTGATTAGATCATTAACCTATCAGTCTGCCAAATGTACATACTTAGACATATAGAAATACATCTGTCTTCAGTCAGAGGATGCATGCCTATATCGTGATAGCATATGACATAGGACTTGGTTATCTCGATCTCACTAAGTCAACTCTTTGAACTAACTTATCTAACACCTCTGAATCTCCATTCATATACGAGGACCTACATCAGGAGGTTAGTCAGATATCATTTAAAAAAGAAAGGATTTGCATCTCCTACTCAGGCTGGAGATCAATTTATCTCTTAATAATCATTTGACAATACTTGATGAGTTCTCAATCTAACTCTTTAGATATTCATCCAAACACCAACCTCTATGATTCAATAATTGAATAAACAACTATATGATCATTAAGATGGTCATGGTACATAACCCTAATTGTACTAAGGGATCTATAATGCAAATTACTTATTCTTCATTTCATATCAGGAATTATACATGCAATAACAATTATTGCATAATGGCTCACCGTGGGCTCGCATGTCCAACATACTCAGGATCAACTAAATGTAATATAGCATGCTATATACCAAGCAGGGATGATATAGAATAAGAATTCACAAAATCAATGGCTCAGATTGTTTCCCCTATAACTAGAGTAAAATATCCCTAAATATAGAACATATTATCAACAAGTTAGAAGACAAGCGAGAAATAATAAAGAATACTCAAGTGCACTCATCCTCCCTATACTTAGGATCTGGTCATCCTAAGTATAGCATTGATGAAAGGGATGAATAAATAATAAGAAAAATGAAAGAATGAAAGGGAATGAAAAAGAATCAATCAAGAAAAATAATCGTGGTTAGCTCATTGTCTGAATCTCCTGATCTTTTTGGGAGTTCATCTTCAAATACCATATTGATTGAATCAACAACGGACATGAATGTATCATTCCCTAAATACAGCTTCAATAATTATCCATTGACTATGAACAGTTGTGCATCAGATGACAACTCAGATATTAGAATGCTACCATTATCATGCACTTTATTTACTATGAACGACCAAGTCCATTTTCTTTTTAATTTGCATAGGAATTCAACTTCGCATCAAATTACCAAACCTTCTGACAAGGCATGAAGTCTTTCTTCTGATATGCTTCTCATGCCAGCGTTTGACTTTCTCCTTGTACATCAGGCTGTTATCATATGTATTATCTCTAAATTTTAGGAGTCTGTTAAGATCGATCTTCCAATTTGGATCACTTTCTTGTAAGTCCAGATTGCAAATGTTTATTGCCCAAAGAACTCTATGAATCATTTCCACTAGCAGATGTCATGGCTTTCCATATACAAGGCAATAGGGAGACATACCCAATGGAGTCGTGTAGGCTGTCAGATAAGCTCATAGAACAGAATCAAGAAGTTGTGATTAGTTCTTCATATCCGACCATACAAGTTTCTGTAGAATTATCTTGATCTCCCTATTAGATAACTCAATCAAGTCATTCGATAGCAGGCGGTAAAGAGATGCGACACAATGATCAATTCCATACTCCTTTCACAAGCTTTTTGACTTATTTGTTAATGAAATGTCTATACCCATCTAAAATTAAGATCTTGGGAATTCCGAAACATGAGATAATGTTGTCCTAGAGAAAGCGACAAATAGTATGGCTATTAGTAGATCAGATGGGAATATCCTCTACCTAATGGCTCACATAATCAACAACAAGCATGATGTATTCATATACTTGACTATTAGGAAATGGGTCAATAAAGTCAATGCCCCAAGCATCAAATCATTTGATATTTGGATGAACTTGAGTGGCATTGAATCTTGGGAATAGATGGTTCCTCCCAATTTTTGATAGTCGATGCAGCCTTTCACATAAACTGCATCATCCTTGAATAGTGTGGGCCACCAGATGCCACAATGCAATACTTTTGCTTTCGTCTAGTTTCCAGAATAGTGTCCTTCTGCTTCGTGCTTATGGAAATGCTCGAGGACATTAGTGTACTCTAGTTGAGGAATGCATTGATTTGACGCCCCGTCCCTCCGGCTACCGAAACGGACGGGACAAAAGCATCGGACCTACGGTCTAAATACGTCCATGATCTACGATACTCAGCAAACTATCTTATGCACATTAGATCAATATTGAAACATAAATAACAACAAGAGAATAATATAAAATGAAAGAAAACAACATCCATTTTCATTGATAGTAATCATCAAGTCCATGTCCATAGAATGAGATACATCACATAATCTTAAAGTTTGTAGAAAAAGCTCTCCACATATGTCACTACAATGTCTCTTAATAATAACATAAATAATGCGGAAGTAAATTAGTTACTCTAAGTAAAGCGCACCCTGTTTGGTGCAAGTATGACGTAGAAGGTCGGATCTCCTCAAGAGACCGCTATTGTGGCGGCTGCTGCTCAGGTACACCTGTTAGGTTCACACGAAGGTAACGTTATGAGAAATTATCCTGTAACGAGACAAACACTATAATGACTAATGTAGGGGTAAGAAAAGAATGTATACTCAACTTTATTTAATGGCATATGCATGTATTGTAAAAATTTAGAAAAAACACCCAGTCATTCTAATTCACATTGGATCACATAATAATTGATTTTATTTATTTATAATAATAAATCATTTAAGTACATACAAAATTATATGGATATTTCTACGAATTGATTGGAGTCCACAACTGCATACCCGATCAATAATCATTTCTTCTCGTATTATTTTAGCACAGGCAAACGCGACTCACAGGCCTCCACTATGTGGGAAACTTGTTTGTCATCTGGGATAAACCTCCAAGTATCTCTGTACAACTAGAACAGGAAAAGGTCTAAACCTCAAATTCTCCAACTTCAAACCATATCCCGAAACACCTCTCATAATAATAATACTCGAAGTAAAATTAAATGCGGCCACATATAATTTTAAATCGAGCCTTAAAATCGTATATAAGTGAGAAACAAAGAATGCCAACCGTGCCCCCTGCCAACTCCGTCGAGCGACTCCAGATGCTACCGGGATGCTAGGTGCAACGCGTCACCCAACTCGTCCGTTGAGGTCGCGACCTTCATGGTATCTACCGGGTCCCAAGAGTACACATGCCCAATCTCTTGTACTGCCTAACTCCATCTACCCATTCATTGTAAAATACCACCAATGGGAAGTAACTGCTCGCAGCGACTAGTTGGATACTAAATCACAAGCGTACTTCTTAGTATATTTATACTTCATTGTCACTATTTCTGTGATTGTAACAGGTTACTATAATTATTTGACATTTTATAACCCTTCAACATGTTGAAAAAAATATGCACCAATGTCCATCTCGGCCTAATACTATGCAATTAAAGATATGAGCACATATATTACTCACATTTTGAGAATAAGGAGAAATGAAATGGGAAATAGCACACTGACCTTTTATGTGTAGTTTTTCTTTCCTTTGTAAGCATCAGTGTAATAGCTAATGGCATATAAAAGCTAATGCAGGTCTAAGCAAAATGAATATATTTTCCCTTTCCTTTATAACCGTCAGTGTAATAGCTAATGGCATATAAAAGCTAATGCATGTCTAAGCAAAGAGAATCTGTTTCCTTTTCCTGTATGAACATCAGTGTAATAGTTAATGGTATATAAAAGCTAAGCAAAGTGAATTTCTTCTACCAACAATAACTACCAAACTTTCTTTACCCATCTAAATCACCACCTACTATTTTATAGATAGGAATTTTTTACGATTCATGACAAAAAGGAAAAGGTGGGGACCATTAGTATAATGGCATGGAAGTGTAACGTTAAAGTAGAGCTCCATACATGCACGTGCCTACGAGTTATTTGGTTGTAGCTTGATTTTGTCCCCATTTATTCAGAATAATCTAAAGTCCATGTTGGAGATATGATAATTTCATTCCAATTAAAAGACCACATTATGTAATTATTGTAAAAAAACAGCACGTTCAATTAAATGGGAATCCTCCACGATTCCACTGTCATCATATAAAAAAAAGTAGAGTCCATTAACGAGTGTTGGTAAACAAAGAGAGATAAATGTTGTTATTATGATCCTTGAGAGCATAATCATAAAAAAATCTTGTCCAACTAAATCAAGATTTAGATTGTATCCTGAATGACTAGAAACTTTCTATCTTTGAAACCGTGATTAGATGATGGCTTGGGACTGATTGAATCAAATGAGTATTTTTTTGACAGAATCAATAAATACATATCGATAATATAATTCTATCTGTATTCTGCAAATTTGTACTCAACAAGATATGGACATAGTAACATGTCACTTCACATACCAACAAAATACAATGATTTTTATCCTTTCTTAAAATCATAGGATTGATAAAATCATATGAATCCAATAGCAAGAAGGGAAGGAAGCTTCGTTACAAATTATATGGATCATACCATAAGAATACTCAAGGCTCTAAGCATCTTCAAGCATATGGAAACAAAAATGTGTGGAACCCAACTACAAGAGAAAGGTATTTATCGTTACTAATATATAAAGCACATCATAAGAATAACTAGGGTTCTAATTATGTCCAAGCATGTGGGTATAAAAGTCGTATGAAACCAACAGCAAGAGGGAGGTATAAAATCGTTACCTCCGAGGATGTTGCCTCGAGATCTACTCTAACACGGACATGATATTTCCGTCTCTCGATTGTAGCGCAAATGTCTGTACGAAGGTGATCTCGAGCTTTCCTACGTGATGGTGGTCGCGGATCTTCGATTGGAGCTCCTTCTGTGACGTCGACGACGGTCCTCTGACGACTAAACTAGCCAAGGTGGTGGTGCTCTAATGAGAGGGAAGGATGATGATGGCTAGGGCTTTGAGGAAGTAGCCGATCACATTCTATTTATAGAAGGAGAGGTGAATTTGGATCCAATTTCAGACCCGGTTCGGATCCATATATGGATCATGACCATCCAACTTAAATCACTGATATCTTGAGCTAGGAATGTCAAAATTAGATGTTCTTGGGTTCGTTGGAAAGATCTTGACGAGTTCTACGAAATGACATGATCATTTGAACTTTTCGGATGTTAAAAATACTCCAGATTTTAGGAACAATAAAATATGGGATTTCACATCATAAAAATATTAAAGGAGGTCTCGTTCTCGAGACATAGGATTTAACGCATATGCTTTGAATGTGACGTAGATTCAGGGATAAAAATCTTAAAGAGAATGAAACCTATAGAAATCTTAAAGAGAAAAGAAATAGGGTTTTGTGGTCATACCTTCAAAAAGATAAGGGTATTTCTGACGCATATCTGCCTCAGGCTCTCATGTGGCCTCCTCAACGTTCTGACTTTGCCACAATATCTTAACCAAAGGAATGTCTTTCCATCGTAAATCTGTACGGGTGCCTCAGGGAAAGATAAATTTGATTCAACCGCGAGGTCCTCATAACTAATCACATGGCGAGGGTCTCGAATATACTTCCGGAAATTTGACACATGGAATACATCATGCACGTCTTCCAAGTGAGGGAGGAGTGCTACTCGGTATGCTAACTTCCCAATACGGGACAAAATCTCGAAAGGGCCAAGGAACTGTGGTGCCAACTTGCCCTTGACACCAAATCTTTGAATACCTCTCATTGGAGATACTTTTAAGAATACAAAGTCTACGACCTCAAATTCAAGATCACGACGTCTTTGATCAGCGTAGCTCTTCTAGCGGCTTTGTGCAGTCAATAATTTTTTTCTAGCCATTTCTACCGCCCTTGTTGTATCCTCGATTATCTGAGTAGAATAAATCTCTTTGTCACCTACTTCCTACCAACACAAGGGAATGGTGCATCTCCGCCCATACAATGCCTCAAAAGGTGCCATGCCAATACTAGCATGGTAGATGTTGTTATAAGTGAACTCCACCAAAGGAAGATGATCCTTCCAAGATCCTTGCCACTCAATAACACATGCTCTGAGTAGGTCTTCAAGGGTCTGAATTGTCCTCTCTGATTGCCCATCAGTCTACGGATGATAGGCTGGACTAAGACACAATTCGGTTTTTAGGACCTTCATGAATTCTCTCCAATAACGCGATGTAAAATGAGAGTCTCTATCAGATACAACCTACTTGGGAATCCCATGCAAGCAAATAACATGTTGAATATATAACTTGGCCAAATCTACCGGAGTGCATGTCATGTTCATGGGAATGAAATGTGCGGACTTGGTCAACTGATCCACAATAACCCAAATAGCATCATATCCACCAACCGTACGAGGTAAGGACGTTTGGAAATCCATAGAGATACTTTCCCATTTCCTCAACGGGATAGGAAGTGACTGTAACAAGCCAGGAGGACGCTTGTGCTCTGCCTTCACCAATTGACAAGTAAGGCAACGACTGACATGTTCTGCAACATCTCTCTTCATCCCCTCTCACCAGAAGTGTTGACGGAGATCTCTATGCTTCTTGGTGATTCCTGGGTGGATAGATAATCTAGAACAGTGAGCCTCATCTAGGATGTCTCTCCTCAACTCATCATTATCAGGGATACAGATATGGTCTCCCTTCCATAAGATGGACTCACAAACTCTGAATTCATCAAACTCCTCCTTCAGGCATCGATGGAACAAGTCTTGTAATTTCTGATTGGTCTGTTGACCATGCACAATCCTGTCCCATAATCCACTGTACATAGCAGGTACAGTTACGACATCTGTAGTACTATCAAAGGGGTGCCCCTCACTGAGTGCTGTGAGCATATCCCAAGTCTATAGCCATGTTGCGGTGCCCTCGGTATGTGCTCTCCTACTCAAAGCATCTGCTACTACATTTCCCTTACCCAGATGATAAGAGATCGTGCAGTTGTAATCTTTCAACAGTTCCATCCATCGTCTTTGCCTCATATTCAATTCCTGCTGGTCAAAGATGTATTTGAGACTCTTGTGATCTATGAAAATCTCAAACGTGACCCCATATAAATAGTGACACCATATCTTCAACACGAAGACTATAGCTGCCAACTCCAAGTCATGAGTAGGATAGTTCCATTCATGGTCCTTTAGTTGTCGTGATGCATATGCCAAAACATGTCCACGTTGCATCAACACTGCTCCTAAACCCTCCTTCGATGCATCAATATACACCGTAAAATCTAAGGTGCCTGAAGGAAGGGTGAGAATCGGGATGCTGGTCAGTCTCTCTTTCAACGTACGAAAGCTCAGCTCGCATTTGTCGCTCCAAATGAAAGGAACATCTTTCTGTGTCAAACGAGTAAGTGGTAGAGCTAGCTGCGAGAAGTCCCTAACAAAACGTCTGTAGTAGCCGGCAAGGCCTATGAAACTACGTATCTCGGTAACTTTCTTGGGCTGATCCCAGGACATTACTGCTTCTATCTTGGCTGGATCAACTGCAACACTTGCTCCCGAAATTACATGACTGAGGAAGGCTACTTCGGTAAGATAAAATTCACACTTGCTGTATTTTGCATACAACTTGTGTTCTCTGAGTGTCTCAAGAATAGTATGAAGGTGCTGCTCATGCTCATGCTCATCCTGTGAGTAGATAAAGATATCATCAATGAATACTACCACAAAACGATCTAAGTATGGATGGAAAATTCTGTCCATCATGTCCATGAATGTGGCAGGTGCGTTCGTGAGTCCAAACGACATGACCACAAACTCATAATGGCCGTATCTGGTGCGAAAAGCAGATTTAAGCACATCTGTGTCCTTAATTCTCAATTGATGATAACCCGATCGTAGATCAATCTTTGAGAATACCGCTGTACCTTGTAACTGATCGAAAAGATCATCTATTCGTGGAAGTGGATAACGGTTCTTTACCATCCTTTTATTCAATTGCCTGTAGTCTATGCACAAATGCATAGACCCATTCTTCTTCTTTACGAAGAGGATCGGTGCTCCCCAAGGTGATGTACTGGGATGGATGAATCCTTTCTCCAACAACTATTGCAGTTGTACTTTGAGATCCCTGACTTCGGCTGGTGCCATTCGGTATGGAGGTATGGAGTTCAGTTGCATGTCAGGTATCAAAGTAATCTCAAACTTGATCTCCCTATCTGGTGGCAGTCTAGGTAATTCCTCTGGGAATACATTAGGAAAATCTCGTGCAATTTTGGCATCTTCAATCATACAATCTTCGACAGGTAACTCCACAACATAGGAGAGAAAACCTATGCAACCCTGGTCGAGCAAGTGTTGGGCCTTCAACGACGATAATACAAGACCTCACTATCTGGGGCACGTCCATCAAACAGAAAGGTAGGTATGCCTGGGAGACAGAACACTACCGTCTTCTCGAAGCAATCAAGACATGCTTGATGTTGCTCGAGCCAATCCATACCTAAGATGACATCAAAATCTTCTAACTGAATGAGTAAAAGGTATGCAGGCATTTGGTGCCTGCCGATCTGCACTGCTACATTCTCCACTGCTTGTCGCATTATGAATAATTGGCCTCCTGGGCCCTAGATGTAGTAAGGAGATGAACCACGGACTGGCTCTTTATCTAATTTGGGCACTAATCGATGTGCTAGAAAAGTGTGCGTAGCTCCCGAATCAAATAAAGTATGTAAGGATATACCATGCACTGAAATCATACCTCACACTACAGCTCCTGAGATGCGGGCCTGCTCCTGTGTGATTGCATTCAATTGTCCCTATGGGTGTGATGGGGCATTAGAACCTGCAGCACTGAAGGTTGGTGGTGGTAGAGGATGTTGAAAGCCTCGACCTCCATGGTGAGAAGCTGATCCATGTGACTGTGCGGGTGAGAAAGTTGGTCGTACGCTTGGTTGATGACTGCCTGAGCTGCTGGCAAGTAAGGGACAATTGGCCTTGAAATGGTCCGACTGTTGGTAGTGGAAACACCTACGATCTCCTAGCTGAGAAAAGGAGCCTACCGAGACAAGGCTAGCACCTCCTATCTTGCGACTCTGCGAGTGTGTCGAAGAGCGGAAGGAAGTAGTGCCATGACTCACCAAGCCCTGCCCTAATGTAGGTGTAGGGGCAAATCTTCTAATGGTAGGAGCGGTAGCCACTGGGTGGAAACAACGCTCTCTACGAGCTTTGTAGAAATCTCAGCGAGCAGATCTCCCGGACATAGGTGGTTGGAAATGTGATGGACCCCCTTGAAGCCGACTCTGAGTTGCCTCCATCTTGGTAACCTTAGCAGCTACCTCCTTGATGGAGGTGAAATCCAAGGTAGACAGTTGGTGTTGCACATCGTCACGCAATCCCCAGATAAATTCTGTAAATTCTCTTCAGGGAAAGCAGTGGCCACTGGTGAGTGGCGGAAGAGTTCAGTGTAAGGAATGAGATATTCTTGGGCTATCATTGACCCCTGCTTCAACTCAACAAACAACCTCCTCTGATCCTCAACCCAGTGATCAGGGTAGAACTGGCTGCGGAACTCATCAAGAAATATTTCCCACGTTATGGGATCCTCCAGATGTTCCTTGGTGGCATACCACCAACGCTCAGCATAACCTGCTAATGAAAACTCCACAAATGTAAGCCAAGACTCTTCAGGAGCATGAATCATCCTTAACACTTTAGATACATGATCCATCCATAGCTCAGCCCCATCTGGCGTGACAGTACCAAAGAATTGTGGCACCTTAGATCTCTGATATGTTGTGTAAGTCGTCTGATGTTTTTGTAATGCCTCTAGGTCCTCTGATCCTTCCGAGTCCAGAGACACCGAAGGGTGAACACTGCCCTCCTCCTCACGAGAGGGATGGTACGAGGAGTCATCCTGCTGAAGGAGTCTTTGCTCCAATACCTCCTGACGCTGTTGTATACCCTGTACGGCCTGAACTAGTAAGGCCAACTGCTGTGCAATATCAGGGTCAACACGAGGCGGCATAATTCCCTGCGAGAATCATTATATTAGAAATTATTTTCATGGTTAGAGAGATAATGGACACTTTAAACAGGACTTGAATTATTCTCCTTATCTAATGCCAAAGTCAGAGGACTTTGTTGCTATATTTATATTTCAAATACTATTGATCATTCTATTATACAAAAGAGAGAATGGAGTATCAGGCTCTGATACCATCTTTGACACCCCGTCCCTCTGGCTACCGAAACAGAAGGGACAAGAGCGTCGGACCTACGGTCCAAATATGCCCATGATCTACGATACTCAACAAACTATCTTATGCACATTAGATCAATATTGAAATATAAATAACAACAGGAGAATAATATAAAATGAAAGAAAACAACATCCATTTTCAGTGATAGTAATCATCAAGTCCATATTCATAGAATGAGATACATCACATAATCTTAAAGTTTGTATAAAATGCTCTCCACATATCTTACTACAATGTCTCTCAATAATAACATAAATAATTCGGAAGTAAATAACTTAGTCTAAGTAGAGTGTAGCCTGTTTGGTGCAAGTATGACGTCGAAGGTCTGATCTCCTCAAGAGATCTCTATTGTGGCGGCTGCTGCTCAGGTACACCTGTTAGGTTCACACGAAGATAACGTTATGAGAAATTGCCCAGTAACGAGACAAACACTATAATGACTAATGTAGGGGTAAGAAAAGAATGTATACTCAACTTTATTTAATGGTATATGCATGTATTGTAAAAATTTAGAAAGAACACCCAGTCATTCTAATTCACGTTGGATCACATAATAATTGATTTTATTTATTTATAATAATAAATCATTTAAGTACATACAAAAATGATATGGATAT
This sequence comes from Ottelia alismoides, assembly GCA_037367405.1. Taxonomy (NCBI): domain Eukaryota; kingdom Viridiplantae; phylum Streptophyta; class Magnoliopsida; order Alismatales; family Hydrocharitaceae; genus Ottelia; species Ottelia alismoides. The sequence goes on along the minus strand of JAZKJV010002130.1, from coordinate 47,251 downwards.
TTCTACGAATTGATTAGAGTCCACAACTGTGTACAATTTCCGGCACCCGATCAATAATCATTTCTTCTCGTATTATTTTAGCACACGCAAGTACGCGACTCGCAGGCCTCCGCTATGTGGGAAACTTGTTTGTCATCTGGGATAAACCTTCAAGTATCTCTGTCCAACTAGAACAGGAAAAGGTCTAAACCTCAAATTCTCCAACTTCAAACCATATCCCGGAACATCTCTCACAATAATAATACTCGAAGTAAAATTGAATGAAGCCACATATAATTTTAAATCGAGTCTTAAAATCGTGTATAAGTGAGAAAACAAGAATGCCAACCGCGCCAACAGCCAACTCCGTCGAACGACTCTGGATGCTACCGGGCTTCTAGGTCCAACGTGTCACCCAACTCGTCCGTTGGGGTCGCGACCTTCATGGCATCTACCGGGTCCCAAGAGTACACATGCCCAATCTCTTGTGCTGCCTAACTCCATCTACCCATTCATTGTACAATACTACCCATGAGAAGTAATTGCGCGCAGCGACTAGTTGGATACTAAATCACAAGCGTACTTCTTAGTATATTTATACTTCATGGTCCCTATTTCTGTGATTGTAACATGTTACTATAATTATTTGACATTTTATAACTCGTCAACATGTTGAAAAAAATATGCACCAATATCCATCTCGGCCTAATACTATGCAACTAAAGATTTGAGTACATATATTATTCACATTTTGAGAATAAGGAGAAATGAAATGGGAAATAGCACACTGACATTTTACGTGTAGTTTCCCTTTCCTTTTATAAGCATCAGTGTAATAGCTAATGGCATAGAAAAGCTAATGCAAGTCTAAGCAAAATGAATATATTTTTCCCTTTCCTTTATAACCATCAGTGTAATAGTTAATGGCATATAAAATCTAATGCAGGTCTAAGCAAAGTGAATCTGTTTCCTTTTCCTGCATGAACATCATTGTAATAGTTAATGGTATATAAAAGCTAAGCAAAGTGAATTTCTTCTACTTACAATAACTAGCAAACTTTCTTTACCCATCTAAATCACCACCTACTATTTTATAGATAGGAAATTTTGACGATCCATGACAAAAAGGAAAGGGTGGGGACCATTAGTATAATGGCATGGAAGTGTAACGTTAAAGTATAGATCCATACATGCACACGCCTACAAGTTATTTGGTTGTAGCTTGATTTCTTCCCCATTTTATTCAAAATAATCTAAAGTCCATGTTAGAGATATGATAATTTCATTGCAATTAAAAGACCACATTATGTAATTAATGTTAAAAAAACGGCACGTTCAATTAAATGGGAAACCCCACGATTCCACTGTCATCATTTTTAAAAAAAAACGTAGAGTCCATTAACGAGTGTTGGTAAACAGAGAGATAATTGTTGTTATTATGATCCTTGAGAGCATAATCATCAAAAAAAAATCTTGTCCAACTAAATCAAGATTTAGATTGTATCCTGAACGGCTAGAAACTTTCTATCTTTGAAACCATGATTAGATGATGGTTGGGACTGATTGAATCAGATGAGTATTTTTTTTGACAGAATCACTAAATATATATCGATAATATAATTCTATCTGTATTATGCAAATTTATACTCGACAAGATATGGACACAGTAACATGTCACTTCACATACCAACAAAATACAATGATTTTTATCCTTGCTTAAAATCATAGGATTGATAAAATCATGTGAATCCAATAGCAAGAAGGGAAGGAAGCTTCGTTACAAATTATATGGATCATACCATAAGAATACTCAAGGCTCTACGCATCTTCAAGCATATAGAAAAAAAAATGTGTGGAACCCAACAACAAGAGAAAGGTATTTATCATTACTAATATATAAAGTACATCATAAGAATAACTAGGGTTCTAATTATGTCCAAGCATATGGGTACAAAAGTCGTAAGAAACCAACAACAAGAGGGAGGTATAAAATCGTTACCTCCGAGGATGTTCCCTCGGGATCTTCTCTCATACGGAAATGATATTTCCGTCTCTCGATTGTAGCGCGAATGTCTGTATGAAGTTGACCTCGAGATTTACTACGTGATGGTGGTCGCGAACCTTCGATCGGAGCTCCTTCTCCGACGTCGACGACGGTCCTCCGATGACTAAACTAGACAAGGTGGCGGTGCTCTAATGAGAGGGAAGGATGATGATAGCTAGGGATTTGCAGGAGTAGCCTATCACCTTCTATTTAAAGAAGGAGAGGTTAATTTGGATCCAATTTCGGACCCGGTTCGGATCCATATATTGATCATGACCATCCAACTTAAAACATCGATATCTTGAGCTAGGAATGTCGGAATTAGATGTTCTTGGGCTCGTTCGAAAGATCTCGATGAGTTCTACGAAATGACATGATCATTTGAATTTTTTGGATGCTAAAAGTGCTCCAGATTTTAGGAACAATAAAATACGGGGTTTCACAAGTGATGCTAAATGCATTCTGTACCTTCCCTAAAATAGTACGGATCTTCCCACTGGTAAAAATGAATACCGAAAAAAGACTTGTCCTTCATTCGCGTCCAATCTTATGCAACTTTCTCATAAATGAGATACTTCACAATACGACATACCAGGGGAGCGATGCAACATGGAGAATAGATTCATCGGGAAAGGTTTTTGTTATCGGCACACTACTCAGTTGAGTCTCTGTGCATTTGATTCTAGATAGATGATCTTCTATGGAATTCTTGACTATAGGTTTATCTATTATTTCCAAAGCAAAATCCTTGGAGCATAAGGATCCAATGGAGTAGACGTGACTTGGCATACTTCTTTTGTTGTAAGTACCTCATAGTAGAGTGGTTAGTATAAACAATTGCTTTGGAACCGAGAAGATGCAAACGAAACTTCTCGAGGGTGAAAACCACATCCATCACATCTTTCCCTATCATTGTATAATTCTATTATGCTTCATCTAATGTTCTTCCGACATAGTGAATGGCATAAGGTAATCCATCTCATCTTTATCCTAACAAAGCTCCAATGACAAAATCTGATGCATCCGTCATGATCTCGAATGGAAGAGACCAATCGACTGGTTGTAGGACATGTGCCTGACTGACAAGCTCTTTCAATTGATTAAAGGATTGGAGGACTTTGTCATCAATAAGAAAATCAGTCTTCTTTCCTAGAAGTTTTGTGAGAGATCGGGAAATATTAAATCTTCTATGAAAGCTAACATGCCCAACGAAAGACCTCACATTTCTCACTATTGTTGATGGCTCATGTTTTGCAATAACATCTACCTTTGTCGGGTTGACCTCCATACCTCATTTGGATATGACATGGCCCAACACAATTCCTTTGGTCACCATGAAGTGACTCCTCTCCCATGAAAGCACACGACTCGCTCTGCAACATTTATACCACTCGATCCATATGAGCAAGACATGCATCAAAACTATTACCATAGATCGATAAATTATCCATAAAAGCCTCAAGAAACCTACCCACCATGTAGATGAACACAAACAACTTACACCTTTGGAATGTCGCAGGTGTATTACATAATCCAAAGAGCATCCACTTAAAGGCATAGTGAAAGTCATCTTCTTCTGATCTTCTTGGGCGATCTCCACTTGGTTGTACCCAATGTATCCATCCAAGAATCAAAATAACTCTTTCACTGTCAACCATTCAAGCACTTGATCAATAAAAGGTAAAGGAAAGTGATCCCTCTTGGTATCACCTTTATTATTTTATTTTGGCCTTAAATCCCTAGCTAAATGCATGCGTATTTCATTCATTTGCCAAAATGAACACTATGTATTTTGTACAAAATACTGTATAAAACATGGTATATTTATTGTATTTTATTTCAAAATAAAATAATAGAGGAAGAAAATAAAAAGAATGAAATACCATAGGTTTTGAATGACCCTAAACCTAGAGAACTAGTAATCATGATGACTTGGTCGAAAAGGAATAAAGTAGGGAGAGATAGGGTAGAGAAATTGTACAGAAAATACACAGAAAACCATGTACAAAATCCAATTTAATTGCTCATATATTGCTTTTTGGGACCTATTTTATTAAATTATTTAACACCTCAAATAACAAAACCCTCTATATGAATGTTGCAGATATAAATACAAGGAAAATTACAATATTGATTTCACAAAAAAATAATGCACAGTGTGCCCGGACATACAAAATGAAAAGCCACAATAAAAACGTCGCACAACTGTATCTTTGTTATACTATATCAAAATGGATAAAAATCACCTTAATTGTATATAACTTTTAGTAAGCTATTTAATGAAGGTGGTTTCATTCAATTTGTAGTTAAGATGCAAAGGCTAGGTTCTGGGTACCTAATGTGCAATATACTTGTATATTTTATTTAATATATTTATTCTTTATATTTTTCAAATTCTCTTATTTTTATAAAATTATAAAAAATATTTAAAACACATATCCATATATAAAATGAATTAAAACCACTAAAATAAAATAAAAATAAATAATTCATCTAAATACATAGATGAAGTATACTTGCATGTACATATAATGTACTTGTACATAATTTATTATGTGTGCATATCAACTAAAAAAAATACAACAAAAATATCTAAATATGTATATAAATAAATCAAAAATATTAAAATACATATAAAATAATAATAAAATATATATTGCAAAATAAAAATATAATACCCAATTACATGTATATTTATTTACCTATTAATGTAGACATAAGTATTAACTTGTAATAAATGACCTCAAAAAAATAACTAATAATATGTATAAAATACTACATAAAATTATAAACACTTTTTATTTGTAAACCTAAAATAGTTGATTCATTTAATATTTTCTATTGATTTTACTAACATTTCTCTCTTTGGAATATTCTGGTTGGTCCACGTGGACCTACCAAAAGCTTCCTTTGGTTGACCCGAGTCAACTGTACTCTATGGCCTGCAGCCTGTGTCAGAACTCATGGGCAACCTCTTTTCTTCGATTTTTCATGCTTCATCCCACACCTCCTTCATCTCGAGCCCTCCACAATTCTGACCCTAGCACATCCATCCTGTTCGCCAACCTCTCCAACTTCACCAACCCCCGCTCCTTCTCATGCCATCACCCCTCGAAAACGCAACCTCCACCCGTCTATAAAGTGCCCATTCCATCTTCTGTTTTAGGTTTGATCCCTCTTAATCCACTCTCACCCCCTCAGATTGTGCCTTGAAGATCCGTGCTAGTGACAGGAGCATGGAGCTTCTGATTTGCAGCGAGGAGGAGTCAAGGCAGAGTAGATCCAACATCTTTAGCATGCTTCGCCATGAGATCTTGCCTCTTGGGTTCTCAGCCACTTGAGGCCCCCAATATTCTGTTTCCTAAGTAACTCCTTAGCGTAAACATCAATTATGTTCTTAGTTTTTATTTTCATAAGTAGATTTTAGTTTAAATTTCAAATCCTTAGTTTGCTAGGAGCTCAAGATCTAGGCCCATTTCACTATGATCTGATCAATGTCTGAACCCGCAAACCATCCCATTTCAATCCCCATCGTGTTCTCCACCTAATCCACCTCATTCCCCCTTCAATTCAACTTTAATCGAAGCAAATAGGGGTTCGTTCCTTTGACTTCACCTGAGCTTCACCGCCATAGCCTTCCATGTAGATTCCTTGAACCTATCTGAGGGTACCTACATGTGCGGGAGGTCGCCAGGAAGAAAAAGCACCCGTTGGCGAAACATTTGGAGCCTGGAGCTGGCCGAAATCGACGATCAAAGTTCATCAGGGTTAGTGTTCTTCATGTTCTTGTAGACCCTGCAGGAACCATAAGACCGAAGATAAGGCCCCAGATCTAATCTAGGGCATTGAATATAATCTAAACAGAGCCCCTCTCAGCCACTCAATCAACTTAAGTGGCGTAACATGGCACGCTCCTGCTAGTTCGACTCCATGCACATGGGGTAAATTATACTTAACACCCCTCTCCCTTTTGTAATTATTAAGAAGTTTTGTAGCTTTTTAATTACGTGTAAAATTTGGTGGAAATTTTGCAAAGGGACCCTTGTATCTCTTGCATATTTCATATTGGACCTCTACCAGCTCAGCTCGCGTACCCCCCCACGTAAGTCGGGTAGCTTTCATGTATACCCTACCAATATTGTATATTTTGGTTTAATACATAAAAATCGAAATATAGTGTAAATGTTTTGGTTTTTTTGCACATAACCCCTTGTATTTTATTCTATTTACAAAATTACCCCTACTAGTTCAATTAATTTTTGTGTATGTTCTCTATTTTCTAAAAAATATAATTCATGCTCCAAAAAATATGGGAAAATAGAATAGTGCCTTCTTGCATGCTCTTTGATGTTATATAATTAATTTTGCATTTTATGGAGTTTTCTAATTATTAAAAATCAATCAGTGCACGATTATTCGCTATTAGCATTAAAAAATCCAAAAAATATAAAATCATATTTAACAATTCCAAAAATTTAGTAATTGTTTATTAATGTATTTTGTATCTTTAGACCAAAAATCCTTTAAAATAGAAAAGAAAATCACTAAAAATAAAAAAGCTACAAAATCCTTATAAAAATTTTTAAAAATATTCAAAAATCCAAAAATATTGGTTTATGTTCTTATTATTGTATAAACATATTTTTACATATTAATTTTTTTGAGAAATTTTGACTTTATTTAGTTTTTTTAAATCTCAAAACAACTTGGCCCATTAAGAAAGTCCCTGCTTGTGTATATTTTGGACTTTAAAAAGATCTAAAAATTAGCAAAAATTACCAGAAAATTACAATAAATTAGAAAAATATAAATAAACATAAAAATATTGCATTCTATTATTTTTTACTATATCTAGCTATATTTATAATTGAAATAGCCTACAATATATTATATACCTATAATAGAGATATATATAATTAATATTAATATTATTACTTAATATAAATACCTCATAACTATTTTAAATCCTTTAAAAATAAAAGGATTGTTCTTTAGGTATTTTTTTTTATTTTTGTATAATTATTATCTATTTTAAAGTATACATTATTTATAATATACACATTACATATATATAGTTATATATCTATAATATATAATAAACAGAAAAAAAGAAACTAAAAATCAGAAAATTATAAAAAAGAAATAAAAAATTATCAAATTAACAATTTAAAAAATATTAAATATATAGAAAATTAATTAAAAATAAAAAAAACCAACAAAAAACATTAATTAAATAACTACTTGAGTGAATATTGCACAAATACTCCTATATTAATTATTCATTATTTATTTATAACTAATATACCTTCTACATCGACTTGTCTCCCTGTGTTCGACACCCGGACTACTTGTTCATCACAGACATTTATTTCTAGGTTATTATAAAATTTATTCCACATCATTCGCTTTTATTGCTTTATATTTTTATTATGGGTTGATTGATGAGATTACCGAGTGATCTTTGAGAGCTGTCATCACTTAGTGGTTCCGCTTTGTGTGGACCACAAGACAGTCCTTTGATTATTTCTTGGTATTTCAAATGGCATCGTTGTTGGGGAGAAATAGAGTGTAGCATTTATTTTGTACATTACACCGCTTAGTTTTGTTTTAATTTTTTGTTATTTCTTTTTATATTTATTTGACTGTTCTAATCCGTATATCATTGTTGCTTTTCTAACGAGGGATCGTGTGGTGACGACGAATTCCTAAGATTTTGACACACTCGAGTCGTGAGGAGATCAGCTTATTCTCTTATTGGGCCAGTTGGAGAGAGCGGAAGAGAGACAGAGAGAAGAGGAGAAGAGCAATAACTTGGCATTGTTATTTTTATTTTGTGAGAGAGATTTATTTTTGCATAATTAATTTATAATAACTAGGACATTGCCACACTTAGCGAGGTCTAGTGCATGGATGTATGTTCAGTTGGAGGTCTCGTCATAGTTATTCATGTTTTATCACATTTATTTTATTTTGGTTCACATATTTTGAGCTTTCCATCTTTATTTTATGTTTTGTGTGATTGAGCTCTTAGACAATAGAATTTGCTTGACTCGGTAAATTAGGTCCAAACACCTTATAGAAGCATGTACCTATAGTCTTATACGTTTGGACTTAGTCAAATTAATGGTTGATTATTTAGATTTGAAACCACGTGCCGTAAGAGACTCAATACAACACTTGCAGGACTCGTTGTGATGGGCACCAAGGAGTCTCCAAGATCGGACCCTTAGGTTTCATTTCTAGGTATTCGACATCCAATTCTTCACGATAAATAAAAACTCCTGTTTAGGGCACTTTCACCATTTTGCATATAGGCATATAGTATAAATATTTCAATTCTGCCTTCCATCCCACATGGAGAGAGCTGGGAAGCATTGTAAGTAACTCTAACTTTGCATGTATCATTAATCAGTAATGTGAGATTTCCATCATAGTGACGATTTGCATTGCTTTTCCTCCTTCTCCCTCTATTTTTACACGTATTAGGATTAAAGGAAAAATACAAAAAATCATTAGGCATCTTTCTCTGAAAAATACTTAAAAATTTAAAAACCCAAAAATTAAAATCAAGGGACTACTAATAAAACTTTGACCTTAAAATAATCGTATTAGATATCATTGCTTTGGGTTCATAAAACCCTCATTATTTTCAGGTACCTTCCAGACCGAGTGGGGCACGACCCCCTAACGATTAGAGCCCAAAACCCAATCTGTGGCAACCTTGATTATCACCTAGGGTGGCCAAGTATTGGCACTTCTATCGCACGTGATCGAGTAGGGCCCTATCGAGCACGGTGATCCCTCCTTGTATGGAGCATCTGACTTAGTCTGAAGTATTGAGCCTAGGCCATGCCCTCGCAGGTGTGTCTGTCTCAACGATTTGCATCCGAGTACCTCTCTTGTGGGGGAATTATTGATTTTGCCTATTGGCTTCCTCCTCTATTTCTTTAGCTGAGTAGCCACCCAAGCACAAGATCAAGGACCTCAAAGTTTGCAGATCACATGTTACAAAGGAGGTGGAGCAAGTGCAAGGTACTTTCCCTGCAGTACATATGCTCCTATAGGGATAGCGCTCATAAGGACTCGTTATAAGATACTGCCTCTAAAATAAGAATAAAATTGAAAAGATAAAAATAGCTGAATTCTTATGGATTAACCTATGTTGAGTTGGTGACCCACAAATTGTTTGGTGTTTGTTTGATCTTAGTTAAGTTCAAAGATCAACCCTGCACATTTAATGCCTTTTTCATTTTCCTTTGTTTTATTCCTCATTTGACCCCCGCTCACTTTGAGCCTTCTACTATTTTGCACTCCATTTATTCCCTATTTGACATTGTATATTTCATCCATTCTCTATCTACTTCTTCATCTTCAAGATGGCGACCCATGGATGGATTAGTCGGGACACCACCGACACCAACATCAATTACATGTGCTCGCCATCTCTAATAATTCTGGGAGATTCCTCAGAATCGGTTCGGACTCCATGATCCGATCTCCAGACTCCACACCTTCTTCAATAATACAGGATCACTCTTGTCCCAAACTATACCCATTTTGGATGGCACCTGATTTCACTCCGTACACCTCACCATCCTTAATGAAATTCTATGTTGACCTTAACATATAACAATTCTCTACATGTAGTGCTTCTATTTAGGTTGATTGGGGCATTATACCATGTGTAGATTACGAGCCTAATCTAGAGCCAGAAATTCTCTCGGGTTCAGATTCAGAAAAAGTACAAAGATGGCTCCTACAGGGAAAGGGAAGGGACATCAGCATTATCCGCAATAAGAACAAGGCCAGTCAGACCAAAATGTCATGAACGCCTGACTTCTTGCCTCCATTCATGAAATACAACAACAGATCACCGACCAGGCATTGGCCCGGGTTGCCTTCCAAGATATGCTCAATGATTTGAGTAGAAGGAGAAACAACCTTGGAGGAGGAGGAGGAGAAGAAGAGGAGAGAGCGGATGGAGGCCGTGGAGGCCCAATAGATGAGGCCTAAGAAGAGAGGCCCATGCCCATGCTCAAGGAGGCCTATAACCTTTGAGCAGGCCAGATGACCGTGGATCCAAATCCCTACAGTCCATGCACACTTCGAGTTGAAGCCTTAACTCTTCGCGCTTCTCCCTAGCTTCCACAGGAATGTAAATGAGGAACCATATATCCATCTGCAGCAATTCACACGCATCTGCACTACAACTCACTACCCTAACATATCGTTAGGTGTAGCCAAAATGATGACCTTTCTATTCATCCTTTAGGATAAGGCACTCATTGGATCAACCACTTGGGGAAAGTCGTCACCACATGGGAGGAATTAATGTCAACCTTCTTGCATAAGTTCTACCCTTTGGGAGGTTAAATCAGATGCGTGCTCGCATAACTAACTTCACACAAGACATCCATGAATCCATTTATGAGACATGGGAGAGGTTTACAGATTTATAGGAGAAATGTCCCCATCATGACATTCATATGACCATCTTGATCCAACATTTCTTTGGGGGGTTGAGAATTGAGAGTCCAAAGCTCCTCGTGTGGCAGCTCACATTTCAACAAGGACAAGGATGTTGTTTGACAGATCTTCAAGGAAATGTCCAAAGGAGAGGTTGCATTATCGCCATCCCATATATATCAATGCCATCCCCACAATCTTCAGAAGCCAGTGCATATGGCATCTTCCCATGAGACAGACAGTGATGAGAACTCCAACTTGAGCATCATAGGGAGCCACATGTCCATGGTGGATATCATAAAGAATTGATTACAAGACCTAGAGAAACTTTCTATGATTGAACAGAGGGTACAACATCTAGACAAATTAGACCAGATTACCAAGCATATGGAGTTGCTTGTTAGTACGATCAGCTCCTGTAATTTCGAGTTTGCATTGGCTACCACTTCAATTGAGTCAAAAGGGCCAGCTTTGCCCCAGCCTCCTCACTAAAGTCAACCCCAACTAACGGTCCAGCATGTATATTACGTACATGCCCTAGAGTCTACATCTCCACAACAACCACATCAATAGTTGGTAGTCTACCAGGTAGATCCCCAACCTATGCAGGATCCATGTTTCCCTCCTCCACCTCTTATTTAAGAGGTGAATGACAAATGGACCAATGATGTACAACCAACCCATCCAGGCAGTCCCCAACAAGGCTAGCAGTCAGGAAATCACCAGCTCCATTACCAACAAGGATAGAAATTCATCCAGAACCAGTCTCAACACCCTGACAGTCTCCGCCTTATCAAGGCTATCAGAGACAGAACCAGTACCAACAACAGTAGTAGCGTCAGTACCAACATAATCAGTAGTACCTGGTTGTTCCATATAAGAACCAACCTCCTCAACACTATCAGCGACACCATCCTTCTCCTCAGTATAATCCCCAGTATCCCTACTCACAACCTCCACACCACTCCTAGTATTATCATGGTCATCACGTTGAACCATCCAAGGCTACTTCTGTGAACTTCACCTTGGATTGCCTAGCTCGACTAGTGAAAATATTAGTAGAGATGGGCAAGAAGTTTGATGACCTCATCACCACCTAAACTCCCATTTTGGCATAGGTGGAGGTCAACCCCAATAATTTTAGGAAAAAAAGCAAGTAGTATGTGATGTTCTCCTCGATCTAACATAGTCAGATGTGTGTGATTTGTTTTTATCTAATGATGTTACACTCAAGAGAGGTAGAACCCTGCAACCGACTGCCACCATGAAGGGGAAGAATAAAGCTTCACACGACGAATCATCCTCTTCTGCATCAGCTGATCCAACATCCGGGTCGGGTGAGTAAGAAGAAGATGGAGGAGAAGCACCAGAAAGAAAAAACCAAAAATACTGCAAAATAAAAAACATAGCACCAGCAACAACAATCGAAGTACCATCATGTCAGCTACCGAGGAGACCGCACCTGTAGCCACCCTGATGCCAGCCGACAGAGCCCCGCTTGCAGATTTTGGATGGCTGCCTTTGTTGGATGTCCATGCTCATTTCAGTCATCCATATGTATAGCCTAATGTGGGCATTAATTTCGATGTAAATAAGAATAATCTTTCAGCCTTTGCTTCTGTAAATATTCCATTTCTAGATGCTTTGAGAAAATCCAAAAAAATTAAATACTAGAAAAATGCCTTGTTCGATCCTGATGGGGTCAAAATTATCCAGAATCATGTTCTTGAGATGCCCTTTCTCAAAGCTATCAAGTACATGCCGAACAACAAGAAAGGACTGAATAAAGCATATACTTCGAAGAGACAACCATGCAAAGCTCGTGAAAGAAATGTGAAACATATTCTAACCACGACCATTATGAACACAATGAACAATCTCTTGACTATAAAGAAGATACAAGAGTTCCTTTAAGCAGATGTAAGATGTTCGACTAGGAGTTCAGTCAAACACTCATTGACAATGGATCGCCAATTAACCTGATACCTACTTGACTACTCAAAGAATTTGTGTTGGGACTGCTTAAGTACATAAGAATGATTCTGCAGTTCGTAGACACTTCAATCAAGAGGCCCCGAGGAATTCTGAAGGATGTCATTGTCACCATTCACGGAATGCAGTTCCTTGTGGAATTCATAGTGCTCATCATAGACACCTCAACTCCTCTTCTGCATATGACGATAATCCTTGGATGACAGTTCCTTCAAACAACCAAGGTAGTAGTGGACTATGGCACCAGGAAAATCACCTCCCATTCTAGCAGCGACATGGTTCCTATTGAGACGATCCAAGTGCCAAAACCGACCAAATCTACATAAGAAGAGAGCGAGTCATTAGAGCAACAAATAAAAGACCGTGACTTTCTCACCGAAATGCATGATACAAATCTGTTTATCGATGATATCAAAATCCACAAATTCCTCTCAACAAAGGAATGAGTGGAAACCATATTTGAGTTCCCAGATATCCCGGATGATGAGATTTTTGCTGAGTTTCCTGAAGAATACATCTTTGGCCACCTATACCTAACAAAGAAGGAGGAAATCATTTAAAAAGTTTGTGAACAAGATTCTGTGATTGAAGAATTCTGTACTACATTGATTGAAGTACCTACAGTGCTAATGTTGGACATAATACAGTTGAAAGATCCGACACCATCACCTTGCACAATAGATGAAGTCACCATTGAGCTGAATCAAATTCCACATGAGCTCAAGCCACTTCATGTAAACATAAAATATGCCTTGCGGGTGCGTAGAAAATGTTCCTAAATAATCAATTCACAGCTGGCAGAGGAAAAAGAATCTCGTCTACTCAAGGTTCTAGAAAGCAACCACAAGGCGATTGGGTGGAAGATTTCATATCTCCATGGGATCAACCCCTCATTGTGCTCGCGTCACATATACCTTGAAGAAGACAACAAATCTTCTCGAGAATTACAACATTGATTAAATCAGAATCTTGGAGAGGTTGTGATGAATGAAATCACGAAATGGTGTGATGCATGATTCATACATCCCATCTTTGACTCAAAATGAGTGAATCCTTTATATGTTGTGCGAAAGAAATCATGGATCACCATGGTCAAGAATGACAAAGATGGGAGATGACAACCAGAGTACCAACATCTTGGTGCGTCTATGTAGATTATAGACGACTTAATTTAGTAACCAAGAAGGACCATTTTCTGCTCCCCTTCATAGACCAAATAGTCGAAAGACTAGCTACAAAGGAATACTTGTGATTCTGGGACGATTACTCTGGTTATAATCATGTTGCAATTGCCCTGAATATCAAGAGAAAATGACCTTCACATGTCCATTTGGGACCTACGCCTTCTGCAGAATATCGTTTGATTTATGTAATGTTCCAGCAACATTCTAGTGATGCATGTTGGTCGTATTCACAGATATGGTTGGAAGATTTCTAGAGGTTTTCATGGATGATTTCTTGGTCTACGGAGACATCTTTGATCAATAACCATCTTATTTGGACCGAGTCTTGAAGAGATGCTTTGAAGTGAACTTGGTGCTCTCATGGGAGAAGAGCCATTTTGTGGTGACTGAAGGTATTGTGTTAGTCCATGGCATATCAAAATGTGGCATGGAGGTAGACTCTGCAAAGTAGATGCCATTTCAAAACTCGAGCCACGAACAAACTTTAAACAAGTCTTATTGTTTCTTGGGCATGTCGGTTCCTACCTACGATTCATTAAATATTTCAACAAAATTGCCCGATTGCTGACAAACTTCTAGGCAAGGAGGAAGATTTTATTATTGATGAGAGAGTCCTCCAAGCAATCAATCACCTGAAATAACTAATCACCTAGGCTCCTTTCCTTCAACCGCTAGATTTGTCTCTCCAGTTTGAGATCACGACAGATGCTTCTGACTATGTCGATGGAGCAGTTCTATGACAACAAAGATGCAATCTAACATTTGCAATTCACTATGCTAGCAGGACTCTGGACAAAGCTTATAAAAACTACACTGTCACTAAAAAAGAGCTGTAGTAGTCATCTTTGACCTGGAGAAATTTGGATCCCATCTCCTTGGATCCAAAGTGATTGTGTATACAGACCATTCTACCATCAAATACTTGCAAGCCAAGAAGGTTACCAAACCAAGACTCATCTAATGGATCCTTCTGCTCCAGGAATTCGATCGTGAAATCCGTGACAAACTTGGAGTTTAAAATGTGGTGGCAGATCATTTATCAAGAATACCAGAGTCAGACACTCCTGAGTATAGCTTATTGCTAATTTCTGAAACCTTCCCAAATAAAGCTATTCTGACAGTCACCTCCCTCCCCTAGTTCGTTGATATTGTGAACTATCTTGTGTCCATGAGAAGTCCACAAGCTTGGTCGAAGCTAAAAGTCGACAAATTTCTATCAGATATTGATTTCTATCAGTGGAAGGATCTGTATCTCTTTCGTGATGGGGCAGATTGCATCTGGAGGTGGTGCATTCCTCTAGAGGAAGTTTAAAGCATCCTCGAGCATTGCCATGCCAGAGAATCAAGAGGACATCACTCTGGAAAGCATACGACAGCTAAGGTACTCTAATGTGGCCTCTGGTGCCCAACTCTCTTCAAAGTTGCTGAAGACTTTGTCGAACGTTGTAATGACTATCAGAAGATGGGAGGAACAATAGGAGTGAGAGATAAAATGCCCTTGGAGTACATTCAGATTACATATATATTTAATGCATGGGGCATTGACTTCATGGGCCCATTTTCCAAAAGTCAGGACTATGAATATATCCTGCTATATGTCAATTATATCAGTTGTTAGGTGGAGTCTATCCCAACCCGAGCCACCGACAATCGCAACATATGTCGATTTCTGAAAGAATGTGTCATTGCAGGTTTGGGATCCCCAAATATTGGTATCCTTTGGGGGTAGCCATTTCATCAATAGAGAGGTGAAGAAGCTGACACAAGAAGAACACCGTGTTTCCCCTCTGTACCACCCACAATCTAATGGCCTGACCGAATGTTCAAATAGGGATATAAAGATGATTCTTCTGAAACTTGTGCATCTCGACAGGAAGAACTGGCCTCAGATACTAGACTCGATTATTTAGGCCCATCGGACCACATAGAAATCACTATTAGGAATGTCTCCCTATCGACTAGTATACGGTAAGCAATGCCATTTGCTCATGTAACTCATTCACAAATCCTTGTGGGTAATCAATGTTTGTAATTTGGATTCCAAGATGGCCAGAAAGAACAGAAAGATGGATCTGAATCTACTTCTCGAATACCATAAGTATGCATACGACAATAGCCTTATATACAAGCAGAAGGTCAGGAAGTGGCATGACAAGCACATCTGCCGCAAGACTATCTAACCTAGTCAAAAGGTCTGGTTGTTTGATGCAAAACTCAAATTATTCCAAGTGAAGTTGAACAACAAGTTGACCGGGCCTTTCATATTGAAGCATGTGAGTGACATTGGAAGTATTTCTAAATCTGGTTTGTTAGTTGACACACAACCATTTGTGATCAACGGACAATTACTACAAACTTATACTGAACATGATATGTTTCTCTCCGTGGTTGATTCAATGTAGGTGGTCTACCATGAAGAGCTCAACATTGCTACATCAGTGCAAACAGACGAGGCACCGAAAAACATTTTTGATTATTTAATCATTTTCTTCTTTTAATTTTTTTTGTTTTCATTCTTTAAATTCTTTCTTCCATGTTGCCCTCACCCCATTCATTAGTGTTATACTTAGGATATTCTTCATCCTAAGTATGTGGGGCTGAGCGCCCTCGGATTGTTCATTCTTTGATCTCTCGCCCGTCTCCTCAACTCTTGACTTTCTGTCTAAACATAGGGTTATTTTACCCTAATTATGTGGGGGGGGGATATCCTGGGCCAATGATTTATTCGTTCCCATCCTCGACCCTCCTTGCATGTTGAATATAGTCTGCTATACTTAGGATTAATTGATCCTAAGTATAGTAGGGACGGTTGACTTCTCATTCTTTATTTCGCCGTTGTAGTATATTTTTAGTACTGGTTATGTCTTCCTTTTCTCTTTGATCTATGAGCACATAGCTCAAGCTAAGTATAGGAGGGTCATATATACGTTGTACATATTTCAACCATAACTCGTACTTGCATATGTTTTATAATATGTCTAATTAATAAAAATTAATACACACACATTCAATTCTTTGTATATATTGAGTAATAAAAAGGTCAAAAATGTTTTGCAAAATGTCTGAAAAATGGTTGAAAAATCTCTTTGAAAAATCTTTTTGCGAAAATGTTTTGGAAAATGTTTGTAAAACGAATTTAAACCTTTGTAAAAATGTTTTGTTTATAAAAATATCTCTTCTCTATTTGAATAAAAAAGTTTTAAAAATCTATTCGCAAATGATTTGCAAAATGGTTGCAAAAATAGCTTGAAAAATCTATACATACTATTTGAAGAAAAAAAATCTTCGCAAAATGGTTTTAAAATTTTGTAAATGTTTGCAAAAAAAATTTGTTAAAATTATTTTCATAGTTTTCAAAATGATTGAAAAAATGTTTTCAAATTGTTTTGAGAACCTTATACATAATTCAAGCAAATAAAATTCTTTACATAAAACATATAAATACCTTATGCCAGTTCTTTCATCTTAGTTCCTGTAAATAAAAGATGCACTCCCATGTAAATATTTGCACATATTTATTTGCCACATCTCTTTCATTTTTTAAAAATCACTAAAAATTTGCAAAATAAAAAATCCATAAAAACTAGTGATTTTTTTCAAAATCTACATAAAATTTGCAAAACTTTTTCAAAAATCCATAAAATTATTAAAACCCAAAAATTACATAATAAAGATATTTTTTGCATTATGCACAACATTTGCATTTTTCAATTTGATAATGACAATTAATGAGTCTAAATAAAATTTGAAGATTAGAACGTGGTTGGACCTTTATTCACTTAATCATCGGATTATTTAGGGAACTGGAATTGAGATGTTTCAGGTCTTCTAGACTTAATTCTTTGAGACCACGAGACTTGGTCCGGTGTCGTCTTGACTGCCTAAGTAGAATATTTAGTAACACACTCATGACTCTTGTCAACAATGATCTAACTTGCACATATGCAACTTACGCTTTGCTCACCTCAATTGAAGTAGTAGAGGGTTGGATTTACTAGCATGAGACTCAAGTCAATGGAAACATTGAAAGTCACACATCTGTAGCCAATGTACCCCAACCCAATCCAGTGGCCTTGAGGTTTAATGACATAAGCTATGGATTGCGATAATGCTTCAAAAGAGGGATAGTCTCTTGGCTCAAGAGGAAAAAGTCCTTACGTAAATGTTGTTGTACATAGTATTAAAAAAAACTCCAACAAGAATAAACAGGTAAAATTCCAAGAAAAATCAATTCATGTTGGAGTATGTGTTCAATAAGCATGCTCGAGCTTCAAAGTCTAAGATACATGTGAGCCTGCAGCCGGATGACTTGGCTACACTTGTCAAGCATCCTATAATAGGTAGCTACACTGGCTACCATCCATTCTCTTCTCCACCTCCTATTTTTGAGCCTACTGCACTTGAACTTAGAAGGGAATACCTCGTTTCTCTAGGAAAGAGTCGCTAGATTAGGGAATTTTTTCAAAACTAAAAATCTAATATTAATATATAAAAAATATCACCAGAAATGCGTATCTTGAATTCCACATTATGTGTGAGAGGTCCTTCATGTATATTGTATATTGCAATTAGATAAATATTTTTTACTTTGGGCATTTTTAAATTTGAGTCCATTGGTCACTATGTTAGAGAAGACTGAGTTTTACCTCTTTAGCTGAGAGAAGCTGCATATCATTGAAACTATATCAGATAGACTCATAGTCATAAGTGATTGTGGATGCCATCGAAGTGTTTTAAACCTCCTTTTGAGGATAATTGGGCAGGGTTTTGTAATTCTCAGAGGTTGTTGTGCTGCAAGTCCGATTCTCAAACAAGGTTCTTACCAAACTAACAATCCAAAGGTCCGTCTTAACTCCAAAGTTTGATTTATGAGGAAAAGTTCAAAATTTAAAATCTATTCAAGTTCTTTAGTTTTCTTTTCATTATTTTTGCACTTATAGGAAAAAGTGTTTGCTAGGCACTAGCAAAGGCACGTATGGGGGGTGATGAATCTGCATTTCATCACCTTTATTCTTCCATTTTGGCCATAAATCCCTAGCTAAATGCATGCATATTTAATTAATTTTCCAAAATAAACACTCTGTAATTTGTACAAAATACAATATAAAATATGGTATATTTATTGTATTTAATTCCAAAATAAATGAATAATGGAAGAAAAGAAAAAGTATAAAACACCATAGGTGTTGAGTAGCCCCAAAACCTGAGAACCAGTCGTCATGATGACTTTGTCGACAAGGAATAGAGTTGGGAGGGATAGGGCATAGAAATTGTACAGAAAATACACAGAAAACCACGTACAAAATCCTAATTTAATTACTTAAATATTAAATTTTAGGACCTATTTTACTTAATTTATTTCACATCTCAAATAAAAAAACCTCTATATGAATATTGTAGATAAAAATAAAAGGAAAAATATAAATTTGATTTCATAGAAAAATAATGCATCGTATGCCTAAGACACACAAAATTAAAAGCTACAATAAAAACCTCACAGACTTGTATCTTCTCCATCTGTATCAAAATGGACAAACATACCTTTAATTGTATAAAACTTTTAATAGGCTATTTAATGATGGTGGTTTCATTCAATTTATAGTTAAGATGCAAAAGTTTGGTTTTGGGTACCTATTGTGTAATAAACCTATATATTTTATTCAATATATTTATTCTTTATATTTTTCAACCTATTTTTTAAAAAAAAATATAAAAAATGTTTAAAACACATATCCATAATTAAAATTAATTAAAAACACAACAATAAGATAAAAATAAATAATTCATCTAATTACATAGATAAAGTATACCAGCATATATATAATGTGCATGTACATAATTCATTAAGTGTACATATAAACTTAGAAAAATACCATAAAAATATCTAAATATGTATAAAAAAATCAAAAATATGTAAAATACATGTAAAAATGATTAAAGTATATCTTGCAAAATAAAAATATAATACCCAATAACAAGTTTATTTAGCTATTACTGTTCTTGTAAATATTAACTTATAATAAATGACCTCAAAAAAATAACTAAAAATATGTATAAAATACTACATAAAATTGTAAACACTTTTTATTTGTAAACCTAAAACTAATTAATTGTTAACATTTTTATTGATTTTACCAACATTTCTCACTTTGGACTTCTGGTTGGTCCACGTGGACCAACTAAAAGCTTCCTTCGGTTGACCTGGGTCAACAATACCCTATGACCCGCAACCCGTGTCAGAACTCACGGGCGTCCCACAGCTCCTTCGCCTCAATCCCTCCACAATTCTGACCCCAACACATCTGTCCTCTTCATCGACCTCTCCATCCTCACCAACCCCCGCTCCTTCTCACACCATCTCCCCTCGAAAACACCACCTCCACCTATCTCTAAAATACCCCTTCCATCTTCTTTTTGAGGTTTAATCACTCTTAATCCACTCTTACCCCCTCATATTGTGCCTTGAATATGTGTGCTGGTGATAGGAGCGTGGAGCTGCTGATTTGCATCGAGGATGAATCAAGGTGGAGTAGATCCAGCATCTTCGGTGAGCTCCACCACGAGGTCTTGCCTCCTGGGTTCTCATCCAGTCGAGGCTCACAATCTACCATTTTGTAGTTATCTCCTTAGCCTAAACTTCAATTCTGTTCTTAGTTTTTAGTTTCATTAGTAGATTTTAGGTTAAGTTTCAAATCCTTTGTTCACTAGGAGTTCGAGCTCCAAGACCATTCCATTGTCATTTGATCAATCTCTGAACCCCCAAACCATCCCATTTCAATACCCGTCGTGTTCTCCACCTAATACACCTCATTTCCCCTTTGATTCGACCCGAATCGAGGAGAATCGAGGACCATTCCTTTTCCTGAGACTCGCTGCCATCTCCTTCCACGTAGCTTCTAGCTATAGCTTTTAGTCCGAGGTGCTCTCCTCGAGACACCAGAGTTTTTGGAGCAGGTACGAACCCCAAAGGACCACTTGGAGAGGCAAATCGAAGACTATAAGGTGCTCCAAGTAGGATGGACTACAAAGAGTCCCAGGTCCCAATCACTCGGACTTGGAACCTATATGAGGGTTGTTGCATGCGTGGGAGGTCGGTAGGAAGAAAAAGCACCCGATGGTGAGACGTTTGGAGCCTAGAGCTGACTGAAATCGACGATCGAAGTTCATCAGGGTCGGTGTTCTTTGTATTCTTACAAACCCTCCAAGCATCGTCAGATCAAAGAAAAGGCCCCATATATAATTTGCGACGTTGAAGATAATAGAAACAAAGCCCCTCTCAGCCACCTGATCAACTTAAGTTGCATGACATGGCAAACTCCTAGTCGTTCGACTCCGCACGCATAGGGGTAAATTACACTGAACATCCCTCCACTTTTCGTAATCATTAAGGAGTTTTGTAAATTTTGATATACATATAAAAGTTGGTGGAAATTTT
This sequence comes from Ottelia alismoides, assembly GCA_037367405.1. Taxonomy (NCBI): domain Eukaryota; kingdom Viridiplantae; phylum Streptophyta; class Magnoliopsida; order Alismatales; family Hydrocharitaceae; genus Ottelia; species Ottelia alismoides. The sequence continues at coordinate 26,151 of JAZKJV010002130.1, read as the reverse complement.
GGAAGGGGACCCTTGTATCTCTTGCATATTTCATCTTGAACCTCTTCCAACCTCACGTGCCCCCCCATGTGAGTTGGGTAACTTTCATTTATACCTCATTGACTTTGTATATTTTGATTTAATACATAAAAATCGAAATGTAGTGTAAAACTTTTGGTATTTTTGTATATTGCGCGCTGCTAGTTTATTTTTTTGCAAAAATATCCCTACTAGTTCAATTAATTTTTGTGTATTTTTCTATTTTCTAAAAAATATCATCCATGCTCCAAAAATTATAAAAAATTAGGATAAGGTGCCAGATTGCATGACCTTTTAAGCTATATAATTATTTTGCATTTTATGCACATTTCCTATAATTGAGAATCAATTAGTGCACGATTATTCCCTATTAGCATTAAAAAATCCAAATAACTATAAAATCATATTTAAAAGTTCAAAAAAAAGATTAGTTGTTGTTTATATAGTATTTTGTACCTCCAGACCAAAAATTCCTAAAAATAAAAAAAGAAAATCGCTAAAAATTAAAAAGCTCCAAAATCCTTATAAAAATTATATAAAATCTTCAAAAATCCCAAAAATATTAGTTTATGTTATATATTATTATATAAATTTACTATTACATATTAAAATTTGTTTTAGGAAATTTTGACTTTATTTTTTATTTTTAAATCTCAAAACAATTCAAACCATTTAAAAATTACCTACTTGTGTATATTTTGGACTTTAAAAATACCTGGAAATTAGCAAAAATACCAGAAAATTGTATAAACATTAGAAAAATATTAAAAACATAAAAAAATATTTCATTATGCATTTTTTTACTATATTTAGCTATATCTATATTTGAGATAGCCTACATTGTATTATATACCTATAGTATTGTTATATATAATTAATATTACTATTAATTCTTATAAATACCTTATAACTATTTTAAATCCTTTAAAAAATAAAAGGATTGTTCTTTAGTAATTTTCTAATTTTTGTGTAATTATTATTTATTTTACATTATGCATTACTTATATTATACACATTACATATATATAGTTATATATATATATATATAGTATACATTAAAAAGAAAAAAAGAAATTAAAAATAAGGAAATTATAAAAAAAATAAAAAATTATAAAATTAGAATATAGAAAATTAATTAAAAATAAAAACCCACAAAACATTAATCAGATGATTACTTGAGTGAATATTTTTCAAATACACCTATATTAATTATTAATTATTTATTTATAATTAATATACATGCTACATCGACTTGTCTCGCTGGGTCCGACACTCGGACTACTTGTCCAATATACACATTTGTTTCTTGGCTATTAAATTTTGATTTACATCATTCTCTTTTATTACTTTATTTTTTATTGTGGGTTGATTGTTGAGATTACCAAGTGATCTTTGAGAGATGTTATCACAACGACTTAGAGGTCCCACCTTGTGTGAACCACAAGACAATCCCTCGGTTATTTCTTGGTATTTCACTAATCCACACAGACATGCCATGATGTACGTACTCATGCGAAGATCTCCTCTCCTTGGTAATTACTAACTACAGTAGTTCTGAATTTTTAGAAACTATGTGCAATAGGCTTACCCCTTTCGAGTCGGAGATGGGATAAATAAAGTGTCTTTCATGACAACATCACGAAGATTATGATTTAGTCTGCGTTGAAACTCACATGTCAGCTTGTTGTCATCCTCTAAGTATATATAGTGCGAACACAAGGTCAGATTTATCCCTCAGTGATATGAAATGTTCTAACTAAGAGCCTTGTGATTTTTTTCTAAAATCTCTAGCAAGAGAGATTATTGATCTAGACTAGATAATGATTCAACTCACCCCCAAGGAAGGATACTATAGATTTTCCGGAAGAGGCTTCAATTCTGGTGGAGTCTGAGTCAGCTTCTTAATGATTTTGAAAACTGTTCCAACTTCTTGTGCATGATTTGACAATAAGGTGATGTCCATCTTTTCTTGGCTCAGACAAAGAATACTGAACAAATCTGTATTGGTTTCCTCTCGTTATGTTTGGAATTAATATCTGTAGACTGTTCTTTCTAGGTCCTCCTTTGGGAAGAGGATTTCCATTGTCAAGATGTCATTCAAAGACAAATATGAATCTCTTATATCATCAACAATGTCAAAGTCTTTTGCATTCAGTTCTGACTCACTTTTCTCAGATATGCTCTCTACAACTTTTGGTTTAACGATCATATCAATGTTGACCTTATCACAACAACAACATAACATGATCTTTCCAGACACATAATCAACTATCTCTTTGGATATTTGAAGGATTGACTGACCAAATATGTGTTAGAAATGTGAGCCCGAGGCGAACCATTCCTACAATAAATGTTATTGTAATAAATGATTTATCAATAAAAGTTATTGATTATGTTTCACTCCCTTTCTGATATTGAATGAATGAATGCACTATAAGGTCCCTCTGTACAATAAAGGTTATGTACCATGGCCAACTTGATAATCATACAGTTGTTGATTCATTGATTGAATCATAGAGGCTGATGCTTGGATGAATATCTAAGGAGTTAGATAGAGGACTCATCAAGCATCATCAAATGATTGACAAGTGATGATCTCCATCCTGAGAAGGAGATGGCAATCCTTTCTCATTAGGTTGATATATGATCGACCTCTTGATGCAGGTCCTCTGCATAGGAATAGTGATTCGGAGGTATCAGATTAGATGAGTCAATGGGTTGACTTAACGAGATCGAGATAACCAAAGACCTATGATGAATTCTATCACATCACAGGCAAACATCCTCTGACCAGAGACATATGTATTGCTATATGTCTGAGTATGTACATTTGGCAGACCAATAGGTTGATGACCTAACCAAGGTATATACACCGGCGAGCTGGTGTGCATGTAAGGGCATATGAGTAATACGATCTCTCAAAGGGATCATACATGTTCACTTGTGAACCGGGAGACATGAGCTCACTCATGAGGTATTGGGACTTATCAAATTCCATGCATGGTCGTCATGATTTAGAAGCATGACATGAATTTGAAGGTAAGATATATGCTTTGTGAAAGCATATGATTTGTACCATATCCCAAGGACCAAGATTGAGAAACATAATGATCAGACTATGAAGATGACAGTATAAAAGTGATCTATATCTTCATGATGATCACGAGTCTTCCAGTATGCAGGATGTACATGTATTAGGAATACCTGAGGGTGATTTGATCATAAACGATTGTATAATCATGACGCTTCCATTCCGAGGGAGTGATGACACAGGTCTGGATTTTAGTGACTCCTCTCATTAGAGAAGTGACCTAATCTTAGTCCATGTGATGGACATTGATCTGAATGAGACTCAGATGCAATGAGAAGATTAGGTTTACGATCTTGATTTAATCAAGCATCTATGAGAGGTCCATGGGATCTGGATTTGAGATGTGATCTCAATATCCAAGTCACTATACATGGAACAATACAATCGCCCTGTCCTTATCTCCAAGTATCTGAGGGGAAATAGCATTGTTCTTAAAAGGTTTAAGAACAATTCCATAAGATCTAAGCATTGAGAAATTGATAATTAAATGTGATTTAATTATCATGATGTATGAGGAATTATCCAATATAATTAAAAGTGATTTGATTATTATGGATAAGAATAATGTGGATAGTAATATCCAATTATTCATAATATATTATAAATATGATTTATTATGTATTAGAGAGAGCTAATTATAATTTATATTTGTAGATAATTATTAATGTGTATTGGATACACATTATCTAATTAATTGAAAATGTAAATTATATTTTGTTTTGGGTTGTGAACGTGATTCACAATTTTCCAATGTCAAGATTGCAATATTCCCAAAATTAATTGAGAATTATTTTTTTGGTGAATAAAATCCTAACAAATAGTTGTTGGAAATAAATAAGAGAGAAAATCAAGGAGGCATGCAATCTCATGGAAATCCATGAGATTGCCTCCTTTAGGAAAGAGGTGGGCGACACCCAATTCCTATATGGAATGGGTGGTCGTCCCCCCTTAATGTTCATGGAGATGTAATCTCCATGTATATTATCTCCTTATTTATTGATGTGATTTTTGGATTGATTTATATTTGATTTTGTCAAATATATTTTAATCTAAAGTTGTTGGCTTTTTCTAAGAACAATCTTGACCATTGGATTGACATAAATCAATCTCATCCATTGATTTTATATGTCCCATGGATTGAGATCCATGGATCCCAAAACCCAATAAATAGAGAGGCATACCTTGCTCTCTTGTACATGCTATTGTAGCACACATCTCTCTCTTTTTCTCCTCTTACACGCCAACCCTCTCCCTCTTCTTGGTGGCCGTCCACCATACCCTAGAGGAGAGACTCGTCGACGCCTACGCCACCACGCCACCGCTTTGACGCTCTGCGGTTCTCCGTCTACTTGGAGTGATTTGCTCACGAAGGAGACGTTCGATCTCGTGCGACGAGATCAGGAGCAACCGTGCTTGGATCAATTTGTTGGATTGCGAGGACAACACGACTCATCACCGCGCTCGCAAGTCGTTACTCCGACGATCGGACTTGAGACAGGAGGTCTCTTTTCTTAGAGACTCGATCAACCATACTCTAAGAGGTATTGCATTATACTTGTTGTGGTTATAGATGAAACTATCCGAGAATCGTTCTTGGATCATGTGGTTTCATCACACGAAAAATTTTAAATTCCGCTGCACCAAAAACCTAGTCGTTCTCTGTCGTATACGATACGACGATCATGCTTCCATGATGCACTGGAGGATTTTTCCATATCCTTCAAGTGGTATCAGAGCCTTAGGTCGACGGTTTCGAATATGATTTGCAAACTGAGGACGACTTGGGTTCATTAAGGTCGCGAATGTTTTTTATGGCATTTGATTTTGCATATCTGTTTAGTAAATTATTTCGGTCATGTTTAAAAGGTTTAAGCATGAATTATTTATTGTATTTTGTTCCCCATTAAATAAGGAAACCATATGATCTGAGTTTGCGTAAATCGGATTTTGTATGCTCGAGATATGGTTGTTTTAATGAACATGTATGCACTGTTGCGGGAATTGCAATTCTTAACGTGATTAAAGTGTTAATTACTGTTTAGACTTGCCTCGAAATGCATGAAACATCCTTGGGTTCTGTACTAAATCAAATTATCAATCTATGAAAATTGATTTTGTCTAATTTGGATTTAATATGATTGAGATATGCTAATTTTAGTAAGTAGGGGTCACTGCTGAAATTATAGTCCTAATCAAGAACCATGTTATTGTCAATTAATGAAATTAATTGTTAATTTCGAGAAATAATTATGGAAATTATTTGAGAAATATTGTAAGATGATTATTTCTTTAATTGACTTGACCTCAACCAATTAATTAATTAGATTTGATCTAGATCATAATTGGAAACACAATCATCAAACTCCTTGCTTGAATAGGATTGAGAATTTGTCTAGCAAATTTCCTTATAATCAAAATTGTTTTGATTACTATATGGTATAATTTCGGTTGAAGAACCGATGATCATCTCAAGTACAAATTGATATATTTGGCATTATCTTTTCCCGAGGCGGATATGGTGTCTAGTCGGAGACGCTGGGGTAGCGGGTTGCAACGTATGTGGTCCGTCCCACTCTTGCCGGTACTGGCCATGACAGCGAGTAGGGACTGGATAATGTTGAAGAAATCAAGTTGTATTTTTCTAATTATTAAAATATGAATTAGTATGTACTTTGAGAATAATACCATATATATTCAAGTATAACAATCAAGTTTGATTGATTGAATTGGATTGATAATTAATTTGATATGATTAAATTAATTATGTCAAATTAGAATACTCTAATATGAGTAGAGTTAATAATTCCCTTGGAAGAATTAATTATATAAATGTGATTCAGGATAATTAATTGAATTTGAATAAGAGGTGGAGGATCACATAAGTGACATCCATGATCTCCCATCAAGGCGAAGGGTTTCCGTCACCAGGGATTGTATATAGGAGACGCATGTACGAAGTGACAGCTCCTATATGCAAGCGCATCTGGATCGGACTCTTTGCTTCTCGAAAGAGTAAGGCCGTATGCGTAGTGACCCCAATATCGGATCCTCATATTATTGGGGCGATATTGGATTGCGCATAGCGAGTTCTATTCCTGTTGACGGTTGGTTCAATAAATGATGGGTCAACATCACCTTAGGGGTGGTGGGCTCGGGTATTAAAGACCGAATTGGGAAATGCAAGTTGGACATGCAAGGCGGAATGTGTTCCCGCTTCTCTTTATTGGAGTTGTAATTTCTCATATTATTGGGATGTAACAAAGATAAAGAGGAGATCCCAATTCTTGCTTGAGATATAGCGGTAAGTATATTTCTTGCTTTGAAAGTGATTAAGGGAATGAACTTTCAAAGTTGACAATGCAAGAATAATTTGATTTCAAAACCTTAATCATATATCATAAATTTGAATATATGATTATATGTTCTAATATAGTGCATTCTCAATTTCAGAAAATGAAGTCCATGAACCCACTAAGCATGCTTCTGGAGGTCAACCAATTGATCGGACCAAATTACTCGGATTGGATCCGTAATTTGGAGCTTGTACTCTCGGCGGAGCGTATCAGTTATGTGCTCTCAGAAGACAAGCATGAAAACCCTAAATTTAAGGAAGAAAAAGCATACAATTATAAGTATGATGAGGATCATGTCTTGGCTAGATGCTACATCTTGGGTTCTCTCTCCAATGTTCTCCAGAAACAACATGTGGAGATGAGTACTTGCCAGGAGATTATGCAGAATTTGAAAGATATGTTTGGTGACATTAACTGCACCCTGTGGTACAATGTTATGAAAGAGCTCGTTTGCTGCAAGATGCAAGAAGGGACTTCGGTCCGTGAGCATGTACTCAAAATGTTTGGGTACTTATCGGAGCTGGAGACTCTGGGGGCAACAATGGATGCAGACATGGAATCCGATTTCATTCTGCTATCGTTGCCCAAATCTTTCAATAACTTTGTGGTGTCATTCCACATGAATAAGTTGGAACTGATAAATGCTGGGCTTCTTGCTGCATTAACGTCTGCAGAAGACGTGATGAAGAAAGATGGTCCCGCTGGCAGTGCAATGGTTGCACAGGTCAGAGGGAAGCACGATCGGAAGCATGGTTCTCGGAAGGGTCCAGCCTAGAAGAGAAAGAAGAAGGGACAAAGTGTTGGCTCGTCTTACAATGCATCCACTCTAATGGCGTCGAAGAAAACCGACGTCTGTCACCACTGCAAAAAGCCGGGGCACTGGAGGCGTAATTGCCTGGATTACCTGAAGTCGGTCGACAAAGGTAAATCCCCAGCAGGTATCAAATCTACTTTTATCATTGAAACCAGCTTTCTCGTTGGATGAGAAGGAAGTTGGGTTGTTGATTCTGGTGCTTCTGCTAATGTATGCTATTTGTTGCATTTGTTTCAGGAAACTAGAAAACTAGAAAAAGGGGAGATAGTCATCTAGATGGGATCTGATGCAAGTGTTGCAGCAGTCGTCGTCGGGACTTGTCGGCTATCATTATCTAGTGGAAGAGTCCTAGTACTTAAAGAGTGTCTTTATGTACCTGAAGTTAGAAGGAATTTAATATCTGTATCTAAGCTAGTTAGAAGTGGATATTTGTTCTTGTTCTGTAATAAATTAGTCATAAATCGTTATGATAAATATATTGCAGATGGTATTTTGACTTCTGTAGGACTCTATGAATTGTGCATTGATAAATGTGTTATGAATGTTACAACCACTAATAAAAACTCTAAAAGATCCAGGGAGGATGAAAATCTTTCAAATGAGATTTGGCATCAAAGGCTTAGTCATTTGTCTGTTGATAAGATCAATAGATTAATTAAGGATGGACCCTTAGATTTTCTACAGGTTCAATCTTTGCCTACTTGCAAGAATTGCATTCAAGGAAAAATGACCAGGATGCCTTTCTGTAACAAGGTTACAAGATGCGAAGGTATTTTTGACCTAATACATACTGATGTATGCGGTCCCTTCAGTACTGCGACTCGAAATGGATATTGATATTATTTGATGTTTATTGATGACCATTCACGATACGGGTTTATCTTCCTATTACGTCATAAATCTGAAACCTTTGAAAAGTTCAAAGAATTCAAGGCTTTGGTTGAGAACCAAACCGATAGGAAGATTAAAGGAATTCGATCTGATCGAGGTGGCGAGTACCTCTCAGATGAATTCAAGCAATACCTTAAAGAGAATGGAATTATTTCCAATCTCACTCCTCATGGAACACCCCCAACTTAATGATGTTGTTGAAAGACGCAACAGAACCATCATGGATATGGTTCGTTCAATGATGAGCAAAGCACATTTACGACTTAGTTTCTGGGGATATGCAGTAGAGACTGCAATATATATCATGAATAAGATTCCTAGCAAATCTGTACCTAAGACTCCTCATGAGCTCTGGTATGGAACCAAACCTAGTGTTAATCACTTGAGGGTTTGGGGTTGCTTGGTTCATGCGAAGAACGTGGACGCAAGTAAGCTATAATCTCGCTCTCGTGAGTGTTACTTCATTGGGTATGTTAGAGATGGTATTGGATACCAACTCTATGATCCTAAGACTCAAAAGGTTTTTGTTTCCAGAGATGTGATATTTGGAGAATGATTTCCTTAAGGGTCAAGATAAATATGAAGTAAAGGAACTCATTGAATCCCCAGAGGATTCTGAGCTTCTTGAACCAGAAACTGAAGAGATAAATAAAGATGAAACACCCATACCTCTTCGAAGAAGTTCGAGGGTGGTTGCACCACCTGAAATGTATGGATTCCATGTGTCAAGTGAGACTGACAATGATCCTACTTCATTTGATGAAGCACTCGCAGATCATGACATGGATAGATGGATGCTAGCAATGAATTCAGAAATTGACTCCATGCATAAGAATGGTGTATGGACCCTAGAGGATGCACCTTAAGGGGTGAAACCCATTGGGTGCAAATGTATCTTCAAGAGAAAGAGGGGACCTGATGGGAAAGTAGAAACTTTCAAGGCACGTCTCGTAGCCGAGGGCTATACACAGAGAGAAGGCATCGACTACGATGAGACATTCTCTCCTGTGGCTATGCTTAAATCCATCAAAATATTGCTACCTATAGCTGCATATCTTGACTACGACATCTGGCAGATGGACGTCAAGACGGCTTTCCTCAATGGATACCTCGAGGAGGATATCTACATGGTGTTGGACATGCGAGCCCACGGCGAGCCATTATGCAATAAATCTTATTGCGAATATCATTCCCTGATCTGAAATGAAGAATACATAATTTGCATGATAGGTCCCTTAGTACAATTAGGGTTATGTACCATGGCCATCTTAATGATCACACAACTGTTGATTCAATTATTGAATCATAGAGGCTGGTGCTTAGATGAATATCTAATGAGTTAGATTGAGGACTCGTCAAGCACCGTCAAATGATTATTAAGAGATGATCTCCAGCCAGAGTAGGAGATGGCAATCCTATCTCAGTTAGGTTGATATCTGACCGACCTCTTGATGCAGGTCCTCTGCATAGGAATAGAGATTCGGAGGTGTCAGATTAGTTAGGTCAAAGAGTTCACTTAATGAGATCGAGATAACCAAAGTCCTATATCATATGCTGTCACGATACAGGCACGCATCCTCTGACCGGAGATAGATGTGTTACTATATGTTTGAGTATGTACATTTGGCAGACCAATAGGTTGATGACCTAATCAAGGTCTATACACCGGCGCGTTGGTGTGCATATAAGAGCATATGAATAATACGATCTCTCAAAGGGATCATACAGGTTCAATTACTGAACCGGAAGACCTGAGCTCACTCATGAGATATTGGGAAGAATCAAATTCCATGCGCATGGTCGTCACGCTTTGGAAGCTTGACTGAATTTGTAGGTTTGATATATACTTTTGGAAAGTATATGATCAAGACCTAGGTATGATATATTCTTTTGGAAAGTATATGATCGATACCGACTTCCAATGATCGAATATGAAACTTACTGATAGAACCCTGAAGTAGACAGTGTAAAGTTGATCTAATACTTCGGGTTTATTCTGAGCCTTCCAGTATGCAGAATGTACAGGTATTAGGAATACCTGAGGGTGATGTGATCATAAACGATTGTATAACCATGATGCTTCCATTCCTAGGGAGTGATGAAACATGTCTGGATTTTAGTGACTCCTCTCAGTTGAGAAGTAATCTGATCTTAGTCCAAATGTTGGACATTGATCTGAATGTGATTCAGATGCAACGAGAAGATTGGATTTGCGGTCTTGATTTAATCCAGCATCTATGGGAGGCCCGCGATCTGGATTTGAGATATGATCTCAATATCCATGTCACTATACGTGGAACAATACAGTCGCCCTATCCTTATCTCCAAGTATTCGCGGAGAAAGCGCATTATCCTTGAAAGAGTTCATGGATAATTCTATTGTTGATATATGTATCCGAGCATTGAGAAAATGATAATTAAATGTGATTTAATTATCATAAATAATATGAATTTGATTCATATTATAAGGAGAGTTATCTTAGATAATTAAATGTGATTTGATTATCAAAGATATAAATAATGTGAATGTGATTCATATTATTTGAGCACATGAGAATAAGTTATCCAATATAATTAAATGTGATTTAATTATTATGGATAAGAATAATGTGGATAGTAACATCCAATTATTCATAATATGTTATAAACGTGATTTATAATGTATTAGAGAGAGCTAATTATAATTTATATTTGTTGATTAATTATTAATGTGTATTGGATACACATTGTCTAATTAATTGACAATGTAAATTATATGTTGTTTTGGGTTGTGAATATGATTCACAATATTTCAATGTCAAGATTGTAATATTCTCAAATATAATTATGAATTATTTTTGAAGAATAAAACTCAACAAATTTGTTGCAAATAAATAAAGAGAGATTTCCATGGAGATATGCAATCTCATGAATTATCATGAGATTGCTCTCCCCATGGAAAGAGTGGGCGGCACATTATTCCTAATAGGAATGTGTGGCTGTCCACATGCATGCACATTCTCTCCTTATTTATTGGTTTGATTTAGGACTAATTTATATTTGATTTTGTCAAATATATTTTAACCTAAATTTGTTGGTTTTACCAACAACAATCTTGACCATTGGATTGACATAAATCAATTTCATCCATTGATTTTATATGTCCCATGGATTGAGATCCATGGATCCCAAAACCCTATAAATAGAGAGGCATACCCATGCTCTCTCTTTACACATAATGCTTGAGAATCATATCTCTCTCTCTCTTTCTCTCTACACGTCTACTCTCTCTCCCTCTCTCATGGCTGTCCACCATGGATAACCTAGAGAGAAGTTTCCATCGCGACAGCGTCGTCGCTATGATGCCCGATCGTCTGCTCGTGGATCTCCATCTACTTCGGTGCGCCTCGCTTGTGAAGAAGATGTCGGATCTCGTGTGTCGAGATCAGGAGATCCGCCGCTTGGATCATCAACACGGATTGCGAGAAGCATGCGGTTCATCCTCGCGCTCGCAAGCGTCTCCTCCGTCGGATCGAACTTGAGACAGGAGGTCTCTTCGATTAGATCCTTGATCGCAACCACGCTTCAAGAGGTAATCCTATTACTTGTTTGTGGTTTAGTCGAAACGATCCGAGAAGTGTTCTTGGATCATGTGGTTTCGTCGTATGAAAATTTTTAAAATTCCGCTGCATCGAGGAACTAGTGCGATTAGTCGCTCCTCTTCGTATTCGATGCGACGCTCACGCTTCCGTGATGCACTTGAGGATCTAACCATATCCTTCAAGTGGTATTAGAGCCTTAGGTTGATGGTTTCGAATATGATTCGCTAACCGAGGACGACTTGGGTTCGTTAAGGTCGCAAAAGTTTTTATCGTATTTGATTTCGCAGATCTGTTTAGTAAATAAATTCGGCACTGTTTAAATTGTTTAAACACGAATTTAATACTTGGATTTTGTTTCCCATTAAATAAGGAAACCATAGGATCTGAGTTTGCGTAAATCGGATTTCGTATGCTCGAGATATGGTTGTTTTAATGAACATGTATTCACTGTTACGGGAACTGCGAATCTTAACGTAATTAAGGAGTTAATTACTGATTAGAGACACCTCGAAATGCGTGCAAATCACATAGGTTCTGTTGTAAATCAAATTAGCAAACTTTGAAAATTTACTTTGCTTAATTTGGATTTAAATTGATTGAGATATGCTAATTTTAGTTAGTAGGGGTCATTGCTGAAATTACTTTCCTAATCAAGAAACATGTGATTGTCAATTAATGAAATTATTTGTTAATTTTAAGAAATAATTATGGAAAATATTTGAGAAATATTGGAAGATTATTATTTCCTTAATTGACTTGGCCTCAACCAATAATTGATTAGATTTGATCTAGATCATAATTGGAAACACAATCATCAAACTCCTTGCTTGAATAGGATTGGGAATTTGTCTAGCAAATTTCCTTATAATAAAAAATTGTTTTGATTACTATATGGTATAATTTCGGTTGAAGAATCGATGATCATCTCAAGTACAAATTAATCAATTTGGCATTATCCTTTCCCGGGGCGGATATGGTGTCTAGTCGGGGATCGCTAGGGTAGCGGGTTGCAACGTATGCGGTGCGTCCCACTCCCGTCGGTACTGGCCATGACAGCGGGTAGGGCTGGGATAATGTCCGAGGGATTAAGTAGGTTTTTTTTCTAATTATTAAAATACGAATTAATACGTACTTCGAGAATAATACCATATATATTAAGGCATACCAATCAAGTTTGATTGATTGAATTGGATTGATAATTAATTTAATATGATTGAATTGATTATGTCTAATTATACTCTAATATGATTAGAGTTAATAATTCCCTTTGGAAGAATTAATTATATGAATGTGATTCATAGTAATTAATTAAATTTGAATAAGAGATGGAGGATCACATAAGTGACATCCATGGTCTCTCGTCAAGGCGAAGGGTTTCCGTCGCCAGGGATTGTATATAGGAGACGCCTGTACAAAGTGACAGCTCCTATATACAAGCGCATCTGGATCGGACTCTTTGCTTCTTGAAAGAGTAAGACCGTATGTGTAGTGACCCCAATATTGGATCCTCATATTATTGGGGCGATATTGGATTGTGCATAGCGAGTTCTATTCCTGTTGACGGTTGGTTCAATTAATGATGGGTCAACATCACCGTAGGGGTGGTGGGCCCGGGTGTTAAAGACCGAATTGGGAGATGCAAGTTGGACTTGCAAGGCAGAATGTGTTCCCGCTTCTTTTTATCCGAGTTGCAGTTTCTCATATTATTGGGATGTAACAAAGATAAGGAAGGAGATCCCAGATCTTGATTAGATATGATTGTAAGTATATCTCTTACATTGAAAGTGATTAAGGGAATGAACTTTCAGTGTTGACAAGGCAAGACAACTTTGATATGAAAATTCCTAAATCAAAGTAAAATTAAATATTTATATATGTTTATGCAAATTTCTTATTTCAGAAAATCCTTCATTGAACCCACTCAATGATATACTCAATAATAACCAGTAAAATATCATGGATTGGACTCATGATCCAGATATTGTACTTGTAGATGGACACATAATGTATGTGGTTGCAATGTGCAAGTTTCCTCACAATATGAGGAATGATAATTAAATAAGACAATAGGACTAAAACCCTAGGGTTTGTATGTCTCTATAAGTCTTGATCTCATCGAATGTACTTTGGAAGTCACATGTCGATGATGATCGTAATTATCAAATAATCCTTATAAAATCAATAAAGATATTCTGGCATACATATGTGCTCTTGACATTTAATCATGAATGACATGGTTCTCTGCATCATGTAGAATGGTAGCTCTATAAGAGATGATGTATTCAAATTGTTTGAGTGCCTACCTGAACATATGTTTTAAGAGTTTAGATGGATGTAGATGATGAGTATCATCATTCTACTGTCTATACTCTAGTCATTCATGAAGCTTCATAATATTCATATTGTATGAATTGGGTGAAGCATGTATAAATGTTGAAATGCTCTTACATTAAATTCTTTTGAATTTAACATAAGAGGTCCTTAGTCTTAATCAATGGTTGTTTATAGATAAAGGGAGCGCAGTGGAAGCATGGGTTGGACCCAAGCAAGAAGTATAATCAAACAAGTTGTATGTACTTCTGTGACTTCCATATGACATCCAAAGAGTTGGATGAATGCCAATACTGCAATATGTTGATGTGTTGATAGTATGACTATCAAATCTATCTAGAATCCTTAGAGAAGGAATCAGATAACACATCAGAATAACATACATATAATCATTGAAATTGACTTACTTATTTGATAAGGTAAAGTCTAATAATTGTATCTCAATCTTCTAATGACACTTGCAATTGGTTGCATATGTGTTAGAATATTAGAAATTTGATCTTAAGGTTTATTGGTCATCCATGTTGAAAGTGATGCAAGTGTTGCAACAATTTCCATGAGATCAATAGACTTCATATTTTCAGTGGGAGCCCTTAGTTTTAGAAAATGTCTCTATGACCTAGATATTAGCATACACTCATTGTTTATTTCTAATTGCTAGATATAAACATGAATTCTGTAATAAATCAATCATAAAGAGTTATGATGGAGAAATTTCAGATAGTAATCTAAAATCTAGTGGACTCTATTAAATTAGAAAATTAATGAATGGTTCATTAAGATTTTTAATACTGAAAATTAAACCTTTAAAGATCAATAGGAGGATAAAGATCATTTGACAATGATCTGGCATCAAATTTTGGACATATGTCTGTTGATGAGATCAATGGACTAGTAAGACATGAAACTTTAGATTGTCTAAAGATTCAAATCTCACCTACTTGTGAATTTTGTATTCAAAGTAAAAATGTCCAATACACCCTTATTTGGGAAAGGTGTAAGATGTTAAGGTATTCAAGATCTCATACATATTGATGTATGTGAATCATCTATATCAGAATAAACATTATGGATATGTGATATCTATTAGTAATTATTTGTGATATGAGATTCTTCTCTTCACTTAGAAAACTTTGAAATATTCAAAGATTTCACAATTTTGGTTTAGAACCAAAGTTTGAAGGAAGATGAAATGAATTTGATCTAACCAAGGTAGCATGTACCTATTAGATGAATTCAAGAAATACCTTATGGAGATATGAATATCATTCCTTTCTCAATCCTCCTAATGAACCTTAACTCAATGGAGTTGTAGGGAGATACAATTGATCATGTGTGACATGATTTAATCAATGATTAATCCTAGCATATATATCTCTTAGTTTCCAGGTATATATATATGTGGTAGAGACTACATATCCTTAATAAAGTTCCATGAAATTAAGCTGGAATCTAGCACTAGAGAGTGCTACTTTATTAGGAAAATAAAGGATGGTATTGTATACCTACTTTATGACCATGAGATTCTTAAAAGATCTCATCTCTGAGAATGTGATTCTTAGAGGATGACTCTCTTAAGAATCAAGATAAAAATGAAGTAAAGGAACTCATTTAATCTTGAGAAGAGAATGAGGCTCCTGAAATTGGAATCTAAAAGGACAATTATAGATGAAACACTAATACATCTTCAAATGAGTTTGAGGATGGATTCCATGTGTCAGAGAAATCTGAAAATGATCAGATTTCATGTGATGAAATTCCTGAGGATCATAACATGGAAAGATGGATGTTAGCAATAAAGTCTAAAGTAGACTTCATATACAAGTGTTATATATGAACCCTCGAGGATCCACCTATATGGGTAAGACCCATTAAGGTGTAAATGGATCTTCAAGAGAAAGAGGGAACCTGATGAGAAGGTAGAGACCTTCAAAGCACGGTTCGCAGCCATGAGCTACCCATCGAAGAGAAGACATCGCTTGCAATGAGACTTGCTCTCCAGTGACCTTGCTTTAACCCATCAGAATATTGCTAACTATAGCTACACAACTTGACTATGACATCTTTATGATGTGAGTCAAGATTGCATTCCTCTTTGAATACCTCTCTAAGGATATTCATATGAAGTAGACCCAGGGCTTCATGGTTGAGGAAAGCAAGGTGTGTAAGCTAAAGAACTCCATCTTTGGAATCAAATAAGCTTCCTAGTTGGAACATAAGATTTGGTGAAATTATAAATGTTATGATTTCAGATAAAATCTTGATGAACCATGTGAAGCTTAGTGGGAGTGCCATTGTGTTCATCGTGCTAAATGTAGATATTATCCTGATCATTTGAAATGATCTAAGGATGATAATAATAAGTGTTTTATAATCTGGTTATCCCATACATTGAGATATGATCTCAAGGATACCTCTTAGATCTTAGTTTCTGAAGTCATTCATAAGCAAAGAGAAGAGGGTATTGGGACTAACACAATAGTAGTACACCTTGGACTTATTCCATTTTCTGGAAAATTCCAAGAAAGGCTTCCTTCCCTTAAGATATGGTACTGACCTATCTAAAGGGATAGCACCTCAAAGAGTTGAGGATGTAAATGCTAAAACTGCTTGCCCTTGTGCATCCGTTCTGAGAAGCTGGGTAAATGCTAAATGTGTACAACAACCAGATGTCTGCCATGCAGTGGGAGTAGTAAAATGTTGCTAATCCTACTATGGAGATAAAACACTTGATTGCAGTAATATCAATATCTTCAAAGATGATGAAATTTAGAGATAGTGATCTCAAAGTCTTGTCTTCAAAAGTTTAAGACCTTTGTAGATAGTGATCTATAAGGATCTTAACTGTAGATACCTTAGGAGATAGAGATCTCGAGGAATGAAGGTATTCTAATAAGGATTATGGGAATACTGGTTATGATAATTAATATGATATAGTGTCAAGGACACTATAACCAATAAAATTGAGTATTGGTTGCGTAAGATGCAACATTCGCATTAGATGCAAGGACTGTTACTAGGGGATATGCAAGTGTCGTAAAAGGACTTGGCGTAGTCTCTTGGGAACAGAGTGACTGATCAACTTACCTAGCTATTTTCTAAATAGCCTATGATTGTCACATGAGTGTGGGTTTAAATGATTAGCCCATTAATGGCTCTTTGGGCTAGTGGGAGATTATTGGACATGCGAGCCCACGGCGAGCCATTATGCAATAAATGTTATTGCGAATATCATTCCCTGATCTGAAATGAAGAATACATAATTTGCATGATAGGTCCCTTAGTACAATTAGGGTTATGTACCATGGCCATCTTAATGATCATACAGCTGTTGATTCAATTATTGAATCATAGAGGCTGGTGCTTAGATGAATATCTAATGAGTTAGATTGAGGACTCGTCAGGCACTGTCAAATGATTATTAAGAGATGATCTCCAGCCAGAGTAGGAGATGGCAATCCTATCTCAGCTAGGCTGATATCTGGCTGAGCTCTTGATGCAGGTCCTCTGCATAGGAATAGAGATTCAGAGGTGTCAGATTAGTTAGGTCAAAGAGTTGACTTAACGAGATTGAGATAACCAAAGTCCTATATCGTATGCTGTCACGATACAAGCACGCATCCTCTGACCAGAGACAGTTGTGTTACTATATGTTTGAGTATGTACATTTGGTAGACCAATAGGTTGATGACCTAATCAAGGTCTATACACCAGCGTGTTGGTGTGCATATAAGAGCATATGAGTAATACGATCTCTCAAAGGGATCATACAGGTTCAATTACTGAACCGGAAGACATGAGCTCACTCATGAGATATTGGGAAGAATCAAATTCCATGTGCATGGTCGTCACGCTTTGGAAGCTTGACTGAATTTGTATGTTTGATATATACTTTTGGAAAGTATATGATCATGACCTAGGTATGATATATGCTTTTGGAAAGTATATGATCGATACCGACTTCCAATGATCGAATGAGAAACTTACTGATAGAATCCTGAAGTAGACAGTGTAAAGTTGATCTAATACTTCGGGTTTATTCTGAGTCTTCCAGTATGCAGGATGTACATGTATTAGAAATACCTGAGGGTGATGTGATCATAAACGATTGTATAACCATGACGCTTCCATTCCTAGGGAGTGATGAAACAGGTCTGGATTTTAGTGACTCCTCTCAGTAGTGAAGTAAGATGATCTTAGTCCAAATGTTGGACATTGATCTGAATGTGATTCAGATGCAATGAGAAGATTGGATTTGCGGTCTTGATTTAATCAAGCATCTATGGGAGGCCTGCGATCTGGATTTGAGATATGATCTCAATATCCATGTCACTATACGTGGAACAATACAGTCGCCCTGTCCTTATCTCCAAGTATTCGCGGAGAAAGCGCATTATCCTTGAAAGAGTTCATGGGTAATTCTATTGCTGATATATGTATCCGAGCATTAAGAAAATGGATAACTTAATGTGATTTAATTATCATAAATAATATGAATTTGATTCATATTAAAAGGAGAGTTATCTTAGATAATTAAATGTGATTTGATTATCAAAGATGTAAATAATGTGAATGTAATTCATATTATTTGAGCACATGAGAATAAGTTATCCAATATAATTAAATGTGATTTAATTATTATGGATAAGAATAATGTGGATAGTAACATCCAATTATTCATAATATATTATAAATGTGATTTATATTGTATTAGAGAGAGCTAATTATAATTTATATTTGTTGATTAATTATTAATGTGTATTGGATACACATTGTCTAATTAATTGACAATGTAAATTATATGTTGTTTTGTGTTGTGAATATGATTCACAATTTTCCAATGTCAAGATTGCAATATTCTCAAATATAATTATTAATTATTTTTGAAGAATAAAACTCAACAAATTTATTGCAAATAAATAAAGAGAGATGTCCATGGAGATATGCAATCTCATGAATTATCATGAGATTGCTCTCCCCATGGAAAGAGTGGGTGGCACATCATTCCTAATAGGAATGTGTGGCCGTCCACATGGAAGGTGCATGGAGATGAAATCTCCATGCACATTCTCTACTTATTTATTGGTTTGATTTAGGACTAATTTATATTTGATTTTGTCAAATATATTTTAACCTAAATT
Organism: Ottelia alismoides; assembly: GCA_037367405.1. Lineage (NCBI taxonomy): Eukaryota > Viridiplantae > Streptophyta > Magnoliopsida > Alismatales > Hydrocharitaceae > Ottelia > Ottelia alismoides. Next base: position 6,931 of record JAZKJV010002130.1, on the reverse strand, counting down.
TGTTGGTTTTACCAACAACAATCTTGACCATTGGATTGACATAAATCAATCTCATCCATTGATTTTATATGTCCCATGGATTGAGATCCATGGATCCCAAAACCCTATAAATAGAGAGGCATACCCATGCTCTCTCTTTACACATAATGCTTGAGAAGCATATCTCTCTCTCTCTTTCTCTATATACATCTACTCTCTCTCCCTCTCTCATGGTCGTCCACCATGGATGACCTAGAGGGAAGTTTCCATCGCCACAGTGTCGTCGCTATGCTGCCCGATCGTCTGCTCGTGGATCTCCGTCTACTTCGGTGCACCTCGCTTGTGAAGAAGACATCGGATCTTGTGTGTCGAGATCAGGAGATCCGCTGCTTGGATCATCAACATGGATTGCGAGAAGCACGCGGTTCATCCCCGCGCTTGCAAGCGTCTCCTCCATCGGATCGGACTTGAGACAGGAGGTCTCTTCGTTTAGAGACTCGATCGCAACCACGCTTCAAGAGGTAATCCTATTACTTGTTTGTGGTTTAGACGAAATGATCCGAGAAGTGTTCTTGGATAATGTGGTTACGTCGTATGAAAATTTTTTAAATTCCGCTGCATCGAGCAACTAGTGCGACTAGTCGCTCCTCTTCGTATTCGATATGACGCTCACGCTTCCGTGATGCGTTTGAGGATCTAACCATATCCTTCACATGGAGCAGCCCCAGGGCTTCATGACTGAGGATGGCAAAGTATGCAAGCCTAAGAAATCCATCTATGGGCTCAAGCAAGCTTCTCGTAGCTAGAACATCAGATTTGACGAAACCATAAAGAGTTATGATTTTGTGCAAAATCCTGATGAACCTTGTGTATACAAGAAGCTTAGTGGGAGCACCATTGTGTTCATCGTGCTTTATGTGGATGACATCCTTATAATTGGGAATGATACAGGGATGATGACCAGTGTGAAGATTTGGTTGTCCCATACCTTTGAGATGAAAGATCTTGGAGAAGCCTCTTACATCTTGGGTCTGAAGTTGTTCAGAAACCGAGAGAAGAGGATATTGGGATTGTCACAACATGGATACATTAAGAAGATTCTTGAACGATTCCGTATGGATAGTTCCAAGAAAGGATTCCTACCCTTAAGACATGGTATGCACCTGTCTAAAGGAATGGCTCCTCAAACTATTGAGGAAAAGAAAGCCATGGCTGGATGTCCTTATGCATCAGCTGTAGGAAGCTTAATGTATGCCATGATGTGCATCAGGACAGATATCTGCCATCCAGTGTAAGTCGTTACCAATCCTGCTATGGAGAACAACACTGGAATGCTGTAAAGAACATATTTAAATATCTAAGACGGATGCAAGATTACATCTTGGTCTATGGAGATGGTGATCTCCAAGTCTTGGGATATACAGATTCTGACTTCCAATCAGATATTGATGATCGAAAGTCGACATCAGGGTTTGTGTTCCTGTTGAATGGTGGTGCTATGAGCTGGAGAAGCAAGAAGCAGTACACTACAGCAAATTCAACAACAGAAGCCAAATACATTGCCGCATCGGATGCTGCAACAGAGGCGGTGTGGTTGCGCAAGTTCATGCAGGAGCATGGCGTAGTTTCCTTTGATACTCCCATCCCGCTACTCTGTGATAACACAGGAGCCATTGCCCAGGCGAAGGAACCCAGATGGCATCAAAAGAGCAAGCATGTAGAAAGGAAATACCACATCATTTGGGAGATTCAAAAGCGTGGTGACATCATCATCACCAAGGTGGCCTCTGCCGACAACGTTGTTGATCCTCTTACCAAACCTCTGACACAGAAGGTTTTTGACCAGCATGTAATGAGTATGGGTTTAAGGATTGTTCCTGAATGGTTCTGAGGGCTAGTGGGAGATTATTAGCAATGTGAGCCCGAGGCGAACCATCCCTACAATAAATGTTATTGCAATAAATGATTTATCAATAAAAGTTATTGATTATGTTTCACTCCCTTTCTGATATTGAATGAATGAATGCACTATAAGGTCCCTCTGTACAATAAGGGTTATGTACCATGGCCAACTTGATAATCATACAGCAGTTGATTCATTGATTGAATCATAGAGGCTGATGCTTGGATGAATATCTAAGGAGTTAGATAGAGGACTCATCAAGCATCATCAAATGATTGACAAGTGATGATCTCCAGCCTGAGAAGGAGATGGCAATCCTTTCTCATTAGGCTGATATCTGATCGACCTCTTGATGCAGGTCCTCTGCATAGGAATAGTGATTCGGAGGTATCAGATTAGTTGAGTCAATGGGTTGACTTAACAAGATCGAGATAACCAAAGACCTATGATGAATTCTGTCACATCACAGGCAAACAACCTCTGACCAGAGACAGATGTATTGCTATATGTCTGAGTATTTACATTTGGCAGACCAATAGGTTGATGACCTAACCAAGGTCTATACACCGGCGAGCTGGTGTACATGTAAGGGCATATGAGTAATACGATCTCTCAAAGGGATCATACAGGTTCACTTGTGAACCGGGAGACATGAGCTCACTCATGAGGTATTAGGACTTATCAAATTCCATGCATGGTCGTCATGCTTTAGAAGCATGACATGAATTTGAAGGTAAGATATATGCTTTGTGAAAGCATATGATCTGTACCATATCCCAAGGACCAAGATTGAGAAACTTAATGATCAGACTATGAAGATGACAGTGTAAAAGTGATCTATATTTTCATGATGATCATGAGTCTTCCAGTATGCAGGATGTACAGGTATTAGTAATACCTAAGGGTGATTTGATCATAAACGATTGTATAACCATGACACTTCCATTCCGAGGGAATGATGACACAGGTCTGGATTTTACTGACTCCTCTCATTAGAGAAGTGACCTAATCTTAGTCCATGTGATGGACATTGATCTGAATGAGATTCAGATGCAATGAGAAGATTAGGTTTACGGTCTTGCTTTAATCAAGCATCTATGAGAGGTCCATGGGACCTGGATTTGAGATGTGATCTCAATATCCAAGTCACTATACGTGGAACAATACAATCGCCATGTCCTTATCTCCAAGTATCTGAGGAGAAATAACATTGTTCTTAAAAGGTTTAAGAACAATTCCATAAGATCTAAGCATTGAGAAATTGATAATTAAATGTTTAATTATCATGATGTATGAGGAATTACCCAATATAATTAAAAGTGATTTGATTATTATGAATAAGAATAATGTGGAAAGTAATATCCAATTATTCATAATATATTATAAATATGATTTATAATATATTAGAGAGAGCTAATTATAATTTATATTTGTAGATTAATTATTAATATGTATTGGATATACATTGTCTAATTAATTGAAAATGTAAATTATATTTTGTTTTGGGTTGTGAATGTGATTCACAATTTTCCAATGTCAAGATTGCAATATTCTCAAAATTAATTGAGAATTATTTTTTTGGTGAATAAAATCCCAACAAATAGTTGTTGGAAAATAAATAAGAGAGAAATCAAGGAGGCATGCAATCTCATGGAAATCCATGAGATTGCCTCCTTTAGGAAAGAGGTGGGCGGCACCCAATTCCTATATGGAATGGGTGGTCGTCCCCCCTTAATGTACATGGAGATGTAATCTCCATGTATATTATCTCCTTTATTTATTGATGTGATTTTTGGATTGATTTATATTTGATTTTGTCAAATATATTTTAATCTAAAGTTGTTGGCTTTTTCCAACAACAATCTTGACCATTGGATTGACATAAATCAATCTCATCCATTGATTTTATATGTCCCATGGATTGAGATCCATGGATCTCAAAACCCTATAAATAGAGAGGCATACCTTGCTCTCTTGTACATGCTATTGTAGCACACATCTCTCTCTCTCTCTCTCTCTCTCTCTCTCTCTCTCTCTCTCTCTTTCTCCTCTTACACGCCAACCCTCTCTCTCCCTCTTCTTGGTGGCCATCCACCATACCCTAGAGGAGAGACTCGTCGATGCCTACGCCACCGCGCCGCCGCTTCGACGCTCTGCGGTTCTTCGTCTACTTGGAGTGCTTTGCTCACGAAGGAGACGTTCGATCTCGTGCGACGAGATCAGGAGCAACCGTGCTTGGATCAACTTGTTGGATTGCGAGGACAACGCGACTCATCCCTGCGCTTGCAAGTCGTTACTCCGATGATCAGACTTGAGATAGCAGGTCTCTTTTCTTAGAGACTCGATCAACCACGCTCCAAGAGGTATTGCATTATACTTGTTGTGGTTATAGATGAAACGATCCGAGAATCATTCTTGGATCATGTGGTTTCATCACTTGAAAATTTTGAAATTCCACTGCACCGAACAACTAGTACGACTAGTCGTTCTCCGTCGTATCCGATACGACGATCATGCTTCCGTGGATGCACTTGAGGATTTCTCCATATCCTTCAGTATGATCAGTGTCTAGAGTAAAGGTGTAGAGGAATCCATGTACAAGACAACAACGTCCACTGGGAATCTATCCTGCATGGTTACGATAACATCTTCCACTAAACCTCAAGGTCGCTTAATGGATTGATCAACAAATTGAACGATCATTTTAGTTGGTTTAAATGGACCAAGCCCAAATTCCTTAAGAAGTGATGTTGGCATGAGGTTAATAAGGAACCGCTATTAAGCAAAGTTTGCTCAAAAATCTGATCGAAAATTTCACATCTGATTAATGGTGCTCCCTTGTCTTTCTTATTTGTTGGGAGATCACTTATCACTTTTACAGTTGCCATGGTGAGGATGTCTTTTCTGATTTGGTTGCACTGGTTCTTACAGGCCTTTGAGGTGCAGTTTTCTTTTAATCATTTTTCATATTTGGCGTGTATTACGTGGTTTTCAAAAATGACATTTCTAGAAAGATGATCTGTAGAATTTCCACAATGGTAGGATCAAACAATGTTATTTTTAATTTTCTAGAAAGATGATCTGTAGATTTTCATTGCAACAGGAAAGGAATATTTGCATCACCAAAGTTCTTATTACATGAGAATAATATTTTAAAAATAGACGATAAAATGGTTACATACATCTAAAACATGGTAAGGATTGAGAACTAGAAATTCAGTTTAGTCAGCAGGTCATGAACTACGGCTGATGCAGGCTTCTCCTTAGCTTGCACAGCTCAACCTTGGTTGTTATTCTGTTTTTGGTCTTTCTAGTTTTGTTCATTTTTTGTTGTTTTAGATCCTATGCAACTCCTCTTCCTCCTTGTTCACCTGAACCTAATGCATGATCAACTAAGAAGAAGATGATAATTCACCCATTGAATTTTTATTCTTTTCCTTCACAGAGGTAGATAATTTCATGGTCCTACCTCTCCTAAAAGTAAGAGAGTTAGATAATGTAAACGAATCATTCATATCTGACTCTGTGGGGTGGAGGACACATCACAAACTACATGCTCCTTGCATCGGAAATTAATAAGTTTCGCCTTGACCTATGCAGGAATGATTGTTTTTGTCATAGTAAGGACATCAAGCTTTTAGCTTATCTTTGTTTGGATCTTCACCAACTGAGCCAGGGAGTCTAGTGCAGTATTCATTAGCGTAACCTCTAATGGTTCAACATGTTGAGTTCGTTGACTCTGATAGTAGTGAGGAGGCTACACCTAAATATTTTGAGAATACGGATGCATAGGATATTGTTGATGACATAGAGGAGGAGGATACTGGTTCTGATATGAAGCAACTTGCTGGTAATGGTGTTCTCCTGCTGGTGGTATGCTTGCTACTGATGTCACGATAGCTAGCTCAGATTAAGAGAATAATTTAAGGTGTCGTTGTCACCCGAGCCAACTATGTGAAAATCGTGAAAATTATTTAACCACTTAAGAAATCAAGCAAATCAAGCCAAAGTTGTATAGTATAATTATTAACCTTGTATAACAATCTGGGTCAAACACAAGGAGCACAATTAATGAACTAGATAGGCGACTCAAATAATCAAATGATTTTTATTTTTTAATGGTTTTTAATTTTGTGAATTTTTAGTTATAAAAATAAAGTAAAACAATGAATAAAAGAGGAAACACAAGCTCTTTTTTTATTTTTCAAATATAATAAAAATATTTAAAAATCCCAAATAAAAATATTTTTATGTTTTATAGGTTTTATAATGTTTATGTTAATTTTCAAAGATTTTTAATTTTATAAGAATTTCGAGTAAATTGAAAATTAAGAAAACAAGCAAACAATGCACTGTCACGAGTAATCTTTAAATTTTAAAAATAAGAAACATGCTCAAAACTCCTGGAAATTATATTTAAAAAAAAATAGAGGATACAAATAGAAATTGAAATAATAGTTTTTGATTCTAATGGATTTTATATGATTTGTTTTAGATTTGTAGGGTTTTGTAAAATTTTGTTTTTTTATAAAAGCAAATGATATGAAAATTGGAAAGAAATTAAAACAACTTAAAATAAAGGTGCCCTAATTTTTTTTAAAATTTTAAAGCATTTTTAGAATTTTTATGGATTTTCTAATTTAAATAGGATACTTTTTAAGGGTTTTTGAATTTATAATAATAGCAAATCAACGAATAATGATAAATGAAAACTACCACAAATAAAACACCCTACCAAGTGATTGCCCTAATTTTTATGCTATTTTTGGAGTTAATTATCTATTTATCATAATTAATAAAGGAGAATAAATTGAAAGAAGGAAGCAAAGGACCAAAATGTAATTACTTAAGTTCCAGAGACCTTATAGTAACAAGCATTAAAAACATGAGGTCCTGAATGTAATTAATACAGAAAATACATGCGCTACATGTAAGAGATCACTAATTGGGACATAATTGCGAATACTAAAAACTTCCTCTATTTTATTAATGAAATAAATCTTAGAAAAAAGGCATAAATATCCCACAAAGGCACATAAGAGACACACA